>CM068367.1:826793060-827440744 GCA_034769895.1 Magicicada septendecula
AAATTTAACCATGACTAGTAATTTATGAATGCCAAGAACTAAAATTAGCAATGGCCACCAAAATGATAACAAAGATATATTTCAATCTCAAATATACTTATGACGAGAAAGAAAAACCATTTGTAAGAGGGAATCTTATACGAATAAGGTACCTCAACAAATTACCGAATTGTGAACCAATAAATCTTGTTAAGGCAAAATTCCAATATAAACGGTATGTCTTAACAAGGCCTAGACCAAGCAATAATCAGTGAGTTGATTATTGGAGGTAACATGAGTGTAGATTAAATACACAGAACAATTGTTATGATCAAACATAGCAGAAAACCATTATTAAAATAATATATTTAATAATTCAATTGTTAGTTAGTAGAATAGAGCGAGTTAGTGTAAAACGAAATGTCATAGTAGTAAGGATCGTTCATTACCATGTATAAAGATAAGGTTTATCCATAATGTTCAGTAAAATGTCAGTACAGAGTTAATAGTGTTCTCACATAAACGTTTGAGTAATAAAATGCTAAGTGAACGCAAACAATATTAATCAAAGTGTATAATCGTCGATTCAGGTAAACAGACGACAGTGCGGAGTAGTGTACCTGAACATTGTTTATGTAGCAATGTCAGTAAAAGTGAAATTAACTCGGTATCAAATGATATCAAATTAAAGAGGACAAAATGATCTTTAATTTGATGGTAATATCGCCCCAATCGCAACTGGATTAAGTGCATGAAAGGTGTTAGCATCATTTACGAAATATGCATAAGAAATCTGGGTAATAATAACAACAATATCGACAGCTGTCAATCATTTCAGAGCTTGGCGGTTGGAAAACCGTTATTAACGGCTAAATAGACAATACGTCATATTCATCACACCTGCAAGAGCCAATCACAAAATTAGTTAGTAATTAA
The DNA here is from genome assembly GCA_034769895.1 of Magicicada septendecula. Lineage (NCBI taxonomy): Eukaryota > Metazoa > Arthropoda > Insecta > Hemiptera > Cicadidae > Magicicada > Magicicada septendecula. The sequence goes on from CM068367.1 coordinate 826,793,976, forward strand.
CATTTTTGCCTAAAGCCGATCGAAGAGTAGAGTATATAAGAGGATGTAACCGATTCTCGACAGACACTTATCAACTTCATCGAGCGCGGAACGTGCGCCAGCCATCTCAACATTTTTATTAACTGATAGCGTCATCACGATAACACGTCAAAGGAAACAATTCGACAACAACCTACAACTACTTCAAATTATTCTACAGAGAACCATAGTGATTATGTGCAGTATTATTTCATTTTTGTGCAGGAAAATAATGAACAGAAGCAATTAAATAATGTTATTTATGATCCATTAAGTTAGAAGCGGATCGAAATTCTCTGTTCTTGTGCGTGTGCAGTGAATAACAATAATCATTATAATCCGATTATTGATGTGCTAAATGAGTTTTAATTAAATAATTAAAACCAAAAGGTAACAGTGCAACCATTATTCATTTTCACTACAAGCGCCATAACCTGTACGTTTTTATACACTGATCTGTACTGACGCAAAACACAGAAACATTTCGATATTACACCATGTCTCAATTTATTTGATGAATTTGTCATTATTAATTAAGCTGAATGTTAGTTATAAGTGTTCTCAAGTTATAAACTTTGTAAATCAGAAATCAAGCGTGACGATCGCACAACCTATCAAATAGGTTATTTTTATTTGTTTACTTTATAAAAGTAATGTCAAAAACATTATTGATCAATATTATATCAGAAAATTATTAGCTATTGTGTAGGCATGACTTTCTTTTTCGTGTCTCAAAGAACTCACATCTGAGATTTTAATAATATTAATGTTAAAAATAACAAATATCTGGACTTAGCCAGATTTACCACTTGTGCTCTGAGCAAGCCTTATAGGGTATATGATAACGTATTTACCATTGTACATCATTGTATGTGTTAATTATATTTGTTTTGAATTCTCGATCAAGGGTATGAATAAAACCCATTATTAACAGCATAACTCGACTTAATTTATTTCTAATAGATAGTTAAATATTTTATTCAGGAAAACTTAAACAACCTTCAGTTGTGATTGAATATATGGAATAGCATTGCCATAAAGGTAACAAACAATTATTTTTAAATTTTTTTTAAATCATTAATTGATTCAATTCATGGGTTTTACACGGGATTTTCCCAAAAAATAAATCCGTGTGGCGCCCACTATCAAACAAGGCAACTTAACCTTGTAGCTGAAGCGAGTTGGTTTTTGTAAACTGTCTTGGCAGCTTATTGAACTTCTAGAAAACACGACCAGGTACGTGAAAGTATATTATATTTATTCTATTGTCCAGACATTACTAGACGTAACGTACTTAGACTATTATCGACCTGGAGGAGAAGTTTCACAGCCAGCATCAACAAGGCGATCAGCATCATCAAGCGACCAACTATTATACTTTACTTTTGAAATTAAGCAAAGCTAGTTAAATAATATTAACACAACGATTTTTATTTTATTTAAGGGAATTCTTTTTTGACAATTATAGTTATAAAATTGTAAACACACTTTGAGTAACCTAGAATGTTACATTTTAAATCGCTTTACAAAATTAGTAACCTTCAATTAGAAACAACTACAAACCTTAATACATTCAAAAATAATATTTCAAACATAAACATAATTTTATTTAACAACCGCAAATCTTTTATTTTATTACAAATTGACGCATACAACGTGTGACAGAAATACAAACAAATCACGTTTACTTTTAGATTGTTACAAATTGGCGCACCAACTAGTGTGGCTTAAAAATATTAAATAAAAATATTTGTTATATTAATAAACAGCCCGGTAGACACGAAAGAATAAACATGCCACACACCCATCGATATGATACGAGATATAAGGACAGTCGGGTAGGAGAAGTACAACCAAATACAGAGACCTATGAAGCACAACCCATACACGAAATGGAAGTCATTACCATTAATAATATAGAGACCCGATCTGAAGAAACACCCCAGGTAGAACCGGAAGTAGAAGTGAGGGTCAACAACCAACCCAAGCAATCTGAGAGACCCGCGCCGTCAGGGGACATAAGCCTACAAGATATAATGAGGGCGATTGTAGAAAATAATAAAAACTTCGAGTTAATGAAGGAAGATGGTAAGAAATCCCGGGTAGAGAATCAGAAGAATATCGAGTTATTAAATAAAATATAGAGTCAATAAAGGAGAATCATCGTGACTTAAATAAAAATATGGAGTCTATTAGTAAAAATGTGGAGTCACTGAAAGAAGACTTGAATAAAAGGATAGACAATACCCATAGATCCATGGACATATTAAACAATAAAATAGATGACAACAGTAGAGCCATCAGAGAAGAATTGAACACCACATTAACTGAAATTAGCCGGAGGATGAAAGAAGGTAATGAGAAGATTAACACCAAAATAGACGTGGAAATAGCGGTCGTGAGGGAAGAAATAATGGAAGCAAACAAAAGGTGCGAACAGCAAGACCAGAACTTAAAGCGAACAAGAGAAGAGGTCGACGGGAGGATCGACACCATAGAGGAGGTGACTGAAGCCCGAATAGAATCCTTGAAAAGAATGAATCAAGATGAGATTAAACGGGTAAGGATAGACGTAGGCGAGCGCTGTGAAGACGTAAGTACATCAGTAGACGCAGTAAGAAATTTAACCGTCGCTAATCGGGAAAGAATCGAGGAACTGAGACAACAAGAAATCGTACAAATGCGGGAGGAGATTGAAGTTATTCGCAACCGTCCTATCCAAGGTCAGTATCTGCTACCAAATGACAACCTCGACGCGATTAATTTTAAAAACTATCGAAGAAACCCTATCGAATTCTTAGCACGTGTTGAAGAAAACTTGGCACGAATCCGAGAGACCAGATGGAACAACATAAGAAGCTTGATAGATGAGTATTTCAAAGAAATATATGATAATTGGTGGACTGCAACGCGCCACAAAGTCAACAGTTACGAGGAATTCAAGACTCAATTCCGCGCGAAATATTGGTCCGAGGCCACGCAAAACATAGTACGCGATCATATATGCCACGGGAAATACGATGCGAGCAGAGGAGGAACAATGACTTCCTACTTTTTGGGTCAGGTGTGTCTAGCACGAAATTTAGAAACAAAAATACCTGAAGAATGTCTCGTTACAAAACTGTCTTACCACTTTGAGGAGGGTGTCGCTAAGGCACGTCAGTGGGGGCAAATTAAAACTATAGCAGCTATGTCTGCATTGCTCGAGGATCAGGAACATGAATGATATTACCGAAGGAGTCGTCGGAGGAATGACCATTTTAATAATATGGGCAGTAACATAAACAATAATAATAATAACAACTCCAGAAATTACCGAAGTAATTTTAATAATAATAGCCATCCAAACCAAAATTATAACAACAATAATAATAATAACAATAATAGTAGGCCAAATAACCAAAGTAGTAATAATAACAATAATAATAACGGTAGCCATAATAATAATAATAACAACCGGCGACCTAATTATAATAATAACACAAACCGACCATCAAACCAAGGCGGGAATAATCCACCATCACAATATCGCCAAGCCAATTATGTGCAAGCTGATTACGATCCCGGTAGAAGACGATACTACCAGCGACGAAACAGTTTCAGTGGAGATAGAGGGAGTATAAGAGGAGGACGGTGGAGGAGTAGCAGCATTGAGGGCGACAGCCGCAACTATGACTACCGGCCACAAGTGAATTTTGTGCAAGCCCATGACCAGTCCGACCCAGGGAGACCTGATGCCCGACCGCAGCCAAACACCACGAATAATGATGACGAAGGAGATTGGGGTGCCAGTCTGTGAGAGGCCTGGCTTTACAATAGTGCACAACCGAGCAGGCAGCTCTAGAGAGTCCAGACCCGGAGATGGCAGCCGACCCAGCACATCCCAAGACGCCAGAATACAATACCCATAATAACGTAATCATCCCCAATAATGCACCCAATAGAGTGGAAAAGCACAAGATAACCCCATGTATGTAAACCATAAAAAAGGATTACTATTAAGAGCAGATAAGATATAGTGGTAGGCGACATTTATCACCCGAATATTTAGAGTATAAAAGGACAAAATATGTTTTAAAAACGATTACTATAAACGGACTCATTTAGTGATTAAAAGAATCACATATTAGGCCCAAATGATTGAAGGTAATTAATTTACTACGTATAACAAACTTATTTGCCCTATTGAGTTACAAAAAGTGTGTAGGATTAAGATACAGGCCAAACTATTTGTTACTTGTTAAAAAGGAACCAGATCTATCACACCAGAGGATAGAAAGATATATATTGTAAACTAAATGATTTAATGAGAGAAAAGACATCTATTATGTCATAAAGAGCCAGTAGTGACATATAACTAAAATTACTATGCTATAGGTAGAAAAAAAAAATGTTTATCCAAATGAATACTGTATGTAACTAAATTTTATCAAATGATTATTGTGTACCTCTCATAAAACTAAAATATTATATAAAACCATCCAGAATAAAGGTTCACCCAACTAACCTTTGAAGGAGTAGAGAGGCAGAAGATCAAAGAGAGTATAAAGAAAGAAGGATATTACTATGGAAAGTAAAGAGAGAGAAAAAATGTTTATTAAATGAACCATGTAACCCCAAGAATGTCTATAAAATTAGATATTAATGTGTTATTATATTGTCACATTAAATTGTAATGATCAAATATTGTACATCACAAGATATGTCAGAGAACATCTAACAAAAAACCAATTAGTATATGAATATTGTAAACCCTGATAATTCAGGATAAGTATAAATGATTAAGAAAAGAAAAAACTTGTAAACTAATGTGAGAATAAAATATTGTAGACTCTATATGTGAAAACCAACTGCATAAGTATATAAGCAGCAAAATAAGTGTGTAATCTTAAGAATACTCAAGTGAACCAAAGCAAATTGTCAACTAGTATAAACAGTAACAATACGGCTGATAAAAAAGCATAGCTGAGAATGTCAAGTCTGAAAAGAAATAATTACCTGTAAAAAAGAAAGCATGTTAACAAGTATAAAGATGGAAATGTGATACAAATGAAAACCTCTGATACCTTGAATATTATATTGAAGATATTATATTATTAAAAATGAATGATATGTATTATATTTTATGAGTTGTGATGTGCAACTATTGCCTGGTGCAATGTTTATTTTTTTTCTCAGACAGAGAAGAGTAATGCCTCTGAATCTGAGTATGTGTATTGAGGAACGGCAGAGAATGTAAGCCACAGTGAGCCACTCTGATTCCGAACCTACTACAAAAATTAGGGAGTTATATTGTATTAATGTATCAAGGACTGTAATTCTTTACCCTTTCGATATTTTATTTATTCAAATTAAATTAACACTTCCACTTACCTTACGATTTTGATCTGGCCGGATCTCGTAGTGTAGGTAAACCCATTTCGTTCGACGAACTCTGACGATACATATAACGAAATAAGGCATTGAAAGAATTTAACTCTCAATTGTATGGAAGAGAAATCAGACTTTTTTATTACTCAGAAATGTTGAAATGTTAAATCTTCTTGTTACATGTTGTGCAACTCTTGCACCTTACTGACTATTGCTTACCTTATCTTGGACAATAATATAACTTCATTCACACATATATATATAGGACAGCCCAGCATTGCTCGCACACACATATACACAGAATTTACAATTTATAAAACCCTTAACATTTTATGTGAATCAAATTCCCCCTTCGCCAGCCACGCGGTCTCCACGCACACGCATTGTCCGAACGGTTTTTTATTGTCCGAAATAGGAAAAAATATAAAATTCTCGATTAATGCCCTCTCGATAGATTGACCGCGGTCATATGACACTTCAACTGATTAATCCACTCTTTAACTTGTTAAATTACAACTTTTTTGACGAGCCTACTGAGGCCGCCCCGACGCCATTGGTTGCGGTCAGTCGACTGGGCCCTGGAACGTAACAGGTACATCTTCCTTTCTCTGGAGGGAAACTGTGTTCACTGCCACTATGTTATCATCGCTCATACTCAGTTGTTGTGAGCTAACCATTTTATATATGGAATATGGAAGTTATATTCCGTGTACCAAAGTACAATATTGGCTTTGGTTCTGCTGATGTCACCAACAGTAGGCGGGGCGTTAGCAATGTTTCCGGGAGATCTTGGAGAAGACGACGAATATTTTTACACTCTGGCCATCTTGAGTTTGTAGTCAACGCTTGGGTAGGCGCCCTGCTTGGTGTGCGCATGGGAGCGCAATGCCACACTCTCGCATAGTTCTTAGAAATTTGTGGAGGTGCAAATTCTTCAGCCGCATTACACAACAACAACTGCGTCTATGCCTTTGTTTCAAACTGTTTCTTAACACAATGGAAATAACGTTGCCATGCGTTCTGTTATAATGGAATGAATCTGGTTGCACAATAATTTTCACAACTTTTAGACAAACCCGCCCAAAATGAAATAAATAAAAAATATAATTATCCCATACTGTGGAAAATAAAAACACCCAAAAATTGACACGCTACAATACCCCCTCGATGAGAATTCTGCTGTTCACGACAGAAGAAATCTCATCGATAACCCCGAAGAGGACCGGTGAGGAACTGGGGCCAACAACCCCCTGGTTCTTAATCTCATGGGTACACGACCCCCCTGGCTCAGCGGGTATGGACTCATCTGAACGAGATCACTGGACTTCTCCGTAAGAGATCCCAACACCGAGAAATCGAGCAGACTCGTACCACGGCGCACCTCGCCTTTTAACATGCTACCCCCAAAAATCCTCAATCCCTGGCTAAAATTATTCCAGCTCCTCCGCCGATATGTTTCCCCTTTTATGCAAGCTGGGCTGTTTTTAGCAAATACTGGGCTCACACACACTAACATTACATGTTGCCATAACACATTAAAAATAAAAGATTTCTTTTAAAATTTATTAAAAATTTAAAAAATTCAAAATTCAAAATATTATTTTATCAAAAAATTCTCTTCCTTGTTTTTCTAATTTTTGTTTCAAATGACTTAACCTAGACATTTCTACTAATCTAAACACATCCTTACTCTAACATGAGAACCACTTATAGTCTACCAATACAATGCAATACAATAAAATAAACATGGTTAATGCACACATAATAAAAGAATCATTATCTAAAATATTCATTCGCTGGCAGGCGAAAAATCACGTTTTTTTTTCAACAAAAATTAAAATTTTCAAAAAAATTTAAAATTCAAAAAAAAATTTAAATTTATTTTAAATGTTTCCCTCCTATGCAAAATTATTTAAATTGGTTTGAATTAATTAAACAAACAAATTAAAATTGACTTCCTACTATACAAGCTTAGTAGGTGTATGACCTCATCAGCTGATCGAAACTAGGTCAAATCCAAAACCCTTGACCTACATATGTTATGCACAATTTCTATCTAAAACACTTTTGGCATCTGTAATATCCTACCTTAAAATACAAAACATAATAAACTAAAACATTTAAAACAAACAAAATATTAATATAATAATCAAGTTGACATTTAAATTATTTAAAATAAACAATTCTTAATTTTACATTATTTTCAAATTTTATCAAAATTCTGTCACTGGTTTAAAATAAAAGCTTTTATATCTTTATTATCAATCTCTCTCTTTATTCAACAATCTTACTCTTCATTTAACAATCTCGCTATACTTTACTGTGGGTGATGTAATTTATTTATTCTCATTCACCATATTAGATCTGTATACATATATAAACTTTACTCTCCTGACCCTACTATTAACTTTTACTACATGACACCCATCTCTATCAAAATCTCTACTAATCAAGACACTCTAAGCCCCACTTACCATTGAACCCCATTCGTCACCTTCTCCCAATATATAAAAAAAATACTCTCTAACCCTTTGTACATAGGATATGTGTTTCCCCTACCCAAAAACTCAATTCCCTTATTTGGCGGCCTGGATTCTACCTAAGGCGGCCCCTTCCCCACTAAAATCTATTCTAATCCCGTCCCAACCCTGGTTGCGGACTCCTACATTACACTACCCTCTAATACAAAATTGCCATCCCCAAAAATCTCAATCTCCTTACCTTACTACAAATACAACAAAATAACCTCATTAATTATAAACATAAATATATCATTCAGAACTCTACAATTATTCTCCATTACTCCTGTGTCAACACCAATACTACTTAAAATTCTACAACATACCTTACTTCAAACAACATTACATCATATTCATCTCTACTGTTTCTTTAACTTCAACTTGGAATTCAATTGGGACAGATCTATATGCCCCACAAAATATTTATCACCCAAAAACTATCTCTTATTAGATTTCACAAATCGTTACTTTATTTCTCATTGTAGCAAATTATTTTTATCATTACTTTAAAATATCTGTAATACATTAAACATTACATTGAACATCAATTACTTAAAACATTTATAACGAATATACCAGTGACGTATTATTGCTGATCAGCTGATCTCCTAACACAATGAAAACACATCTCCTACTTGAACAAACTACATGAAAGATATATTTATCAATACTCACTTCTCACCTCATTGTTTCCCCTTTTTCTGATTATGATCATTTTGTTACCCGCCTGCCAGACGATTTAATTATTGGCTTAGAAAAAAGATACACACACATAATGAAAATACATGTTCTTAGCAACACCTATATCTAACTTACAACAATAAAATAATACACTTAAAATTATGGCATGAACACCTTATATTAAGAGTCTGAGCATCTAGTTACCTGAATAGAGCACAAGCAGTTTTATTTGATCAAACTTTGAATAAAAATGTTATGTTATAAAATTTACATTCGTGACTCCTTTGCGTCACCTCCCAGCCACACACACTATTTCAAATTATGGAGGACTGTCTCGCCCTTGCGCTTCGACAGAGACGGTATATTTTGGAGCAGGTTTTACCTCTCCGTGTCTCTGCTTCCGCTATTAAGTTTTAAACGTTACGAACATCATCATGTTCTTGTTATAATTATAATACACCCTTAAGATGGATCTACCACCTGTCTTGCTACCCCAAAGCGGGCAGAGTGGCAGCCGCTGTTCCATAGTTCCGGGAGATTTCCTCTAATTGTCACCCCCCATTGAATTTCAAATCTGTACCAATTTCCAGTCAGCTATGGTCAAGGGACTTGATATGACCATAGCTGGCCGCTAGCCAAAACCACGGTTAGTGCTGGTAAGGCAGTAACCGCCCGAAAAGTCGAGGAAATCTAAACTTTAATTTGACTGCCTGTTTCAATCATCACTATTATGTGCGACACGGTCATTTAGCAATGTGTGTAAATTTTAATTTACACGGATAAGGTGTGCCGCACATTTATCGCCATTTTGGCCTCCGATGGAGGTAACACTCACTGTTACCCCCAACCCATTTCGCTACTTGCGAGAGCACAGGCCACCCCCACAATAGCCACTTAATAGCTAATTAATTAATTAACAATTTTATATACATTATCATAATATTTTCATCAACAACCATTTAACCCAATTCACAACTTTTTACCATTTGACTTTCTTAAAATTTTCAAAATTTATTATTAATAATTAATATATATATCATTCAGTTATTATTAAAATTTTTAATTATCGTTTTTATTAAACAAAATTATTTCCAATAATCTCATTATTGAATTAACATCTCAATCACACCTATAAACATTTTTATTATACATGATTATCAAATTTTTTCTACTTACAATCCATTTAACATGATATACACCCAAAACATAATCACCACCACAATACTTTTCACCTCACCTCTGTAACATTTAACACAAAAATATTAGTTTACATCACATAATTTCTCACTCATTACCAAATTTCCCACTCTCGTAAAATGAATTAAATTCATAAAAAAATTTAGTTAATTAACATTTAAATAAGAAATCAAAATTTTTAAGCATATCAAATTGGTTTAATTAAATCAATTACCAAAAACATAAATTATATAGTTATCGAAACCATTACCATTAATCAATTACTGTTTTCAAAATTAATTCTAATATTTATTTAACTTGCAAAATATTGGTATTATTATTATTATCGCAACATTTTCTAATACATATACACATTATTTACCTAACGTTTCATAATACACACACATGAATTCACTATATTATTTACAAACTCTTGCTATTAATTGTTCAGTTTTTTCCGCACTTCATTGTCCCATTCTGCCATGTCAAAAAACCATTAAACACAATGTTTATACTGTCTTTTATTGTTTTAATAGTCTACCCTCCATCGTCAAAAATAAGTCTTGTTTTTATATAACATCGTTCAATTTTATCACCACACAAATGACTGTTTTGTGTGTTGTAACCATATAAACTAAATTCATTCAGCTTATTCAAATACTCATATAACCAGTCTACGTTAGGTATTTTTGTTAAGTCTCCTTCATTTAATTCGCTCATTATTGGGTTAATTATTTTTATTAAATCATTGTAATCATTGTTGATCAAATATATTTTCAAACTTTCTTTCCATTTGTTGTATTTCCTATTTAAATCATACAATTCTGTTTCTTTACTAACATACAATTCTCTGTTTAACTCTCTCTCATCACAATACCAAATCATACTTTCAACATCATTATTACAGACAGAGGGTATAAATTCAATTAAATCTTTCCTGACTTCTCCAGGAGAAACAAAAAACTTCAAAAAACAATTATTTGTAGCACACTTGTCTACACAATATATACGTGAAGGTCTTCCTTCACCCCCCATTCTACCTCGTAAACAATTTACCCCCTGTTTCATACCTGTAATATAGTTCTCTTTCCTCTCTCTCTCCAACTCATTAACACACATTAACATCTCATCATCACCTTCTACAACTTCATTAGTACTCTCAGATACCAACTTTTTGACTACATTATTATTCTCATTATTATCAACATCATTATTATTTATTAATTCATTACCTAATACAACATTGTCACTACAACTTTCGTTTGTATTACTCGTACTTGATTCTACTTTATTCACACTGTTTCTTGTCATTTCATTGGCATTTTCAAGACATACATTCTTGTCTTGTATATTATTTATCAACTCATTAAATTTTACATTTATATTTTGCTGCAATTGAACGTTCTGGTCTTTAATTTCTTTAAAATTGATTTCGTTTTGAATATTTTGCTGTTCGCATTTTATTTTCTGTTCATTAAAATCATTAGTTAATTGGTCTAATTTATTGTTAAAATCACTTTTCATATTATTTAAAATTATTTCATTGTTATCAAAGCGTTTATCATTATCATCAAAACGACTATTCATTACATTAAATTTGGTCTCAAAATTATTATTCATTCTTTCGAATTGACTGAGCATAATACTCATCATATTTGTTTCCTCTGATTGTTTATTTATCTTAGTTGAAACTGGGGTCAACTGAATCCCAGAGTCAACATCTGTTTCGTTTACTTGTGGTTGAGACGCAATCGGGGTTGAATGGACGATTACATTACTGCCGCCAGCTGTTTCTGTAACAGCACCCGTCTCCCCCCTCAACATACCACTTTCATCCAGCGATTGCGACTCAAGGCCACTTTCACTCATAATTGCATTTATTATACTACTTTTTTCTGTATTCTCGGACATTTTTACTTAATCTATTTTTTCTTACGTAACAACTGTCAATTAGTGATTTTATTTCAAAACTGATATTTTACAAAATCAATTTGCTTTCGCAACCCTACTTCGCTATGCATCGCCAGATGTAGGCCGGCGTTAAGATAACCCCTCTTCAGTTATATTAAATCCTGGTCATGCTGCACCAATTGTAACTCTTTACCCTTTCGATATTTTATTTATTCAAATTAAATTAACACTTCCACTTACCTTACGATTTTGATCTGGCCGGATCTCGTAGTGTAGGTAAACCCATTTCGTTCGACGAACTCTGACGATACATATAACGAAATAAGGCATTGAAAGAATTTAACTCTCAATTGTATGGAAGAGAAATCAGACTTTTTTATTACTCAGAAATGTTGAAATGTTAAATCTTCTTGTTACATGTTGTGCAACTCTTGCACCTTACTGACTATTGCTTACCTTATCTTGGACAATTATATAACTTCATTCACACATATATATATAGGACAGCCCAGCATTGCTCGCACACACATATACACAGAATTTACAATTTATAAAACCCTTAACATTTTATGTGAATCAAATTCCCCCTTCGCCGGCCACGCGGTCTCCACGCACACGCATTGTCCGAACGGTTTTTTATTGTCCGAAATAGGAAAAAATATAAAATTCTCGATTAAGGCCCTCTCGATAGATTGACCGCGGTCATATGACACTTCAACTGATTAATCCACTCTTTAACTTGTTAAATTACAACTTTTTTGACGAGCCTACTGAGGCCGCCCCGACGCCATTGGTTGCGGTCAGTCGACTGGGCCCTGGAACGTAACAGGTACATCTTCCTTTCTCTGGAGGGAAACTGTGTTCACTGCCACTATGTTATCGTCGCTCATACTCAGTTGTTGTGAGCTAACTTTTTTATATATGGAATATGGAAGTTATATTCCGTGTACCAAAGTACAATATTGGCTTTGGTTCTGCTGATGTCACCAACAGTAGGCGGGGCGTTAGCAATGTTTCCGGGAGATCTTGGAGAAGACGACGAATATTTTTATACTCTGGCCATCTTGAGTTTGTAGTCAACGCTTGGGTAGGCGCCCCTGCTTGGTGTGCGCATGGGAGCGCAATGCCACACTCTCGCATAGTTCTTAGAAATTTGTGGAGGTGCAAATTCTTCAGCCGCATTACACAACAACTGCGTCTATGCCTTTGTTTCAAACTGTTTCTTAACACAATGGAAATAACGTTGCCATGCGTTCTGTTATAATGGAATGAATCTGGTTGCACAATAATTTTCACAACTTTTAGACAAACCCGCCCAAAATTAAATAAATAAAAAATATAATTATCCCATACTGTGGAAAATAAAAACACCCAAAAATTGACACGCTACAGGACTATTATGAAAGAATCTGTGAGGTATAAATTATAATAACCATTAAGATAATCACGAAAGTAAAGATATGTAATAAGAAAGAAAAATGTGTATAAGACAGGAAATTGTTAATTTAAGAAATGAGATCTATTGTAGTTAAATGACTTAAAAAGTAAGCTACTTGAAAAGTACTAGTAAGTTAAGAATTATATCACTAGACAAAAAATCAAGCTAGAGTAACACACTAATAGTATATTACAGATCAATGTAAAGAGTACAAGACAAAAAACAGTAGTAATATGTAGAAACTGACATGAAATGATAATTTTATAAAAAATAAATGTTTTCTCAAATGATCAATTTTGAGGAGGGAGTATATGTAACATAACAAAATGTTACCTAACCTAAACGTATACTATCAGATTTAATAAGTACATAACAATAATGTAAATAGGGAATATAGTGATAAGAATGACCAAGAAGAGAGGAATCGATGAAGAAGAAAGAAGCAGAAATGCCACATGAAACAATAAACCCAAATACTGTTTGACACTACAACCAGACAATGACTAACACAAACTGATGGACAGAGTAAATTTACTTTAAGCTGTCAAGCGAGTCAGTGAATAATGTAAACAGAATATGATATGTTAATAAAAAGTGAGTCAATAAGAATCTGAATAATGTGAAATCAGAATTAGCATTTTGCTGATAATAAATTTAACCATGACTAGTAATTTATGAATGCCAAGAACTAAAATTAGCAATGGCCACCAAAATGATAACAAAGATATATTTCAATCTCAAATATACTTATGACGAGAAAGAAAAACCATTTGTAAGAGGGAATCTTATACGAATAAGGTACCTCAACAAATTACCGAATTGTGAACCAATAAATCTTGTTAAGGCAAAATTCCAATATAAACGGTATGTCTTAACAAGGCCTAGACCAAGCAATAATCAGTGAGTTGATTATTGGGAGGTAACATGAGTGTAGATTAAATACACAGAACAATTGTTATGATCAAACATAGCAGAAAACCATTATTAAAATAATATATTTAATAATTCAATTGTTAGTTAGTAGAATAGAGCGAGTTAGTGTAAAACGAAATGTCATAGTAGTAAGGATCGTTCATTACCATGTATAAAGATAAGGTTTATCCATAATGTTCAGTAAAATGTCAGTACAGAGTTAATAGTGTTCTCACATAAACGTTTGAGTAATAAAATGCTAAGTGAACGCAAACAATATTAATCAAAGTGTATAATCGTCGATTCAGGTAAACAGACGACAGTGCGGAGTAGTGTACCTGAACATTGTTTATGTAGCAATGTCAGTAAAAGTGAAATTAACTCGGTATCAAATGATATCAAATTAAAGAGGACAAAATGATCTTTAATTTGATGGTAATATCGCCCCAATCGCAACTGGATTAAGTGCGTGAAAGGTGTTAGCATCATTTACGAAATATGCATCAGAAATCTGGGTAATAATAACAACAATATCGACAGCTGTCAATCATTTCAGAGCTTGGCGGTTGGAAAACCGTTATTAACGGCTAAATAGACAATACGTCATATTCATCACACCTGCAAGAGCCAATCACAAAATTAGTTAGTAATTAACATTTTTGCCTAAAGCAAAAGTATATAAGAGGATGTAACTGATTCTCGACAGACACTTATCAACTTCATCGAGCGCGGAACGTGCGCCAGCCATCTCAACATTTTTATTAACTGATAGCGTCATCACGATAACACGTCAAAGGAAACAATTCGACAACAACCTACAACTACTTCAAATTATTCTACAGAGAACCATAGTGATTATGTGCAGTATTATTTCATTTTTGTGCAGGAAAATAATGAACAGAAGCAATTAAATAATGTTATTTATGATCCATTAAGTTAGAAGCGGATCGAAATTCTCTGTTCTTGTGCGTGTGCAGTGAATAACGATAATCATTATAATCCGATTATCGATGTGCTAAATGAGTTTTAATTAAATAATTAAAACCAAACGGTAACAGTGCAACCATTATTCATTTTCACTACAAGCGCCATAACCTGTACGTTTTTATACACTGATCTGTACTGACGCAAAACACAGAAACATTTCGATATTACACCATGTCTCAATTTATTTGATGAATTTGTCATTATTAATTAAGCTGAATGTTAGTTATAAGTGTTCTCAAGTTATAAACTTTGTAAATCAGAAATCAAGCGTGACGAACGCACAACCTATCAAATAGGTTATTTTTATTTGTTTACTTTATAAAAGTAATGTCAAAAACATTATTGATCAATATTATATCAGAAAATTATTAGCTATTGTGTAGGCATGACTTTCTTTTTCGTGTCTCAAAGAACTCACATCTGAGATTTTAATAATATTAATGTTAAAAATAACAAATATCTGGACTTAGCCAGATTTACCACTTGTGCTCTGAGCAAGCCTTATAGGGTATATGATAACGTATTTACCATTGTACATCATTGTATGTGTTAATTATATTTGTTTTGAATTCTCGATCAAGGGTATGAATAAAACCCATTATTAACAGCATAACTCGACTTAATTTATTTCTAATAGATAGTTAAATATTTTATTCAGGAAAACTTAAACAACCTTCAGTTGTGATTGAATATATGGAATAGCATTGCCATAAAGGTAACAAACAATTATTTTTAAATTTTTTTAAAATCATTAATTGATTCAATTCATGGGTTTTACACGGGATTTTCCCAAAAAATAAATCCGTGTGGCGCCCACTATCAAACAAGGCAACTTAACCTTGTAGCTGAAGCGAGTTGGTTTTTGTAAACTGTCTTGGCAGCTTATTGAACTTCTAGAAAACACGACCAGGTACGTGAAAGTATATTATATTTATTCTATTGTCCAGACATTACTAGACGTAACGTACTTAGACTATTATCGACCTGGAGGAGAAGTTTCACAGCCAGCATCAACAAGGCGATCAGCATCATCAAGCGACCAACTATTATACTTTACTTTTGAAATTAAGCAAAGCTAGTTTAAATAATATTAACACAACGATTTTTATTTTATTTAAGGGAATTCTTTTCTGACAATTATAGTTATAAAATTGTAAACACACTTTGAGTAACCTCGAATGTTACATTTTAAATCGCTTTACAAAATTAGTAACCTTCAATTAGAAACAACTACAAACCTTAATACATTCAAAAATAATATTTCAAACATAAACATAATTTTATTTAACAACCGCAAATCTTTTATTTTATTACAAATTGACGCATACAACGTGTGACAGAAATACAAACAAATCACGTTTACTTTTAGATTGTTACAAATTGGCGCACCAACTAGTGTGGCTTAAAAATATTAAATAAAAATATTTGTTATATTAATAAACAGCCCGGTAGACACGAAAGAATAAACATGCCACACACCCATCGATATGATACGAGATATAAGGACAGTCGGGTAGGAGAAGTACAACCAAATACAGAGACCTATGAAGCACAACCCATACATGAAATGGAAGTCATTACCATTAATAATATAGAGACCCGATCTGAAGAAACACCCCAGGTAGAACCGGAAGTAGAAGTGAGGGTCAACAACCAACCCAAGCAATCTGAGAGACCCGCGCCGTCAGGGGACATAAGCCTACAAGATATAATGAGGGCGATTGTAGAAAATAATAAAAACTTCGAGTTAATGAAGGAAGATGGTAAGAAATCCCGGGTAGAGAATCAGAAGAATATCGAGTTATTAAATAAAAATATAGAGTCAATAAAGGAGAATCATCGTGACTTAAATAAAAATATGGAGTCTATTAGTAAAAATGTGGAGTCACTGAAAGAAGACTTGAATAAAAGGATAGACAATACCCATAGATCCATGGACATATTAAACAATAAAATAGATGACAACAGTAGAGCCATCAGAGAAGAATTGAACACCACATTAACTGAAATTAGCCGGAGGATGAAAGAAGGTAATGAGAAGATTAACACCAAAATAGACGTGGAAATAGCGGTCGTGAGGGAAGAAATAATGGAAGCAAACAAAAGGTGCGAACAGCAAGACCAGAACTTAAAGCGAACAAGAGAAGAGGTCGACGGGAGGATCGACACCATAGAGGAGGTGACTGAAGCCCGAATAGAATCCTTGAAAAGAATGAATCAAGATGAGATTAAACGGGTAAGGATAGACGTAGGCGAGCGCTGTGAAGACGTAAGTACATCAGTAGACGCAGTAAGAAATTTAACCGTCGCTAATCGGGAAAGAATCGAGGAACTGAGACAACAAGAAATCGTACAAATGCGGGAGGAGATTGAAGTTATTCGCAACCGTCCTATCCAAGGTCAGTATCTGCTACCAAATGACAACCGCGACGCGATTAATTTTAAAAACTATCGAAGAAACCCTATCGAATTCTTAGCACGTGTTGAAGAAAACTTGGCACGAATCCGAGAGACCAGATGGAACAACATAAGAAGCTTGATAGATGAGTATTTCAAAGAAATATATGATAATTGGTGGACTGCAACGCGCCACGAAGTCAACAGTTACGAGGAATTCAAGACTCAATTCCGCGCGAAATATTGGTCCGAGGCCACGCAAAACATAGTACGCGATCATATATGCCACGGGAAATACGATGCGAGCAGAGGAGGAACAATGACTTCCTACTTTTTGGGTCAGGTGTGTCTAGCACGAAATTTAGAAACAAAAATACCTGAAGAATGTCTCGTTACAAAACTGTCTTACCACTTTGAGGAGGGTGTCGCTAAGGCACGTCAGTGGGGGCAAATTAAAACTATAGCAGCTATGTCTGCATTGCTCGAGGATCAGGAACATGAAGGATATTACCGAAGGAGTCGTCGGAGGAATGACCATTTTAATAATATGGGCAGTAACATAAACAATAATAATAATAACAACTCCAGAAATTACCGAAGTAATTTTAATAATAATAGCCATCCAAACCAAAATTATAACAACAATAATAATAATAACAATAATAGTAGGCCAAATAACCAAAGTAGTAATAATAACAATAATAATAACAGTAGCCATAATAATAATAATAATAATAATAATAACAACCGGCGACCTAATTATAATAATAACACAAACCGACCATCAAACCAAGGCGGGAATAATCCACCATCACAATATCGCCAAGCCAATTATGTGCAAGCTGATTACGATCCCGGTAGAAGACGATACTACCAGCGACGAAACAGTTTCAGTGGAGATAGAGGGAGTATAAGAGGAGGACGGTGGAGGAGTAGCAGCATTGAGGGCGACAGCCGCAACTATGACTACCGGCCACAAGTGAATTTTGTGCAAGCCCATGACCAGTCCGACCCAGGGAGACCTGATGCCCGACCGCAGCCAAACACCACGAATAATGATGACGAAGGAGATTGGGTGCCAGTCTGTGAGAGGCCTGGCTTTACAATAGTGCACAACCGAGCAGGCAGCTCTAGAGAGTCCAGACCCGGAGATGACAGCCGACCCAGCACATCCCAAGACGCCAGAATACAATACCCATAATAACGTAATCATCCCCAATAATGCACCCAATAGAGTGGAAAAGCACAAGATAACCCCATGTATGTAAACCATAAAAAAGGATTACTATTAAGAGCAGATAAGATATAGTGGTAGGCGACATTTATCACCCGAATATTTAGAGTATAAAAGGACAAAATATGTTTTAAAAACGATTACTATAAACGGACTCATTTAGTGATTAAAAGAATCACATATTAGGCCCAAATGATTGAAGGTAATTAATTTACTATAACAAACTTATTTGCCCTATTGAGTTACAAAAAGTGTGTAGGATTAAGATACAGGCCAAACTATTTGTTACTTGTTAAAAAGGAACCAGATCTATCACACCAGAGGATAGAAAGATATATATTGTAAACTAAATGATTTAATGAGAGAAAAGACATCTATTATGTCATAAAGAGCCAGTAGTGACATATAACTAAAATTACTATGCTATAGGTAGAAAAAAAAAATGTTTATCCAAATGAATACTGTATGTAACTAAATTTTATCAAATGATTATTGTGTACCTCTCATAAAACTAAAATATTATATAAAACCATCCAGAATAAAGGTTCACCCAACTAACCTTTGAAGGAGTAGAGAGGCAGAAGATCAAAGAGAGTATAAAGAAAGAAGGATATTACTATGGAAAGTAAAGAGAGAGAAAAAATGTTTATTAAATGAACCATGTAACCCCAAGAATGTCTATAAAATTAGATATTAATGTGTTATTATATTGTCACATTAAATTGTAATGATCAAATATTGTACATCACAAGATATGTCAGAGAACATCTAACAAAAAACCAATTAGTATATGAATATTGTAAACCCTGATAATTCAGGATAAGTATAAATGATTAAGAAAAGAAAAAACTTGTAAACTAATGTGAGAATAAAATATTGTAGACTCTATATGTGAAAACCAACTGCATAAGTATATAAGCAGCAAAATAAGTGTGTAATCTTAAGAATACTCAAGTGAACCAAAGCAAATTGTCAACTAGTATAAACAGTAACAATACGGCTGATAAAAAAGCATAGCTGAGAATGTCAAGTCTGAAAAGAAATAATTACCTGTAAAAAAGAAAGCATGTTAACAAGTATAAAGATGGAAATGTGATACAAATGAAAACCTCTGATACCTTGAATATTATATTGAAGATATTATATTATTAAAAATGAATGATATGTATTATATTTTATGAGTTGTGATGTGCAACTATTGCCTGGTGCAATGTTTATTTTTTTTCTCAGACAGAGAAGAGTAATGCCTCTGAATCTGAGTATGTGTATTGAGGAACGGCAGAGAATGTAAGCCACAGTGAGCCACTCTGATTCCGAACCTACTACAAAAATTAGGGAGTTATATTGTATTAATGTATCAAGGACTGTAATTCTTTACCCTTTCGATATTTTATTTATTCAAATTAAATTAACACTTCCACTTACCTTACGATTTTGATCTGGCCGGATCTCGTAGTGTAGGTAAACCCATTTCGTTCGACGAACTCTGACGATACATATAACGAAATAAGGCATTGAAAGAATTTAACTCTCAATTGTATGGAAGAGAAATCAGACTTTTTTATTACTCAGAAATGTTGAAATGTTAAATCTTCTTGTTACATGTTGTGCAACTCTTGCACCTTACTGACTATTGCTTACCTTATCTTGGACAATAATATAACTTCATTCACACATATATATATAGGACAGCCCAGCATTGCTCGCACACACATATACACAGAATTTACAATTTATAAAACCCTTAACATTTTATGTGAATCAAATTCCCCCTTCGCCAGCCACGCGGTCTCCACGCACACGCATTGTCCGAACGGTTTTTTATTGTCCGAAATAGGAAAAAATATAAAATTCTCGATTAATGCCCTCTCGATAGATTGACCGCGGTCATATGACACTTCAACTGATTAATCCACTCTTTAACTTGTTAAATTACAACTTTTTTGACGAGCCTACTGAGGCCGCCCCGACGCCATTGGTTGCGGTCAGTCGACTGGGCCCTGGAACGTAACAGGTACATCTTCCTTTCTCTGGAGGGAAACTGTGTTCACTGCCACTATGTTATCATCGCTCATACTCAGTTGTTGTGAGCTAACCATTTTATATATGGAATATGGAAGTTATATTCCGTGTACCAAAGTACAATATTGGCTTTGGTTCTGCTGATGTCACCAACAGTAGGCGGGGCGTTAGCAATGTTTCCGGGAGATCTTGGAGAAGACGACGAATATTTTTACACTCTGGCCATCTTGAGTTTGTAGTCAACGCTTGGGTAGGCGCCCTGCTTGGTGTGCGCATGGGAGCGCAATGCCACACTCTCGCATAGTTCTTAGAAATTTGTGGAGGTGCAAATTCTTCAGCCGCATTACACAACAACAACTGCGTCTATGCCTTTGTTTCAAACTGTTTCTTAACACAATGGAAATAACGTTGCCATGCGTTCTGTTATAATGGAATGAATCTGGTTGCACAATAATTTTCACAACTTTTAGACAAACCCGCCCAAAATGAAATAAATAAAAAATATAATTATCCCATACTGTGGAAAATAAAAACACCCAAAAATTGACACGCTACAATACCCCCTCGATGAGAATTCTGCTGTTCACGACAGAAGAAATCTCATCGATAACCCCGAAGAGGACCGGTGAGGAACTGGGGCCAACAACCCCCTGGTTCTTAATCTCATGGGTACACGACCCCCCTGGCTCAGCGGCTATGGACTCATCTGAACGAGATCACTGGACTTCTCCGTAAGAGATCCCAACACCGAGAAATCGAGCAGACTCGTACCACGGCGCACCTCGCCTTTTAACATGCTACCCCCAAAAATCCTCAATCCCTGGCTAAAATTATTCCAGCTCCTCCGCCGATATGTTTCCCCTTTTATGCAAGCTGGGCTGTTTTTAGCAAATACTGGGCTCACACACACTAACATTACATGTTGCCATAACACATTAAAAATAAAAGATTTCTTTTAAAATTTATTAAAAATTTAAAAAATTCAAAATTCAAAATATTATTTTATCAAAAAATTCTCTTCCTTGTTTTTCTAATTTTTGTTTCAAATGACTTAACCTAGACATTTCTACTAATCTAAACACATCCTTACTCTAACATGAGAACCACTTATAGTCTACCAATACAATGCAATACAATAAAATAAACATGGTTAATGCACACATAATAAAAGAATCATTATCTAAAATATTCATTCGCTGGCAGGCGAAAAATCACGTTTTTTTTTCAACAAAAATTAAAATTTTCAAAAAAATTTAAAATTCAAAAAAAAATTTAAATTTATTTTAAATGTTTCCCTCCTATGCAAAATTATTTAAATTGGTTTGAATTAATTAAACAAACAAATTAAAATTGACTTCCTACTATACAAGCTTAGTAGGTGTATGACCTCATCAGCTGATCGAAACTAGGTCAAATCCAAAACCCTTGACCTACATATGTTATGCACAATTTCTATCTAAAACACTTTTGGCATCTGTAATATCCTACCTTAAAATACAAAACATAATAAACTAAAACATTTAAAACAAACAAAATATTAATATAATAATCAAGTTGACATTTAAATTATTTAAAATAAACAATTCTTAATTTTACATTATTTTCAAATTTTATCAAAATTCTGTCACTGGTTTAAAATAAAAGCTTTTATATCTTTATTATCAATCTCTCTCTTTATTCAACACTCTTACTCTTCATTTAACAATCTCGCTATACTTTACTGTGGGTGATGTAATTTATTTATTCTCATTCACCATATTAGATCTGTATACATATATAAACTTTACTCTCCTGACCCTACTATTAACTTTTACTACATGACACCCATCTCTATCAAAATCTCTACTAATCAAGACACTCTAAGCCCCACTTACCATTGAACCCCATTCGTCACCTTCTCCCAATATATAAAAAAAATACTCTCTAACCCTTTGTACATAGGATATGTGTTTCCCCTACCCAAAAACTCAATTCCCTTATCTGACGGCCTGGATTCTACCTAAAGCGGCCCCTTCCCCACTAAAATCTATTCTAATCCCGTCCCAACCCTGGTTGCGGACTCCTACATTACACTACCCTCTAATACAAAATTGCCATCCCCAAAAATCTCAATCTCCTTACCTTACTACAAATACAACAAAATAACCTCATTAATTATAAACATAAATATATCATTCAGAACTCTACAATTATTCTCCATTACTTCTGTGTCAACACCAATACTACTTAAAATTCTACAACATACCTTACTTCAAACAACATTACATCATATTCATCTCTACTGTTTCTTTAACTTCAACTTGGAATTCAATTGGGACAGATCTATATCCCCCACAAAATATTTATCACCCAAAAACTATCTCTTATTAGATTTCACAAATCGTTACTTTATTTCTCATTGTAGCAAATTATTTTTATCATTACTTTAAAATATCTGTAATACATTAAACATTACATTGAACATCAATTACTTAAAACATTTATAACGAATATACCAGTGACGTATTATTGCTGATCAGCTGATCTCCTAACACAATGAAAACACATCTCCTACTTGAACAAACTACATGAAAGATATATTTATCAATACTCACTTCTCACCTCATTGTTTCCCCTTTTTCTGATTATGATCATTTTGTTACCCGCCTGCCAGACGATTTAATTATTGGCTTAGAAAAAAGATACACACACATAATGAAAATACATGTTCTTAGCAACACCTATATCTAACTTACAACAATAAAATAATACACTTAAAATTATGGCATGAACACCTTATATTAAGAGTCTGAGCATCTAGTTACCTGAATAGAGCACAAGCAGTTTTATTTGATCAAACTTTGAATAAAAATGTTATGTTATAAAATTTACATTCGTGACTCCTTTGCGTCACCTCCCAGCCACACACACTATTTCAAATTATGGAGGACTGTCTCGCCCTTGCGCTTCGACAGAGACGGTATATTTTGGAGCAGGTTTTACCTCTCCGTGTCTCTGCTTCCGCTATTAAGTTTTAAACGTTACGAACATCATCATGTTCTTGTTATAATTATAATGCACCCTTAAGATGGATCTACCACCTGTCTTGCTACCCCAAAGCGGGCAGAGTGGCAGCCGCTGTTCCATAGTTCCGGGAGATTTCCTCTAATTGTCACCCCCCATTGAATTTCAAATCTGTACCAATTTCCAGTCAGCTATGGTCAAGGGACTTGATATGACCATAGCTGGCCGCTAGCCAAAACCACGGTTAGTGCTGGTAAGGCAGTAACCGCCCGAAAAGTCGAGGAAATCTAAACTTTAATTTGACTGCCTGTTTCAATCATCACTATTATGTGCGACACGGTCATTTAGCAATGTGTGTAAATTTTAATTTACACGGATAAGGTGTGCCGCACATTTATCGCCATTTTGGCCTCCGATGGAGGTAACACTCACTGTTACCCCCAACCCATTTCGGTACTTGCGAGAGCACAGGCCACCCCCACAATAGCCACTTAATAGCTAATTAATTAATTAACAATTTTATATACATTATCATAATATTTTCATCAACAACCATTTAACCCAATTCACAACTTTTTACCATTTGACTTTCTTAAAATTTTCAAAATTTATTATTAATAATTAATATATATATCATTCAGTTATTATTAAAATTTTTAATTATCGTTTTTATTAAACAAAATTATTTCCAATAATCTCATTATTGAATTAACATCTCAATCACACCTATAAACATTTTTATTATACATGATTATCAAATTTTTTCTACTTACAATCCATTTAACATGATATACACCCAAAACATAATCACCACCACAATACTTTTCACCTCACCTCTGTAACATTTAACACAAAAATATTAGTTTACATCACATAATTTCTCACTCATTACCAAATTTCCCACTCTCGTAAAATGAATTAAATTCATAAAAAAATTTAGTTAATTAACATTTAAATAAGAAATCAAAATTTTTAAGCATATCAAATTGGTTTAATTAAATCAATTACCAAAAACATAAATTATATAGTTATCGAAACCATTACCATTAATCAATTACTGTTTTCAAAATTAATTCTAATATTTATTTAACTTGCAAAATATTGGTATTATTATTATTATCGCAACATTTTCTAATACATATACACATTATTTACCTAACGTTTCATAATACACACACATGAATTCACTATATTATTTACAAACTCTTGCTATTAATTGTTCAGTTTTTTCCGCACTTCATTGTCCCATTCTGCCATGTCAAAAAACCATTAAACACAATGTTTATACTGTCTTTTATTGTTTTAATAGTCTACCCTCCATCGTCAAAAATAAGTCTTGTTTTTATATAACATCGTTCAATTTTATCACCACACAAATGACTGTTTTGTGTGTTGTAACCATATAAACTAAATTCATTCAGCTTATTCAAATACTCATATAACCAGTCTACGTTAGGTATTTTTGTTAAGTCTCCTTCATTTAATTCGCTCATTATTGGGTTAATTATTTTTATTAAATCATTGTAATCATTGTTGATCAAATATATTTTCAAACTTTCTTTCCATTTGTTGTATTTCCTATTTAAATCATACAATTCTGTTTCTTTACTAACATACAATTCTCTGTTTAACTCTCTCTCATCACAATACCAAATCATACTTTCAACATCATTATTACAGACAGAGGGTATAAATTCAATTAAATCTTTCCTGACTTCTCCAGGAGAAACAAAAAACTTCAAAAAACAATTATTTGTAGCACACTTGTCTACACAATATATACGTGAAGGTCTTCCTTCACCCCCCATTCTACCTCGTAAACAATTTACCCCCTGTTTCATACCTGTAATATAGTTCTCTTTCCTCTCTCTCTCCAACTCATTAACACACATTAACATCTCATCATCACCTTCTACAACTTCATTAGTACTCTCAGATACCAACTTTTCGACTACATTATTATTCTCATTATTATCAACATCATTATTATTTATTAATTCATTACCTAATACAACATTGTCACTACAACTTTCGTTTGTATTACTCGTACTTGATTCTACTTTATTCACACTGTTTCTTGTCATTTCATTGGCATTTTCAAGACATACATTCTTGTCTTGTATATTATTTATCAACTCATTAAATTTTACATTTATATTTTGCTGCAATTGAACGTTCTGGTCTTTAATTTCTTTAAAATTGATTTCGTTTTGAATATTTTGCTGTTCGCATTTTATTTTCTGTTCATTAAAATCATTAGTTAATTGGTCTAATTTATTGTTAAAATCACTTTTCATATTATTTAAAATTATTTCATTGTTATCAAAGCGTTTATCATTATCATCAAAACGACTATTCATTACATTAAATTTGGTCTCAAAATTATTATTCATTCTTTCGAATTGACTGAGCATAATACTCATCATATTTGTTTCCTCTGATTGTTTATTTATCTTAGTTGAAACTGGGGTCAACTGAATCCCAGAGTCAACATCTGTTTCGTTTACTTGTGGTTGAGACGCAATTGGGGTTGAATGGACGATTACATTACTGCCGCCAGCTGTTTCTGTAACAGCACCCGTCTCCCCCCTCAACATACCACTTTCATCCAGCGATTGCGACTCAAGGCCACTTTCACTCATAATTGCATTTATTATACTACTTTTTCCTGTATTCTCGGACATTTTTACTTAATCTATTTTTTCTTACGTAACAACTGTCAATTAGTGATTTTATTTCAAAACTGATATTTTACAAAATCAATTTGCTTTCGCAACCCTACTTCGCTATGCATCGCCAGATGTAGGCCGGCGTTAAGATAACCCCTCTTCAGTTATATTAAATCCTGGTCATGCTGCACCAATTGTAACTCTTTACCCTTTCGATATTTTATTTATTCAAATTAAATTAACACTTCCACTTACCTTACGGTTTTGATCTGGCCGGATCTCGTAGTGTAGGTAAACCCATTTCGTTCGACGAACTCTGACGATACATATAACGAAATAAGGCATTGAAAGAATTTAACTCTCAATTGTATGGAAGAGAAATCAGACTTTTTTATTACTCAGAAATGTTGAAATGTTAAATCTTCTTGTTACATGTTGTGCAACTCTTGCACCTTACTGACTATTGCTTACCTTATCTTGGACAATTATATAACTTCATTCACACATATATATATATAGGACAGCCCAGCATTGCTCGCACACACATATACACAGAATTTACAATTTATAAAACCCTTAACATTTTATGTGAATCAAATTCCCCCTTCGCCGGCCACGCGGTCTCCACGCACACGCATTGTCTGAACGGTTTTTTATTGTCCGAAATAGGAAAAAATATAAAATTCTCGATTAAGGCCCTCTCGATAGATTGACCGCGGTCATATGACACTTCAACTGATTAATCCACTCTTTAACTTGTTAAATTACAACTTTTTTGACGAGCCTACTGAGGCCGCCCCGACGCCATTGGTTGCGGTCAGTCGACTGGGCCCTGGAACGTAACAGGTACATCTTCCTTTCTCTGGAGGGAAACTGTGTTCACTGCCACTATGTTATCGTCGCTCATACTCAGTTGTTGTGAGCTAACCATTTTATATATGGAATATGGAAGTTATATTCCGTGTACCAAAGTACAATATTGGCTTTGGTTCTGCTGATGTCACCAACAGTAGGCGGGGCGTTAGCAATGTTTCCGGGAGATCTTGGAGAAGACGACGAATATTTTTACACTCTGGCCATCTTGAGTTTGTAGTCAACGCTTGGGTAGGCGCCCCTGCTTGGTGTGCGCATGGGAGCGCAATGCCACACTCTCGCATAGTTCTTAGAAATTTGTGGAGGTGCAAATTCTTCAGCCGCATTACACAACAACAACTGCGTCTATGCCTTTGTTTCAAACTGTTTCTTAACACAATGGAAATAACGTTGCCATGCGTTCTGTTATAATGGAATGAATCTGGTTGCACAATAATTTTCACAACTTTTAGACAAACCCGCCCAAAATTAAATAAATAAAAAATATAATTATCCCATACTGTGGAAAATAAAAACACCCAAAAATTGACACGCTACAGGACTATTATGAAAGAATCTGTGAGGTATAAATTATAATAACCATTAAGATAATCACGAAAGTAAAGATATGTAATAAGAAAGAAAAATGTGTATAAGACAGGAAATTGTTAATTTAAGAAATGAGATCTATTGTAGTTAAATGACTTAAAAAGTAAGCTACTTGAAAAGTACTAGTAAGTTAAGAATTATATCACTAGACAAAAAATCAAGCTAGAGTAACACACTAATAGTATATTACAGATCAATGTAAAGAGTACAAGACAAAAAACAGTAGTAATATGTAGAAACTGACATGAAATGATAATTTTATAAAAAATAAATGTTTTCTCAAATGATCAATTTTGAGGAGGGAGTATATGTAACATAACAAAATGTTACCTAACCTAAACGTATACTATCAGATTTAATAAGTACATAACAATAATGTAAATAGGGAATATAGTGATAAGAATGACCAAGAAGAGAGGAATCGATGAAGAAGAAAGAAGCAGAAATGCCACATGAAACAATAAACCCAAATACTGTTTGACACTACAACCAGACAATGACTAACACAAACTGATGGACAGAGTAAATTTACTTTAAGCTGTCAAGCGAGTCAGTGAATAATGTAAACAGAATATGATATGTTAATAAAAAGTGAGTCAATAAGAATCTGAATAATGTGAAATCAGAATTAGCAT
Organism: Magicicada septendecula; assembly: GCA_034769895.1. Lineage (NCBI taxonomy): Eukaryota > Metazoa > Arthropoda > Insecta > Hemiptera > Cicadidae > Magicicada > Magicicada septendecula. The sequence goes on from CM068367.1 coordinate 826,822,409, forward strand.
TTTGCTGATAATAAATTTAACCATGACTAGTAATTTATGAATGCCAAGAACTAAAATTAGCAATGGCCACCAAAATGATAACAAAGATATATTTCAATCTCAAATATACTTATGACGAGAAAGAAAAACCATTTGTAAGAGGGAATCTTATACGAATAAGGTACCTCAACAAATTACCGAATTGTGAACCAATAAATCTTGTTAAGGCAAAATTCCAATATAAACGGTATGTCTTAACAAGGCCTAGACCAAGCAATAATCAGTGAGTTGATTATTGGGAGGTAACATGAGTGTAGATTAAATACACAGAACAATTGTTATGATCAAACATAGCAGAAAACCATTATTAAAATAATATATTTAATAATTCAATTGTTAGTTAGTAGAATAGAGCGAGTTAGTGTAAAACGAAATGTCATAGTAGTAAGGATCGTTCATTACCATGTATAAAGATAAGGTTTATCCATAATGTTCAGTAAAATGTCAGTACAGAGTTAATAGTGTTCTCACATAAACGTTTGAGTAATAAAATGCTAAGTGAACGCAAACAATATTAATCAAAGTGTATAATCATCGATTCAGGTAAACAGACGACAGTGCGGAGTAGTGTACCTGAACATTGTTTATGTAGCAATGTCAGTAAAAGTGAAATTAACTCGGTATCAAATGATATCAAATTAAAGAGGACAAAATGATCTTTAATTTGATGGTAATATCGCCCCAATCGCAACTGGATTAAGTGCGTGAAAGGTGTTAGCATCATTTACGAAATATGCATCAGAAATCTGGGTAATAATAACAACAATATCGACAGCTGTCAATCATTTCAGAGCTTGGCGGTTGGAAAACCGTTATTAACGGCTAAATAGACAATACGTCATATTCATCACACCTGCAAGAGCCAATCACAAAATTAGTTAGTAATTAACATTTTTGCCTAAAGCCGATCGAAGAGTAGAGTATATAAGAGGATGTAACCGATTCTCGACAGACACTTATCAACTTCAACGAGCGCGGAACGTGCGCCAGCCATCTCAACATTTTTATTAACTGATAGCGTCATCACGATAACACGTCAAAGGAAACAATTCGACAACAACCTACAACTACTTCAAATTATTCTACAGAGAACCATAGTGATTATGTGCAGCATTATTTCATTTTTGTGCGGGAAAATAATGAACAGAAGCAATTAAATAATGTTATTTATGATCCATTAAGTTAGAAGCGGATCGAAATTCTCTGTTCTTGTGCGTGTGCAGTGAATAACGATAATCATTATAATCCGATTATCGAGGTGCTAAATGAGTTTTAATTAAATAATTAAAACCAAAAGGTAACAGTGCAACCATTAATCATTTTCACTACAAGCGCCATAACCTGTACGTTTTTATACACTGATCTGTACTGACGCAAAACACAGAAACATTTCGATATTACACCATGTCTCAATTTATTTGATGAATTTGTCATTATTAATTAAGCTGAATGTTAGTTATAAGTGTTCTCAAGTTATAAACTTTGTAAATCAGAAATCAAGCGTGACGAACGCACAACCTATCAAATAGGTTATTTTTATTTGTTTACTTTATAAAAGTAATGTCAAAAACATTATTGATCAATATTATATCAGAAAATTATTAGCTATTGTGTAGGCATGACTTTCTTTTTCATGTCTCAAAGAACTCACATCTGAGATTTTAATAATATTAATGTTAAAAATAACAAATATCTGGACTTAGCCAGATTTACCACTTGTGCTCTGAGCAAGCCTTATAGGGTATATGATAATGTATTTACCTTTGTACATCATTGTATGTGTTAATTATATTTGTTTTGAATTCTCGATCAAGGGTATAAATAATACCCATTATTAACAGCATAACTCGACTTAATTTATTTCTAATAGATAGTTAAATATTTTATTCAGGAAAACTTGAACAACCTTCAGTTGTGATTGAATATATGGAATAGCATTGCCATAAAGGTAACAAACAATTATTTTTAAATTTTTTTAAAATCATTAATTGATTCAATTCATGGGTTTTACACGGGATTTTCCCAAAAAATAAATCCGTGTGGCGCCCACTATCAAACAAGGCAACTTAACCTTGTAGCTGAAGCGAGTTGGTTTTTGTAAACTGTCTTGGCAGCTTATTGAACTTCTAGAAAACACGACCAGGTACGTGAAAGTATATTATATTTATTCTATTGTCCAGACATTACTAGACGTAACGTATTTAGACTATTATCGACCTGGAGGAGAAGTTTCACAGCCAGCATCAACAAGGCGATCAGCATCATCAAGCGACCAACTATTATACTTTACTTTTGAAATTAAGCAAAGCTAGTATTTAAATAATATTAACACAACGATTTTTATTTTATTTAAGGGAATTCTTTTCTGACAATTATAGTTATAAAATTGTAAACACACTTTGAGTAACCTCGAATGTTACATTTTAAATCGCTTTACAAAATTAGTAACCTTCAATTAGAAACAACTACAAACCTTAATACATTCAAAAATAATATTTCAAACATAAACATAATTTTATTTAACAACCGCAAATCTTTTATTTTATTACAAATTGACGCATACAACGTGTGACAGAAATTCAAAGAATCACGCTTTCATTTTATTTGTTACAATATATATGAAAATTTTGTATATAATAAAATTATTGATGTCATTCATATGTCTGTTTATTGGTCTATCGGAGGTTGAAAAACAAATAGCCCCCCCCCCACACACACACACAATTCTGTTCACATTACATGGATAGTTAGTCTGCCATTCAAATACAACTGCCCAAATGTCTTCCTTGTCTGTCGTCTGTTTCTGTACTTGCTTTTTATCATCTTATTATTCAAGAAAGAAGCCCCCCACATAGGTAAGTAGACATTAACAATTATTTCACTTGTAGAGCAACATAAACCAAAACAGAATACTTTTCTTACAGACTCGAGGTGAAATAGATTTATAGCTAGAACGGATGGATTCTAATGACGGATCAATTTGCGATTCTATGAACTCCATTTCCACTTAAGTATTATCTTCTTGCAAATATTACACAGTAAAATTTGAAAAACCCTGAACAACAATGTCCATAATAGGTGATGTGACGAATTATACAAAGAGTGCAGTTTTCTCAGTCTTGGGAAACATTTCCTAAATTGTTCTTTCAAATTCGAAATAATTACATAATTTTTGGTATAGTAGGCTGTAACGACCTCTATTTTTTTTTCAGCTTATCTTGAAATTACCTTGACACATTAATTAACTTGTTCATTAAATCAAGCAGCAAACTATAATTCAGATGTGGCATGTGGTTTTGTTTGCATCAAGATTAAACTAAGAATAGATAAACAGTAGAATATACAAACATTTGATTTCTGCTGCAAGTACATAACCATATTACAACTGCCCTAATAAGTTATCTCACAACAATTATGAACTACAGACAATCTTTCGTGAGCTACTGAAAATATCAATTTACTGATAGCTCGCAACTGACAGTTTAGCAATCACTGATCTGTCTACATATTCAATAGACAAAAGTACTTGTAGTCTCATGTAATTGATCAATTATTATTTACTGAAACATATCCCTTCTAATTTCACATAAATAATGGCTACACTTTGTAATGTTTCTTAGATTTACGTACTTGTCAAGTACCTGCACTAACAAAAAAAAATCAATTATTGTAATTTTTATTAAAAAAACAAATACTTTCAACAAAAAAAGGCTACGACTATCTCCAAGGGTCTAAAAGAATAACTAAATATTTGTATATGACTTGCATCAGTTAGAAAGTAATTTATGTACTACAAACACAAATTTATGAAATTACCAAGGAATTGTGCACGTACTGAAACTTATTCATTTATCTTTCATTTAGCGTATAATTCTTATAGAGGATATATATTCTTACTATTCGTGTAAAAACACATTTACATATATTTATCATGTAAGAATAATTTCCTCACCAACTGCATGGGTTACATTTCTACAGAACATTGTGGCTGATGAAGGTAGCTATGTGTGAGGAAAGTCAGCTCGAGGGAACCATAAACATAACACTAAAACATAAGTCCAACTCTATATTGTAACTACTGTAACACCAGTCAAATGACCTCAATGGATGAGTTGTTTAATTTACATTTTAAAACATTTTTCATGACATCTACTATTGACAAAAGAATGTTGTAGCATTTCTCCATCAGAGTAAATTTTGTTAGTTTTTGTCATACCATTAATTTATTATTATAGTGGTTTGGTGCCCCCACTATCCGCAGCCTGACTGTTTTGAATTTTGACACACCACATTTTTACATTACATATTAAAAAACAACTAAGGCAAGGAAAAATAGTGACCAGTTTTCAGTACTTTCCAATTCCACATTTACAGCTTACAACTTATGGAAAAGGTTAGGTAAAGGAAATCGGGCACAAACATAAATATGACTCTTTATTATGTGCTAACTACATTCTTTGAATATCAAAAACCAGTCCAATGATTCCAAACAGATGGAAGTTATTTAAATTATAACATTTTAAAACAATTTCCATTACATAACAAAAAATTGCCATTAAGGCATGGAATTAGTGACCAGTTTGTAATGCTATGTAAATCTGGTTGTATAGCTTAGTACAACTTAAAATTAAATGTTACAGTAAAAGTGTATAAACACAAAAAATATTTAAAACAAAATTTTAAAAAACTTTCCCCAATTAATACTTGAGAATTAGCATGGGTGGTTAAAGAATGTTGTTATTTGCCACGACCCAAGGTAATTTACCTGGGGTGCTTATAAGTGCAGTCTGCTAAATTAATTAGAAATTTCTAAACTTTTTTGTAAGGATATCATTTGTTTTCTAAACCCATTTGAACTGTATACTATAATCAATTATGGGATCAATATCACGAAAATATTCAGTGTTTCCTAAAGTAATCCTTTGTTTAAGCTAGAAGGGAATTATGCAGACGTGAAGCACTGTGTATGGTGTCGAAGTCCACAAATAAGCAAATTCCAGCCTTGTTGTTTCTATGGTGCACTTATACAATCATGTATAAATTCTGTGGTTGAAGACCCACAACTAACAAGAATTTCTGTACTTGTAAATGGTCCGTAAACAGCTTTTAAAGGTTAAACTTAACTACATGCCATATTACACATATACATAACACTCACATATAAATACATAAACTGACACATAAAATCTAGCTTAGTTACTAGATATAATTGTGATACATAATCCAAAAGTTCATATTCTGTCTCTCCGTATATATACATATAAATCCATCATTTTCTATATACGTAACTCAAAGTTTCTTGCAGTAATTATATAATATTGTGATATTATTCAATATAGTTTCTTCTGCAAGTAGTGTACAAGGGGGTACCCAAAAATAACCGGAATAGTGCTACGATTGGTGGAGCTTATGTAGTACGCATTTCTCCCGCTAGGTGAGCGTAGCGTAACTCGTTCCGAGTTCAGTGCCGTCATTGTTGTTGCCTGGGAAGGTTGTGTCCGGTCACAGTAATTCGTTTTGTAAAAGCAGTTTTGCTTGCTCCTCGTTTTTTGTCATGGCGGATTTAAGTAAGCGCGCTGCTGTGAAATTTTGCTTCCTGCTTGGGAAAAACGCCGCAGAAACTGTTGTGATGTTGAAAACAGCTTACAAGGATAGTGCTATGGGAAAAACTCAAGTGTACCAATGGGTTTCTTGTTTCAAAGAAGGTGAAATGTCAATTGCTGACAAACCTCGTTCTGGACGTCCATCAACTTCCAGAATTGACGATAATGTTGAAAAAGTTCATGCAATCGTCCTTGAAGACCAACGGCGGACCATTGAAGAGATTAGTAAGTTATCTGGAATAACTTGGAGCTCGGTTCAGCGAATTTTGTCAGAAGATTTGGGGATGAGAAGGGTCACTGCAAAATTTGTGCCTCGGGTCCTGACTGAACAGCACAAAGAGAATCGAGTTGAAACACGCCGTGCATTAAAAGACCAGCTCCGAACCGACACAGATTTTTTCCAAGGTCATTACTGGTGATGAGTCATGGTGCTAATGGTTACAACCCCGAAACTAAACAACAGTCAAGCTGTGGAAAACTTCATTGTCACCTCGCCCAAAAAAAGCTCGTCAAGTGAAATCAAACATCAAGACGATGCTCATTTGTTTTTACAATGTGAGAGGGGTAGTGCATTCTGAATTCGTCCCACCACGTCAGACTGTTAATCAGGCTTTCTATTTGGAGGTTTTAAAAAGATTGTGTAACAATGTGCAACAAAAAAGGCCCGATTTGTGGCAGACGAGGGACTGGTTTTTCCACCATGACAATGCACCTGCTCACGCAGCCATTTCAGTGCGCCAGTTTTTAGCAAAATACAACAAGACTCCCTTGCCCCACGCCCCTTACTCACCTGACCTCACTCCGTGAGATTTCTTCTTGTTTCCACGAATGAAGAGGGACATGAAAGGACAACGTTTTGATGACGTGGAAGCGGTAAAGAAAAAAACGAGGCAGGAGCTATCGGCCATCACAACAGACGAGTTTGAAAAATGTTTCCAGGAATGGGATCGCAGATTGGACAAATGTATTAAGTGTAATGGAGAGTACTTTGAAGGTGATAAGGTTGTTTTGTAAAAAAATTTAAATACATAGCTTTAAAAAAAAAATTCAGGTATTTTTGGGTACCCCCTCGTATTGCGTTTTTGTTGTTTCAATACCTTACGGACATTTTACTGAAAAATATCAGCATCATCAGAGGTTTGTAAGTAAATGAATCTCACTTAATTAAGTATATCAATAAATTAAATCAAGTAAATCTTACTTAATTATGTAAATCAATAAATTGATTTATTTACAAACTTCTGATACTGATATTTTTCAGTGAAACGGCATAAGGTATTGAAACAACAAAAACGCAATACACTACTTGCAAAAGAAACTATATTGAACAATATCACAATATTATCACAATATATATTAAATATCATTTTTATATAAGTATTTTATAAATGTTTAATTTTTTACTTTTATTTATTTATTTCATACAGTGACTAAAGATAATATAAATGAAATACAATAAAGGAATACTTAAGACTCAAGTATTCCACAGACATGGATTCACACATTCATCAGGCATGGATATTCAGTAACTTCTAAATTTGTGAAATGAATTAGTATATTGATATTCTATTGCACTATTTTCTGTAATTGGGAGCTGTAATATTCCTCATGAACATCCAACAGTTACACTCATTCTTAAAAGAAAATATCATATATATATATATATATATATATGATTATATTAAAATGAATTCTTTGACTACTTGAACCTATCATATTTTATTTGTGTAAAAAAACAATAACATGTAAATATAATAAACACACATACAGTCACTGAACTCTGTGTTAAATCAGTCAGGTATCATATCAATGCTCAAACAGTCTTCTCCAAGATTACTTGGTGATGTTTCCATTTCGCACATTTCATTTGATTCGCTGAAAAATACAAAAGGAAGTTATATTAGAGAGATTAAGTTTAATGAGTATTCAGTCTTTTTGTAAAAGCAATATAATGAAAAAGTAAAAACACTAATATATTCTGCATCAGGTAATTATTATATTTTCAAGAAATTTTATGTATTGTTCATCCAAAACGTCTATACACTACACTCTCGTTTATCCGGAATTCCGGCTTATTTGGAATAAGTATTCAAAATAATTTTTTTTAACGACTTTACCGGTGAATTTTAAGATATGATTTGTACTAAAAACAACCTGTTTTGTTATAAATTCAACGTTATACCTGTTCAGAGCTCATCAACATAAACGTAATTAATCTAAACTGCAAGGGTAAAAATAACAGAGCAGTGTATAGTTCCCGAGTTCAGTGAACGTCGGAATTCAAAGAGAATCTTATCAGTCACAAATGACTAGAAAACTTCACCTCTGCGGTTGCGATGTTTGGTGCAGACAGCCAATGTTACAGTTCTAAGAACTCATTATTACATTAAAGGCTTCCGACTTCCACCTGCACCAACTTTACAGTATAATCTTATTGCGGACTGTAGCAAGTGTGAGCTCGCGGTGAGTGACAGCCAAGATTGTAACACAGAGTGACTCACGAATAGGCGCGCCAGAAGACATCGTGTTGTGACCAGTTACATTAACTAGTGCAGTAACGGCAACCTACTGATACTGTTCAGGGCTTCATTGTGTGGGCGGCATGCAAGTAGTCGTATTTTTAATTTTTAGTTCCAAAACATTTCATAGTGTTATAAGTGTTTGTAGTCTGTATATATAAGTGTTCGTGTACTGTTCTGTTTACTGCATTTGTCTCATTAAACAATGTCATGTAAAAGAAAGAAGAATCTCGTTACGATGCAAAAGAAGCTGGAGGCCATATATAGACTTGACAAAGGTAAAACACTAAATAATATTTGCTAAGGATTATGGAGTAGGGACTTACACTGTGGGCAACAGAAAAAAAAAAATGGCTCATATAGAAAACTTTTGTGCAAAGATGGTTACCAAAGACAGTTTAGGAGAAAGTACAGCTTGGAAAGCAAAAAAATGAGGCGTTAGACGATGCTCTTCTTTTACGGTTCTACCAAGAAAGAGACTATGGGTCCCTATATCAGGCCCTATATTGCAAGAAAAGGCATTAAATTTAAACATGAAAATGGTTGGGGATCCATCATTTACGGCTAGCAGTGGGTGGCTAATGCGGTGGAAGGAACATCATGGAATTGGGCAGTTCATTGTGACAGGTGAGATCATATCTGCAGACATCGAAGCCAGTGACATGTATAAAATAAGCTTTGAGAAATTTGTTTCAGACAAAAATCTGTCACCATCCTAAGTTTATAATGCTGACGAAACAGGGTTGTTTTATAAAACGATGCCAAAATCATCCTTGGCGTCTAAACTAGATGAGAAGCTAAAGGCCACAAAAAAAGTACAGATCATGTGACATTGCTTCCTTGTTCAAATGCCACAGGTGAATATAAACTGCCGTTGATGTTGATCGGCAAATCTGCGAAGCCAAGGGCTTTAAAAAATATAAGTGTTAACTGTTTACCAGTACTGTACAGATCCCCAAAAAAAGCCTGGATGTCTGCAGATTTATTTAAAAATTGGTTTTTCCACGACTTCGTACCTGTCAAAAAATATCGGACTGAAAAGGGACTGCCTCTGAAAGTGATGTTATTGATTGACAATGCTCCTACACACCCAGCAGAGAACGAGATGAGGAGTGGTGACATTTTTGTTAAATTCCTTCCTCCTAATGTGACTTCCCTAATCTAACCATTGGATAAGGGTTCGCTTGAGGCTTTAAAATGGCGATATCGTAAAGCTCTTTTGAGTAAAATAGTAGAAGATAATGGGGAGAAAAAAGAAGATATTATGACCATTTTGAAGAAAATTGACATAAAAGATGTAATTTATATGTCTGCTGCAGTGGGAAGATGTTTCTCAAAAAAAACATTAAGAAATTCTTGGAAAAAGCTGTGGCCAGAAATGGTGGAAAATTGTGACGCTGAAACTGCAGAAAGTGCAGAAAATGATCTTTCTGGAAATAAAGAGATTATTGAATTGTTAAAAGATATTGAAGGTTGTGAAAATGTTCAAGAGGAAGAAGTATCCGCGTGGTTAAATGTAGGTGTAGACCAATATGATCCTGGACACCCATTCCTTTCTGAGGACGAGAACGTCACTGAGTGTACTAAAAAATCAAACAACGAAGATTCAAGTTCCTATGATAATGATGATGCGGACAACGTAGGAATGGCAATCAACCATCCGATACTACAATGCTGGACAAATTATTCAATTATTTTGAGCGCCAAAGCAAGACAAACCCAGCAGAACTGTTACTTCTAAAAAGACTCCATGACCATACAGCTAAGAAGAGAGAAACATTGCTAAAGCAGAAAGAAATAATGGACTTTTTTAAAAAGTAAAGACTTTGATCATTCATGTACGAGGGGGGACCCAAAAGTAACGAGAATTTTTCTCTGGCAGTTGGTAGAACGCTAGTTCCGACTTCTCCCGCTAGGTGCCTTCACTAGACACCACTTTGTATCAGTTGCCCTAGCAGCATTGTTGTGGAAACATTAGCGCGGTCAGTGTGACTATTTTTTGTAAGCGCTGTTTCACGTTTTCGGCGATTTGTCAATGGCAGACATTAAATACCAACGTGTTAACATCAGGTTCTGTTTCCTGTTAGGCAGCAGTTGCAGCAGAAACTGTCGCAATGCTTCGAACGGCTTATGGGGCGGAAGCTTTGAGCCAGGCAAGGATTTACGAGTGGTTTTCTCGTTTTAAAAGTGGTCAAATGTCAATTGAAGACGAACCACGACCGGGACGTCCCTTGACTTCCAAAACGGATGAAAACATTGAAAAAATCCATGTTGCGATCATGTTTGATTGTCGTAGAACAATCGATGAATTGGAGGAAATGACTGGAATATCCTGGAGTCCATGCCAACGAATTTTGACTGAAGATCTGTAGACGAAACGTGTTGCAGCAAAATTCGTTCCGCGTGTGCTTTCTTGTCGGCTCAAAATCCTTGCCTGGCTCAAAGCTTCCTCCCCATAAGCCATCCGAAGCATTGCGACAGTTTCTGCTGCTGATTTCCCTAACAGGAAACAGAACCTGATGTTAGCACGTTGGTATTTAATGTCTGCCATTGACAAATCGCCGAAAACGTGAAACAGCACTTACAAAAAATAGTCACACTGACCGCGCTAATGTTTCCACAACAATGCCGCTAGGGCAACTGACACAAAATGGTGTCTAGTGAAGGCACCTAGCGGGAGAAGTCGGAACTAGCGTTCTACCAACTGCCAGAGAAAAATTCTCGTTACTTTTGGGTCCCCCCTTGTATGTGTGTTTATTATTGTTTTTTCTCGCTAAATTAAACTTGTTAATTTTTAGAAATGCTACTACTGTACTGTACTGAATTTTATATAATGTATGTATAATGTCTAATGCTAAATAAATTGTTTTCTTGTTTATACAGTATAATATTCTGAAATAGATTTTTTTTCTTAAGATTAGTACAGTACAGTACAGTACAGTAGGCTATTACAGTTTGAATAAAGTCTTCAAAATAAAAAACGCAACTTTTCTGTACAGCAGTAGGTAAACATCGCTAATACCGGCATTTTCCCCATTAGTTTGGTTTATCCGGAATTTCGTTTATCCAGAAAGGGTCCGGTCCCATCAATTCCGGATAAACGAAAGTGTACTGTACTACTAGTATTTAAAATAATTTGATAATATATTTGTGTTACTTATTTTTACTTTCATGTTCTGTATGGAAATGGAAGTATGGTGATCATGAAAAAAATGGTGTTTGAGATAAGGGCTGATTCTGATTGTACTACCCTCAAAACATGAAGAAAAGTAATTTTCCGAAAAGTGTCTGTGTGTATGTAGAATTTTTCCTATGGCAAACGATATATACCCCCTATATTATAACGTTGCAGAAATGAGATCATATATGGTATCCATAAGTATTAGAGAAATGATAACAGATAAAATAATTTAATGAATAATAATGAAAAAAATATAAAATAGAATTAAGAAAGAAGAAAGAATTGTAAACAAGAGTAATCATTAAAAGAATAGATTAGACTGACAAACAAGTGACTATGACCCAACCCCAGAGATTGGCCAGATAAAGACAATAAGTTGAGAAAAGATTTACAAAAATTAAGAAGACAAATCAATGATAAGAGACACAAATGAGTAAAGAAAATATATAATTAACCATGAATAAAACAATAATAAAGAAAGTACACTAACCATAAAAAATAAGTAAGACAATTATTATTAAATAAAGTATGTTGTTAAGAACCTTATAATAATAAGAAAGTAAGGCACAAAATGTTAAAGAATAGTTATAAATGTATATCTAAAAGATCATGGAAACCAAGAGTGAGAGATAGGTAGGGAGTGATAGCAATAAACAGTGAAGTGACATGAATATTAAAATAAACAACTTATAATATTAAGGAAAAAGAAAAGTAACCAAGTGTAACAAACCAAAACCATAATCAAATGATGAATAGGCAATTAAGTTAATTGTGTTAGCCTGTAAGAAACAGAGTAATTGTGGGTGTAAGGAATAGAAAAACATATTAGGTTAGTAAAATAATCACTAGAATGATTATATTTATAGAATAGACGGTGTTGATTCAATACTCACCAAAATTGTTATTTTGTTAATTTAAAGAAAGTTAATTTGTTTGTTTAGTGTGTAAAGGAGTGTAAACCAAGAAGACATAACTTTACAGTAATATGTTTGTATTTTTTATGTAATTAATGAAGGTATAAAGAGAGGAGTAGTAGGACCATTTTAAGTAATGACATGCAATATAATAATTATATTTAATAAGAAGAAATAGGGCTGAACCATATACAGACCATTAAGTTATTTCTATGTTATGTTTTGTTAATAGATTTAAGTGTTAAAGAGGTGTGTGAGAAATGGGAGTAGGAATAAAACTAGTAATGACATAAACTTAACAAGCAACAAATTAATAACTATAATATAAATAGAAAGCAAAATATCAGGTAAGAAATAATTTTGTAAAAGTATAATAACATTAATAGATTGTAAAACAGTTGCAAAGTAATTCAAAAGCCAATAAGTGTGAAATGAAAATAAGCAGACCATATATGCTTAATAAATAAGGTTTAAATAGAGCAAAATAAGAAATTATAAGATGTTACAGTTTAGGCCTATAAATGACATAGCTGTCTAACTTCAGAAAACCAATTGTAAACAACTGAAAATTGTATTTGAATAATAAGACCAAGTAAATTATGTAATTACCATCAACTAACAATAATAACATGTCAGAATTGTGATAAACAGTATAAATAAGTAAAATATGTACTAACATAGTATTATCAATCTTGTCCAAAAACAATAATACATGGCCTAGACCAGCCTTGTGAGATGTCAAATTGATCTTTGAAAGAAAATAGGGACATCTATGTTAATATTTCAAGCACTGGAAATATCCCCAAGGAAAAATGACCACTATAAAATATTTATCCATTTTGAATAGAAAACCAGGATTTATAACAATAGTTTCAAATGTACTTAACCAATCAGAGTCAAGCTGGTTACCATAACAACAGAACGTTATTATAATTTTGACCGTTATGTAACGGGAGTTCCATTATTAACTATCCAGAGGTACAGACATTATATTGATGCGGACCTATTAAAGCCTAATAACGAAGAAAAATCAAAGATAAATAAAAGCAAATTGATTAACAGATGTCAACCATAGTTCCAGCAACACATGGAGGAACATTAAATGAATATTAAAACTAAATTTTAAATAAAAACTTGATGTAAAAAGAAACAGACACCAGAAGGAGACGGCATCCCTATCTTTGAAAAGAAACGAAAGTACTAACCAATAGTGAAGACACCTTGATGATCTATAACACTAACAACATGGTTTTGTTAAGTATGAAATAAATTATAAATAATTACGAACCAAACTGATTAACTTTTTTCACAATATATAACTCTCACTCTGAACTTTGAACACCAATTTCTTTCAAGGATTAATGAATCATATTTAATAACACTGTATGTAAATGCAAGATAACCTATGTCCGAAACTGATAAAACTGACACACACTTTTGAACAACAGAGTTGAATTTTCATTGTAAACCTTTTTAGTATTTAAGTACCACAATTGTAAGGTGGTGTACTTTATTTGACATCTTGTTTTAAACTTTTTTCGTACTCAAAAGAACTCATTGGCAAATTAACTTGTGTAAATAAGTACACATGTCAGCCATAGCAGCATCCTACGACTGAAGCGCTGCCACCTTTTGCTATCCGCTGAGTGAAAACTAATTTGTGGCCGAGGGTAAACTTTATTATAATAACATTTATTGTACGACAATTATCAAAAATTAATGAATTATCGAATCAAATAAAGAAGTACGAATCTTTACTAGCTGTCCTGTGTTTACTTAAATTGTATGATGTATGTTATGTGCTTTAGCGGAAAATAGAATTCCTTGCTCAAATTTTATGTTGGCAACATGTCCATAGACAAGCGAAATTCGAGTTCCCGCCAGTCAGCGGGGTAATTCGAATTAAATATCACCGTACAGGAGACAATCTAATTTTGAACATTTTATTTGTTTTATGAAAAACAATTTGGCGCCTTCCGGGAATTAAAAATACGAGATAGGACAGGTAAGGACTTCGGTACTGGTTATTCGTACATTCGCGACGGACACAGTCTGCGTGAGGTACGTTTAAGAGCGACGACGATTTGGTAAGACTTTGAGAGTACACATTACACTCTTACACTTTTACAATAATAACGAATACGACGTAAAGGGGTCGTTATAGAATTGGCGACCAACTAGTGAGGCTAGAAGTAGAGAAAGAACGACATTCTAGCGGCAGTTACGAAAAGGATAACAAGATGCATAAGAGGGCGACATCACTGAAATGGACAAAGGAGGCAGAAAAAGAAGTCAGAGAGGAAGAAAAGGAAGTAACATCGGTTGAAGAGGTGGAGACAATATTAACCACAGCAGAACCAAACAAGACCATGGTGTACTATTTTTTATTTCGTTAATATTCAAAAACTTAATTTTAATTTGTCTTAATTTTATTTACTGTTTCGTTCTCATTTTTTTCGGACGCCATCTTGTTGCCAACTACAAGAGAAAAAAATTTATACTTACCACTGGGCCAGGTTCGATTTAGGCGAACAGAAGAACAGATTATGGTTATTTGTATTATTTATTATTATTGTTTATATTATTCTTTATGTTTCCCCAAAATTAATACATAATAAAACATTATTTTTATTAAAACATAATATTTTTATATTACCCCAGGTAGGCCTAAATGTCCCATTACAATGGAAGAAACGAAATTGGATAGGATAATGGAAATGTTCCTACAAATGGAAGAACGGAGAAAGAAGGACAAGCAGGAAAGCAAGAAAATCAGGAAGGAAGACAAGGAAGAAATGAAGAAAGATTTAAGACAAATTAACGAAAAATTCGACAAGAATGAGGAGAGTCTGAAACAAATGAAGGAAGAAACCAATGAAAATTTTAAGAAACAGGAGGAAAAATTGGACAGAAACAAGGAAGAAACTAATGACAAGTTAAAACAAATTAACGAAAAATTCGACAGGAGTGAGGAGAGTTTAAAACAAATAAATGAAAAAATTGGCACCACAAACGAAAGTATTAAAGATGACTTAAGGCAGACAATTAACGAAAATAATGAAACCCTCCAACAACAGCTGAAGGAAATTAACGAGGAGACTAAGGAAGAAATGAAGCAGCAAATAAGACACATACTAATAGGGTATCGCGAAGAAATCAAGCAGATAAAAACGGAGAGGAATAAGAATTGGGAAGAACCAAATTATGAAGCAGATCAACTCAATGAAACATTAGATAATGGTTTCAAGAAATTGAATGAAACGCTAGATAGCACTTCTGAAGGAAATAATGAAAAAATAGGAATTAAAGAAGACCCAAGTACATTGTTAACTCAAAATAAAAGTAACAAAAACGAAGAGAAAATTAAGCACATTGAAGACGACCGTAGAGGAGTAAAGAAGAACCAAATAATTAAGAAGATTAAGAAAACAAAAGATATAGGAAAAATATGTAAAAAGAAACTAATAAATATAAGAGAAAAATTGGAGATGATGAAGAATGGATTAATAAATGTGTTTAATCTACCAATTACCGACCATGAAGAAATCATAAACTTCCAAGATTATAGGAGGAGGTCAAACAAAAGTTTAGAAAGGACTTACTATAAAACCACATGTAACAACGTTAAAAAATCAATAGGTAAATGGAATATACCAAAAATAGAAAGGCATACTAAAATATCAGTGAAACCACCAATAACGAATGTACCATTGTAATATCTGTTCAATGAAATAAATGCTAAGGCGATTGAGGTAGGCACTGATACTAATGAACAAATGGTATTAGAAGAATTGTGGTACAAGATAGAAGAGTCCTATATCACACGGACAGAAATAGTTGTGCACACCAGAGTGATCCGGACGACAAGTGCAGAGAAAATGATGGACCATGGGTAAACTAAGTGCTGATGAACTCTGAAATGGGACTGATTTTAGGTCGACCAACCATGCAAACCAATGGAAAAGAAAAAAATAAATAAACTACCAAAATTAAAAAATACGTAAGATCAACTTACACTATTATTTAGAAAACGTGTGATAAAAAGAAAAAAAAATATGTAAGATCAACTTACGCCATTATCTAGAAAATATATGAGATAAATAAACAAACGAAATGATAATAAAGAAGAAAATGTACGATCAACTTCCACTACTATTTAGAAAAAATACGTGAGATAAAATAAACAAACCAAAGGATCAAGAATGAAGTAAATAAAATAAATATTTTAAAAGATATAATAAAAAATGAGATGAATCCAGGAGGAATTGGAAAGGAATAAAATATTAATTGTATAAATAAATATCAACGCTTCAAGTATTATCAAATGATATCAACAGAGAGAGGTGAGAAATAAATATGATTCCAACTGAGCAATAATGAAATAAAAAATAAAAGATTCCCAACAAATATTATTATTATTATTAGTCACAAGATGACTGTATTGAAGATTCATTAATTAAGATTGACTGTTGAATAGGTCCAGCAATCATTTAACTGAGCAGGGATGATGTTCCCCTGACCTCAGAAAAAGTGTAGTTATGAACGACGGAGTTAGGTAAGCCGATAGAGCCAATCCGAATCGATTTCAGCTACAAAGTAGGGATAGTTAGGGAAAATAAGATTTATAGGAAATAATTTATAATAAAAAATCAATAAGCCAGATCATAGTAGGGGAAAATAATGAAGAATAGACTCAAAATGAAAGGAAGTAAAGATACAGAATTGAACATGAAAATGAACAAGAAGCAGGAGAATTTAACAAGGAGAAGATACAATACAATTGATAATTTCATTAAACTTAAAATCACGTTTTATAAAATGATAAATTTTGGTGGAAGGGCATTATATAACGTTGCAGAAATCAGATCATATATGGTATCCATAAGTATTAGAGAAATGATAACAGATAAAATAATTTAATGAATAATAATGAAAAAATATAAAATAGAATTAAGAAAGAAGAATCGTAAACAAGAGTAATCATTAAAAGAATAGACTAGACTGACAAACAAATGACTATGACCCAACCCCAGAGATTGGCCAGATAAAGACAATAAGATGAGAAAAGATTTACAAAAATTAAGAAGACAAATCAATGATAAAGGGCACAAGTGAGTAAAGAAAATATATAATTAACCATGAATAAAACAATAATAAAGAAAGTACACTAACCATAAAAAATAAGTAAGACAATTATTATTAAATAAAGTATGTTGTTAAAAACCTTATAATAATAAGAAAGTAAGGCACAAAATGTTAAAGAATAGTTATAAATGTATATCTAAAAGATCATGGAAACCAAGAGTGAGAGACAGGTAGGGAGTGATAGCAATAAACAGTGAAGTGATGAGAATATTAAAATAAACAACTTATAATATTAAGGAAAAAGAAAAGTAACCAAGTGTAACAAACCAAAACCATAATCAAATGATGAATAGGCAATTAAGTTAATTGTGTTAGCCTGTAAGAAACAGAGTAATTGTGGGTGTAAGGAATAGAAAAACATATTAGGTTAGTAAAATAATCACTAGAATGATTATATTTATAGAATAGACGGTGTTGATTCAATACTCACCAAAATTGTTATTTTGTTAATTTAAAGAAAGTTAATTTGTTTGTTTAGTGTGTAAAGGAGTGTAAACCAAGAAGACATAACTTTACAGTAATATGTTTGTATTTTTTATGTAAGTAATGAAGGTATAAAGAGAGGAGTAGTAGGACCATTTTAAGTAATGACATGCAATATAATAATTATATTTAATAAGAAGAAATAGGGCTGAACCATATACAGACCATTAAGTTATTTCTATGTTATGTTTTGTTAATAGATTTAAGTGTTAAAGAGGTGTGTGAGAAATGGGAGTAGGAATAAAACTAGTAATGACATAAACTTAACAAGCAACAAATTAATAACTATAATATAAATAGAAAGCAAAATATCAGGTAAGAAATAATTTTGTAAAAGTATAACAACATTAATAGATTGTAAAACAGTTGCAAAGTAATTCAAAAGCCAATAAGTGTGAAATGAAAATAAGCAGACCATATATGCTTAATAAATAAGGTTTAAATAGAGCAAAATAAGAAATTATAAGATGTTACAGTTTAGGCCTATAAATGACATAGCTGTCTAACTTCAGAAAACCAATTGTAAACAACTGAAAATTGTATTTGAATAATAAGACCAAGTAAATTATGTAATTACCATCAACTAACAATAATAACATGTCAGAATTGTGATAAACAGTATAAATAAGTAAAATATGTACTAACATAGTATTATCAATCTTGTCCAAAAACAATAATACATGGCCTAGACCAGCCTTGTGAGATGTCAAATTGATCTTTGAAAGAAAATAGGGACATCTATGTTAATATTTCAAGCACTGGAAATATCCCCAAGGAAAAATGACCACTATAAAATATTTATCCATTTTGAATAGAAAACCAGGATTTATAACAATAGTTTCAAATGTACTTAACCAATCAGAGTCAAGCTGGTTACCATAACAACAGAACGTTATTATAATTTTGACCGTTATGTAACGGGAGTTCCATTATTAACTATCCAGAGGTACAGACGTTATATTGATGCGGACCTATTAAAGCCTAATAACGAAGAAAAATCAAAGATAAATGAAAGCAAATTGATTAACAGATGTCAACCATAGTTCCAGCAACACATGGAGGAACATTAAACGAATATTAAAACTAAATTTTAAATAAAAACTTGATGTAAAAAGAAACAGACACCAGAAGGAGACGGCATCCCTATCTTTGAAAAGAAACGAAAGTACTAACCAATAGTGAAGACACCTTGACGATCTATAACACTAACAACATGGTTTTGTTAAGTATGAAATAAATTATAAATAATTACGAACCAAACTGATTAACTTTTTTCACAATATATAACTCTCACTCTGAACTTTGAACACCAATTTCTTTCAAGGATTAATGAATCATATTTAATAACACTGTATGTAAATGCAAGATAACCTATGTCCGAAACTGATAAAACTGACACACACTTTTGAACAACAGAGTTGAATTTTCATGTAAACCTTTTTAGTATTTAAGTACCACAATTGTAAGGTGGTGTACTTTATTTGACATCTTGTTTTAAACTTTTTTCGTACTCAAAAGAACTCATTGGCAAATTAACTTGTGTAAATAAGTACACATGTCAGCCATAGCAGCATCCTACGACTGAAGCGCTGCCACCTTTTGCTATCCGCTGAGTGAAAACTAATTTGTGGCCGAGGGTAAACTTTATTATAATAACATTTATTGTACGACAATTATCAAAAATTAATGAATTATCGAATCAAATAAAGAAGTACGAATCTTTACTAGCTGTCCTGTGTTTACTTAAATTGTATGATGTATGTTATGTGCTTTAGCGGAAAATAGAATTCCTTGCTCAAATTTTATGTTGGCAACATGTCCATAGACAAGCGAAATTCGAGTTCCCGCCAGTCAGCGGGGTAATTCGAATTAAATATCACCGTACAGGAGACAATCTAATTTTGAACATTTTATTTGTTTTATGAAAAACAATTTGGCGCCTTCCGGGAATTAAAAATACGAGATAGGACAGGTAAGGACTTCGGTACTGGTTATTCGTACATTCGCGACGGACACAGTCTGCGTGAGGTACGTTTAAGAGCGACGACGATTTGGTAAGACTTTGAGAGTACACATTACACTCTTACACTTTTACAATAATAACGAATACGACGTAAAGGGGTCGTTATAGAATTGGCGACCAACTAGTGAGGCTAGAAGTAGAGAAAGAACGACATTCTAGCGGCAGTTACGAAAAGGATAACAAGATGCATAAGAGGGCGACATCACTGAAATGGACAAAGGAGGCAGAAAAAGAAGTCAGAGAGGAAGAAAAGGAAGTAACATCGGTTGAAGAGGTGGAGACAATATTAACCACAGCAGAACCAAACAAGACCATGGTGTACTATTTTTTATTTCGTTAATATTCAAAAACTTAATTTTAATTTGTCTTAATTTTATTTACTGTTTCGTTCTCATTTTTTTCGGACGCCATCTTGTTGCCAACTACAAGAGAAAAAAATTTATACTTACCACTGGGCCAGGTTCGATTTAGGCGAACAGAAGAACAGATTATGGTTATTTGTATTATTTATTATTATTGTTTATATTATTCTTTATGTTTCCCCAAAATTAATACATAATAAAACATTATTTTTATTAAAACATAATATTTTTATATTACCCCAGGTAGGCCTAAATGTCCCATTACAATGGAAGAAACGAAATTGGATAGGATAATGGAAATGTTCCTACAAATGGAAGAACGGAGAAAGAAGGACAAGCAGGAAAGCAAGAAAATCAGGAAGGAAGACAAGGAAGAAATGAAGAAAGATTTAAGACAAATTAACGAAAAATTCGACAAGAATGAGGAGAGTCTGAAACAAATGAAGGAAGAAACCAATGAAAATTTTAAGAAACAGGAGGAAAAATTGGACAGAAACAAGGAAGAAACTAATGACAAGTTAAAACAAATTAACGAAAAATTCGACAGGAGTGAGGAGAGTTTAAAACAAATAAATGAAAAAATTGGCACCACAAACGAAAGTATTAAAGATGACTTAAGGCAGACAATTAACGAAAATAATGAAACCCTCCAACAACAGCTGAAGGAAATTAACGAGGAGACTAAGGAAGAAATGAAGCAGCAAATAAGACACATACTAATAGGGTATCGCGAAGAAATCAAGCAGATAAAAACGGAGAGGAATAAGAATTGGGAAGAACCAAATTATGAAGCAGATCAACTCAATGAAACATTAGATAATGGTTTCAAGAAATTGAATGAAACGCTAGATAGCACTTCTGAAGGAAATAATGAAAAAATAGGAATTAAAGAAGACCCAAGTACATTGTTAACTCAAAATAAAAGTAACAAAAACGAAGAGAAAATTAAGCACATTGAAGACGACCGTAGAGGAGTAAAGAAGAACCAAATAATTAAGAAGATTAAGAAAACAAAAGATATAGGAAAAATATGTAAAAAGAAACTAATAAATATAAGAGAAGAATTGGAGATGATGAAGAATGGATTAATAAATGTGTTTAATCTACCAATTACCGACCATGAAGAAATCATAAACTTCCAAGATTATAGGAGGAGGTCAAACAAAAGTTTAGAAAGGACTTACTATAAAACCACATGTAACAACGTTAAAAAATCAATAGGTAAATGGAATATACCAAAAATAGAAAGGCATACTAAAATATCAGTGAAACCACCAATAACGAATGTACCATTGTAATATCTGTTCAATGAAATAAATGCTAAGGCGATTGAGGTAGGCACTGATACTAATGAACAAATGGTATTAGAAGAATTGTGGTACAAGATAGAAGAGTCCTATATCACACGGACAGAAATAGTTGTGCACACCAGAGTGATCCGGACGACAAGTGCAGAGAAAATGATGGACCATGGGTAAACTAAGTGCTGATGAACTCTGAAATGGGACTGATTTTAGGTCGACCAACCATGCAAACCAATGGAAAAGAAAAAAATAAATAAACTACCAAAATTAAAAAATACGTAAGATCAACTTACACTATTATTTAGAAAACGTGTGATAAAAAGAAAAAAAAATATGTAAGATCAACTTACGCCATTATCTAGAAAATATATGAGATAAATAAACAAACGAAATGATAATAAAGAAGAAAATGTACGATCAACTTCCACTACTATTTAGAAAAAATACGTGAGATAAAATAAACAAACCAAAGGATCAAGAATGAAGTAAATAAAATAAATATTTTAAAAGATATAATAAAAAATGAGATGAATCCAGGAGGAATTGGAAAGGAATAAAATATTAATTGTATAAATAAATATCAACGCTTCAAGTATTATCAAATGATATCAACAGAGAGAGGTGAGAAATAAATATGATTCCAACTGAGCAATAATGAAATAAAAAATAAAAGATTCCCAACAAATATTATTATTATTATTAGTCACAAGATGACTGTATTGAAGATTCATTAATTAAGATTGACTGTTGAATAGGTCCAGCAATCATTTAACTGAGCAGGGATGATGTTCCCCTGACCTCAGAAAAAGTGTAGTTATGAACGACGGAGTTAGGTAAGCCGATAGAGCCAATCCGAATCGATTTCAGCTACAAAGTAGGGATAGTTAGGGAAAATAAGATTTATAGGAAATAATTTATAATAAAAAATCAATAAGCCAGATCATAGTAGGGGAAAATAATGAAGAATAGACTCAAAATGAAAGGAAGTAAAGATACAGAATTGAACATGAAAATGAACAAGAAGCAGGAGAATTTAACAAGGAGAAGATACAATACAATTGATAATTTCATTAAACTTAAAATCACGTTTTATAAAATGATAAATTTTGGTGGAAGGGCATTATATAACGTTGCAGAAATCAGATCATATATGGTATCCATAAGTATTAGAGAAATGATAACAGATAAAATAATTTAATGAATAATAATGAAAAAATATAAAATAGAATTAAGAAAGAAGAATCGTAAACAAGAGTAATCATTAAAAGAATAGACTAGACTGACAAACAAATGACTATGACCCAACCCCAGAGATTGGCCAGATAAAGACAATAAGATGAGAAAAGATTTACAAAAATTAAGAAGACAAATCAATGATAAAGGGCACAAGTGAGTAAAGAAAATATATAATTAACCATGAATAAAACAATAATAAAGAAAGTACACTAACCATAAAAAATAAGTAAGACAATTATTATTAAATAAAGTATGTTGTTAAAAACCTTATAATAATAAGAAAGTAAGGCACAAAATGTTAAAGAATAGTTATAAATGTATATCTAAAAGATCATGGAAACCAAGAGTGAGAGACAGGTAGGGAGTGATAGCAATAAACAGTGAAGTGATGAGAATATTAAAATAAACAACTTATAATATTAAGGAAAAAGAAAAGTAACCAAGTGTAACAAACCAAAACCATAATCAAATGATGAATAGGCAATTAAGTTAATTGTGTTAGCCTGTAAGAAACAGAGTAATTGTGGGTGTAAGGAATAGAAAAACATATTAGGTTAGTAAAATAATCACTAGAATGATTATATTTATAGAATAGACGGTGTTGATTCAATACTCACCAAAATTGTTATTTTGTTAATTTAAAGAAAGTTAATTTGTTTGTTTAGTGTGTAAAGGAGTGTAAACCAAGAAGACATAACTTTACAGTAATATGTTTGTATTTTTTATGTAAGTAATGAAGGTATAAAGAGAGGAGTAGTAGGACCATTTTAAGTAATGACATGCAATATAATAATTATATTTAATAAGAAGAAATAGGGCTGAACCATATACAGACCATTAAGTTATTTCTATGTTATGTTTTGTTAATAGATTTAAGTGTTAAAGAGGTGTGTGAGAAATGGGAGTAGGAATAAAACTAGTAATGACATAAACTTAACAAGCAACAAATTAATAACTATAATATAAATAGAAAGCAAAATATCAGGTAAGAAATAATTTTGTAAAAGTATAACAACATTAATAGATTGTAAAACAGTTGCAAAGTAATTCAAAAGCCAATAAGTGTGAAATGAAAATAAGCAGACCATATATGCTTAATAAATAAGGTTTAAATAGAGCAAAATAAGAAATTATAAGATGTTACAGTTTAGGCCTATAAATGACATAGCTGTCTAACTTCAGAAAACCAATTGTAAACAACTGAAAATTGTATTTGAATAATAAGACCAAGTAAATTATGTAATTACCATCAACTAACAATAATAACATGTCAGAATTGTGATAAACAGTATAAATAAGTAAAATATGTACTAACATAGTATTATCAATCTTGTCCAAAAACAATAATACATGGCCTAGACCAGCCTTGTGAGATGTCAAATTGATCTTTGAAAGAAAATAGGGACATCTATGTTAATATTTCAAGCACTGGAAATATCCCCAAGGAAAAATGACCACTATAAAATATTTATCCATTTTGAATAGAAAACCAGGATTTATAACAATAGTTTCAAATGTACTTAACCAATCAGAGTCAAGCTGGTTACCATAACAACAGAACGTTATTATAATTTTGACCGTTATGTAACGGGAGTTCCATTATTAACTATCCAGAGGTACAGACGTTATATTGATGCGGACCTATTAAAGCCTAATAACGAAGAAAAATCAAAGATAAATGAAAGCAAATTGATTAACAGATGTCAACCATAGTTCCAGCAACACATGGAGGAACATTAAACGAATATTAAAACTAAATTTTAAATAAAAACTTGATGTAAAAAGAAACAGACACCAGAAGGAGACGGCATCCCTATCTTTGAAAAGAAACGAAAGTACTAACCAATAGTGAAGACACCTTGACGATCTATAACACTAACAACATGGTTTTGTTAAGTATGAAATAAATTATAAATAATTACGAACCAAACTGATTAACTTTTTTCACAATATATAACTCTCACTCTGAACTTTGAACACCAATTTCTTTCAAGGATTAATGAATCATATTTAATAACACTGTATGTAAATGCAAGATAACCTATGTCCGAAACTGATAAAACTGACACACACTTTTGAACAACAGAGTTGAATTTTCATGTAAACCTTTTTAGTATTTAAGTACCACAATTGTAAGGTGGTGTACTTTATTTGACATCTTGTTTTAAACTTTTTTCGTACTCAAAAGAACTCATTGGCAAATTAACTTGTGTAAATAAGTACACATGTCAGCCATAGCAGCATCCTACGACTGAAGCGCTGCCACCTTTTGCTATCCGCTGAGTGAAAACTAATTTGTGGCCGAGGGTAAACTTTATTATAATAACATTTATTGTACGACAATTATCAAAAATTAATGAATTATCGAATCAAATAAAGAAGTACGAATCTTTACTAGCTGTCCTGTGTTTACTTAAATTGTATGATGTATGTTATGTGCTTTAGCGGAAAATAGAATTCCTTGCTCAAATTTTATGTTGGCAACATGTCCATAGACAAGCGAAATTCGAGTTCCCGCCAGTCAGCGGGGTAATTCGAATTAAATATCACCGTACAGGAGACAATCTAATTTTGAACATTTTATTTGTTTTATGAAAAACAATTTGGCGCCTTCCGGGAATTAAAAATATGAGATAGGACAGGTAAGGACTTCGGTACTGGTTATTCGTACATTCGCGACGGACACAGTCTGCGTGAGGTACGTTTAAGAGCGACGACGATTTGGTAAGACTTTGAGAGTACACATTACACTCTTACACTTTTACAATAATAACGAATACGACGTAAAGGGGTCGTTATAGAATTGGCGACCAACTAGTGAGGCTAGAAGTAGAGAAAGAACGACATTCTAGCGGCAGTTACGAAAAGGATAACAAGATGCATAAGAGGGCGACATCACTGAAATGGACAAAGGAGGCAGAAAAAGAAGTCAGAGAGGAAGAAAAGGAAGTAACATCGGTTGAAGAGGTGGAGACAATATTAACCACAGCAGAACCAAACAAGACCATGGTGTACTATTTTTTATTTCGTTAATATTCAAAAACTTAATTTTAATTTGTCTTAATTTTATTTACTGTTTCGTTCTCATTTTTTTCGGACGCCATCTTGTTGCCAACTACAAGAGAAAAAATTTATACTTACCACTGGGCCAGGTTCGATTTAGGCGAACAGAAGAACAGATTATGGTTATTTGTATTATTTATTATTATTGTTTATATTATTCTTTATGTTTCCCCAAAATTAATACATAATAAAACATTATTTTTATTAAAACATAATATTTTTATATTACCCCAGGTAGGCCTAAATGTCCCGTTACAATGGAAGAAACGAAATTGGATAGGATAATGGAAATGTTCCTACAAATGGAAGAACGGAGAAAGAAGGACAAGCAGGAAAGCAAGAAAATCAGGAAGGAAGACAAGGAAGAAATGAAGAAAGATTTAAGACAAATTAACGAAAAATTCGACAAGAATGAGGAGAGTCTGAAACAAATGAAGGAAGAAACCAATGAAAATTTTAAGAAACAGGAGGAAAAATTGGACAGAAACAAGGAAGAAACTAATGACAAGTTAAAACAAATTAACGAAAAATTCGACAGGAGTGAGGAGAGTTTAAAACAAATAAATGAAAAAATTGGCACCACAAACGAAAGTATTAAAGATGACTTAAGGCAGACAATTAACGAAAATAATGAAACCCTCCAACAACAGCTGAAGGAAATTAACGAGGAGACTAAGGAAGAAATGAAGCAGCAAATAAGACACATACTAATAGGGTATCGCGAAGAAATCAAGCAGATAAAAACGGAGAGGAATAAGAATTGGGAAGAACCAAATTATGAAGCAGATCAACTCAATGAAACATTAGATAATGGTTTCAAGAAATTGAATGAAACGCTAGATAGCACTTCTGAAGGAAATAATGAAAAAATAGGAATTAAAGAAGACCCAAGTACATTGTTAACTCAAAATAAAAGTAACAAAAACGAAGAGAAAATTAAGCACATTGAAGACGACCGTAGAGGAGTAAAGAAGAACCAAATAATTAAGAAGATTAAGAAAACAAAAGATATAGGAAAAATATGTAAAAAGAAACTAATAAATACAAGAGAAGAATTGGAGATGATGAAGAATGGATTAATAAATGTGTTTAATCTACCAATTACCGACCATGAAGAAATCATAAACTTCCAAGATTATAGGAGGAGGTCAAACAAAATTTTAGAAAGGACTTACTATAAAACCACATGTAACAACGTTAAAAAATCAATAGGTAAATGGAATATACCAAAAATAGAAAGGCATACTAAAATATCAGTGAA
Organism: Magicicada septendecula; assembly: GCA_034769895.1. Taxonomy (NCBI): domain Eukaryota; kingdom Metazoa; phylum Arthropoda; class Insecta; order Hemiptera; family Cicadidae; genus Magicicada; species Magicicada septendecula. The sequence continues at coordinate 826,849,542 of CM068367.1, forward strand.
ACCACCAATAACGAATGTACCATTGTAATATCTGTTCAATGAAATAAATGCTAAGGCGATTGAGGTAGGCACTGATACTAATGAACAAATGGTATTAGAAGAATTGTGGTACAAGATAGAAGAGACCTATATCACACGGACAGAAATAGTTGTGCACACCAGAGTGATCCGGACGACAAGTGCAGAGAAAATGATGGACCATGGGTAAACTAAGTGCTGATGAACTCTGAAATGGGACTGATTTTAGGTCGACCAACCATGCAAACCAATGGAAAAGAAAAAAAATAAATAAACTACCAAAATTAAAAAATACGTAAGATCAACTTACACTATTATTTAGAAAACATGTGTGATAAAAAGAAAAAAAAATATGTAAGATCAACTTACGCCATTATCTAGAAAATATATGAGATAAATAAACAAACGAAATGATAATAAAGAAGAAAATGTACGATCAACTTCCACTACTATTTAGAAAAAAATACGTGAGATAAAATAAACAAACCAAAGGATCAAGAATGAAGTAAATAAAATAAATATTTTAAAAGATATAATAAAAAATGAGATGAATCCAGGAGGAATTGGAAAGGAATAAAATATTAATTGTATAAATAAATATCAACGCTTCAAGTATTATCAAATGATATCAACAGAGAGAGGTGAGAAATAAATATGATTCCAACTGAGCAATAATGAAATAAAAAATAAAAGATTCCCAACAAATATTATTATTATTATTAGTCACAAGATGACTGTATTGAAGATTCATTAATTAAGATTGACTGTTGAATAGGTCCAGCAATCATTTAACTGAGCAGGGATGATGTTCCCCTGACCTCAGAAAAAGTGTAGTTATGAACGACGGAGTTAGGTAAGCCGATAGAGCCAATCCGAATCGATTTCAGCTACAAAGTAGGGATAGTTAGGGAAAATAAGATTTATAGGAAATAATTTATAATAAAAAATCAATAAGCCAGATCATAGTAGGGGAAAATAATGAAGAATAGACTCAAAATGAAAGGAAGTAAAGATACAGAATTGAACATGAAAATGAACAAGAAGCAGGAGAATTTAACAAGGAGAAGATACAATACAATTGATAATTTCATTAAACTTAAAATCACGTTTTATAAAATGATAAATTTTGGTGGAAGGGCATTATATAACGTTGCAGAAATCAGATCATATATGGTATCCATAAGTATTAGAGAAATGATAACAGATAAAATAATTTAATGAATAATAATGAAAAAATATAAAATAGAATTAAGAAAGAAGAATCGTAAACAAGAGTAATCATTAAAAGAATAGACTAGACTGACAAACAAATGACTATGACCCAACCCCAGAGATTGGCCAGATAAAGACAATAAGATGAGAAAAGATTTACAAAAATTAAGAAGACAAATCAATGATAAAGGGCACAAGTGAGTAAAGAAAATATATAATTAACCATGAATAAAACAATAATAAAGAAAGTACACTAACCATAAAAAATAAGTAAGACAATTATTATTAAATAAAGTATGTTGTTAAAAACCTTATAATAATAAGAAAGTAAGGCACAAAATGTTAAAGAATAGTTATAAATGTATATCTAAAAGATCATGGAAACCAAGAGTGAGAGACAGGTAGGGAGTGATAGCAATAAACAGTGAAGTGATGAGAATATTAAAATAAACAACTTATAATATTAAGGAAAAAGAAAAGTAACCAAGTGTAACAAACCAAAACCGTAATCAAATGATGAATAGGCAATTAAGTTAATTGTGTTAGCCTGTAAGAAACAGAGTAATTGTGGGTGTAAGGAATAGAAAAACATATTAGGTTAGTAAAATAATCACTAGAATGATTATATTTATAGAATAGACGGTGTTGATTCAATACTCACCAAAATTGTTATTTTGTTAATTTAAAGAAAGTTAATTTGTTTGTTTAGTGTGTAAAGGAGTGTAAACCAAGAAGACATAACTTTACAGTAATATGTTTGTATTTTTTATGTAAGTAATGAAGGTATAAAGAGAGGAGTAGTAGGACCATTTTAAGTAATGACATGCAATATAATAATTATATTTAATAAGAAGAAATAGGGCTGAACCATATACAGACCATTAAGTTATTTCTATGTTATGTTTTGTTAATAGATTTAAGTGTTAAAGAGGTGTGTGAGAAATGGGAGTAGGAATAAAACTAGTAATGACATAAACTTAACAAGCAACAAATTAATAACTATAATATAAATAGAAAGCAAAATATCAGGTAAGAAATAATTTTGTAAAAGTATAACAACATTAATAGATTGTAAAACAGTTGCAAAGTAATTCAAAAGCCAATAAGTGTGAAATGAAAATAAGCAGACCATATATGCTTAATAAATAAGGTTTAAATAGAGCAAAATAAGAAATTATAAGATGTTACAGTTTAGGCCTATAAATGACATAGCTGTCTAACTTCAGAAAACCAATTGTAAACAACTGAAAATTGTATTTGAATAATAAGACCAAGTAAATTATGTAATTACCATCAACTAACAATAATAACATGTCAGAATTGTGATAAACAGTATAAATAAGTAAAATATGTACTAACATAGTATTATCAATCTTGTACAAAAACAATAATACATGGCCTAGACCAGCCTTGTGAGATGTCAAATTGATCTTTGAAAGAAAATAGGGACATCTATGTTAATATTTCAAGCACTGGAAATATCCCCAAGGAAAAATGACCACTATAAAATATTTATCCATTTTGAATAGAAAACCAGGATTTATAACAATAGTTTCAAATGTACTTAACCAATCAGAGTCAAGCTGGTTACCATAACAACAGAACGTTATTATAATTTTGACCGTTATGTAACGGGAGTTCCATTATTAACTATCCAGAGGTACAGACGTTATATTGATGCGGACCTATTAAAGCCTAATAACGAAGAAAAATCAAAGATAAATGAAAGCAAATTGATTAACAGATGTCAACCATAGTTCCAGCAACACATGGAGGAACATTAAACGAATATTAAAACTAAATTTTAAATAAAAACTTGATGTAAAAAGAAACAGACACCAGAAGGAGACGGCATCCCTATCTTTGAAAAGAAACGAAAGTACTAACCAATAGTGAAGACACCTTGACGATCTATAACACTAACAACATGGTTTTGTTAAGTATGAAATAAATTATAAATAATTACGAACCAAACTGATTAACTTTTTTCACAATATATAACTCTCACTCTGAACTTTGAACACCAATTTCTTTCAAGGATTAATGAATCATATTTAATAACACTGTATGTAAATGCAAGATAACCTATGTCCGAAACTGATAAAACTGACACACACTTTTGAACAACAGAGTTGAATTTTCATGTAAACCTTTTTAGTATTTAAGTACCACAATTGTAAGGTGGTGTACTTTATTTGACATCTTGTTTTAAACTTTTTTCGTACTCAAAAGAACTCATTGGCAAATTAACTTGTGTAAATAAGTACACGTCAGCCATAGCGGCATCCTACGACTGAAGTGCTGCCACCTTTTGCTATCCGCTGAGTGAAAACTAATTTGTGGCCGAGGGTAAACTTTATTATAATAACATTTATTGTATCGACAATTATCAAAAATTAATGAATTATCGAATCAAATAAAGAAGTACGAATCTTTACTAGCTGTCCTGTGTTTATTTAAATTGTATGATGTATGTTATGTGCTTTAGCGGAAAATAGAATTCTTTGCTCAAATTTTATGTTGGCAACACGTCCATAGACAAGCGAAATTCGAGTTCCCGCCAGTCAGCGGGGTAATTCGAATTAAATATTACCGTACAGGAGGCAATCTAATTTTGAACATTTTATTTGTTTTATGAAAAACAATTTGGCAACATTTCGGGAATTAAAAATACAAGATAGGACAGGTAAGGACTTCGGTACTGGTTATTCGTACGTTCGCGACAGACGCAGTCTGCGTGAGGTAAGTTTAAGAGCGACGACGATTTGGTAAGACTTTGAGAGTACACATGACACTCTTACACTTTTACAATAATAACGAATACGATGTAAAGGGGTTGTTATAATATATAATAGGGTTGCTACAGCTAGTGCCGTCTCCCTTCCTTCAACCTGGCTTTCCAACTCTCCCGATGTTCCCATTGTCCTTCCTCAAGTGCTATACGTTGCATATATTCATCCACTTCGTCCCTCCAAGGTCTTCTCGGTCTTCCCCTTTTTCTCCTTCCTAATGGACTCCATTCCGTCACTTTGTTGATCCACCTATTTTGGGCTCTCCGGACATGACTGTACTACACCAATCTTTTTTCTTCGATGTAGTCAATTACACTTCTTTTCGTTTCCATTCTTCTTTTGATCTCCTCGTTTGTTATTCAGTCTGCTGTTGTTATTCCACAGCACCTCCAATATTCCATCTCCGTTGCAAGAATCTTTCTTTCATTCTTTTTGTTAATAACCCATACTTCCGCTGCATATGTCATAATGCTTTGGACTATGGTCTGATATATCATTTTTTTGGTGCTTTTTCTAATATTTTTGTCCCATATAACACTGTGTAATTGTCTAATCCCTGTTCTAGTCTGCCCTAATCTACTTTTTATTTCCTCTTCCGTTGTGCCTTGTTTACTCAGTGTAAATCCTAGGTACTTGAATTTGTCTGTTCCTCTAATTCATTGTTTCTCAACCTGGGGGTCGCGGTGATATTAAAGGGGGGTCGCGAAATAGCCTAAACAATAATGAAATCATTTTATGAGAAAAAATCATTTATTATAAACATTTTACTTACAATAAGTACACATGTAAAGAAAAGAAATTAATGTGATGGTTGCATTTGTTTTTCATTTAAAAGTTTCTCCATACGTGGATCTACGTTAGAAACACACAAAGCAAATTGTTTTCAAGTGATAAAAGACGATTCCTGTATTTAGTTTTTAGCGCAACCATAGATGAAAAACCCTTTTCACAGAGATAAGACGTGGCGAAAGGGATTAATATTTTCAATGCTTCTGTGACTAAATTTCCATATTCATTTTGACGAGCAAGCCAAAACATATTTAAATCTTCAGATGTAAATTGCAGTTGTAGCGTTTTGTCGGCAGACATTTCGATGAGCTGGTCATGAATCTCAACTGGTAACTTAGCAGCGGCAACGTTTTCACTAAACGGATTCAGTACCCATCTCTTCGAGAAATCATTTTTATCTTCCGGGAAATACTCCGTCAACTGAGTTTTTAGCTCACGCAAATGCATCTTCATGCAATCCAAACTGTGGCGAATAATAGTGTCTTGTTCATTCAAATTTTTCTCAATATAATCCGAAGTGAGTGGGAACTTATCCAAATTTTTGCTTTGAAGGCGAATAATCTAGATATCAAGCTTCTTAATGAAATCATGAACTTTGTCTGTCATTAATAAAATGTTTTTATCACGTCTTTGTAAATTCACATTCAAGTTGTTTAAATGCGAAAATACATCAGCTAAGTAAGCCAACAACAACATACACTCATTATTCTGTAAAAACAATGAGAATGGCGTTTGTTTATCCTGGAAAAATATTATTAATTCATCTCGCAATTCCAATACCCGGGTTAACACTTTCCCTCGGGATAACCATCTAACTTCTGTATGGAAAAGAAGAGATTTTTTATTTTCGCCCATTTCATCGCATAGTTTAGCAAACAGCCTGTTCTGTAACGGTCGGCTTTTAATAAAATTAACCATTTTTACAGCTTCACAAAGAATTTGATTGAGATTTTCCAGCATGTTTTTTGCGACAAGAGCATGTCTGTGAAGGAAGCGGTGCGTCCATTCCGCCCTTGGTATAAGACGATCTTTTAATATTTTCATTAATCCACTGTTCTTTCCTGTTATCGCCTTTGCACCATCACTACATACTGCAATACATTTTGTCCAATCTATGTTAGTATAGTTTCTAGTAGTTTCATAAAAAACATCAAAAAACATTGTCCTGTTGCATGACCCAGTACTGTTTTGCAAAACAACATATTTTCTTTGATTGATGTGTCCCTATCACATTCATACCTCACAAAACATAAGAACTGAGACATGTTTGCTACATTTGTTGATTCATCAAACTGAATACTAAAAAATTCACTTGAACTCACTTGCAGAATTATCTGATTGCGAACATCGGCAGCCATGTCATCGATTCGCCTTGATATTGTGTCGTTAGAAAGCGGAATTTTTTTCAATTTTTTTGCTTCTTCCATGCCTATTAAAACACTGACCATATCAATTGCGGCAGGCAATATGAGGTTTTCGGCGACTGTATGGGGTTTGGACATCTTAGCTACTCTTAATGCTACGAGATAAGATGCTTCAAGTACACTTTTATCAGTATGGCTTGACTTACAAATAGAAGTTTGTTGATTTCTCAAGGTATGTAATTTTCTTTCGAAAAATTCCAATGGTTTGTTTTTATGAGCCGGATGTTTACTTTCCAAGTGACGAACTAATTTTGATGGCTTCATGCTTTCATTGGAGAGAACTTGAAAGCAAACAACACACTGTGGCTTTCCATCCAATGAGGTAAAACCATAATTTAAATAACTGTCATTGTACAACCTTGTCTTTTTACCAACCGATTCACTGGATGTAGATGGCTCACTTCGTTTTTTCACAAATTTATCCATTTCGCATAAGAAATTAAAAAATAACAATAAAAAATAACTGTTGACCGCACACTAAAATAAAAGCACCAGACGCACGCTTCGCATTCGAAACTTAACTGAAGTTGTGCAATCGCAAGCGCCTCTTTTATACTGGTTCCAACTTGATGTATACAAAGAGCACGTACACATCAAGTTGGAACTTGTAAATTGCTCATGTATGTACACGTCATACATGCATGTTCATACCCGTCGCTATAAACGCAGTGACATAAAATAATAGGAATAGTCGTATTACATTTTTTATACTGTTGGTATTTTCTTACTTAATGTATAAAATTAGTGCAATGTGATTATATAATATTAAATAATTTTTTACATTTATAATTACAGTCAAAATTCAATTAGTAATAGTAAGGCTTACTGTTATTATTCCTTTGGGTGGGGGGGGGGTAGCGAAATATTAATTTTATTTATATTTACTATTTGGGGGGTCGCGGAGCTAAGAAGGTTGAGAATCACTGCTCTAATTTTAACATTTTCGTCTACTTCTAAATCTGTTGTTTCTTCATCTCTAATTGCCAAGTATTCAGTCTTTTTTATGTTTATTTCCAATCCCATCTTTGTGTATTCTTCATTCAGCTTTTTGACCATGTAGCTTAGATCTTTTTCATCCTGGGCTATAACTACCTGGTCATCGGCGAAGCATAGTGTGTACAGGTGTTCATTTCGTATCGGTATTCCCATTCCATGGCATTTCTGTTTCCACATGGTTAATGCATATTCTAAAAATATCTTAAACAGCGTGGGCGATGTTGGGCAGCCTTGCAATAACCCTTTGGATGTTTCAAACCTACAGACAATTTTGTTACCTACTTTAATTTGTACGTTGTTTTTATATAGATTTTTTACTGCTTGCGTCAGGACTTTTGGTATTTCCAATTGTGATAGAGCTTTAAACATTTCTTGTCTGGGTACTGTATCATATGCTTTTCTAAGGTCGATAAACGCTAGATGTACTTCCCTGTTCTTCGCTTTTTTCTTTTCTATGATCTGTTGGATTGTATATATCTGGTACACGCGTGATCGCCCGGCTGTAAAACCTGCTTGTTCTTCTCCAATCTTTCCCTCGATTTTATTTCTTAGCACCCTCCCATACAGCCTTCCCATTATTGCTATGACACTTATGCCCCTATAGTTTTCGCAGTCTTTTCTATTGCCCTTTTTAAATATCGATGTAATTTGTGCCTCTTTCCATTCTGCCAGTAAATCTTCTCCATTTATAACCTTCTCAAACATTCTTCCTATCATTCTCATAAGTTTTTCGGTTCCGTACTTTATTAGTTCCGCTACTAACCCTCCTGGGCCTGATGCTTTGTTGTTTTTCATTGAGTTTACTGCTTTCCTTATTTCTTCTGCCGTTATAGTAATTCTATTTTCTATTTCTTCTCCATCGTTATTCAGGAATTCTTGTCTATGCTCCGTAAGTAGGTTTTTATAGTGTGTATGTATACACTCATTGTCTTGTATGTATTGAATATAGGTTTTATCCTTCCTATTCTTTTGTAATGATTTAATTAGATTCCATGCTTCTTAACTCCTAGCTCCTCCTATGTATTGGTCTACATTTCTACACCTGTTTTCCCATGCTTCATTTTTCTCTTTGCTGACCATTTCCTTCACTTCCTTGTTCTTCTCTCTGTAGTTTCTGTAATCTTCTTCTTTTTTCGTGGACATCCATTTGTTATATAATTTTTTCTTTGCTTATGGCAAACAATAACTACCACAAATTCACACAGAATCAAATAATTTTTTGCATATGTACCCAAGTTGTAGAGGAGTCAAGGACTATTGATTTTGGTGAAGATTAGTTAAGGGGGAGAGGTAGTTTAACTGCAACGTTTTACGTTTTAACAAGAGGAAAATACTTAATTTTGATAAATAAAGTATCCTGAAAAAAAGGTCATAATAATCCACTGTAGAAAGTTAGATGAAATATCTATAAATGAAAAGGGTAGTTGAAGGGGAAGGGGATCATTTTTTCACATTTGGCATTGATTTAATGAGTTTGGCAAAATTAAATCAAATATTGGTATGGAGAACCATACATAACTTTCCATTTTCTAAGATTTATATTTAAAAATTACTAAAAAAATATCGCCCACCCTCAAACTATTTTCACTATTTATAGATCATATACCAGGAATAATGCTATATTCCACACAGGCTAGTTAATAACTAGCCATCAGGGAGGTCAAAATATTTTCCAGGAGGAGTAAACAATTTTCCAGAGGAGAAAAATATGTATACATTTTTCATACATACACACATGCGCATTAGTAATTCTTATAGCATAATAGAAATAAGTACACAGATTGTATTAATTTATTAAAACATTTATTGCTTCAAAATATTGTTACAACGGTCTACTTGATCATTGTAGGTACAGTGGAAAACAAAATACAAGACAACAATTAAGTCACTAATCACCAGCTTTAATTTTCACAGTTAAACAGTTTGTAATTAAAAACACAGCCACTTACAACAAATCAAATAAAAATTGTTCACACGCAAATAAATGTCAACTAATATAAAACACAATTGTATTACAATTATACCACCCGATTATAAAACACAACACTTCACTTATAACCACTTAACACACACAGTAATATCGCCCGATAATAACTCGAAATGCGCTTTAATATATCGCAACTATACTATAACTGAAACTGAACGTCGTTGAGTACTGGTATTTATACCCCCCCCCCCGAAATACTAGATTATTCCATACTGTGCATTAACAATAAAGGAAAACATTAGAGCATAATTCATTGCAGCCTTGACACAGTTCGTGCAGCTTCTGGCACAGTCTAGCTAATGCGTCGAGAATCACGTACGCCACACAGATTCAGCTGGATTCATCTGGAACATTCGATAAACACGTAGATTGTTCTGTAATGTCGTAACAATATGCATAAAATTAAAGGCTTGTAAAAGGTAATGTTTGATCTCCATTACGTAGTGCTCAAGTTTCCTAAGTTTTAATATTATGTCTGTAATTAAAGCATCAGAGCAGGTGTTAGTGTGTATGAGAGTACACAGTGGACAAAAATTTTCAACATTCCCTATGGTTGCTCACAGTAAAGCTGCGAATCTACAGTGTACATTTCATAGAACAAACACGCGAAAAAGAAGGAGCACTCCGAAGTCTCTCATGGACACTGAGCATCTTGCAGAGGGTTCATTCCCTAAAGACGAAAAGTCTGTCTATAAACCATTCCTCTGTACACATGTGCAGTTACACTGGCCAGTGATCCACAGGAAGCAAATCGCTGTCCACCTTTTTGGCTTGCACGCGTTGTGTTGGTGGGGTTTTTGGCAATTTCCATTTAAAAAGCGTGCAAACGTAAGAAAATAAACATGAGTGAGGCCAGTATCAAATCCCTTAGGTGCCAACTGGTTTGGAACACCCTATAGTTATTTACCAGCCTGTGGAATATAGTGTTATATCATGGATCAGAATGGTGGGTGTTAAACAAACAGAAGACACAAACATATTAAGGACTAATGTTTTTCTGAGTAATTTATAACTATACAGACAAACAGAATCGTCGCTTAGGAAATCAGAAGATGAATGGAAAGAAAGGCAAAAAAAGAAAAGTGACTAGTATGGTACTGACAGGAAAGACTTTGATAACACCACAGACATCATTCACCCTCGGCCAATTACGCGCAGCAAGAGCCCAAATCCAGGAATACAGGGATCAGATCACAGATCCCTTTGGGCCGCTCTTCATTCAACCTACAAACATTTTATCCAAAAGTACAGTCCTTCCTCATGAAGGGTGGGGATAGTCTTGTTAAGTTACACATTAATTGATTATTTTAACTTTCAAACTTCCCTTCCCAAAATACCACTTACCTTTGACATTCCAACTCTTACCTGCATCCAGAAACCTCAGAGTCCGTTAGGCGAGGATTAAAATGACGCAAACAGACTGAGGTAGCCTTTAATAAATTACACTAACACGTGGTCTTTGTAAATTGAACTTATTATTTTATTTGCAATTAAAACATTAACGGGGTTTGCCCCATATCTCTGGTGATTCATAGACCACATTTATAACCATACATAATGAATAATAGATCGAAACATTTACTTATTTTTTAATAAGGCTCACCAGTACTTCATATACACGCTTGCTTTCATTCTTTATAACCCCCCTATTACTTTTAAAATATCATTATTAGTGTTATTTCGTAGTTGCCTAGGTCTTTTGTACTTATCTTGACGAGTTATCCAAAGTGAGGCGCCATCTCTTGTTCCACTAATTTCTACTGCACTCGATAAACTGTCTGAAACTGTTTAATTTATTCGTCACTTGTTGTCGACACTTGGTACTGATTTTACTGTAGTTGAATTATATTTTAAACTGTTTTACATTACCAAAATTGAATCCGCGGACTTGAATTATATGCAACCGGCCGGTTTTAGGTGTTGAGCGGAACAGAAAGATTGCAGTCTCCGTGCGGCCAATATATTTGTGGGTCACGTGATACTCCTTCCACGTTGGCGACGTCATATCGTATGCCTCTGGATGTTTTAGCACTGTGTTTTCTTATGTTCCAGAGGTATAAAATGTTGATTTGACGTCATTATGGTTGTGACGTCAGTCGATAATTGCGATGTTGAGGCCCCTTTAGGTTTAAATCGGCGCCACTAAAATAGACACAGCTAAAAATAACTTTTGATTCACTTGTTTACAAGGCACACCCAAATTCTTTATAGCTTCTTCTGCCAATGTTTCACATGGATTACAAAGTAAAATGATTTTATTCCTAATTTTGATCTTATTAAAACTCTGAACCCCGGTTATACCTGTGACCCGGTATGTACCATCACAATACCCCCTCATTGAGAGGTTTTATGCCGAAGCATAAAAACTCTCATTGACATAACCTAAAAGGATCAGTCCGGATATGGCGCTATGACCCCCTTAAATTTAAAATTTTATTAACCATGGGTAACTTACCCCCCTGATCTAATGCTTGTGGTCGCACCTGCATGACTTTACTGGACTTCTTGTTAAGATCCCAACACCGCAAAGCCAGGCAGGCACTAGACGCCCCAGCCCTAACACGCTGGTCAGCACAGGGTCGCCACCACAGTATCACTAGATTCTGAAACAATTAAGTTAAAACATAACATGGGCCTTTCACTTTTCCAGATCCTGAACTGATTTGATTTCCTTTTATTTGTACTGGTTATCCTTTTTACAAAGTACTGACTTTTCTTAACTTCTAACACACATTATAGGTTAACAGAACTCCTTAGCCTAACATGAAATATTTTAATTCACACATTTTACATAAACATCTCATTATTTCTTATTCCAAATTCAAAATATTTTCCTGATTCCAATCAGAATTTAAATAACCACTTCCTATTATTCTTTTATTTAAACAACTCATTTCATCTCTTAATTTCTTTAGTATTAACCTGTATACAATACATAATGAATCTAAAAATCAACAATTATACAATACTCTACGTACAGTCAACCATATGTGTATTTTAACATTATATTATTACTTACTATATCATGATTTAATTATCACTCTCTTTATCTTATTTTCCATTTTACATCTTAAACTCCTCCTTCCGCACACACTATTACCCCCCCTGGACTGTAGCGCCCAGTTGCTTCCACAAGGACTGAGGCAGAAGGGGTGAACATTTTTTCTTTTATTTCTCCTCCATCCTTGCTTAGGCGTTACACAAAATTCGGCATTACTGGTATCCAGGATACCAGTAATCCTACTAAAATAATATTTACAATCCCTTAATCGGTCTATCACCCTTACATAGGTGTATAGCCGTGTTCCAAAGTTACATTATATTAGATTCCCCTGATTCTACCCCCCCCAGTTGTATTTCTAAGTTCACCAATTTAGAATAACAATAAGCCAAATCCACGGTCAGGGTTCGGTGAAACCGTGACCACCCGAAATTGGGGAATCAACAGTTAAAACATCTATACATCTATATATTCAAATAAACATTTTATGTTTCATACATGATAAACATAATATAACATAATAAACACTCAAAATGAACATTACCATTATTACATTAACATAAACATCTCAACTTTAAATTTGCATAAAAATTACAAACATTACAACTTTAATTTCAATTTGTTCAATTAAATCTTCCAACTGTTACATAATAATTTCTACTCTGAATTTCTATTTCATATTTCATCTATCAATAAACGAGTGACTCCCTATCCGGAATAATCTGTTTTATCTGCAGGCATTTAGACCTAACCCCACTCTCCCATCTTTCTTGATCAACAATTAGCGGATTTGAAATAGGGTGACACCGACCTCTCAATAATATCTCCCTCCACCATTTTCTCTAACTCTACTTGAACCTCTTCTTTTGAGAATAGGGCACCGTATAACCTCTTTGTACGTAGGATGTGTGTTCCCTTGCCCTTATACTCACGCCTTTATTAGTTCCTGGCCCTTCCAGGTAACTCCGCAAACCCCCTTTAAAACTTTTCACAACCCGCCGCAACGCCTTATGTTGGGGCGCAACGCCTTATGTTGGGTACTCCCTACACATCTATCCTCACTACAAAACTTATGTACCCTGTTCTTCCATATTCGCTCTACACTTTCATTACTCCCTTTCTCTCTACATACATTCACTCTCGCTTTTGTGTCACTATCATTTACCCGTTTTTGTATCACTTTTATACCTGGAACTCTTATTGTGTCTAATACCCGTTCATTGAAATCAATTACTGCTTTATACTTATTAGGAAATCATTACCCAAAATCCATCTTTTACAATATTTTAAATTAACTAAATCATCACAAATTAATTCCATCTTAAATTACTTCAATTACTTTATTCAAAACAATTTAAATTCATTTAATTCCATCAAAACTATGAATTGATCACACAAAATACAATGTACATACCAACAACATAACCTTAACACCATACATTTAACATCAATACAAATTTATCTACAATTTTCATCATATCATGTTATTGTTTACCACACCTCATTACATAAGTCAGCCAAGTAATTACACCATTGACTCAAATAATTAAATGTTCATTCACTATATACCTAACCGCCATCATCGAAAATTAATCTTATGTTACTCGAGTACAATTCATTTTTAATTAAGTTCATTATATTATTACTGTTAATATAATACCCATGTAAATTTGTTTTTTTTTTCATTATACCATAACAATACACAGGATTACTCCTTAATGTTAAATCATAAAACTTGTCAATATTAGTAAATTTTGTCCAGTCTCCCTTAGTATTATTTGTCATCACCAGGTACGTTATGATCTCATCATCATATTCATCTACTACATCAATTACATCGCAAGGTAAGTGCTTATTACTGACAGTGGTATCATCAAAGTAATCATCAACATTTACTGCACAAGGTAAGTCTTTCGTATAGTCTACTCCTTCAAATTTTAACCTCTTAACTAACCCTTCATAACCTCTATTTAACCTGAATATCTCTATCACTCTCTCACTGTCTTTATAATCACTTTCCCAAACCCATTTCACACTTTCACTCCACGCAGAGGGCAATGCAACTTTGTTACAACACCATCTGGCTCTACCAGGTACATTATAACAACCTAATGGATTATTTGTAGAACTTTCGTCTTCCAAATACACTCGTGAAGCCATTTCTTCACCTCCAACACTACGGGAAAAATTTGCCCTCCACACTCTAATTTCTCTCGAACTCTCCCTCCACTCTTTCTCCAATTCATCAACACTTATTACTACTCCGTTACTAACCCGAAATAACTTTATACTCACATCACCACTAAAATTACTTACCGTATCATTCTTAGATAACCCAATTTCAACTGCCTCTTTATTATTATTCAATATTATTTCACCATTGCTAACATCATTATAATCAATACTATTACTTACCTTGTCTACTGTCACCTGATTTGCGCTTAAACTAACACCATTATGATTGTCACTTATATTTCTGTTATTTTCACTGGTATTAACCACATTTCTTACCTTGTCGTTTATTTCGCTCTCTTTATTCTCCTTTTCTTTATTTCTATCTCTTTCCCACTTTTCATTTTGTTCTTTCATATCATTAATCATTTGTTTTTGTGAATTTATTAACTCATCAAAACGTTCTTCCATATAACTCATTATATCGGCCCATGATGGACCTACTTTGGCCTCCCGTACATCAGCCATGTTTAAAAAAAAAAATTATTTATATTACTCAAGAATTATTCACATTAACTCCAAATACCCATAAAATCGTCACTAATATATGAACGTAAACAAATAATAACCAAGTACATTACCTTATCCAAACATAACCTAGTCACACATGTGCAACGTAAATATATACGCTAATTTCACAAATACGCCGTTACCAAAAATCATTTCATTATTCAGTCCAGTATTTAACTTTTTTTTAGCTATTATAGTTTAACTTAATATTGAGATAATTAATATGAGTGTTTATCTTTTTAAACAACAAATTTTTAAAGACCACGTGTTCTCTCGTACGTCTTAACCTAAAATTTTAACTTCCGCGCTTTGTCTTGGTCTGTTCCCGTTTATTCAATCCAGGCCTATTCCATGTAAATATTTTTACGCAAAAATCCTGATCACGGCACCAATTGTTAAGTTACACATTAATTGATTATTTTAACTTTCAAACTTCCCTCCCAAAATACCACTTACCTTTGACAGTCCAACTCTTACCTGCATCCAGAAACCCCAGAGTCCGTTAGATGAGGATTAAAATGACGCAAACAGACTGAGGTAGCCTTTAATACATTACACTAACATGTGGTCTTTGTAAATTGAACTTATTATTTTATTTGCAATTAAAACATTAACGGGGTTTGCCCCATACCTCTGGTGATTCATAGACCACATTTATAACCATACATAATGAATAATAGATAGAAACATTTTTAGTTTTTAATAAGGCTCACCAGTACTTCATATACATGCTCGCTTTCATTCTTTATAACCCCCCCTATTACTTTTAAAATATCATTCATACATACATACATCCTCCCCAGCCCAGTCTGGGCCCTGGCCTCCAAAAGAAATCTTCCCCACTGGTCTCTACTCCTGGCCAATGTCCACCAGTTTGCTGCACCAAGCCACACTGCCTCCTTACCAACCTGGTCCAGCCATCTTGCCTTCCTTTCCTTCTCCTTCCCATCGGCAAATAATTCATAACTCTTTTTGGGATTCTATCCTTCTCTGCACATGACCAGCCCAACGCAATCTGTTAATTTGTATGAGTTGCACGATCGGAAGATCTTTAAACCTTTCGTACAACTCTCGATTATGCAGTCGCCTCCAAATGTCGTTTTCCTTCACAGTGCCATAGATTCTCCTCAGTACCCTCCTCTCAAACACAGATTGTTTCTGCTCATCTAGTTCTTTTAGCACCCAGCATTCCAAGCCATACATCAGGACTCGTCTGATCAAGGTCTTGTATAGGGTGGCTTTTGTATCTTTACTTATTAATTTTGACTTAAAATGTTTCACCAGCCCGTAGTAACACTTATTAGCAGATAATATCCGTTTTTCAATATCTCTAGAGGAGTCATTTCCAGAGTCCACATATGACCCAAGATATGGAAAACCCTGAACCTTTTCAAATTCATAATCATTAATGCGCAGGGACAGGGCACGAGTGTTGGCACCTACAACCATATATTTGGTTTTGTTTTGGTTTATAACCAAGCCCATAGCCTTAGCGGACAACTCCAGTTCCTGAAATGCTTCCTTTAAGCCAGATTCAGACCTACTTATGACATCAATGTCATCGGCATAGGCCAGAAGCTGTACCTCCTTGTGAAATATGTGTCCGCTAGTTTGCATTCCTGAATCCCTGATGACCTTTCTAGAGCTATTAAAATATCATTATTGGTGTTATTTCGTAGTTGCCTAGGTCTTTTGTACTTATCTTGATGAGTTATCCAAAGTGAGGTGCCATCTCTCGTTCCACTAATTTCTGCTGCACTCGATAAACTATCCGAAACTGTTTTATAACTGTTTAATTTATTTGTCACTTGCTGTCGACACTTGGTACTGATTTTACTGTAGTTGAATTACATTTTAAACTGTTTTACATTGCCAAAATTGATTTGTCCGCGGACTTGAATTATATGCAACCGGCCGGTTTTAGGTGTTGAGCGGAACAGAAAGATTGCGGTCTCCGTGCGGCCAATATATTTGTGGGTCACGTGATACTCCTTCCACGTTGGCGATGTCATATCGTATGCCTCTGGACGTTTTAGCACTGTGTTTTCTTATGTTCTAGAGGTATAAAATGTTGATTTAACGTCAGTCGATAATTGTGATGTTGAGGCCCCTTTAGGTTTAAATCGGCGCCACTAAAATAGACACAGCTAAAAATAACTTTTGATTCACTTGTTTACAAGGCACACCCAAATTCTTTATAGCTTCTTCTGTCAATGTTTCACATGGATTACAAAGTAAAATGATTTTATTCCTAATTTTGATCTTATTAAAACTCT
The DNA here is from genome assembly GCA_034769895.1 of Magicicada septendecula. Lineage (NCBI taxonomy): Eukaryota > Metazoa > Arthropoda > Insecta > Hemiptera > Cicadidae > Magicicada > Magicicada septendecula. Next base: position 826,866,779 of record CM068367.1, read on the forward strand.
GAACCCCAGTTATACCTGTGACCCGGTATGTACCGTCACAGTCTTCACCCACCTGACATGGGGGTACCATTTTAGCTGATACATCATTTCTTCAGAACCAAAGCATCCACTTATTTGATGTTTTGTCACCATATCTAGCTCTGCTTCTTGTCAAATATACATTACAGACACAAACATAATATTCTGCACCTGTCATGTCATGGTTGTAGAGTAAAGAACATAAGTTTTCGTGGCTCCGTGCTCAGAGCACCTGTACTCAGAACACCTATCGACAAATACTAGTAGCGGTCACTAGTCTTTCTTTGGTCTTTTTGATTGGGACAGATAATGAAATATCATCTGAAAGTCACTTATAACATATGCCTCTTGTTGAACAAGGGAGCGAGTTCTTAGTGTTTACCTTTACCATTTGGCATTTGTCTGTCTGTCTATCTACTGTTTGTCTGTCAGAGCCCAAAACGTTGGCGAAATTTTTGATAAAATCATAAAAATTCATGTGGCATATTAAGTTAAAGCAATTTTGACTAAAATCTGAATGTAATGTTAAGTTTTAAAATTTCAAAATATTTGGGAACCAGTAAAGAGATCACAATTTTTTTTTTAAGTGAACATCCAACTGAGTGTCAGATTAAATGGAACTGTAACCCAAATCAGAATGTTCCTAAGTGTTTGCGTTTATTGTATGATTGTTTGGTTTACAGTTGTTATACAAACAATACGAGGTCTGACACAAAAATAACGAGACTGATGCTGTAATTTTTTTTATTTACCTGATATGTACAATTACTGGCGGTCGCCATCAAGTTAGGACCCCTTTGAGTCCACACACTTCTGCATACATTCCTTCCACTGCTCAAAACATTTCTGCATATCGCTTTACATCAGGCTGCGCAGGAGCTCCGCTGTTTTTGCCTGTACCTCTACCACCGTTGAAAAATGGGTCCCTTTTAGTGCCGACTTGATTTTGGGGAATACGAAAAAATTTCACGGTGCTAAATTGGGGAAATATGGAAGATGTTCAAGGACTGTGATGTTTTTACTGGCCAAAAATTGTTTGACTGATAACACGTTGTGGGCAGGCGCATTGTCCTGGTGCAAGATCCACCCATTCTTCTACAATTCAGGGCGCTTCTTTCTAACACGTTCACGCAATTTTTCCAAAACTTGTTTATAATATTGTTAGTTAACTGTTTGACCACTGGGTACCCATTCTGCCATAATGATACCCTGGATATCAAAGAAAACGATAAGCATTGCTTTGAACTTCGAATGACTCATGCGTGCTTTTTGTGCTGCTCTTGGGGAAGATGGTGTTTTCCAATGCATTGATTGCCGCTTTGTTTCTGGATTGTACGTAAATATCCATGTCTCATCAGCTGTAATAACACTCTTTAAAAAACTGGGCTCTCCATCAATCCGTTTCAAAAGGTCACAAAAAAATTCCGTTCTCCTTTCCTTCTGTTCATCTGACAAAACTTTTGGCACCATTTTTGCACACACCTTCCTCATGTTCAACTCTTCTGTTAAAATGCGTCGAACACTTTCTCTGTTCATATGCAACATTTCAGCAACAGCACGGACACTCGATCTTCGGTCTTTTCATATTGTGTCTCAAACGTTTACAACGTTTTCGACAATTGTTGATGTGCGTGGTCAGCCTGGATGGTCGTCATCTTTCACGGACTCCCTGCCTTCTAAAAATCTCTTATGCCATTCAAAGATACATGCACGCGACAAACATTTATTATCGCCACAAGCTTCCAACAACATTTGGTAAGTCTCTGTTGCCGACTTTTTAAGTTTCACAAGAAACCTGATGTTAACGCGCTGGGTCACTTTTCGTATCCAACATTTTCCGGTGAAGCGTAAAAACATGTTTTAGTGGATAGTTAGTGAGGATCGGTCAATAATACAACTTTTAGTAATTTTGCGTCGACGTTTCGACAATATTTATTGTCATCTTAAGGACCTGTGTATGAAATACAGTAGAAATATCAAACATAACGAAACAATTAAATATTTGGGTGACGTAACGTGGCTGTATTCAACTGCTCTCTCACTGCGACTGAGTCAACCGAGCGACTTATAACTTGTCACCGCGTAAGAATATAGTTCAAGGTCGATCACAGCTCACGCGCAATACAACAAGATAAGTAGTTCCTTAGTAATGCTAACAGACTCGTTATTATTGTGTCAGACCTCGTACTTCATCCATCAGGCGAATGAAGGTAGTTGGTACATTCTTCACACCAAATGGCATGACCTTGAACTGATATAGCCCTTGTGGTGTAGTGAAAGCTGTCATTGGCCTGAAGCTTTCTTCGATGCTACTATCACACCATGCCAACCAACCTCAACCATTTATCCTTCCCTAAAAATATTTTATATGTAGCATAGTATATAATCACTCCATACATATCTAAAAAGTTACGGCCCACAACAACATCTGGTGTAAAAGCCTTGATTGTTTAAATAGGCATTTCTATGTGTGTGCCCAAACACTTTGCTTTCAAGGATGTCTGGTTTACCAGCTAATAATGTATGTAGTTGACAGTACCTGGACCTCCTCATACTTGCATCTTTTTCCTGGTTGAAGTAATTTCTCTACATTCATACTAATAACGGAGTGACTTGACTGGATGGGGCTGGTAAGAGTCCAAAGTAATCTACCCAATGCCACTGTTCTGTAACCACTTATCTCTATATACAGGAACTGATTTCTGGGGGCAAACCACATCCCTGGTACCATCCCACCCTCTCCTAGTACATTTTTTCTTAAAATGCCTACCTTGCCACATCTAAAACATTTTCTGTGAGTACCGTTCTTTACAGTGCCTTGTCTTAGCAGGATGGTCTTCTCCTAATTGTCTGATGATGCCCTGCAGTTCTTCAAATGTTTTGGGGCAGGAAACTTTTAACAACGACCTGATCTTGTCCTCAAGCAGCTCAATTATAAAAAGAACAGTATTGCCCTGTTGCATGGTATTCTACAAATAGTGTCTCTATAAAAAGTGTGTATCAGTACACTTAGGTTATACACCAATTGTTGATAATGTAAATACATGTGAATAACATAACATACGCACTTAAACCTATTTATTATTCTAATAATTTTAATAATATGACAAACAGTTTTAAGACTACCAATCACATTATCGCTTAATATCTTACATTATCGCTTAATATCTTATGCAATATTTGTAATATTACTTTGAACGGGAGCAGGGGGGATTCTATAGAATACTGGGGTTCCAAGCTTGTTACGACCAAAGGTGAACATTTGTATGAATGGATTCTAGAGAAATGTGAGTGCTAATCTACTGAAAAACCAAATTATTGGCCAACAGACTTGAATCAAATTTCTGATTTGACAGATTTACTTGTTCTGTAGGGAATAGCAGACAATTACATTAGTATTGAAGAATGCTATGATCTGTCATCTAATCATTTGCCTAGAATATTAACTCCAAGTACAACAGTAACACAGAAATCACTGACTGTAGACAGATTACAACAGATTTCTAGAAGAATTTGGACAATGAACTGAATTAAATGTTCCACTGAGAACTACTGTACAACTTGATACGGATGCAGAACAATTAGTACATGACAAGTACTATTAAGATACTTTAAAATATAAGAGTATTACAGTATTAAAATAACACCACTGTAATGGCACAGCCACCCTATTCACCAGATATGGTCCAATGCAATGTTTCTTTGTTCCCAAAATTGAAAAACACAATGAAAAGATAACATATTACTGACCATAGATGAGATAACGGCAGGATCTCTGAGTGAACTGAAGGCTATACCAAAACATAAATTTTACAATTGTTTTGCAGACTGGAAAGAAGGTTGGCATAAGTGCAATTTATTTTATGGGGATAATATTAATTTTGAAGAAAAAAAATTTTTTTTATTAAAAACAAATATTTTTATCTTTTTTTTAGACCTCATATATTCAAATACAAAAAATACATTATTATTAGTGTTAAAGTAAAGCAAACATTGTAGGCCATGATGTTCACTTTTGATACTAACTTTGTATAATAGATGATGTAAATAATGTTTTTCTCATCAAAGTGTGATGACTAAATAGCATCATCCACCCGGGTTGCAAGAGCAAGTGGCAGCTTTCCACACTGGCTTAAGACCCTGTTGGGTTGTTTTGAGGGGGGCTGTAACCCCCATAACCACTCCTTGACTATCCCACTGCTCCTACACTGGAACCCAAATCAACCGTTACTTTGTAAATAACTGTATGTGTGTTATAAACGCAGCACACACATGTGCTCATCCTTATCAGTATCACTGATAAGCATTAATCAACCTTCGATCAGACAAAATACCTTACAGTTTTAACAAATTGAAGAGACTACTTTTAGCAGAATGTCCTACAATAATTAATATCCCAGAGTTCCTCCTCCTTTTCTGAATGGTTCTATACAGAGGTTAAATTGTTCTAAATTCCAATTAACTCATACTTAATACCAACTAATAATCAGTGTTTAGACCACATTTTCAGCAAAAGAACTGTAAACAAAGCCAGGAGTGTATCCGAATACAGGGTGACATGAGGAATGGGACATACTTCAGGAATACATTCTATAGGCTGAAATAAAGAAGAAATGTCATATAAACATAGGTTCGAAAACACTTTGTTTCCGATTTATGGCTTGCAAAAAATTTCTGCTCCAAGAGTACAATTTGCCCTACTGAAATTCTTTGAACTTACATTAAAGGGTAGATTTAATGGTTTCATATGGCCTTCAACCTGAGACACTGAAAAAAAAATGGGTTCCAGATATCTTGGGTAGTTTTCTAGAAACTATTCATAAATCTGAAAAATTGGTGTCATAAAAGACACCTTTTTTAGATTTGATGTGAATTTACTTGTTTAAATTGCCAATAAATAAATGTAAATTTGTAATACAATTTACAACGAATTTAATTTTTAGAAATATTATGTAAGTAAATGTAATTAAAAATAAATGAACGTTATAAAAAATCAAATGCTACTAAAGAAACAGAACAAAAAAAGGAAGAAATTTCTCTGGCAAATAACCTGCACATTTTATATACCTTACAGTTGTATTAATATACAACTGTATATTAATTTTCTAATTTTTCATCGGTTAATTTAAATTGTAATTTTAAGATGCAACTGTAAGTGACATTATTTGAATTCAATGACAAGTTGTATGCAATATGCATATTTTTGAAACACACATCTATTTAAAAGACTTATATCTGGAATCTTTACAAGATTAAGAAATCAATTTATGTTTCTACTTACCTATCTAATGAAGGATCATTGCTAAACATTTCAGTAGGTATTGTAGTAGGTGTTTTATCAAGCTCCAAGAAGCGCTGCCGTGATTCCAAATGACGTTCCACTTGCTCTGGAGTCATATGGCCATCAACCATATTACACGTTCCTGATGTCACAATCTGCGATAACTTAAAAAAAAACAATAAATTTTAACTACAAAGAATATATTCTAATAAGCTAGCCTATTTGTCTACTTCAACAAACATATTAATCTACTTTAGATACTTATTTATTTAAGATACACATATCTCTTTAATATTGAATCAATCAATACAATTCAATAGAAATCAGCTTCACTGAAGCTTATTATTTTACTCATTTCCTCAATAATAGCTTCTGCCTTGTTGCAGATGTTCTACTGTAACCACACTTTGCACAAGTTCACTGCGCTTTCTAAAATTCTGAAGCTGTTGTACATTTTCCTTTCTAACTACTCACTGACTTCCCAGACTACATGTTTCCTAATACCCCGAATACATGTTTCAAAACATTCGAACAGGCATACTAATATCTTTCAGTAGTCAGATTATTTTCACGGTCTGGACAATTTACAGAAACGATGGTTACAAACGCACAGATAATCAAATTTTTACTGTATTGAGTAATCAGCACATCAGCTTAAATAAGACCTGCAAAGTTCTTGTTATCTAAAAATATAAGTACAATAACATTCTTGCTTTTAAATAGAATGAATTAATAGATATTTACGATACAAGTGGGATAACAGCATTATTAATATACGCGTGTGAAAGTTTGGATGACATAGCACAAGTCGTCTAATCACACAAGTATATTAATAATGCATTATCACTCGTGGGTCGTACAATATTTTATCTACACCCGCTGCAAAATAAAAAATGTGAGAATCAGAAAATTTAAGCTATCTACATAGCAGCTGAAATGTACTGTGACGTATACGTTCCCATAGCAACCACGTTGTTATGATTAAATAGTTTGTTTTTGCTGCAAATTAGTAATTTGTAAGTTGTTTTAAAATGAGTGAATCTGAAAGTTTGCCTTCAGATATTGAAGAGGAAGCTTTAAAAACTATATCCAACTTAATACCAGAGAAGTCGAGATCAAAATATGAAATTGCGTATGGAAGATATGAAAAATGGTGCACAGAGAAGAAGATTATAAACAATGCGAATGAAAAGGTAATTCTAGCATATTTCACACATTTTAGGCATTGCTGATATCGACAATAAGGGCAAGGAGCTGGCAACTACTTCTGACGATCAAACATTTAACTTGGTGACGAAAAAGTTCCAATCTTCTTCTACAGCAGGAATTTACTTAAATAACTCTAAAGACTGCGTTATTAATATATACAATAAGTAGATAACATGTTTAGATTGTAATATTATGTTGTATTTTGTGTTATGTTTCAATCAATTTTAAATATAAATGAGTGGGATAACAAAACCAGTGCGATAATGAACTTGTTATCCCACTCAAAATGAGTGGGATAACACGCTATTACGTTACGGGTGTAAATAAATATACAAACTTTCAATTTCACACATAAAACATAATGAGTTTAAGAAATTACTCTGAAATATAATTATCATTACCCTTAATCTAGTTAATTTCTCAATATCATAAAAATCTGATTATATTTCCTAATGGATTTAGGAATCCATGCAAAATGGATTTTTTTTAGTTTAGTACTGTAAACAATATTTAAAAAAATGCTTACCACACTTGTCTTTTAATTTTTACGAATATGTTCCAAGTGACTGGTTATTGAAAAATTGAACAAATTTCATTGTGCATCAATAAATGTTATTTTAACTGTCTTAGTTTTGTCAATCCATCACAATTAGTCTACAATCTAGGTAGTTTTTTGGTTTATGTGCTAAATCCACACAGAAAATCGCACTGTCTCTGCATTGATAGCTTTGATAAAGAGAAAAAAATTACTAAAACATTTTCTCGGTCTGATAATTGGTTAAAATGACAAAGCATATTACATAAAACAATGAAAATCCTGTGGTAAACCTCTGGACATCAATTTATTACATGGGGGATATAGTTGAAAAATAAAAAATACTACATCATTTTTTAGTCTTCAAAACCTTGATTCACTTGTCTGCATCACAAGAAAAGTATTAGCAACAAGTACCCTGTTCCTGAGAATACATGCCATGTTTCTTTGTAAACCTTTTCACCAACTAACATGAAATTGTGTATAGTATTTAATGAAAACATTACAAAGATGTACAGTAAATTTTAAGTTTATTGGTTGACAATTATCAGAGATCATTATGGGGTGCCTTCATTGTAGAAATAAATCTTTTTTTATTACAGAGAGCTTCCTAGTGGTTGACTTAAAACTATGTATATATTTTTTTAAATGACTTGATTAAATTCTTGGATTTCGTTGTCCATGACGTGTCCGTTTTTTGACGGACATGACGTGTCCATGACATGACACAGTTTTTTCATATAAACTGTGTCAGTACAGAGAATAAAGACTGAAATTGGAACTCTCGTCGCCAACAACAAGACGAGCAGCGCTACTAACGACAGCCTCTGATGAAGCCTTCTATAGGTGAAAGCCGGTTTAGGCTGTAAGGTAAAACTTTACGTTTTTACTTATAAAAAACTTTGTGTTCCGAGTCGTCAATATTATAGTGATATTTAGACTTGATTAATTTGTATATAGTTTTTTGTATATTAATGTATGATCAATAATAGAAACTAACAGAGGCTGTAATAATATGTATATTAGTATTTTAAGTGTATACACTTTTAACAATTAAAATTTTTGTATAAATAATATTTATTGAAAATTAATTTAAACATGTTTACACTAAAAACTGTTTTATCAGTAGTCATATAAACTGTGTCAGTACAGAGAATAAAGACTGAAATTGGAACTCTCATTCACACACTCATCGCTTGCTGATCTTTCTTGAATAATACAGAATTTAAATAGGATAACTGAAATATTGTTCCTAAATATTGTAGTAAGACCATGTTGCTGGTATTATTAATAATGTTGATATGTAATAAACCTGTGTTATTAATAAATCCTTCTGCTTGTTATGTTCTACTCCTCGATGATACTTAATTATTTTTAATTTCGTTCACTATTCGTGACGCCATATTTTTTTTCTTTTTGTTACCAACTATGAAGTATAAAATCTACTTACTCCTGGGCCAGGTTCAATTCAGGCGAACAGAAGAACAGAATGGGTTATTTTCAGTAAATAACTCTTTTGTTTTTTGTTTACCAATGACATTCCCCTTTTATTTTTGCTCATATACTTGTACATCTCTCTCTCTCTCTCTCTCTCTCTCTCTCTCTCTCTCTCTCTCTCTCTCTCTCTCTCTCTCTCTCTCTCTCTCTCTCTCTCTCTCTCTCTCTCTCTCTCTCTCTCTCTCTCTCTCTCTCTCTCTGTTCATCATGTATTATTCTAAATCATCAATTTAATTCATATTTCTAATTGAACACAAACCAGCACTTCTTAAATATATATTTTTTATCCACACAAACACACACATTCATGCATTTCATTTTATATTCCCCTCAATGAGCTCATTTTATATTATTTAGGGGACTTGCAAGATTTTATTAATTGTATTAATTTACTTCCCTTTGATGATCCTTATAGGTGCGTCCATTGGATGACTCCTCGTGCACGCAGTACAGTTGTTATTCCGTACTTTCCATTGAGTTTACATATTTTAAAGAAGAATTTTACTGTTAGTCCACTCTAATGAAAGTTATATTTGTTATTTCACATTTTTTAATATTTTACAACATCGGGCCCACATTTTTGTTCCGGAACTTTTATTCACAACTGGCCGGTTATAAGGTATAATTTCAACTGGGGCGAGATGAACTGCTTTAAAAACTGAGATGGAGGGGGGGTCACATGACCACTTTCATTGTTTTTCTGAATATGACGAGCCAATTTCTGAGGTGAGGTCGGCTACGCCTTGCATTCCGAGTGACGTATTTAAAGGCTTGCCACTTATGTAATGTGGCGTGACTGGTGACTTCATCGGTCAAAGTTCGTTTGGTAATATTTAACTGTTTTTCTGGCGTCGGAATGTTGACCTTGACACTATTCCATTCGCTCACTTCCTACGTCGTTATATTCATGAATAAAACTTGTTCATTTTCCCCATCATTATTATTTATACTTTGTGTTTCCCAAAATTACCCCGGGTAGGCCTAAATGTCCCGTTACAATACACCCTCAATGAGAGATTTTATGCCGTAGCATAAAAACTCTCATTGACACTCTCATACTTCCTAAAGGGATCAGTCAGGATATGTCGCCACAACCCCCTTTACGTTTTATTAAAAATCATGGTTAACTTACCCCCAGGTCCAGTGAGTGTGACCGCACCTGAATGACCTTACTGGACTTCTCTCTCGAGATCCCAACACCGCAAGGCCAGACAGGCACTTGACGCTCCTGCTCTGACGCGCAGGCCAGCTTAGGACCACCGCCACAGCATCACCAGACACTGAAACATCAGATCAAAAATCAAATAGTGGCCTTGTATAATACCATATCCCGAACTGATCTGGTTCCCCTTAGCTGTGCACTGGTTTGCGTTAAGAAGCACTGGTTTTCTTAACCTAGTAATAGATAATCTTATATCTACTGCATAGACTTTCATCCCCTTAATTCGTTCCAAGTATTTCATAAAATTTTTTGATTCCAATCAACAATAAATAAGCCTTTCCCATTTTACAAGAAGAAGTATAAATCCTTATATTAAGACAATAATATCTCAAAATATTTAACACATTATCAAAAGCTTTAAAGATCAATCAATCAAATACAATTTATCTATGTCTCCCTTCTTCTACAATTCTTAACCATTTCCCATCTATATCCAAAACAATTCAAAATCATTTAATATATTATAAAATATTATTATTCACAAATAAAAAAATTCTGTTTATCCGGTGCTGTTAATAATAATCATCCCTTTTTCTCCTCTACACACACTATTCCCCCCCCCTGGACTGTTGCGTCCAGTTGCCTCCACAAGGACTGAGGGAGAAGGAGTGAGCATTTTTTTCTTTTCTCTCACCCCCATCCTTGCTTCAGCGTTACAAGAAACTTCAGGGTAAGTACCCCTACTCACTATTTTACTATATGCCCCTAAGGTTTACCACCCCTATTTGGGTGAAAATAGCCTGTGTTCAAAATAAGCTTAGATTCCCTGATTAAACCCCATTAAATTTCCAAATTAAACCAATTTTATAGGCAACCAACCATGGTCAGGTTTTACAATAAGTCTGCCCACAGCTGATTGTCATCAAAAACCACGGTTTGGGCTGGTAAGTCCGGGACCGCCCTGTACTGTTTATTTAATATTCAAAAACTTAATTAGCCTTAATTTTATTCATTGTTTTCATCCTAATTTTTTGGACGCCATCTTGTTACCAACTACAAGAGAGAAAAAATTTGTACTTACCACTGGGCCAGGTTCGATTTAGGCGAACGGAAGAACAGAATGGTTTATTTGCAGTAATTAGTTTAATCACATTTGCAATGAACAAAATTTTTTATTTATTCTATAATGAACATAATAATAAACATAAATCTTCTTTTCCTGCATTTAACTACTTTTGCAGAGTTAGCTACAAACTCATGAAATGAAAATTCATTAAGATTAATTTTCTCACATACTTTCCATTATTGATTTTTAGATTATATTCCTTTCTTTTTTATATACAAACCAGCACTTCTTTTTATATTCTTATATTCACACACACACACACACACACACTCTCTCTCTCTCTCTCTCTCTCTCTCTCTCTCTCTCTCTCTCTCTCTCTCTCTCTCTCTCATTTCTGTACCCCCCCGGTTTATTGAGTTCATTAATTTATGTATATTTTAGGCTGCCAGTTTCTTTTATAAAAGATTTCCAATTTTGAAAGCTTTTAGATTTACCCCTTGTTGGTTACTTATCTGTGAATTCTAAGATCTTGACGAGTCCGTCTTTACCATGCATTTTGCTTCCACTTCGCACATTTTCCCTATTTCACTCGTTCACCGGAATTGTAAATTTATTAAACTGTTTACTTTATGATTACTTTCACATTTTGAGGTAATTTGTTATGTATGGGCGCCCATAAATTTGTTTTATAACTTTTATTTATGACCGGCTGGCACAAGAAGTAAATTTTAACTGGGCTGAGTTAAACTGCGTTATTTTCTGAGGTGGTAGGGGGGGGGGTCACATGACCAATCTTATTGTTTTTTTTTAGTATCACTACGCCAATATGTGAGGTTGGGCTGACCACACCTCACATTCCAGCGTGACGTATTGGACTGACGTAACATCGTATGATTCTGAGTTACATAATTTGCAAGTTCTGTGGCTAAAAATAACTGTTCTACATGCGTCTGGAGCTGACCTTGACACAAATCCACTCAATGCCTGTTGCGTCGTTATAAAACTTTACAATTATGATTTGTACTCTGTAATTATAAATCCAATTTATGTTTATTTTCCCCATAATTATTATTTATTTTTATGTTTCCCAAAATTACCCCAGGTAGGCCTAAATATCCCGTTACAGCCCGAAAGTGGGGAATCTATTAAAAACATGTTATACTTAAATACAATTTATGTCTAAGATTCCTACACACTAACATAATCAACATAATAAAACATAGTACACTCATAATGAACATTGCGCTTATTACATTAATATAAACAATTCACCTTTAAATTTGCATATAAAATAATAAACATTACACTTTAATTTCAATTGAACTTTTTACTAATCAACCATCAATTATTTATCATTTACTATACCATTAAATTCTCCAAAATTTTTTAATTTGTTATCAACATTCATTTTACATCACATTTCATTTATTATTACCTTTCAACTATGAATTTCTATTTAACATTTTCATCGTTAATTGGTTTGGGTGATTCTCTGTCATTCACAATGATTTGATTTATTGAATGGGGGCATATAACCTTACTCACCTTCTTCCTTCTAACAACCACTTACAGATTTGCATAGGGTGACACCAATCTCTCAATAATATTTACCTCCACTAATTTCTCTAATTTTACTTAAATCCTTCTCCTCTTATAATAAAGCACCTGATACCCTTTTTTGTACATAGGATGTGTGTTCCCGCACTACCAGCTCATTCCCTTATAAGTTCCTGGCCCTTCCCTGCCAGGTAACCCGCAAACCTCATTTAAAACGCTTCCTCCCGCCACAACGCTTTGCGCTGAGGACTCCTTACCACACCACCCTCACTACAAAATTTCACCACCACCTATTTACTCTCCATTTACATCACTCTCACTTTCTCTACATACATGCACTCTCACTTTCTCTACATACATGCACTCTCACTACTGTGTCCTTACTACTGACCCGTTTCTGTATTACTTTTATTCCAAAATTCTTATTTTGTCTAACACCCATTAAAGTTAACTCTGACTGACTCAATGCCTTATTGAAATAATCATCACCCAAACTCCATCTTTTTCCACATTTTACATTAAGTTAACCATTGAAAATTACATTAGAAAATTCATAATTACCTCAAACTAATTTAATCACCCAATTTAAAACCTTTTAAACTCATCTAATTGCCTTGTTAAAACGTTTTACTTTACTTTCATTTCTTTATCAAATTCATTCTTAGATATGGTCACTCATGTAACCAAATACAACATGATTTCTGTCAAAAATTCAAAAATACAAACCTTTATCACCACAAATATAACTTACATAACCATATCTACTTCCTGATAACATTATAACAATACAACTCAATACCTATGCACATGGCATTTTTCATTATTTACTATTTATGTTAAAGTTCAGTAAAATCATTTAAATTTATTATCAAAGTTCTTTTATACAACATTAATTACTTAATTAATTCCTCTCAAATTATTTAATTCAATCTTTTTCAAAAACACTCCGTTTTTTTAATTACAATAGTCCAAACAATTCCAAATCAGTTAATTTCATTATAAACACAATTATTCTCGTTATTTACTTAGTTTGGTGAAATATTATTATTATTATTATTATTATTAAATCAATTCCTACTATATATATACATTGTTTATCTAAACTACAACGTACAACATAATGTACTACACAAATACATTTAACATCACTACTCAAGTATATACAATCCAAATTATTATTCATTCTGGTTTACCATAAATCATTTCACAATACAGTCCATTTCGAAACCTCTTATTCACATAATTAAATGTTCATAAACAACAAAATATTTAACCACCGTCATCGAATAATAATCTGATTTTACGTCTACACAAATCACTTACAATTAAATACATATTGCTATTATAATTATAATAGTCATCATCATTACTTTTTCCCATTGTATCAATATAGTAACTACAAATATTATTGCATACTATCAATTCAAAATTCCTGTCGACACTGTGTATGGTAAATTCTCCTTTAGTATTTTCCGTTAAAGTTAGGTAAGTTACATTATCATCATCTACTGCTGCTATATCAGTTTCAACACAAGGTACGTACTCAATATAATTACCAGCTCTCTCTATACCTAACCTCTCTACTAATTCTTTATACCTTCTACCAATCTCAAATAACTTTATCTCCCCATCAACACACAACTCTCTCTCAAAATATCTCTCACCATAACGCCATCTCACACTTTCTCTACTAATCCATGCAGAGGGTACTGCTACATTAAAACACCTCCTGGTTCTTCCAGGAACCTCATTAAAACTCAAGGGACAACTTGAAGACACAATGCCTTCCTCTAAGGGACATTCGCCCTTCAACAACAACAGTGAACACCTTGGTTCACAATAAACCCAGGGAAAATTTACCCTCTGCCACATATCCACCAAATAATTCTCTTCATACTCTCTCTCTAACTTATAAACACTTGTTTCTACCCCTTTACAAACCCCTCCTCCCATTACTCTCTTACAACCCCCTACTGTCTCTATATTCTCATCATCACTATTAATTTTCATTATATCACTTTTAAATACTTCGTTTTCAACTATTGCTTCATCTACTTTAATCATTCTGCTTTCTAAACTGTCTATTTGCGTACTAAACATCTTATTGACCGATTCTAATATTTTATCAGTCATTGTTACCAATTTTTTATCAAGTTTTTCGAATTTATCGTTAATTTCATTTTTTATTTCGTTAAAATTACTATTTATTTCATGAAACTTATTATTTTGTTCTTTCAACTTTTCATTTAGATTACTATTTATTTCTTTATTTTGCATATCAAATTTATTTCACAGTAACTGCATCATTGCCGTTATCTCATCTGATTTATTTTCATACCGAGTTGAGATGTGTGTTAATTGAACTATATTTAATTCAACTGAATCGGGAGCGCTAGGCTCATCGATCTGACTACTTGGGGTTGAGTGAATGCCCATCTCACTCGTAAATGTGTTGTCAGTTAAGCTGATTTCCACGTTCTTATCGTCATTAGTATTCATACAATCATATCTTAACCTTACTTTTTTTTTTTTTTTTACCATTCTGCTCTTCTCAGTAGGCCTGTATTTATATAAAATTTATATAAACATCCCTACGTTCAGAGAAGCCAATTATTATGTTCTACTCCTCGATGATACTTAATTACTTTTAATTTTGTTCACTATTCGTGACGCCATATTTTTTTTCTTTTTGTTACCAACTATGAAGTATAAAATCTACTTACCCCTGGGCCAGGTTCAATTCAGGCGAACAGAAGAACAGAATGGGTTATTTTCAGTAAATAACTCTTTTGTTTTTTGTTTACCAATGACATTCCCCTTTTCTTTTTGCTCATATACTTGTACATTTAACCCCTTCTTCAACAAAAATGAAACACACTCGGCCACGAGGTAAAATTGATAAAAAATTTTACACCACCAAAAGTGGGTTAATAACTGTGGTACCGTAACAAATTTTGAGTTGATGTCATCGACAGAGTGAAATTCACGATCAAAGAATCTGGCAAAAGTGTGATCCGAGGGGGGATACTACAATAGAGTGTGTGCCCTAAGACGATGTGACAGTTCAGATTTTTGCACGTGCAATCGAAGGATTCAAGGTGTTCGATGTCGTCAACCCAAAAGTGCAGCTAAGTACCAGCTACAACCATTTTCTATTCAAAAAATTTTAAAATGACCAAAATTCAGTAAATTCATTAGCAAAATTGGTATACCGTAAATTGAAATGAGCTTATAATAATAATAATTGTACCAGAGAGTGAGTGAGAGAGAGAGAGAGAGAGAGAGAGAGAGAGAGAGAGAGAGCGAGAGAGAGAGAGAGAGAGAGAGAGAGTGGATAATAAAATATTATTAAAAAGTGCTGGGTTGTGCAAAATAAATGCCTATATATCTATATACATGTTTAATATGTTTAATATTTCAATAAGGTAATAACTATGTATTTTGGAGGGCTTGTTAAGGGGAAATTTAACTTGAAGAATTGAATGGCGCCACCTGGCGGATAATAGCTTGTTTGTTTCACGTAGTAATGTCTTATGTAAGTAAATTCCAGATTATATAAATAAAAAGGGTAATGTCAATGGTAACAAACAAAACAAAAACGAGTGAATTATTTCAGATAATACGTTCCTCGACTCTGGTTCGTATAACACGAATACTGACCTTAGGTAAGTACATATTATATGTTGTTCAGTGTGGCAACTATGACGCCCGATATCTTAATATACACCTCACATTAAAATAACCAGTGCATTAATTACTGTAATTAAAGCCGTGAATAGTTACAGATGGCTTTCGCGAACAGGGACTCTACGTAAGACCTAATTTTATGTAGAGTATACATACTAGAGAAACAGAACAATTTACCTGAAATAATTTCTAAAGTAAATAAACACGTGAGTAAAGTAGGGTTAAGTTACGTTATAGACCTATATGTGTATTATAAATAAGCAAAATGAATACGGGTAAAGGTGATGTAGAAGAAACAGTTACGAGTGAGATGGACGTTAAATTGAACCCAATTAGTCAGATCAGTGAAACCAGAGACACTGAATTAAATCCAGTTCCATTAACCCCCATCTCAACTCAAGACGTAAATAAACCAGATGATACAGCTGCAATGATGCAGTTACTATTAAGCGAAATTAAAGGAATTACGAGTAGTTTTAATAATAAATTCGATGAACAAAGTAACAAATTTGATGAAAAGTTTACTAACTTGAATGACAAATTTGATAATTTTGATAAACAATTTAATGAGCAGAAAAATGAAATCAGAAATAGTTTTGATGTAAAGTTTGATGAAATAAAAAACGAAATTAAAAGACAAAATTGTCACTTTGATAAAAGAATAGACGAAATGCATGCTCATTTCGATAATATACAGAAACAAACAATAACGTTAGTAGACGAGATATTTGATATATCAAAGAGTAACGAGAATTACAAGACTAATAGTAGGGGTAGTAATGGTAATACATTTACAGAAAATAGTGTTAGTTTAAGTGCTAACAAGGGGAGTAACAATGATAATTTGAATTTACAGGTAGTAACAATGGTATAATTAAGAATATGGTGTCAGAAAATGATAATGAGAATATTGGAAGTGATAATGAGATGTTTGCGTGTGTTGAGTCACAGAGAGAGTCGAGAGAAAGTATATTTGTAAAAGGGGTGCAGGTGGTAGAATTTTCTTTTGATGTTGTAGTAGTGGGTGAAGAAAAGTCTTCACGTATTTTTAATAAGGACGAGAGTTCCTTAGATTTATATTTGGGAGACGATAGGTCTACAAATAGAGTTCCTTGGTGTTTTTGTGTACCTCATAGGTGGTGCAGTAATTATGAGTTAGTGACCCATGCATATTTGGAAAGAGAGAGTGTAGCTTGGTGTTATGGTGAGAAATATATTGAGAGAGAGAGAAAGAGAGTAATAGAGATTTTTAAAGTAAATCGAAAGTATAGAGAATTTGTAGAAAGGTTAGGAGTAGAGATGGTGGATGATTATAGTAAATACAAACCTTGTAGTAAAATTGAGATAACAATAATAGTAGATGATGAGAATAATGAATACAATTACTTACCTTGGGTAGTAATGGATGTCGTAGTAGATAATTATAATGACTATATGACTAACATGATTATGACATATAATACTGAGGTAGACAGAACCATACCCGATCGTGACATGGTATATGATAAAAAGTTACAGAATAAACCTATTAATTCTGGAAATGAGATTGTGGAAGAGTATAAAATTTTAAACAAATATTATATAAATGATAATAATATCATTTATATGATAAAAAATATGTTATATCGACCTAAGATTAGAATGTTATTCAATGATGGACGATAGATTGTTTTATTGTGTAATGAACATTTAATATATGTGAACAGTGATTTTGAAATGGACTGCATATGGACTGATTTTGATCAATGATAAAATAATGAAGTTGGATTGTATATTTTTAATTGTATTAATGTCAATGTATTTATGTATTTTGATGTTGTGTATTACAGGTAAATTTTATGTACACCATGTATGTAACAGTAAGTTATTTTAATAATTAACAATTAACATGTTTTTCTTTTGCTAAACAAGTGAAAGTAATGGTGAAAATTTTAAATAATTGAATTATAATTAAAGAGTAATTACTGAATTAATGTGGTACAAAAGAAAGTTGTACTAAATTTATAATTGCAGTAGTAATGAAGTTAAATTATTAATTTGTAACGAATAAAACATTTCTAATGAATAATAAATGATTAAGTAAGAATATATATTTGAAGATTGCGATGTACTGAGAGATAAATTTTATAATGCAATTGTCAATGATTACAGTAAGGTAGAATGTTTAAAAAGGGATAGAGCCTGGGTGAAATAAAGGCATGTGAGTTAGTTAATTAAAGTCAATGGGAGTTAGATAGCTAAGAATTTTAAAGAAAATAATACAAAGAGAGTATTAGATATTTTAGGGACACAGTAGTTAGTGATTATTTGTAGAGGTGAGTAAAGTAAAGGTTAAACATATATTGTTGCTGATGATATTTTGTAGTGGGGGTGAGGTGATAAAGGAGTGGCCAACGTATAGCGTTGTGGCAGGTAATAGCGTAGTTTAAGGGAGTGTTTGCCGATATTTTGGAAGGGCAAAATATTATGAATGTATATAGCCAGGTAGGGAACACCCATCTTAGTACAAAGACGCGCGGTGCCATATGATTTAAAATGGAATTAGTGAAGGTGTTTATAAGTGAGAAATTGGTGTCATGATAGGTAAATTTGGTTGTTAATTAGAAGAAAGGTGAGTAAGATTATAAAGGTTAGTGCCTATATAATAAGTCAAATCATAGTGAATACAGGAGTCACCCAGACTTATCAAGGACAAAAATGTGAAAGGTTAAGTAGAAAATTCAGAGTAGAGGGGTAATAAGAAATGAAATAATAATAATGTAATATGAATATTAATAATAAATTTGAAATTGTGAAATAGTAAATGATCAATAATTGATAGTTTATTGGGAAGTGAACGTTTTTGAAAAGTGTAATGCCTATTAAAATTTGAAAAAATTAATGAATACTTTTGGAATAATTAGTGCGAAATTTAATAAAATTGATGAGTGATGTCCACCTTATATTAGAACTCCTTCAAGTAGAACCAGCCACGCCTTTAATTTGATGAAATTTTGAAAAGTCAAACTACCAAATCCAGGCCTAGTCTACATCACGTCGATATTTTGGTGAGATCGTATCCAAGTAAATTTAACTAAATTACAACTCAACTATAACTTCTAACACTAGAAACAGCACCATATATGTAAACACTTCAGGAAAAGAGGTGAAACAAACTTTATTATTTTTTTGTTAACCAAAAAATCTGCATAACGGATTATTGTGAGTTGCTAGCCGCCATTAAATAATTTCGTGGTTGTAGTGAAGAAACATAATCTGTACTCTGGCGGATAAACTCGGAACTACATACTACAAAATATAATCTATTAATTAATGTAAAGCTTGGTATTAAATTATTCATTTCTGACAGTCTCATAGTACAAAGAACTCAAAAATAACCCTGAGAAATTAATAAATTATTTCTTTATTGTTTTATATTTGATAAAAGATAAAAATATTTGTTATACATTTTATGTTTACAAAATAAGATCGAACTAATGTTGTGTTGACAGTGAGAATCGATTATACCTTTCTGTTTTGGGAGAAGATAAAAAACATTGTATTTATTAAATAAATACAATGAATACTTTGTTATTTGAATAAAAATGTGTATTATTTTCAGTAGAGGGTAGTTGTTTACAGATTGTCAGGAGACAGAGAAGAGAACGGACAACCAGAAAATATTACATATCATTGGTGTTAATTTAACCTCCAATGTTTTTGTAAACGTCAAAATCAGCTGGTCTCATGAGCGGAGAAATTTAAATTAATTAATTGTATGCCAAGAGGATAATTCTTTTTGCACTCTCTCTCCTAAATACGGTCCAACAACTTCATTGAATTCACCCAAATTAAATCTAAGGGAAATATCAGCATAATCACACACGCTCGATTTTTTTTTTTTTTTTTGGAAAATTTTAACAAATTATAACGAATTCTGTGACTCTCATTAAAGCGAGTTTTCGAAGAGCGATAGTGACAATAAGATCAAATGATACTATTAAGCTATACCCGCAAGACGTTACAAGATGACGCTAACAATGTGGGGTAAATAAAACTTAGAGTTAATTAACAAAAAAGTACGTCTATAAGACTCCTCGATATACCCGCGAGACGTTACAAAATTGGCGAACCCAACAGTGGGGCTTTTGAACATTCCCAAATATAATCAATAAGTAACAGAAAGGATTACGTTACATTGTAAATTCCAACAGATAGATCTCTTTGACTTTCCTTAGATAAACCATACTTAGAATTTCATCCATAGTAGTATTTCAGTTTTTATTTTCAAGGCTAAAAATTAACAGACAAATGTTTGTACCATATTACATCCTGGCCAGTCTGAGCTACAGCACAGAGATTTGGGTAAAGATGTGTTGTTAGTAAAGGGTGTTGTATGTACCTCTGTACATACTGTACATACTATGTACAGCACAGAGCATGTATGTATGTATATATATGTATGTTCCCTTACACGGAACTCTCATACTTCCTTTTTATTGCCCAATCTACTGAACATGATAGGGGAATATTATTTTGTATTTAGTATATATTACTATCTGTTAGAGACTAAATAATTTAAATTCATGTTTAAAATTATTTTAAAATCATTCTTGCTATATTTTATTAACTCTATTCTCCTATGTGTGTGCATTCTCACACACACACACACACACACACACACACACACACACACACACACACACACACACACACACACACACACACACACACGCACGCACGCACGCACGCACGCACGCACGCACGCACGCACGCACGCACGCACGCACACTGAAGCAGTGATCGTACTTGTATATAAACGAATTTTTCATTGTACAGTACACACCATCATAAAGACTTACCTGAGGCTGATTCAATGGTTTTGCAGGTTTTAACGTAACTGCTTTCTTCTTTTTGACTGATGATGGTGCTTTAGGTGGACCACCTGAATTCAATGCACTGCTATAAAGGTTTGTACTAACTTCAATCTTCCTCCTAAACAAAATAATCATGTTCCATAACCATTGTTTAGTTTACCAACATTGTTCCTTCCTTAGTTTATAATTAACTAGTTTAAAATTAATATTAAATTTTCTCCCCAGCCAGTAAAACTGTTTCCCTTCCTGATGATGGTATGTTCCTCCTCTCTTGCTCCTAGCTAAGTAAAATAACTTTTGCTATTTTTATATATTTTATATAACATCATACATTGTATGCCACATGCATGGTTTATAAACAGTGTGTACCAAGTGGCATGCACAATATTGTGTGCTTTATTTCAAAGATGTTTCCTCAATCATAGCCAATTCGATCCACTATGTGGTACTAAAGAATAAAAAGTCATGCATGAAGTCAGGCATGCTTCAATACATGAAAAGACAATTGTGCATGATTCAGTAATGGTTATGAAACAGTGTATTCGTTGATACATGTTCCTTTCATTGTGATATCACATAATTATTAGTTTTGTTTTTGACATTTAAGTTAGTACACAAAAACTTACAAAATTCTATTTAAAATTGTTTACCTGAATTGTTTATACAACTGGGAAAAACTAAGAAATCAGTGAGTGGCAGTTTATCTCCCAAGTCTCCATAACAACAGGCCAACAGATTATCAGTAATTCATGTTTATCTTCACTCAAGAAAGCAACTGGCAGTTGTGAGTTACAATCTGTGCTTCTCCATTCAGAAAAAAAACTGATTCATTGCATGGTGAAGAAGATATTATAGATACCTGTACTACTTCTACAAACTTAACTGGTGACTGTTTCACGTAGCATTTTGACAAAGTGGAAAGGCAGCAGTCAAACATTTGCTTTTTGAGAGATAATTTTTGTCAAAACTTTCTGGAGAGACAATTTGTTCCTTCTGCAGTGATGTCAAAACATAGTGAAAATTACATACAATGAATAAAAAAATAAGTGACCACTGTAAAAACAAGTTTCATCTAAAAAGTATAGAAATATTGAAAGTCAGAAAAATAAAATACTACCAGAAGGATTGAGAACAGAATTTCTACTGTGGCAAGACTGAATGAAGAGAAAATGAAACTGATTATAAAATGCTTTCCATAGAGCTTACATAATAAAAGAACCAACCAATTCATACTTTGCATACATTTATATAAACTGCAGTATCTAAATGGTACTAATGTTGGAGAAATGCTTTACTCACACTACAGATACTGCCTCTAATAAAAAACAACAAGATATTTGACAGCTTCAAGTAACACTTCTTGTAAGTCCTACTGATAATCTGAATGCAAAATTTTCAAATTGTAATCACTTCTTTAAAGATTGCAAAATATTAAACCAGGCATAATTAGCCTTAAAATACCAACATCAGCAAATTTCTTCTGTTTGGTGATAATAGAATTAAATTGTTTTACTAATCAATACAATTTTGGAGTCACAAACATGAAGATTCTATTACTTTAAAAACTATTATGGAATTCTGTTCATTTAAGAAAGTAAATAAATATTATACAAAAAAAAATGCAATACTAAGCAGAAATAATTGATGGTAAATATACTATTTTAAACTGGTTATTTACTTGATCTAAAATAAAACAATACACTCTAAAAATAATACATATTCACTCTTATTTTACAAACCACCACAAACAATATGCAAATCTGAGTAATGCAAATGGTTCTTGCAAATTATTATACTTGACTTCCATTGTACGACAGAACTCACTTTTCAACACAATTCACTTTGAAAAAAAAAAACAAATCGTTTACATAGTAAGATAAAAAATAATGAAAAGTTTAAAACTCACAGCAAACAGTGAGTTCTATTATACAATAGGAGTCCGGCATAGTAACCCACAGCTTACGCTAGGACCTCCTTGCCTTACTTTGACTTTATATTGTTTGTGTATTGTAAATTAAAAAGTTTTAATATATGTTTACATTGTTTTAGTATGTAACTAAATCTATTGCATGCTAATAACTAACCTCTCCTGATTGTGTGCTAACCAAATAACATAAGTTTTCACTAAAAAGACCTGTTTGATTTATCATACGCTAAAAATACTTTCAATCATAATTAAGTAGCAATAATATACAATTAAAATCACAAAATTTCATTAGGTAAAACACCTCAAGGAAATTTCAATCTCAATATAACGAATCATCTCAGCAGGTAACAGTCCAAAACCCGTCAAACATTTGGCTCCTTTGAACTAACAAATATTGCTTTTGTTCACAATTCCATTTTATTCTACTTAATTATCATATAGAGCATATACATTAATATTAGTCGTTACAGCAGCAGTATTGTAGTGTGAAATATTATTCACTGTCGAAAGTCTTTTAAAAGAACTGAAGGCTAAGTTAACGTAAAGGTGCGCCAAAGGTAGCCCAGGTTACTAAGGTGGCCTATTAGTGTTTTCTGGTACTAGTTACACTAGAACTCCACAGGCGGCAGCAGATCCTTAGACAGTGTCTCACTCAAATGCAATATACATGAACTAATTAGCCTTGAAGAAGCCACAGCCATTTTGTGATTGTTTGTTTACCACGAGGCGATCTGCAGTTGGCATCTATTATATTATGGTAAGCAGAGTTACCTTATTTATTTAAAGAATAGTAGAGTAAATGATGTCTGTGATACATCTTCTTGAAGCTTATTTAACGCTCTTTTTGATTATATAACTATACTAAAATTTAACTATTCAGGGAAATAGTTTTATATGTAAAAACTGTTGAAAATACAGTCATTGGCGTGGTTCCCAAGATGTATTGGGTGTATAATATATGTAGTGGGCCACCTTAGGAACCTGTGTATGTTATAATGAATGGAAGGTTATTTTTGTTATTAAACCATATTTATTACTTTGTAATACTTTATAATCAATATAAAAAACTGGACTATAAAACAAATTAAAATTTGAAAAGTGGAAAATTCAATAAAATATAAACCGAGCTAGTAAAAACAATTTTTAACTTTTTTTTAAGACTACGGAAGTTGATGATATTAAGTAACAAGTATTTAAAATGAATTTTAAATATTTCAGTGCAAAAATCTACAGGCATATATTTTATTATTTTACAGAAATGTGGGTCGAAGTTTGGGAAAATGGACCCAAGACCAGCTGACACGAGCGATGAATGCTGTGTTGACCGAGAAGTGGGCTGTAAGAAGAGCAGGAGCTACTTTTGGTATACCCAGAAGAACTCTATGGAACCATATAGCCTCTAATAGTTTTACTAAGGTAACAGGTAGGAATCCTAGAACAAGAGCTTGAATTGTGTAAGAGAATTCACCTTTTAGCAGATGTAGGAATGCCTGTTACACCAAAGTTTATCAAACGTACTGTGTACACTTTTTGTGCCATGAACAGTATTAAACACCCATTTAATGATGAACTAGGAACCCCAGGAAGAAAATGCTTTAAGCTTTTTATGCAAAGACACCCTGACATCATCAGCAAGAGAAAGGCTCATAATCTAAACCTTGCAAGAGCCCAAAAATTAAACAGATTCATTGTAAAGGATTATTTTGATAAGTTGAAGAGTGCCATGCTCGAAATCGGTTTCATGAAAAAACCTCAGTCTATTTACAATGTGGATGAAAAAGGCAATCGTCTGTGCTTGCATAAGGCTCCAGTTGTTTTGGCTCGAAAAGGGGCTAAACGAGTCCACAACATCGCTTCGGAACATGGACAAAATGTGACAATCGTTTCATGTGGAAATACCTTGGAACAGGTTATTCCTCCCATTATTCTCTTCAAAGGAGAACGTATGAGACCAGAATGGCCTGAAGACTTACCACCTGATAGTCAAATATTTATGACACCTAAAGGTTCAATGAATACTCAGACCTTTGTAAAGTGGCTAGATCACTTTGCAAAGTATAAAGCACCAGGTCCTGCACTTCTTATTTTTGATGGCGTATCTTCACACCTAGATGCAAACATTGTTGCAGCTGCAGATGCTCATGAAGTTACACTGTTTTGTCTCCCAAGTAATACGACTCACGAGTTACAACCAATGGATAAAAGTGTGTTCCGTGTATATGAAACTTACTGGGACAATGATGTGTTGCTACTTTGGACCCAACAGGCTCGCAACTCAGCTGAAGCTAGTGACGAGATAGATGCTGACCGAGTGATAAGAAAAAGCAAATTCGGAAAAATCTTCTCACGGGCATGGGCAAAAGATGCAAGACCTTTAAATGTAATAGCTGGTTTCAAAGCGACCGGTATATATACGTCTGCTATCAAAGATGAAGCCTTTGCTCCCAGTGAGGTAACTGAAAGGCCACATCAAATGGAGTCAGGAAATCCCCTTTTCAATGCAATATCAACAAAGTCTGTTGCTCATCAACCTAAAAAGAGACCTGATGGAGAGAAAGAAAGCAGAAAATCACCCCAATAAAAGCTCAGAAACCCTTGAAGAGGAAACTAGCTTACAGAAAAAGTGATTCCTCAATGTCTGACAGCAACTACTCCGTCCATGACTCACCTTCAGATGACTTGAGTTTCAGTGACTCTGAAATAGACAAGCCAGAAAATCAAACAGGACAGTCACCAACTTTTCATGACCTCCTCCAAATGCCCAATGCCTCTGAGGAGGAAATGTTTAAACCAATAAAAAAGGCTATCAACTACCGAGCTCAAAAAGTCCTTGTCAGTTTGTTTGCACAAGAGAAAAACGTAAAGGTAGAACCTAAAGAAAATATCGGTATGGAGATCCATACATGACTTCCATGTTCTAAGATTTATATTTAAAATCATATTCGAAATGAAATATTTCCATAGAAACTACTTCTTTCTATTGCTTCAGCCTTAACCACAGTACTGTGGTCAATAACGTATACCACCTCACGTTTTCGAACTCGATTTTCACTGATGATAGCAGTCGATGGCATTGCAGAAACGTCTGGTTTTGCAGAAAACATTGGAATATGGCTAAACAGCCCGGGAAGCAATTTTAACAAAAAACTACTTCTTTGTTGCCGATAACGTAGTACACATATAAAAAATTCTCCCCTCCCTCATCAACTATAATTTTCATTAATAGAAAATTACCCCCACCCCGTTCAACTAGCCTCTTCATTTATAGATATTTCATCTACATTTCTACAGTGGATTATTATGAGCTTCTTATCAGGATACTTTGTTTATCAAAATTAAGTACTTTATGCTTGTTAAAACATAAAATGTTGCAGGTAAACTACCCCTTTCACTTAACCGATCTTCACAAAAATCAATAGACATTCAGTCCTCTACAATGCAGGGATGCATGCAAAAAAATAATTGATTCTGTTTGAATGTGCGGCAGTTATCGTTCGTCATACAAAAAACAATTACTCTTGTTAAAACATGAACAGTGGCCGGTAAACTACCCCTTTCCCTTAACCGATCTTCACCAAAATCAACAGGCCTTCACTTCTTTACAATTCATCAAGACATTATGCAAAAAATTATTTGATTCTATTTGAATTTGCGACAGTTATCGTTCGTAAAAAAAAATTACCCTTGTTAAAACATAAAACGTTGCAGGTAAACTACCCCTTTCCCTTAACCGATCTTCACCAACACCAAAAGGTCTTGAGAACTCTACAAATCAGGGCTGTATGCAAAACATTATTTGATTCTGTTTGAATTTGTGGCTGTTATCGTTTGCCATAGAAGAAAATTACCCTTGATAAAAAACACGTTGCAGGTAAACTACCCCTTTACCTTAACCGATCTTCACCAAACATAACCGGTCTTGAGTACTCTACAATTCAGGGCTGTATGCAAAAAAATGTTTGATTCTGTTTGAATTTGCGGCTCTTATCGTTTACCATAGAAAATACACTTGTTAAAACATAAAATGTTGCAGGTAAACTACCCATTTAAATCAACCGATCTTCACCAAAAACGACAGGTCTTGAGAACTCTACAATTCAGGACTGTATGCAAGATATTGTTTGATTCTCTTTGAATTTACGGCAGTTATCGTTCGTCATAGAAAAAATTACCCTTGTTAAACGTAAAATGTTACAGGTAAACTACCCATTTTCCTTAACCGATCTTCAACAAAATCAACAAACCTTGAGTTCTGTATAATTCAAGACGGTATGCAAAAACGTAGTTGATTCTGTTAGAATTTGCGGCAGTTATCGTTCGTCATAGAAAAAATTACCCTTGTTAACACATAAAATGTTGCTGGTAAACTACCCCTTTCCCTTAACCGATCTTCACCAAAACCAACAGGTCTTGACAACTTTACAATTCAGGGCTGCATCCAGAACATTATTTGATTCTGTTTGAATTTGCGGCTGTTATCGTTTGCCATAGTAAAAATTACCCTTGATAAAAAAACGTTGCCAGTAAACAACCCCTACCCCTTAACAGATCTTCACCAAAAACAATAGGTCTTGAGAACTCTACAATTCAGAGTTGCATGCAAAAAATTATTTGATTTTGTTTGAATTTGCGGCTCTTATCGTTTGCCATAAAAAATACCCTTTTAAAACATAAAACGTTGCAGGTAAACTACCCCTTTCCCTTAACCGATCTTCACCAAAAACAATAGGTCTTGACAACTTTACAATTCAGGGCTGTATCCAGAACATTATTTGATTCTGTTTTAATCTACGGCTGTTATCGTTTGCCACAGGAAAAATCACCCTTGATAAAAAAACGTTGCCAGTAAACAACCCCTACCCCTTAACAGATCTTCACCAAAAACAATAGGTCTTGAGAACTCTACAATTCAGAGTTGCATGCAAAAAATTATTTGATTTTGTTTGAATTTGCGGCTCTTATCGTTTGCCATAAAAAATACCCTTTTAAAACATAAAACGTTGCAGGTAAACTACCCCTTTCCCTTAACCGATCTTCACCAAAAACAATAGGTCTTGACAACTTTACAATTCAGGGCTGTATCCAGAACATTATTTGATTCTGTTTTAATCTACGGCTGTTATCGTTTGCCACAGGAAAAATTACCCTTGATAAAAAAAACGTTGCCAGTCAACAACCCCTACCCCTTAACAGATCTTCACCAAAAACAATAGGTCTTGAGAACTCTACAATTCAGAGTTGCATGCAAAAAATTATTTGATTATGTTTGAATTTGCGGCTGTTATTGTTTGCCATAGGAAGTACCCTAGTTAAAACAAAACGTTGCCGGTAACTACCCCTTTACCTTAACCGATCTTCACCAAAAACAATAGGTCTTGAGTACTCTACAAGTCAGGGCTGTATTCAAAAAATTATTTGATTCTGTTTGAATTTGCGGCTCTTATCGTTTGCCATAGAAAATACCCTTTTAAAACATAAAACGTTGCAGGTAAACTACCCCTTTCCCTTAACCGATCTTCACCAAAAACAATAACTCTTGAGAACTCTACTAATCAGGGCCGTATACAAAAAGTATTTGATTCTGTTTGAATTTGCGGCTGTTATCGTTTGCCATAAAAAAATATCGGTATGGAGAACCATACATGACCTCCATATTCTAAGATTTAAATTTAAAATCATTTTCGAAATGAAATATTACCATAGAAACTACTTCTTTCTACTTACTGCTTCAGCCTTAACCACAGTACTGTGGTCACTAACATATACCACCTCACGTTATCGCACTCGATTTTCACTGATGGTGGAAGTCGATGGAATTGCCGAAACGCCTGGTTTTGTACAAAAACATTGGACTACGGCCAAATATCCCGGGAAGGAATTTTAACAAAAACTACTTCTTTGTTGCCGATAACGTTGCACACATATATATAAAAAATATGCATAAAATTAATGGCTTGTATAAGTTAATGATCGATCTCCATTAAGTAGTGCTCAAGTTTCCAAAGTTTTAATATTATGATGTCCGTAATTAAAACATCAGAGCAGGTTTAGTGTGAATGAGGGTACACCGTGGACTAAAATTTTCAACATTTCCTATTGAGCGTTGCTTAGAGTAAAGCTGCGAATCTACAGTGTATGTTTCACAGAACAAACGCGCGAAAAAGAAGGAGCGCTCCGAAGTCACTCATGGACCCTCAGCATCTTGCAGAGGGTTCATTCCCTAAAGACGAAAAGTCTATCTATGAATCGTTCCTCTGTAAACACGTGCAGTTACACTGCCCAGCGATCCACAGGAAGCAAATTGATGTCCATTTTTTCGGCTTGCACGCGTTATGTTGGTGTGGGTTTCGGCACTTTCCATTTAAAAAACGTGCAAATTTAAGAAAATAAACATGAGTGAGGCCAGAAATAACGCGAATTTTGTGTGTGTGTGTGTGTGTGTGTGTGTCTTCCCTGCCTTTTTATTGCTGTAGTCATAATAATAAAATGGAAACGTAAACATTACATAACTGAGATATGATTACCTGCCACGAACGATATATTATTTTATACATGTACGAGGTGTGTTCAAAAAAAGACCGAACTATTTGTGTAGCACGTCAACTAGCGCATAGAGCGAGCTGCAGAATTAAGTGCTGCTAGCGACAGGTTTTGACGCCTGAATGCCGTTTTCTCTGTTCCGTCACGATCTTCAGTCTTCGAGCCTCACGCGCTGTAGTGGGCACGGGCACACACCGTCCGGCGGATTTATAACGAAGTGAGAATGAAGATCTTAACGTAACATGTGTGTACAAAATTTTGCTGCTGACTTCGTAAAATCTTTACAGAGCTATTTCCATTGTCTTCCAAAGTTTTCATTACCATTTGCATTGGTACGCAGTTGTTGACCGATTTCAAAACGGGTCTCTTTCTGATCGTCGTCAACAAACACAGTAAGAATTTTTCAGTGATACGATACATTTAAATTTTTCTATCAAAATTTAATTTTACGATCTTAAATGGATTCTGTCAGAAAGCATCGGCATTTAAACGATGATTTACAATTACCACATCACGAGCTCTCTTCCCATGATCTTCGATATCGCTTTGATCTGCACCGACCATTGTTTTTCCCTCTTTAAAAATTCTTAAACTAATCGTTCGCCTCACGCAGGCTTCCGCGTATGCTTAATTGAAAACCAGAATGTCTCTGAAACGTTTTAACCTAGTTTTGCTGCAAAATTTCATACGCACACGTTGTTCTCGCGGTCTTTCTTAATCGCTTTGTCACTAATCCGCCGGCCAGCGTGTGCATGTCCCCACTCAATGTGATATACCTCAAAGACTACTGCTAATAGCGGAACACAATAAGTGGTAGTTTGTTGTCAAAAACTATCGCTAGGTGCGCGCAAAGTCGCGGCGCATCGTTTGTGCGGATTGATGTGTTACTCAAAAAGTTTGGTCTTTTTATGAACACACCTCGTATATTAACTCATACATAATTTACATTAAAATGAAAAAATTATAATTTTATTGCCTGGCAACAAAATTATTTTATTTTTAACAATTACCATTGTTTGAAAAAGTTTAAATGCATTTTCAAGTACTTTACTGTTAAAACGTAAAAGGTTGCAGGTGAACTACCCCTTCCCCTTAACCGATCTTCACCAAAGTCGAAAATCCTTGAGATCTCTACAATTCAGGGACATGTGCAAAAAATTATTTGATTCTGTTTGAATTTGCGGCTGTTATCGTTTGCCATAGAAAAAAAATCTACAGACAGACAGACACACAGACACTTTTCGAAAAACGACTTTTTTCATGTTTTGAGTGTAGTACAATCAGAATCTGCAATAATCTCGAACACGATTTTTTTTCCATCACCATACTTCCATTTCCTTAAGGAATATGGAAGTAAAAATCTACAGACACACAGACACTTTTCGAAAAATGACTTTTACTTCCATGTTCCTTAAGGAAATGGAAGTATGGTGATGGCAAAAAAAAATCGTGTTCGAGATTATTGCAGATTCTGATTGTACTACACTCAAAGCATGAAAAAATATCGGTATGGAGAACCATACATGACTTCCATATTCTAAGATTTATATTTAAAATCATTTTCAGCCAAACAGCCAGGCTGTGTCTTACCTGCCTTTTTATTGCTGTATTAAATGAAAAATATTATATTACATTAAAATAAAAAAATTATAATTTTATTGCCTGGCAACAAAATTATTTTATTTTACTTCCATATTCCTTAAGGAATGGAAGTATGGTGATGGCAAAAAAAATCGTGTTCGAGATTATTGCAGATTCTGATTCTACTACACTCAAAACATGAAAAAAAGTCGTTTTCCGAAAAGTGTCTGTGTGTCTGTCTGTCTGTCTGTCTGTCTGTCTGTGTGTCTGTGTGTCTGTCTGTCTGTGTGTCTGTCTGTCTGTAGATTTTTTTTCTATGGCAAACGATAACTGCCGCAAATTCAAACAGAATCAAATAATTTTTTGCATACAGCCCGGTTTTGCAGAGTTCTCGCGACCTATTGTTTTTGGTGAAGATCGGTTGAGGGAAAGGGGTAGTTTACCTGCAACGGTTTTTTTTTAGCAAGGGAAATTTTGTTTGTTTGGCAAACGATAACAGCCGCAAATTCAAACAGAATCAAATAATGTTTCGCATACAGCCCTGAATTGTAGAGTTCTCAAGACCTATTGTTTTTGGTGAAGATCGGTTAAGGGAAAGGGGTAGTTTACCTGTAACGTTTTATGTTTTAACAAGGGTATTTCCTATGGCAAACGATAACAGCCGCAAATTCAAACAGAATGAAAAGATTATTTGCATACAGCCCTAAATTGTAGAGTTCTCAATACCTTTTGTTTTTGGTGAAGATCGGTTAAGGGAAAGGGGTAGTTTACCTACAACGTTTTTTTAACAAGGGTATTTTCTATGGCAAACGATAACAGCCGCAAATTCAAACAGAATCAAATAATTTTCTGCATACAGCCCTGATTTGTAGAGTACTCAAGACCTATTGTTTTTGGTGAAGATCGGTTGAGGGGAAGGGGTAGTTTACCAGCAACGTTTTTTATCATGCGTATTTTCTATGGCAAACGACAACTGCCGCAAATTCAAACAGAATCAAATAATTTTTTGCATACAGCCCTGATTTGTAGAGTACTCGCGACCTATTGTTTTTGGTGAAGATCGGTTGAGGGGAAGGGGTAGTTTACCTGCAACGGTTTTTTTTATTAAGGGAAATTTTTTTTTTTTTTGGCAAACGATAACAGCCGCAAATTCAAACAGAATCAAATAATGTTTCGCATACAGTCCTGAATTGTAGATTTCTCAAGACCTATTGTTTTTGGTGAAGATCGGTTGAGGGAAAGGGGTAGTTTACCTGCAACGTTTTTTTAACAAGGGTATTTTATATGGCAAACGATAACAGCCGCAAATTCAAACAGAATCAAATAATGTTTTGCATACAGTCCTGATTTGTAGAGTACTCAAGACCTATTGTTTTTGGTGAAGATCGGTTAAGGGGAAGGGGTAGTTTACCTGCAACCTTTTACGTTTTATTTTCTATGGCAAACGATAACAGCCGCAAATTCAAACAGAATCAAATAATGTTTTGCATACAGCCCTGATTTGTAGAGTACTCAAGACCTATTGTTTTTGGTGAAGATCGGTTAAGGGGAAGGGGTAGTTTACCTGCAACGTTTTTTTATCAAGCGTATTTTCTATGGCAAACGATAACAGCCGCAAATTCAAACAGAATCAAATAATTTTTTGCATACGTCCCTGAATTGTAGAGGTCTCAATGACTTTCGATTTTGGTGAAGATCGGTTAAGGGGAAGGGGTAGTTTACCTGCAACCTTTTACGTTTTAACAAGAGTAAAGTACTTGAAAATTTATTTAAACTTTTTGAAACAATGGTAATTGTTAAAAATAAAATAATTTTGTTGCCAGGCAATAAAATTATAATTTTTGCATTTTAATGTAATATAATATTTTTCATTTAATACAGCAATAAAAAGGCAGGTAAGACACAGCCTGGCTGTTTGGCTGAAAATGATTTTAAATATAAATCTTAGAATATGGAAGTCATGTATGGTTCTCCATACCGATATTTAACAATTACCATCGTTTCAAAAAGTTTAATAAATTTTCAAGTACTTTACTCTTGTTAAAACGTAAAAGGTTGCAGGTAAACTACCCTTTCCCCTTAACCGATCTTCACCAAAATCGAAAGTCATTGAGACCTCTACAATTCAGGGACGTATGCAAACAACTACTTGATTCTGTTTGAATTTGCGGCTGTTATCGTTTGCCATAGAAAATACGCTTGATAAAAAAACGTTGCAGGTAAACTACCCCTTCCCCTTAACCGATCTTCACCAAAAACAATAGGTCTTGAGTACTCTACAAATCAGGGCTGTATGCAAAACATTATTTGATTCTGTTTGAATTTGCGGCTGTTATCGTTTGCCATAGAAAATACCCTTGTTAAAAAAATGTTGCAGGTAAACTACCCCTTCCCCTTAACCGATCTTCACCAAAATCGAAAGTCATTGAGACCTCTACAATTCAGGGACGTATGCAAAAAGTACTTGATTCTGTTTGAATTTGCGGCTGTTATCGTTTGCCATAGAAAATACGCTTGATAAAAAAACGTTGCAGGTAAACTACCCCTTTCCCTCAACCGATCTTCACCAAAAACAATAGGTCTTGAGAACTCTACAATTTAGGGCTGTATGCAAATAATCTTTTGATTCTGTTTGAATTTGCGGCTGTTATCGTTTGCCATAGGAAATACCCTTGTTAAAACATAAAACGTTACAGGTAAACTACCCCTTTCCCTTAACCGATCTTCACCAAAAACAATAGGTCTTGAGTACTCAGCAAATCAGGGCTGTATGCAAAACATTATTTGATTCTGTTTGAATTTGCGGCTGTTATCGTTTGCCATAGAAAATACCCTTGTTAAAAAAAACGTTGCTGGTAAACTACCCCTTTGCCTCAACCGAACTTCACCAAAAACAATAGGTCTTGAGAACTCTACAATTTAGGGCTGTATGCAAATAATCTTTTGATTCTGTTTGAATTTGCGGCTGTTATCGTTTGCCATAGGAAATACCCTTGTTAAAACATAAAACGTTACAGGTAAACTACCCCTTTCCCTTAACCGATCTTCACCAAAATCAACAGATCTTGAGAACTCTACAATTTAGGGCTGTATGCGAAACATTATTTGATTCTGTTTGAATTTGTGGCTGTTATCGTTTGCCAAACAAACAAAATTACCCTTGCTAAAAAAAAACCGTTGCAGGTAAACTACCCCTTTCCCTCAACCGATCTTCACCAAAAACCATAGGTCGCGAGTACTCTGCAAATCAGGGCTGCATGCAAAAAATTATTTGATTCTGTTTGAATTTGCGGCAGTTATCGTTTGCCATAGAAAAAAATCTACAGACAGACACACAGACAGACAGACACACACACAGACACTTTTCGGAAAACGACTTTTTTTCATGTTTTGAGTGTAGTAGAATCAGAATCTGCAATAATCTCGAACACGATTTTTTTTTGCCATCACCATACTTCCATTCCTTCAGGAATATGGAAGTAATATCGGTATGGAGAACCATACATGACTTCCATATTCTAAGATTTGTATTTAAAATCATTTTCAGCCAAACAGCCAGGCTGTGTCTTACCTGCCTTTTTATTGCTGTATTAAATGAAAAATATTATATTACATTAAATTGAAAAAATTATAATTTTATTGCCTGGCAACAAAATTATTTTATTTTTAACAATTACCATTGTTTCAAAAAATTTAAATAAATTTTCAAGTACTTTACACTTGTTAAAACGTAAAAGGTTGCAGGTAAACTACCCCTTCCCCTTAACCGATCTTCACCAAAATCGAAAGTCATTGAGACCTCTACAATTCAGGGACGTATGCAAAACATTATTTGATTCTGTGTGCATTTGCGGCTGTTATCGTTTGCCATAGAAAATACGCTTGATAAAAAAACGTTGCAGGTAAACTACCCCTTCTCCTTAACCGATCTTCACCAAAAACAATAGGTCTTGAGTACTCTACAAATCAGGGCTGTATGCAAAACATTATTTGATTCTGTTTGAATTTGCGGCTGTTATCGTTTGCCATAGAAAATACCCTTGTTAAAAAAACGTTGCTGGTAAACTACCCCTTTCCCTCAACCGATCTTCACCAAAAACA
Source organism: Magicicada septendecula (assembly GCA_034769895.1). Lineage (NCBI taxonomy): Eukaryota > Metazoa > Arthropoda > Insecta > Hemiptera > Cicadidae > Magicicada > Magicicada septendecula. Next base: position 826,901,796 of record CM068367.1, read on the forward strand.
ATAGGTCTTGAGAACTCTACAATTTAGGGCTGTATGCAAATAATCTTTTGATTCTGTTTGAATTTGCGGCTGTTATCGTTTGCCATAGGAAATACCCTTGTTAAAACATAAAACTTTACAGGTAAACTACCCCTTTCCCTTAACCGATCTTCACCAAAAACAATAGGTCTTGAGTACTCTACAAATCAGGGCTGTATGCAAAACATTATTTGATTCTGTTTGAATTTGCGGCTGTTATCGTTTGCCATAGAAAATACCCTTGTTAAAAAAACGTTGCAGGTAAACTACCCCTTTCCCTCAACCGAACTTCACCAATAACAATAGGTCTTGAGAACTCTACAATTTAGGGCTGTATGCAAATAATCTTTTGATTCTGTTTGAATTTGCGGCTGTTATCGTTTGCCATAGGAAATACCCTTGTTAAAACATAAAACGTTACAGGTAAACTACCCCTTTCCCTTAACCGATCTTCACCAAAATCAGCAGATCTTGAGAACTCTACAATTCAGGGCTGTATGCGAAACATTATTTGATTCTGTTTGAATTTGCGGCTGTTATCGTTTGCCAAACAAACAAAATTACCCTTGCTAAAAAAAAACCGTTGCAGGTAAACTACCCCTTTCCCTTAACCGATCTTCATTAAAAACAATAGGTCGCGAGTACTCTGCAAATCAGGGCTGTATGCAAAAAATTATTTGATTCTGTTTGAATTTGCAGCAGTTATCGTTTGCCATAGAAAAAAAAATCTACAGACAGACAGACAGACAGACAGACAGACAGGCAGGCAGACAGACACACAGACAGACAGACACACGCACAGACACTTTTCGGAAAACGACTTTTTTTCATGTTTTGAGTGTAGTAGAATCAGAATCTGCAATAATCTCGAACACGATTTTTTTTGCCATCACCATACTTCCATTCCTTAAGGAATATGGAAGTAAAAATACCCTTGATAAAAGAAACCGTTGCAGGTAAACTACCCCTTTCCCTCAACCGATCTTCACCAAAAACAATAGGTCGTGAGTACTCTACAAATCAGGGCTGTACGCAAAAAATTATTTGATTCTGTTTGAATTTGCGGCTGTTATCGTTTGCCATAGAAAAAAAATCTACAGACACACACAGACACTTTTCGAAAAATGAATTTTTTTCATGTTTTGAGTGTAGTACAATCAGAATCTGCAATAATCTCGAACACGATTTTTTTGCCATCACCATACTTCCATTTCCTTAAGGAACATGGAAGTAAAAGGAAAAGAAAATTATCACCAAAAAAATGAAGATGTTGACAAAATCTACAAATGACCAACCAAGTACTAGTGGAATTAGTTCAGAACTGAAGAACGTTCTAAAAGAAAGTTGGTACTGTCATCTTCGCAAAACAGATAGAGTGTGTGACATGAGACTGTGCAATCAATGTAGCCGATATGTGCACGAGGAATGTGAAGCATTTACAAAACATGACAAAATTCCATTTTTTACTTCCATATTCCTTAAGGAATGGAAGTATGGTGATGGCAAAAAAAATCGTGTTCGAGATTATTGCAGATTCTGATTCTACTACACTCAAAACATGAAAAAAAGTCGTTTTCCGAAAAGTGTCTGTGTGTGTGTGTCTGTCTGTCTGTCTGTGTGTGTGTCTGTAGATTTTTTCTATGGCAAACGATAACTGCCGCAAATTCAAACAGAATCAAATAATTTTTTGCATGCAGCCCTGATTTGCAGAGTACTCGCGACCTATTGGTTTTGGTGAAGATCGGTTGAGGGAAAGGGGTAGTTTACCTGCAACTTTTTTTTTTAGCAAGGGTAATTTTGTTTGTTTGGCAAACGATAACAGCCGCAAATTCAAACAGAATCAAATAATGTTTCGCATACAGCCCTGAATTGTAGAGTTCTCAAGATCTTTTGATTTTGGTGAAGATCGGTTAAGGGAAAGGGGTAGTTTACCTGTAACGTTTTATGTTTTAACAAGGGTATTTCCTATGGCAAACGATAACAGCCGCAAATTCAAACAGAATCAAAAGATTATTTGCATACAGCCCTAAATTGTAGAGTTCTCAAGACCTATTGTTTTTGGTGAAGTTCGGTTGAGGGAAAGGGGTATTTTACCTGCAACGTTTTTTTAACAAGGGTATTTTATATGGCAAACGATAACAGCCGCAAATTCAAACAGAATCAAATAATGTTTTGCATACTGCCCTGATTTGTAGAGTACTCAAGACCTATTGTTTTTGGTGAAGATCGGTTAAGGGAAAGGGGTAGTTTACCTGTAACGTTTTATGTTTTAACAAGGGTATTTCCTATGGCAAACGATAGCAGCCGCAAATTCAAACAGAATCAAAAGATTATTTGCATACAGCCCTAAATTGCCGAGTTCTCAAGACCTATTGTTTTTGGTGAAGATCGGTTGAGGGAAAGGGGTAGTTTACCTGCAACGTTTTTTTAACAAGTGTATTTTCTATGGCAAACGATAACAGCCGCAAATTCAAACAGAATCAAATAATGTTTTGCATACAGCCCTGATTTGTCGAGTACTGAAGCCCTATTGTTTTTGGTGAAGATCGGTTAAGAGGAAGGGGTAGTTTACCTGCAACGTTTTTCTATCAAGCGTATTTTCTATGGCAAATGATAACAGCCGCAAATTCAAACAGAATCAAATAATTTTTTGCATACGTCCCTGAATTGTAGAGGTCTCAATGACTTTCGATTTTGGTGAAGATCGGTTAAGGGGAAGGGGTAGTTTACCTTCAACCTTTTACGTTTTAACAAGAGTAAAGTACTTGAAAATTTATTTAAACTTTTTGAAACAATGGTAATTGTTAAAAATAAAATAATTTTGTTGCCAGGCAATAAAATTATAATTTTTTCATTTTAATGTAATATAATATTTTTCATTTAATACAGCAATAAAAAGGCAGGTAAGACACAGCCTGGCTGTTTGGCTGAAAATGATTTTAAATATAAATCTTAGAATATGGAAGTCATGTATGGTTCTCCATACCGATATTTCAATGTTCTTATTGCTTAGACATTGATAATTAAATCTGCCAATGTCAAGTGCTGATCTGTGAACTTTAAATTAAGTTTGCTTCACAAAACCTAATGATTTTAGGTACTTTGCATTTTCAATACACTATGGGATTGTACGTTAAGCCTAATTTTTTGTGTTAAAACATAATTTTGTGTCACATAATTAAGTAAGTCAAGTGAAATAATTTTGAAGAAAATTTTAGGTTAATTTCAATTTTGTATTTGAAATTGGAATTGGTTTTTTAAGAATAATAAACATATTTTAATAGTTATAAGTTGCTTTTATTGAAATCAACTAGTATTAGCCTCACGAGTAATGACTCAAATGAACTTTCAATTTATGGGCCACCTTTGATACCATCAGTGGGCCACTTTAGGGGCCCCCTGTTACTAACGCAGCCCACGGGTAAAATAATTTTAAAAAAAATCATATAAAAAGGAAAATAAAATTTTTATTGAACACGAGTAGGGGAAGTGACAGAGCACAGATTCAAGTATTTTTTCATAAGTTTCAAAACATTCAAATCAGTAAAAGTATTTTACTTCCATCTTCCTTAAGGAAATCGAAGTATGGTGATGGCAAAAAAAATCATGTTCGAGATTATTGAAAATTCTGATTGTACTACACTCAAAACATGAAAAAAAGTAGTTTTTCAAAAAGTGTCTGTGTGTGTGTCTGTCTGTCTATCTATAGATTTTTTTCTATGGCAAACGATAACTGCCGCAAATTCAAACAGAATCAAATAATTTTTTGCGTACAGCCCTGATTTGTAGAGTACTCACGACCTATTGTTTTTGGTGAAGATCGGTTGAGGGAAAGGGGTAGTTTACATGCAACGGTTTTTTTTTATCAAGGGTAATTTTTTTTTTTTGGCAAACGATAACAGCCGCAAATTCAAACAGAATCAAATAATGTTTCGCATACAGTCCTGAATTGTAGAGTTCTCAAGACCTATTGTTTTTGGTGAAGATCGGTTAAGGGAAAGGGGTAGTTTACCTGCAACGTTTTATGTTTTAACAAGGGTATTTTCTATGGCAAATGATAACAGCCGCAAATTCAAACAGAATCAAAAGATTATTTGCCTACAGCCCTAAATTGTAGAGTTCTCAAGACCTATTGTTTTTGGTGAAGATCGGTTAAGGGAAAGGGGTAGTTTACCTGCAACGTTTTATGTTTTAACAAGGTATTTTCTATGGCAAACGATAACAGCCGCAAATTCAAACATAATCAAATAATTTTTTGCATACAGCCCTGATTTGTAGAGTTCTCAAGACCTATTGTTTTTGGTGAAGATCGGTTAAGGGAAAGGGTTGTTTACCTGCAACGTTTTATGTTTTAACAAGGGTAATTTTTTTTATGACGAACGATAACTGCTGCATATTCAAACAGAATCAAATAATTTTTTGCATACATCCCTGAATTGTAGAGAACTCAAGGCCTTTTGATTTTGGTGAAGATCGGTTAAGGGGAAGGGGTAGTTTACCTGCATCCTTTTACGTTTTAACAACAGTAAAGTACTTGAAAATTCATTTAAACTTTTTCAAACAATGGTAATTGTTAAAAATAAAATAATTTTGTTGCCAGGCAATAAAATTATAATTTTTTCATTTTAATGTAAATCATGTATGAGAGAAAATATATCGTTCGTGGCAGGCAAGCGTATCTCGTTATGTAATGTTTACGTTTCCATTTTATTATTATGACTACCGCAATAAAATATCGGTATGGAGAACCATACATGACTTCCATGTTCTAAGATTTATATTTAAAATCATATTCGAAATGAAATATTTCCATAGAAACTACTTCTTTCTATTGCTTCAGCCTTAACCACAGTACTGTGGTCAATAACGTATACCACCTCACGTTTTCGAACTCGATTTTCACTGATGATAGCAGTCGATGGCATTGCAGAAACGTCTGGTTTTGCAGAAAACATTGGAATATGGCTAAACAGCCCGGGAAGCAATTTTAACAAAAAACTACTTCTTTGTTGCCGATAACGTAGTACACATATAAAAAATTCTCCCCTCCCTCATCAACTATAATTTTCATTAATAGAAAATTACCCCCACCCCGTTCAACTAGCCTCTTCATTTATAGATATTTCATCTACATTTCTACAGTGGATTATTATGAGCTTCTTATCAGGATACTTTGTTTATCAAAATTAAGTACTTTATGCTTGTTAAAACATAAAATGTTGCAGGTAAACTACCCCTTTCACTTAACCGATCTTCACAAAAATCAATAGACATTCAGTCCTCTACAATGCAGGGATGCATGCAAAAAAATAATTGATTCTGTTTGAATGTGCGGCAGTTATCGTTCGTCATACAAAAAACAATTACTCTTGTTAAAACATGAACAGTGGCCGGTAAACTACCCCTTTCCCTTAACCGATCTTCACCAAAATCAACAGGCCTTCACTTCTTTACAATTCATCAAGACATTATGCAAAAAATTATTTGATTCTATTTGAATTTGCGACAGTTATCGTTCGTAAAAAAAAATTACCCTTGTTAAAACATAAAACGTTGCAGGTAAACTACCCCTTTCCCTTAACCGATCTTCACCAACACCAAAAGGTCTTGAGAACTCTACAAATCAGGGCTGTATGCAAAACATTATTTGATTCTGTTTGAATTTGTGGCTGTTATCGTTTGCCATAGAAGAAAATTACCCTTGATAAAAAACACGTTGCAGGTAAACTACCCCTTTACCTTAACCGATCTTCACCAAACATAACCGGTCTTGAGTACTCTACAATTCAGGGCTGTATGCAAAAAAATGTTTGATTCTGTTTGAATTTGCGGCTCTTATCGTTTACCATAGAAAATACACTTGTTAAAACATAAAATGTTGCAGGTAAACTACCCATTTAAATCAACCGATCTTCACCAAAAACGACAGGTCTTGAGAACTCTACAATTCAGGACTGTATGCAAGATATTGTTTGATTCTCTTTGAATTTACGGCAGTTATCGTTCGTCATAGAAAAAATTACCCTTGTTAAACGTAAAATGTTACAGGTAAACTACCCATTTTCCTTAACCGATCTTCAACAAAATCAACAAACCTTGAGTTCTGTATAATTCAAGACGGTATGCAAAAACGTAGTTGATTCTGTTAGAATTTGCGGCAGTTATCGTTCGTCATAGAAAAAATTACCCTTGTTAACACATAAAATGTTGCTGGTAAACTACCCCTTTCCCTTAACCGATCTTCACCAAAACCAACAGGTCTTGACAACTTTACAATTCAGGGCTGCATCCAGAACATTATTTGATTCTGTTTGAATTTGCGGCTGTTATCGTTTGCCATAGTAAAAATTACCCTTGATAAAAAAACGTTGCCAGTAAACAACCCCTACCCCTTAACAGATCTTCACCAAAAACAATAGGTCTTGAGAACTCTACAATTCAGAGTTGCATGCAAAAAATTATTTGATTTTGTTTGAATTTGCGGCTCTTATCGTTTGCAATAAAAAATACCCTTTTAAAACATAAAACGTTGCAGGTAAACTACCCCTTTCCCTTAACCGATCTTCACCAAAAACAATAGGTCTTGACAACTTTACAATTCAGGGCTGTATCCAGAACATTATTTGATTCTGTTTTAATCTACGGCTGTTATCGTTTGCCACAGGAAAAATCACCCTTGATAAAAAAACGTTGCCAGTAAACAACCCCTACCCCTTAACAGATCTTCACCAAAAACAATAGGTCTTGAGAACTCTACAATTCAGAGTTGCATGCAAAAAATTATTTGATTTTGTTTGAATTTGCGGCTCTTATCGTTTGCCATAAAAAATACCCTTTTAAAACATAAAACGTTGCAGGTAAACTACCCCTTTCCCTTAACCGATCTTCACCAAAAACAATAGGTCTTGACAACTTTACAATTCAGGGCTGTATCCAGAACATTATTTGATTCTGTTTTAATCTACGGCTGTTATCGTTTGCCACAGGAAAAATTACCCTTGATAAAAAAAACGTTGCCAGTCAACAACCCCTACCCCTTAACAGATCTTCACCAAAAACAATAGGTCTTGAGAACTCTACAATTCAGAGTTGCATGCAAAAAATTATTTGATTATGTTTGAATTTGCGGCTGTTATTGTTTGCCATAGGAAGTACCCTAGTTAAAACAAAACGTTGCCGGTAACTACCCCTTTACCTTAACCGATCTTCACCAAAAACAATAGGTCTTGAGTACTCTACAAGTCAGGGCTGTATTCAAAAAATTATTTGATTCTGTTTGAATTTGCGGCTCTTATCGTTTGCCATAGAAAATACCCTTTTAAAACATAAAACGTTGCAGGTAAACTACCCCTTTCCCTTAACCGATCTTCACCAAAAACAATAACTCTTGAGAACTCTACTAATCAGGGCCGTATACAAAAAGTATTTGATTCTGTTTGAATTTGCGGCTGTTATCGTTTGCCATAAAAAAATATCGGTATGGAGAACCATACATGACCTCCATATTCTAAGATTTAAATTTAAAATCATTTTCGAAATGAAATATTACCATAGAAACTACTTCTTTCTACTTACTGCTTCAGCCTTAACCACAGTACTGTGGTCACTAACATATACCACCTCACGTTATCGCACTCGATTTTCACTGATGGTGGAAGTCGATGGAATTGCCGAAACGCCTGGTTTTGTACAAAAACATTGGACTACGGCCAAATATCCCGGGAAGGAATTTTAACAAAAACTACTTCTTTGTTGCCGATAACGTTGCACACATATATATAAAAAATATGCATAAAATTAATGGCTTGTATAAGTTAATGATCGATCTCCATTAAGTAGTGCTCAAGTTTCCAAAGTTTTAATATTATGATGTCCGTAATTAAAACATCAGAGCAGGTTTAGTGTGAATGAGGGTACACCGTGGACTAAAATTTTCAACATTTCCTATTGAGCGTTGCTTAGAGTAAAGCTGCGAATCTACAGTGTATGTTTCACAGAACAAACGCGCGAAAAAGAAGGAGCGCTCCGAAGTCACTCATGGACCCTCAGCATCTTGCAGAGGGTTCATTCCCTAAAGACGAAAAGTCTATCTATGAATCGTTCCTCTGTAAACACGTGCAGTTACACTGCCCAGCGATCCACAGGAAGCAAATTGATGTCCATTTTTTCGGCTTGCACGCGTTATGTTGGTGTGGGTTTCGGCACTTTCCATTTAAAAAACGTGCAAATTTAAGAAAATAAACATGAGTGAGGCCAGAAATAACGCGAATTTTGTGTGTGTGTGTGTGTGTGTGTGTCTTCCCTGCCTTTTTATTGCTGTAGTCATAATAATAAAATGGAAACGTAAACATTACATAACTGAGATATGATTACCTGCCACGAACGATATATTATTTTATACATGTACGAGGTGTGTTCAAAAAAAGACCGAACTATTTGTGTAGCACGTCAACTAGCGCATAGAGCGAGCTGCAGAATTAAGTGCTGCTAGCGACAGGTTTTGACGCCTGAATGCCGTTTTCTCTGTTCCGTCACGATCTTCAGTCTTCGAGCCTCACGCGCTGTAGTGGGCACGGGCACACACCGTCCGGCGGATTTATAACGAAGTGAGAATGAAGATCTTAACGTAACATGTGTGTACAAAATTTTGCTGCTGACTTCGTAAAATCTTTACAGAGCTATTTCCATTGTCTTCCAAAGTTTTCATTACCATTTGCATTGGTACGCAGTTGTTGACCGATTTCAAAACGGGTCTCTTTCTGATCGTCGTCAACAAACACAGTAAGAATTTTTCAGTGATACGATACATTTAAATTTTTCTATCAAAATTTAATTTTACGATCTTAAATGGATTCTGTCAGAAAGCATCGGCATTTAAACGATGATTTACAATTACCACATCACGAGCTCTCTTCCCATGATCTTCGATATCGCTTTGATCTGCACCGACCATTGTTTTTCCCTCTTTAAAAATTCTTAAACTAATCGTTCGCCTCACGCAGGCTTCCGCGTATGCTTAATTGAAAACCAGAATGTCTCTGAAACGTTTTAACCTAGTTTTGCTGCAAAATTTCATACGCACACGTTGTTCTCGCGGTCTTTCTTAATCGCTTTGTCACTAATCCGCCGGCCAGCGTGTGCATGTCCCCACTCAATGTGATATACCTCAAAGACTACTGCTAATAGCGGAACACAATAAGTGGTAGTTTGTTGTCAAAAACTATCGCTAGGTGCGCGCAAAGTCGCGGCGCATCGTTTGTGCGGATTGATGTGTTACTCAAAAAGTTTGGTCTTTTTATGAACACACCTCGTATATTAACTCATACATAATTTACATTAAAATGAAAAAATTATAATTTTATTGCCTGGCAACAAAATTATTTTATTTTTAACAATTACCATTGTTTGAAAAAGTTTAAATGCATTTTCAAGTACTTTACTGTTAAAACGTAAAAGGTTGCAGGTGAACTACCCCTTCCCCTTAACCGATCTTCACCAAAGTCGAAAATCCTTGAGATCTCTACAATTCAGGGACGTATGCAAAAAATTATTTGATTCTGTTTGAATTTGCGGCTGTTATCGTTTGCCATAGAAAAAAAATCTACAGACAGACAGACACACAGACACTTTTCGAAAAACGACTTTTTTCATGTTTTGAGTGTAGTACAATCAGAATCTGCAATAATCTCGAACACGATTTTTTTTCCATCACCATACTTCCATTTCCTTAAGGAATATGGAAGTAAAAATCTACAGACACACAGACACTTTTCGAAAAATGACTTTTACTTCCATGTTCCTTAAGGAAATGGAAGTATGGTGATGGCAAAAAAAAATCGTGTTCGAGATTATTGCAGATTCTGATTGTACTACACTCAAAGCATGAAAAAATATCGGTATGGAGAACCATACATGACTTCCATATTCTAAGATTTATATTTAAAATCATTTTCAGCCAAACAGCCAGGCTGTGTCTTACCTGCCTTTTTATTGCTGTATTAAATGAAAAATATTATATTACATTAAAATAAAAAAATTATAATTTTATTGCCTGGCAACAAAATTATTTTATTTTTAACAATTACCATCGTTTCAAAAAGTTTAATAAATTTTCAAGTACTTTACTCTTGTTAAAACGTAAAAGGTTGCAGGTAAACTACCCTTTCCCCTTAACCGATCTTCACCAAAATCGAAAGTCATTGAGACCTCTACAATTCAGGGACGTATGCAAACAACTACTTGATTCTGTTTGAATTTGCGGCTGTTATCGTTTGCCATAGAAAATACGCTTGATAAAAAAACGTTGCAGGTAAACTACCCCTTCCCCTTAACCGATCTTCACCAAAAACAATAGGTCTTGAGTACTCTACAAATCAGGGCTGTATGCAAAACATTATTTGATTCTGTTTGAATTTGCGGCTGTTATCGTTTGCCATAGAAAATACCCTTGTTAAAAAAATGTTGCAGGTAAACTACCCCTTCCCCTTAACCGATCTTCACCAAAATCGAAAGTCATTGAGACCTCTACAATTCAGGGACGTATGCAAAAAGTACTTGATTCTGTTTGAATTTGCGGCTGTTATCGTTTGCCATAGAAAATACGCTTGATAAAAAAACGTTGCAGGTAAACTACCCCTTTCCCTCAACCGATCTTCACCAAAAACAATAGGTCTTGAGAACTCTACAATTTAGGGCTGTATGCAAATAATCTTTTGATTCTGTTTGAATTTGCGGCTGTTATCGTTTGCCATAGGAAATACCCTTGTTAAAACATAAAACGTTACAGGTAAACTACCCCTTTCCCTTAACCGATCTTCACCAAAAACAATAGGTCTTGAGTACTCAGCAAATCAGGGCTGTATGCAAAACATTATTTGATTCTGTTTGAATTTGCGGCTGTTATCGTTTGCCATAGAAAATACCCTTGTTAAAAAAAACGTTGCTGGTAAACTACCCCTTTGCCTCAACCGAACTTCACCAAAAACAATAGGTCTTGAGAACTCTACAATTTAGGGCTGTATGCAAATAATCTTTTGATTCTGTTTGAATTTGCGGCTGTTATCGTTTGCCATAGGAAATACCCTTGTTAAAACATAAAACGTTACAGGTAAACTACCCCTTTCCCTTAACCGATCTTCACCAAAATCAACAGATCTTGAGAACTCTACAATTTAGGGCTGTATGCGAAACATTATTTGATTCTGTTTGAATTTGTGGCTGTTATCGTTTGCCAAACAAACAAAATTACCCTTGCTAAAAAAAAACCGTTGCAGGTAAACTACCCCTTTCCCTCAACCGATCTTCACCAAAAACCATAGGTCGCGAGTACTCTGCAAATCAGGGCTGCATGCAAAAAATTATTTGATTCTGTTTGAATTTGCGGCAGTTATCGTTTGCCATAGAAAAAAATCTACAGACAGACACACAGACAGACAGACACACACACAGACACTTTTCGGAAAACGACTTTTTTTCATGTTTTGAGTGTAGTAGAATCAGAATCTGCAATAATCTCGAACACGATTTTTTTTTGCCATCACCATACTTCCATTCCTTCAGGAATATGGAAGTAATATCGGTATGGAGAACCATACAGGACTTCCATATTCTAAGATTTGTATTTAAAATCATTTTCAGCCAAACAGCCAGGCTGTGTCTTACCTGCCTCTTTATTGCTGTATTAAATGAAAAATATTATATTACATTAAAATGAAAAAATTATAATTTTATTGCCTGGCAACAAAATTATTTTATTTTTAACAATTACCATTGTTTCAAAAAGTTTAAATAAATTTTCAAGTACTTTACACTTGTTAAAACGTAAAAGGTTGCAGGTAAACTACCCCTTCCCCTTAACCGATCTTCACCAAAATCGAAAGTCATTGAGACCTCTACAATTTAGGGACGTATGCAAAACATTATTTGATTCTGTGTGCATTTGCGGCTGTTATCGTTTGCCATAGAAAATACGCTTGATAAAAAAACGTTGCAGGTAAACTACCCCTTCTCCTTAACCGATCTTCACCAAAAACAATAGGTCTTGAGTACTCTACAAATCAGGGCTGTATGCAAAACATTATTTGATTCTGTTTGAATTTGCGGCTGTTATCGTTTGCCATAGAAAATACCCTTGTTAAAAAAACGTTGCTGGTAAACTACCCCTTTCCCTCAACCGATCTTCACCAAAAACAATAGGTCTTGAGAACTCTACAATTTAGGGCTGTATGCAAATAATCTTTTGATTCTGTTTGAATTTGCGGCTGTTATCGTTTGCCATAGGAAATACCCTTGTTAAAACATAAAACTTTACAGGTAAACTACCCCTTTCCCTTAACCGATCTTCACCAAAAACAATAGGTCTTGAGTACTCTACAAATCAGGGCTGTATGCAAAACATTATTTGATTCTGTTTGAATTTGCGGCTGTTATCGTTTGCCAAACAAACAAAATTACCCTTGCTAAAAAAAAACCGTTGCAGGTAAACTACCCCTTTCCCTCAACCGATCTTCACCAAAAACCATAGGTCGCGAGTACTCTGCAAATCAGGGCTGCATGCAAAAAATTATTTGATTCTGTTTGAATTTGCGGCAGTTATCGTTTGCCATAGAAAAAAATCTACAGACAGACACACAGACAGACAGACACACACACAGACACTTTTCGGAAAACGACTTTTTTTCATGTTTTGAGTGTAGTAGAATCAGAATCTGCAATAATCTCGAACACGATTTTTTTTTGCCATCACCATACTTCCATTCCTTCAGGAATATGGAAGTAATATCGGTATGGAGAACCATACAGGACTTCCATATTCTAAGATTTGTATTTAAAATCATTTTCAGCCAAACAGCCAGGCTGTGTCTTACCTGCCTTTTTATTGCTGTATTAAATGAAAAATATTATATTACATTAAAATGAAAAAATTATAATTTTATTGCCTGGCAACAAAATTATTTTATTTTTAACAATTACCATTGTTTCAAAAAGTTTAAATAAATTTTCAAGTACTTTACACTTGTTAAAACGTAAAAGGTTGCAGGTAAACTACCCTTTCCCCTTAACCGATCTTCACCAAAATCGAAAGTCATTGAGACCTCTACAATTCAGGGACGTATGCAAAACATTATTTGATTCTGTGTGCATTTGCGGCTGTTATCGTTTGCCATAGAAAATACGCTTGATAAAAAAACGTTGCAGGTAAACTACCCCTTCTCCTTAACCGATCTTCACCAAAAACAATAGGTCTTGAGTACTCTACAAATCAGGGCTGTATGCAAAACATTATTTGATTCTGTTTGAATTTGCGGCTGTTATCGTTTGCCATAGAAAATACCCTTGTTAAAAAAACGTTGCTGGTAAACTACCCCTTTCCCTCAACCGATCTTCACCAAAAACAATAGGTCTTGAGAACTCTACAATTTAGGGCTGTATGCAAATAATCTTTTGATTCTGTTTGAATTTGCGGCTGTTATCGTTTGCCATAGGAAATACCCTTGTTAAAACATAAAACTTTACAGGTAAACTACCCCTTTCCCTTAACCGATCTTCACCAAAAACAATAGGTCTTGAGTACTCTACAAATCAGGGCTGTATGCAAAACATTATTTGATTCTGTTTGAATTTGCGGCTGTTATCGTTTGCCATAGAAAATACCCTTGTTAAAAAAACGTTGCAGGTAAACTACCCCTTTCCCTCAACCGAACTTCACCAAAAACAATAGGTCTTGAGAACTCTACAATTTAGGGCTGTATGCAAATAATCTTTTGATTCTGTTTGAATTTGCGGCTGTTATCGTTTGCCATAGGAAATACCCTTGTTAAAACATAAAACGTTACAGGTAAACTACCCCTTTCCCTTAACCGATCTTCACCAAAATCAGCAGATCTTGAGAACTCTACAATTCAGGGCTGTATGCGAAACATTATTTGATTCTGTTTGAATTTGCGGCTGTTATCGTTTGCCAAACAAACAAAATTACCCTTGCTAAAAAAAAACCGTTGCAGGTAAACTACCCCTTTCCCTTAACCGATCTTCATTAAAAACAATAGGTCGCGAGTACTCTGCAAATCAGGGCTGTATGCAAAAAATTATTTGATTCTGTTTGAATTTGCAGCAGTTATCGTTTGCCATAGAAAAAAAATCTACAGACAGACAGACAGACAGACAGACAGACAGACAGACAGACAGGCAGACAGACACACAGACAGACAGACACACGCACAGACACTTTTCGGAAAACGACTTTTTTTCATGTTTTGAGTGTAGTAGAATCAGAATCTGCAATAATCTCGAACACGATTTTTTTTGCCATCACCATACTTCCATTCCTTAAGGAATATGGAAGTAAAAATACCCTTGATAAAAGAAACCGTTGCAGGTAAACTACCCCTTTCCCTCAACCGATCTTCACCAAAAACAATAGGTCGTGAGTACTCTACAAATCAGGGCTGTACGCAAAAAATTATTTGATTCTGTTTGAATTTGCGGCTGTTATCGTTTGCCATAGAAAAAAAATCTACAGACACACACAGACACTTTTCGAAAAATGAATTTTTTTCATGTTTTGAGTGTAGTACAATCAGAATCTGCAATAATCTCGAACACGATTTTTTTGCCATCACCATACTTCCATTTCCTTAAGGAACATGGAAGTAAAAGGAAAAGAAAATTATCACCAAAAAAATGAAGATGTTGACAAAATCTACAAATGACCAACCAAGTACTAGTGGAATTAGTTCAGAACTGAAGAACGTTCTAAAAGAAAGTTGGTACTGTCATCTTCGCAAAACAGATAGAGTGTGTGACATGAGACTGTGCAATCAATGTAGCCGATATGTGCACGAGGAATGTGAAGCATTTACAAAACATGACAAAATTCCATTTTTTCAATGTTCTTATTGCTTAGACATTGATAATTAAATCTGCCAATGTCAAGTGCTGATCTGTGAACTTTAAATTAAGTTTGCTTCACAAAACCTAATGATTTTAGGTACTTTGCATTTTCAATACACTATGGGATTGTACGTTAAGCCTAATTTTTTGTGTTAAAACATAATTTTGTGTCACATAATTAAGTAAGTCAAGTGAAATAATTTTGAAGAAAATTTTAGGTTAATTTCAATTTTGTATTTGAAATTGGAATTGGTTTTTTAAGAATAATAAACATATTTTAATAGTTATAAGTTGCTTTTATTGAAATCAACTAGTATTAGCCTCACGAGTAATGACTCAAATGAACTTTCAATTTATGGGCCACCTTTGATACCATCAGTGGGCCACTTTAGGGGCCCCCTGTTACTAACGCAGCCCACGGGTAAAATAATTTTAAAAAAAATCATATAAAAAGGAAAATAAAATTTTTATTGAACACGAGTAGGGGAAGTGACAGAGCACAGAATCAAGTATTTTTTCATAAGTTTCAAAACATTCAAATCAGTAAAAGTATTTTACTTCCATCTTCCTTAAGGAAATCGAAGTATGGTGATGGCAAAAAAAATCATGTTCGAGATTATTGCAAATTCTGATTGTACTACACTCAAAACATGAAAAAAAGTAGTTTTTCGAAAAGTGTCTGTGTGTGTGTCTGTCTGTCTATCTATAGATTTTTTTCTATGGCAAACGATAACTGCCGCAAATTCAAACAGAATCAAATAATTTTTTGCGTACAGCCCTGATTTGTAGAGTACTCACGACCTATTGTTTTTGGTGAAGATCGGTTGAGGGAAAGGGGTAGTTTACATGCAACGGTTTTTTTTTATCAAGGGTAATTTTTTTTTTTTGGCAAACGATAACAGCCGCAAATTCAAACAGAATCAAATAATGTTTCGCATACAGTCCTGAATTGTAGAGTTCTCAAGACCTATTGTTTTTGGTGAAGATCGGTTAAGGGAAAGGGGTAGTTTACCTGCAACGTTTTATGTTTTAACAAGGGTATTTTCTATGGCAAATGATAACAGCCGCAAATTCAAACAGAATCAAAAGATTATTTGCCTACAGCCCTAAATTGTAGAGTTCTCAAGACCTATTGTTTTTGGTGAAGATCGGTTAAGGGAAAGGGGTAGTTTACCTGCAACGTTTTATGTTTTAACAAGGTATTTTCTATGGCAAACGATAACAGCCGCAAATTCAAACATAATCAAATAATTTTTTGCATACAGCCCTGATTTGTAGAGTTCTCAAGACCTATTGTTTTTGGTGAAGATCGGTTAAGGGAAAGGGTTGTTTACCTGCAACGTTTTATGTTTTAACAAGGGTAATTTTTTTTATGACGAACGATAACTGCCGCATATTCAAACAGAATCAAATAATTTTTTGCATACATCCCTGAATTGTAGAGAACTCAAGGCCTTTTGATTTTGGTGAAGATCGGTTAAGGGGAAGGGGTAGTTTACCTGCATCCTTTTACGTTTTAACAACAGTAAAGTACTTGAAAATTCATTTAAACTTTTTCAAACAATGGTAATTGTTAAAAATAAAATAATTTTGTTGCCAGGCAATAAAATTATAATTTTTTCATTTTAATGTAAATCATGTATGAGAGAAAATATATCGTTCGTGGCAGGCAAGCGTATCTCGTTATGTAATGTTTACGTTTCCATTTTATTATTATGACTACCGCAATAAAATATCGGTATGGAGAACCATACATGACTTCCATGTTCTAAGATTTATATTTAAAATCATATTCGAAATGAAATATTTCCATAGAAACTACTTCTTTCTATTGCTTCAGCCTTAACCACAGTACTGTGGTCAATAACGTATACCACCTCACGTTTTCGAACTCGATTTTCACTGATGATAGCAGTCGATGGCATTGCAGAAACGTCTGGTTTTGCAGAAAACATTGGAATATGGCTAAACAGCCCGGGAAGCAATTTTAACAAAAAACTACTTCTTTGTTGCCGATAACGTAGTACACATATAAAAAATTCTCCCCTCCCTCATCAACTATAATTTTCATTAATAGAAAATTACCCCCACCCCGTTCAACTAGCCTCTTCATTTATAGATATTTCATCTACATTTCTACAGTGGATTATTATGAGCTTCTTATCAGGATACTTTGTTTATCAAAATTAAGTACTTTATGCTTGTTAAAACATAAAATGTTGCAGGTAAACTACCCCTTTCACTTAACCGATCTTCACAAAAATCAATAGACATTCAGTCCTCTACAATGCAGGGATGCATGCAAAAAAATAATTGATTCTGTTTGAATGTGCGGCAGTTATCGTTCGTCATACAAAAAACAATTACTCTTGTTAAAACATGAACAGTGGCCGGTAAACTACCCCTTTCCCTTAACCGATCTTCACCAAAATCAACAGGCCTTCACTTCTTTACAATTCATCAAGACATTATGCAAAAAATTATTTGATTCTATTTGAATTTGCGACAGTTATCGTTCGTAAAAAAAAATTACCCTTGTTAAAACATAAAACGTTGCAGGTAAACTACCCCTTTCCCTTAACCGATCTTCACCAACACCAAAAGGTCTTGAGAACTCTACAAATCAGGGCTGTATGCAAAACATTATTTGATTCTGTTTGAATTTGTGGCTGTTATCGTTTGCCATAGAAGAAAATTACCCTTGATAAAAAACACGTTGTAGGTAAACTACCCCTTTACCTTAACCGATCTTCACCAAACATAACCGGTCTTGAGTACTCTACAATTCAGGGCTGTATGCAAAAAAATGTTTGATTCTGTTTGAATTTGCGGCTCTTATCGTTTACCATAGAAAATACACTTGTTAAAACATAAAATGTTGCAGGTAAACTACCCATTTAAATCAACCGATCTTCACCAAAAACGACAGGTCTTGAGAACTCTACAATTCAGGACTGTATGCAAGATATTGTTTGATTCTCTTTGAATTTACGGCAGTTATCGTTCGTCATAGAAAAAATTACCCTTGTTAAACGTAAAATGTTACAGGTAAACTACCCATTTTCCTTAACCGATCTTCAACAAAATCAACAAACCTTGAGTTCTGTATAATTCATGACGGTATGCAAAAACGTAGTTGATTCTGTTAGAATTTGCGGCAGTTATCGTTCGTCATAGAAAAAATTACCCTTGTTAACACATAAAATGTTGCTGGTAAACTACCCCTTTCCCTTAACCGATCTTCACCAAAACCAACAGGTCTTGACAACTTTACAATTCAGGGCTGCATCCAGAACATTATTTGATTCTGTTTGAATTTGCGGCTGTTATCGTTTGCCATAGTAAAAATTACCCTTGATAAAAAAACGTTGCCAGTAAACAACCCCTACCCCTTAACAGATCTTCACCAAAAACAATAGGTCTTGAGAACTCTACAATTCAGAGTTGCATGCAACAAATTATTTGATTTTGTTTGAATTTGCGGCTCTTATCGTTTGCAATAAAAAATACCCTTTTAAAACATAAAACGTTGCAGGTAAACTACCCCTTTCCCTTAACCGATCTTCACCAAAAACAATAGGTCTTGACAACTTTACAATTCAGGGCTGTATCCAGAACATTATTTGATTCTGTTTTAATCTACGGCTGTTATCGTTTGCCACAGGAAAAATCACCCTTGATAAAAAAACGTTGCCAGTAAACAACCCCTACCCCTTAACAGATCTTCACCAAAAACAATAGGTCTTGAGAACTCTACAATTCAGAGTTGCATGCAAAAAATTATTTGATTTTGTTTGAATTTGCGGCTCTTATCGTTTGCCATAAAAAATACCCTTTTAAAACATAAAACGTTGCAGGTAAACTACCCCTTTCCCTTAACCGATCTTCACCAAAAACAATAGGTCTTGACAACTTTACAATTCAGGGCTGTATCCAGAACATTATTTGATTCTGTTTTAATCTACGGCTGTTATCGTTTGCCACAGGAAAAATTACCCTTGATAAAAAAAACGTTGCCAGTCAACAACCCCTACCCCTTAACAGATCTTCACCAAAAACAATAGGTCTTGAGAACTCTACAATTCAGAGTTGCATGCAAAAAATTATTTGATTATGTTTGAATTTGCGGCTGTTATTGTTTGCCATAGGAAGTACCCTAGTTAAAACAAAACGTTGCCGGTAACTACCCCTTTACCTTAACCGATCTTCACCAAAAACAATAGGTCTTGAGTACTCTACAAGTCAGGGCTGTATTCAAAAAATTATTTGATTCTGTTTGAATTTGCGGCTCTTATCGTTTGCCATAGAAAATACCCTTTTAAAACATAAAACGTTGCAGGTAAACTACCCCTTTCCCTTAACCGATCTTCACCAAAAACAATAACTCTTGAGAACTCTACAAATCAGGGCCGTATACAAAAAGTATTTGATTCTGTTTGAATTTGCGGCTGTTATCGTTTGCCATAAAAAAATATCGGTATGGAGAACCATACATGACCTCCATATTCTAAGATTTAAATTTAAAATCATTTTCGAAATGAAATATTACCATAGAAACTACTTCTTTCTACTTACTGCTTCAGCCTTAACCACAGTACTGTGGTCACTAACATATACCACCTCACGTTATCGCACTCGATTTTCACTGATGGTGGAAGTCGATGGAATTGCCGAAACGCCTGGTTTTGTACAAAAACATTGGACTACGGCCAAATATCCCGGGAAGGAATTTTAACAAAAACTACTTCTTTGTTGCCGATAACGTTGCACACATATATATAAAAAATATGCATAAAATTAATGGCTTGTATAAGTTAATGATCGATCTCCATTAAGTAGTGCTCAAGTTTCCAAAGTTTTAATATTATGATGTCCGTAATTAAAACATCAGAGCAGGTTTAGTGTGAATGAGGGTACACCGTGGACTAAAATTTTCAACATTTCCTATTGAGCGTTGCTTAGAGTAAAGCTGCGAATCTACAGTGTATGTTTCACAGAACAAACGCGCGAAAAAGAAGGAGCGCTCCGAAGTCACTCATGGACCCTCAGCATCTTGCAGAGGGTTCATTCCCTAAAGACGAAAAGTCTATCTATGAATCGTTCCTCTGTAAACACGTGCAGTTACACTGCCCAGCGATCCACAGGAAGCAAATTGATGTCCATTTTTTCGGCTTGCACGCGTTATGTTGGTGTGGGTTTCGGCACTTTCCATTTAAAAAACGTGCAAATTTAAGAAAATAAACATGAGTGAGGCCAGAAATAACGCGAATTTTGTGTGTGTGTGTCTTCCCTGCCTTTTTATTGCTGTAGTCATAATAATAAAATGGAAACGTAAACATTACATAACTGAGATATGATTACCTGCCACGAACGATATATTATTTTATACATGTACGAGGTGTGTTCAAAAAAAGACCGAACTATTTGTGTAGCACGTCAACTAGCGCATAGAGCGAGCTGCAGAATTAAGTGCTGCTAGCGACAGGTTTTGACGCCTGAATGCCGTTTTCTCTGTTCCGTCACGATCTTCAGTCTTCGAGCCTCACGCGCTGTAGTGGGCACGGGCACACACCGTCCGGCGGATTTATAACGAAGTGAGAATGAAGATCTTAACGTAACATGTGTGTACAAAATTTTGCTGCTGACTTCGTAAAATCTTTACAGAGCTATTTCCATTGTCTTCCAAAGTTTTCATTACCATTTGCATTGGTACGCAGTTGTTGACCGATTTCAAAACGGGTCTCTTTCTGATCGTCGTCAACAAACACAGTAAGAATTTTTCAGTGATACGATACATTTAAATTTTTCTATCAAAATTTAATTTTACGATCTTAAATGGATTCTGTCAGAAAGCATCAGCATTTAAACGATGATTTACAATTACCACATCACGAGCTCTCTTCCCATGATCTTCGATATCGCTTTGATCTGCACCGACCATTGTTTTTCCCTCTTTAAAAATTCTTAAACTAATCGTTCGCCTCACGCAGGCTTCCGCGTATGCTTAATTGAAAACCAGAATGTCTCTGAAACGTTTTAACCTAGTTTTGCTGCAAAATTTCATACGCACACGTTGTTCTCGCGGTCTTTCTTAATCGCTTTGTCACTAATCCGCCGGCCAGCGTGTGCATGTCCCCACTCAATGTGATATACCTCAAAGACTACTGCTAATAGCGGAACACAATAAGTGGTAGTTTGTTGTCAAAAACTATCGCTAGGTGCGCGCAAAGTCGCGGCGCATCGTTTGTGCGGATTGATGTGTTACTCAAAAAGTTTGGTCTTTTTATGAACACACCTCGTATATTAACTCATACATAATTTACATTAAAATGAAAAAATTATAATTTGATTGCCTGGCAACAAAATTATTTTATTTTTAACAATTACCATTGTTTGAAAAAGTTTAAATGCATTTTCAAGTACTTTACTGTTAAAACGTAAAAGGTTGCAGGTGAACTACCCCTTCCCCTTAACCGATCTTCACCAAAGTCGAAAATCCTTGAGATCTCTACAATTCAGGGACGTATGCAAAAAATTATTTGATTCTGTTTGAATTTGCGGCTGTTATCGTTTGCCATAGAAAAAAAATCTACAGACAGACAGACACACAGACACTTTTCGAAAAACGACTTTTTTCATGTTTTGAGTGTAGTACAATCAGAATCTGCAATAATCTCGAACACGATTTTTTTTCCATCACCATACTTCCATTTCCTTAAGGAATATGGAAGTAAAAATCTACAGACACACAGACACTTTTCGAAAAATGACTTTTACTTCCATGTTCCTTAAGGAAATGGAAGTATGGTGATGGCAAAAAAAAATCGTGTTCGAGATTATTGCAGATTCTGATTGTACTACACTCAAAACATGAAAAAATATCGGTATGGAGAACCATACATGACTTCCATATTCTAAGATTTATATTTAAAATCATTTTCAGCCAAACAGCCAGGCTGTGTCTTACCTGCCTTTTTATTGCTGTATTAAATGAAAAATATTATATTACATTAAAATAAAAAAATTATAATTTTATTGCCTGGCAACAAAATTATTTTATTTTTAACAATTACCATCGTTTCAAAAAGTTTAATAAATTTTCAAGTACTTTACTCTTGTTAAAACGTAAGAGGTTGCAGGTAAACTACCCTTTCCCCTTAACCGATCTTCACCAAAATCGAAAGTCATTGAGACCTCTACAATTCAGGGACGTATGCAAACAACTACTTGATTCTGTTTAAATTTGCGGCTGTTATCGTTTGCCATAGAAAATACGCTTGATAAAAAAACGTTGCAGGTAAACTACCCCTTCCCCTTAACCGATCTTCACCAAAAACAATAGGTCTTGAGTACTCTACAAATCAGGGCTGTATGCAAAACATTATTTGATTCTGTTTGAATTTGCGGCTGTTATCGTTTGCCATAGAAAATACCCTTGTTAAAAAAATGTTGCAGGTAAACTACCCCTTCCCCTTAACCGATCTTCACCAAAATCGAAAGTCATTGAGACCTCTACAATTCAGGGACGTATGCAAAAAGTACTTGATTCTGTTTGAATTTGCGGCTGTTATCGTTTGCCATAGAAAATACGCTTGATAAAAAAACGTTGCAGGTAAACTACCCCTTTCCCTCAACCGATCTTCACCAAAAACAATAGGTCTTGAGAACTCTACAATTTAGGGCTGTATGCAAATAATCTTTTGATTCTGTTTGAATTTGCGGCTGTTATCGTTTGCCATAGGAAATACCCTTGTTAAAACATAAAACGTTACAGGTAAACTACCCCTTTCCCTTAACCGATCTTCACCAAAAACAATAGGTCTTGAGTACTCAGCAAATCAGGGCTGTATGCAAAACATTATTTGATTCTGTTTGAATTTGCGGCTGTTATCGTTTGCCATAGAAAATACCCTTGTTAAAAAAAACGTTGCTGGTAAACTACCCCTTTGCCTCAACCGAACTTCACCAAAAACAATAGGTCTTGAGAACTCTACAATTTAGGGCTGTATGCAAATAATCTTTTGATTCTGTTTGAATTTGCGGCTGTTATCGTTTGCCATAGGAAATACCCTTGTTAAAACATAAAACGTTACAGGTAAACTACCCCTTTCCCTTAACCGATCTTCACCAAAATCAACAGATCTTGAGAACTCTACAATTTAGGGCTGTATGCGAAACATTATTTGATTCTGTTTGAATTTGTGGCTGTTATCGTTTGCCAAACAAACAAAATTACCCTTGCTAAAAAAAAACCGTTGCAGGTAAACTACCCCTTTCCCTCAACCGATCTTCACCAAAAACCATAGGTCGCGAGTACTCTGCAAATCAGGGCTGCATGCAAAAAATTATTTGATTCTGTTTGAATTTGCGGCAGTTATCGTTTGCCATAGAAAAAAATCTACAGACAGACACACAGACAGACAGACACACACACAGACACTTTTCGGAAAACGACTTTTTTTCATGTTTTGAGTGTAGTAGAATCAGAATCTGCAATAATCTCGAACACGATTTTTTTTTGCCATCACCATACTTCCATTCCTTCAGGAATATGGAAGTAATATCGGTATGGAGAACCATACATGACTTCCATATTCTAAGATTTGTATTTAAAATCATTTTCAGCCAAACAGCCAGGCTGTGTCTTACCTGCCTTTTTATTGCTGTATTAAATGAAAAATATTATATTACATTAAAATGAAAAAATTATAATTTTATTGCCTGGCAACAAAATTATTTTATTTTTAACAATTACCATTGTTTCAAAAAGTTTAAATAAATTTTCAAGTACTTTACACTTGTTAAAACGTAAAAGGTTGCAGGTAAACTACCCCTTCCCCTTAACCGATCTTCACCAAAATCGAAAGTCATTGAGACCTCTACAATTCAGGGACGTATGCAAAACATTATTTGATTCTGTGTGCATTTGCGGCTGTTATCGTTTGCCATAGAAAATACGCTTGATAAAAAAACGTTGCAGGTAAACTACCCCTTCTCCTTAACCGATCTTCACCAAAAACAATAGGTCTTGAGTACTCTACAAATCAAGGCTGTATGCAAAACATTATTTGATTCTGTTTGAATTTGCGGCTGTTATCGTTTGCCATAGAAAATACCCTTGTTAAAAAAACGTTGCTGGTAAACTACCCCTTTCCCTCAACCGATCTTCACCAAAAACAATAGGTCTTGAGAACTCTACAATTTAGGGCTGTATGCAAATAATCTTTTGATTCTGTTTGAATTTGCGGCTGTTATCGTTTGCCATAGGAAATACCCTTGTTAAAACATAAAACGTTACAGGTAAACTACCCCTTTCCCTTAACCGATCTTCACCAAAAACAATAGGTCTTGAGTACTCTACAAATCAGGGCTGTATGCAAAACATTATTTGATTCTGTTTGAATTTGCGGCTGTTATCATTTGCCATAGAAAATACCCTTGTTAAAAAAACGTTGCAGGTAAACTACCCCTTTCCCTCAACCGAACTTCACCAAAAACAATAGGTCTTGAGAACTCTACAATTTAGGGCTGTATGCAAATAATCTTTTGATTCTGTTTGAATTTGCGGCTGTTATCGTTTGCCATAGGAAATACCCTTGTTAAAACATAAAACGTTACAGGTAAACTACCCCTTTCCCTTAACCGATCTTCACCAAAATCAGCAGATCTTGAGAACTCTACAATTCAGGGCTGTATGCGAAACATTATTTGATTCTGTTTGAATTTGCGGCTGTTATCGTTTGCCAAACAAACAAAATTACCCTTGCTAAAAAAAAACCGTTGCAGGTAAACTACCCCTTTCCCTTAACCGATCTTCATTAAAAACAATAGGTCGCGAGTACTCTGCAAATCAGGGCTGTATGCAAAAAATTATTTGATTCTGTTTGAATTTGCAGCAGTTATCGTTTGCCATAGAAAAAAAATCTACAGACAGACAGACAGACAGACAGACAGACAGGCAGACAGACACACAGACAGACAGACACACGCACAGACACTTTTCGGAAAACGACTTTTTTTCATGTTTTGAGTGTAGTAGAATCAGAATCTGCAATAATCTCGAACACGATTTTTTTTGCCATCACCATACTTCCATTCCTTAAGGAATATGGAAGTAAAAATACCCTTGATAAAAGAAACCGTTGCAGGTAAACTACCCCTTTCCCTCAACCGATCTTCACCAAAAACAATAGGTCGTGAGTACTCTACAAATCAGGGCTGTACGCAAAAAATTATTTGATTCTGTTTGAATTTGCGGCTGTTATCGTTTGCCATAGAAAAAAAATCTACAGACACACACAGACACTTTTCGAAAAATGAATTTTTTTCATGTTTTGAGTGTAGTACAATCAGAATCTGCAATAATCTCGAACACGATTTTTTTGCCATCACCATACTTCCATTTCCTTAAGGAACATGGAAGTAAAAGGAAAAGAAAATTATCACCAAAAAAATGAAGATGTTGACAAAATCTACAAATGACCAACCAAGTACTAGTGGAATTAGTTCAGAACTGAAGAACGTTCTAAAAGAAAGTTGGTACTGTCATCTTCGCAAAACAGATAGAGTGTGTGACATGAGACTGTGCAATCAATGTAGCCGATATGTGCACGAGGAATGTGAAGCATTTACAAAACATGACAAAATTCCATTTTTTCAATGTTCTTATTGCTTAGACATTGATAATTAAATCTGCCAATGTCAAGTGCTGATCTGTGAACTTTAAATTAAGTTTGCTTCACAAAACCTAATGATTTTAGGTACTTTGCATTTTCAATACACTATGGGATTGTACGTTAAGCCTAATTTTTTGTGTTAAAACATAATTTTGTGTCACATAATTAAGTAAGTCAAGTGAAATAATTTTGAAGAAAATTTTAGGTTAATTTCAATTTTGTATTTGAAATTGGAATTGGTTTTTTAAGAATAATAAACATATTTTAATAGTTATAAGTTGCTTTTATTGAAATCAACTAGTATTAGCCTCACGAGTAATGACTCAAATGAACTTTCAATTTATGGGCCACCTTTGATACCATCAGTGGGCCACTTTAGGGGCCCCCTGTTACTAACGCAGCCCACGGGTAAAATAATTTTAAAAAAAATCATATAAAAAGGAAAATAAAATTTTTATTGAACACGAGTAGGGGAAGTGACAGAGCACAGAATCAAGTATTTTTTCATAAGTTTCAAAACATTCAAATCAGTAAAAGTATTTTACTTCCATCTTCCTTAAGGAAATCGAAGTATGGTGATGGCAAAAAAAATCATGTTCGAGATTATTGCAAATTCTGATTGTACTACACTCAAAACATGAAAAAAAGTAGTTTTTCGAAAAGTGTCTGTGTGTGTGTCTGTCTGTCTATCTATAGATTTTTTTCTATGGCAAACGATAACTGCCGCAAATTCAAACAGAATCAAATAATTTTTTGCGTACAGCCCTGATTTGTAGAGTACTCACGACCTATTGTTTTTGGTGAAGATCAGTTGAGGGAAAGGGGTAGTTTACATGCAACGGTTTTTTTTTATCAAGGGTAATTTTTTTTTTTGGCAAACGATAACAGCCGCAAATTCAAACAGAATCAAATAATGTTTCGCATACAGTCCTGAATTGTAGAGTTCTCAAGACCTATTGTTTTTGGTGAAGATCGGTTAAGGGAAAGGGGTAGTTTACCTGCAACGTTTTATGTTTTAACAAGGGTATTTTCTATGGCAAATGATAACAGCCGCAAATTCAAACAGAATCAAAAGATTATTTGCCTACAGCCCTAAATTGTAGAGTTCTCAAGACCTATTGTTTTTGGTGAAGATCGGTTAAGGGAAAGGGGTAGTTTACCTGCAACGTTTTATGTTTTAACAAGGTATTTTCTATGGCAAACGATAACAGCCGCAAATTCAAACATAATCAAATAATTTTTTGCATACAGCCCTGATTTGTAGAGTTCTCAAGACCTATTGTTTTTGGTGAAGATCGGTTAAGGGAAAGGGTTGTTTACCTGCAACGTTTTATGTTTTAACAAGGGTAATTTTTTTTATGACGAACGATAACTGCCGCATATTCAAACAGAATCAAATAATTTTTTGCATACATCCCTGAATTGTAGAGAACTCAAGGCCTTTTGATTTTGGTGAAGATCGGTTAAGGGGAAGGGGTAGTTTACCTGCATCCTTTTACGTTTTAACAACAGTAAAGTACTTGAAAATTCATTTAAACTTTTTCAAACAATGGTAATTGTTAAAAATAAAATAATTTTGTTGCCAGGCAATAAAATTATAATTTTTTCATTTTAATGTAAATCATGTATGAGAGAAAATATATCGTTCGTGGCAGGCAAGCGTATCTCGTTATGTAATGTTTACGTTTCCATTTTATTATTATGACTACCGCAATAAAATATCGGTATGGAGAACCATACATGACTTCCATGTTCTAAGATTTATATTTAAAATCATATTCGAAATGAAATATTTCCTTAGAAACTACGTCTTTCTACTTATTGTTTCAGCATTAACCACAGTACTGTGGTCACTAACGTATACCACCTCACGTTTTCGCACTCGATTTTCACCGATTATGGCAGTCGATGGCACTGCCGAAAAGTCTGGTTTTGCAGAAAACATTGGACTACGGCTAAAGAGCCCGGGAAGGAATTTTAACAAAAACTACTTCTTTGTTGCCGATAACGTAGTACACATATAAAAAATTCTCCCCTCCACCTTAACTATAATTTTTAATAATAGAAAATTACCTCCACCCCGTTCACCTAACCTCTTCATTTATATATATTTCATCTACGTTTCTACAGTGGATTACTATGAGCTTCTTATCAGGATACTTTATTTATAAAAATTAAGTACTTTACTCTTGTTAAATCATAAAATGTTTCAGGTAAACTACCCCTTTCTCTTAACCGATCTTCTCCAAAATCAATAGACCTTCCGTCCTCTACAATTCAGGGATGCATGCAAAAAAATATTTGATTCTGTTTGAATGTGCGGCAGTTATCGTTCGTCATGGAAACATTTCTCTTGTTACAACATAAAATGTTGCAGGTAAACTACCCCTTTCCCTTAACCGATCTTTACCAAAATCAGTAGACCTTGAGCTCTCTGCAACTCAGGAAAGGGTGCAAAAAATTATTTGATTCTCTTTGAATTTTCGGCAGTTATCGTTTGTCATAAAAAAATTACCCTTTTTAAAACATAAAACGTTGCTGATAAACTACCCCTTTCCCTTAACCCATCTTCAACAAAATCAACAGACCTTGAGTTCTCTTTACTTCAAAAAGGTATGCAAAAACCTACAGCAGTCTCGGTAATTCGAGCCCCGGTATTTCGAGCTGGAAAAAAAATATAGTAATAAATACAGTCAGTAAATGTAAACAACATTCCCGCCATATCGTGACTCATGCCAGACCAAGTGTCTACAGCATGAAACGCTAAAAATAAATACGTAAATAAATCAGTAGCGGACTGACTGCCTCAGCTGATACAAGTGTTGTACCTGTGCATTACTACTAAGCTTCGTTACTAGTGTTTGCTTGTTGTTTTAGTTATTTTACTGTACAGTATATTCAACGTTTAGTTTTTCACTAGAGTAAATTGTTATTTATACTGTATATAATGAGTTACAAGAGTAGGCCTAAGAAGACGTTTGTGCCGCTAAGTGTTAAATTGGAAGCCTTAAAAAGATTAGACAGAGGTGAAACGCTACAAAAACTTGCTGCTGATTATGGAGTCGGCGAAGTGACTGTTGGTGACTGGCGTAGGAACAGAGACAAGATTGAAAACTATTCTTCTAAAAAGTGTATGGGGATTTTAACTTGTGAACGCAAATCGATGAAGAAATCTGATTATGAAAAAACGAGTGCAGCTTTGTTCACTTGGTTTAGTCAACAGAGGCAAAAAGGAAGTCCTATTTCAGGCCCAATGTTGCAAGAAAAAGCAATGTTTTTCAGGAACCAGTTTAAGGAAGGCGAGGATGATTTTACAGCAAGTTCAGGATGGTTGGATAGATGGAAAAAACGATACGGCGTAAGGCAGCTTGAAATGTGTGGTGAAAAGCTATCTGCGGATTCTGAGGCTGTCACACACTTCTGTGAGAGATTTAAAAAAATTATAGAAGAAGAAAAACTTACTCTCGATCAGTTGTACAACTGTGATGAGACAGAACTAAATTTTTAAATGCTGCCTACTAAAACTTTAGCTTCAAGGGAAGAAAATGCTGCGCCAGGCCACAAAAAATCTAAAGAAAGGGTGACAGTTCTTGCTGCATCGAATGCAAGTGGAGAACATAAACTGAAGCTAATGTTAATAGGCAAGTCTGCAAAGCCTAGAGCTTTAAAAAACATCACTCCGTCTGCGCTTCCTGTTACATACATTAACCAGAAAACTGCTTGGATGGATAAAAATATTTTTAAGAAGTGGTTTTTTGAAAGTTTTGTTCCTGAGACCAAAAAGTACCTAAAGGAAAAGAACTTGCCTCCCAAAGCAATACTAACCCTTGACAACGCTGGATCACACCCTGACGAAGAAGAACTGAAATGTGGCGAAATTAGTGCATTGTTCTTACCCCCAAACGTGATGAGTTTAATACAGCCGATGGACCAAGGCGTTTTTGAGTGCTTGAAAAAGAAATATCGTCGTCGTCTGCTGCAGAGGCTCCTACAAACTACAGAAGGCGAGGGAACCATAGTGGAATTTCTAAAGAATACTACAATGAAAGACTGGGTGGCGGAATCATGGGATGATATAAAGACAGAAACACTAAAGAAGTCTTGGAACAAGATTTTAAAAGAAGAAAATAACAGTTGTAACACCACAGACGAACATGACTTGGTCTTAGCATGACTGATAAAAAAACTTCCTGGTTGTGAACAGTCAAATGAAAATGATGTTTCAGAATGGTTGAATAGTGATGAATAGTTTGAAGTGACCGATGATTCAATCGTTGAAATACTGAATGAAGCGGCAGCAGAAAATAGTGATGAAGACGTGACTGTACCCGTGATGACTCACGCCAAGGGGTTGGCAGCGCTAGACACTGCATTGCGTTATGTCGAACAGCAAGCAGAAGCTACACCGACCGACACGATGCTGCTTAGAAGATGGTGTGATATTGCTGCTAAAAAATGAGGCTCTATTTTAAAACAAAAGACTCTGGACAATTTCTTTAAAAAATAAATTTGTGTGCCTTTTATCTTTTGAGTTTAAACTAGTTCAGGTATGTACTACATTGTTTATGTTTTCTTATCCGTAAGCAATAAACGTTTGTTTATACATTACTCTTTTTTTTCTTCATCCGTATAATCCGAGTTTTTCCAAATTCGAGGTTGCCTCAGCCCCAATTAACTTGAATTACCGAGGCTCTACTGTAGTTGATTCTGTTTGAATTTACGGCAGGTATCGTTCGTCATATAAAAAATTACCCTTGTTAAAACATAAAATGTTGCTGGTAAACTACCCCTTTCCCTTAACCGATCTTCACCAACACCAATAGGTATTGAGAACTCTACAATACAGGGCTGTATGCAAAACATCATTTGATTCTCTTTGAATTTGCGGCTGTTATCGTTTACCATAGAAAAATATCGGTATGGAGAACCATACATGACTTCCATATTCTAAGATTTATATTTAAAATCATTTTCAGCCAAACAGCCAGGCTGTGTCTTACCTGCCTTTTTATTGCTGTATTAAATGAAAAATATTATATTACATTAAAATGAAAAAATTATAATTTTATTGCCTGGCAACAAAATTATTTTATTTTTAACAATTACCATTGTTTCAAAAAGTTTAAATAAATTTTCAAGTACTTTACTCTTGTTAAAACGTAAAAGGTTGCAGGTAAACTACCCCTTCCCCTTAACCGATCTTCACCAAAATCGAAAGTCATTGAGACCTCTACAATTCAGGGATGTATGCAAAAAATTATTTGATTCTGTTTCAATTTGCGGCTGTTATCGTTTGCCATATAAAATACGCTTGATAAAAAAACGTTGCAGGTAAACTACCCCTTCCCTCAACCGATCTTCACCAAAAACAATAGGTCTTGAGTACTCTACAAACCAGGGCTGTATGCAAAACATTATTTGATTCTGTTTGAATTTACGGCTGTTATCATTTGCCATAGAAAATACCCTTGTTACAAAAACGTTGCAGGTAAACTACCCCTTTCCCTCAACCAATCTTCACCTAAAACAATAGGTCTTGAGAACTCTACAATTTAGGGCTGTATGCAAATAATCGTTTGATTCTGTTTGAATTTGCGGCTGTTATCGTTTGCCATAGGAAATACCCTTGTTAAAACGTAAAACGTTACAGGTAAACTACCCCTTTCCCTTAACCGCTCTTCACCAAAAACAATAGGTCTTGAGAACTCTACAATTCAGGGCTGTATGCGAAACATTATTTGATTCTGTTTGAATTTGCGGCTGTTATCGTTTGCCAAAAAAAAAATTTCCAATGATAAAAAAAAACCGTTGCAGGTAAACTACCCCTTTCCCTCAACCGATCTTCACCAAAAACAATAGGTCTTGAGTACTCTCAAAATCAGGGCTGTATGCAAAAAATTATTTGATTCTGTTTGAATTTGCGGCAGTTATCGTTTGCCATAGAAAAAAAATCTACAGACAGATAGACAGACAGACAGACAGACAGACACACACACAGACACTTTTCGGAAAACGACTTTTTTTCATGTTTTGAGTGTAGTAGAATCAGAATCTGCAATAATCTCGAAGACGATTTTTTTTGCCATCACCATACTTCCATTCCTTAAGGAATATGGAAGTAATACCCTTGATAAGAAACCGTTGCAGGTAAACTACCCCTTTCCCTTAACCGATCTTCACCAAAAACGATAGGTCTTGCGACCTCTACAATTCAGGGCTGTATGCAAACTATTATATGATTTTGTTTGAATTTGCGGCTGTTATCGTTTGCCATACAAAATACCCTTGATAAAACAAAAAACGTGGCAGGTAAACTACCCCTTTCCCTTAAACGATCTTAACCAAAAACAATAGGTCTTTAGTACTCAAGAAATCAGGGCTGTATGCTAAAACGTATTTCATTCTGTTTGAATTTGCGGCGCTTAACGTTTGCCATAGAAAATACCCTTTTAATACATAAAACGTTGCTGGTAAACTACCCCTTTCACTTAACCGATCTTCACCAAAAACAAAAGGTCTCGAGAACTCTACTATTCAGGGCTGTATGCGAAACATTATTTGATTCTGTTTGAATTTGCGGCTGTTATCGTTTGCCAAACAAACAAAATTACCCTTGATAAAAAAACCGTTGCAGGTAAACTACCCCTTTCCCTCAACCGATCTTCACCAAAAACAATAGGTCGCGAGTACTCTACAAATCAGGGCTGCATGCAAAAAATTATTTGATTCTGTTTGAATTTGCGGCTGTTATCGTTTGCCATAGAAAAAAATCTAAGACACACAGACACACACACAGACACTTTTCGAAAAACGACTTTTTTTCATGTTTTGAGTGTAGGACAATCAGAATCTGCAATAATCTCGAACACGATTTTTTTTGCCATCACCATACTTCCATTTCCTTAAGGAACATGGAAGTAAATATCGGTATGGAGAACCATACATGACTTCCATATTCTAAGATTTATATTTAAAATCATTTTCAGCCAAACAGCCAGGCTGTGTCTTACCTGCCTTTTTATTGCTGTATTAAATGAAAAATATTATATTACATTAAAATGAAAAAATTATAATTTTATTGCCTGGCAACAAAATTATTTTATTTTTAACAATTACCATTGTTTCAAAAAGTTTAAATAAATTTTCAAGTACTTTACTCTTGTTAAAACGTAAAAGGTTGCAGGTAAACTACCCCTTCCCCTTAACCGATCTTCACCAAAATCGAAAGTCGTTGAGACCTCTACAATTCAGGGACGTATGCAAAAATTTATTTGATTCTGTTTGAATTTGCGGCTGTTATCGTTTGCCATAGAAAATACGCTTGATAAAAAAACGTTGCAGGTAAACTACCCCTTCCCCTTAACCGATCTTCACCAAAAACAATAGGTCTTGAGTACTCTACAAATCAGGGCTGTATGCAAAACATTATTTGATTCTGTTTGAATTTGCGGCTGTTATCGTTTGCCATAGAAAATACCCTTGTTAAAAAAACGTTGTAGGTAAACTACCCCTTTCCCTCAACCGATCTTCACCAAAAACAATAGGTCTTGAGAACTCTACAAGTCAGGGCTGTATGCAAATAATCGTTTGATTCTGTTTGAATTTGCGGCTGTTATCGTTTGCCATAGGAAATACCCTTGTTAAAACATAAAACGTTACAGGTAAACTACCCCTTTCCCTTAACCGATCTTCACCAAAAACAATAGGTCTTGAGTACTCTACAAATCAGGGCTGTATGCAAAACATTATTTGATTCTGTTTGAATTTGCGGCTGTTATCGTTTGCCATAGAAAATACCCTTGTTAAAAAAACGTTGCAGGTAAACTACCCCTTTCCCTCAACCGAACTTCACCAAAAACAATAGGTCTTGAGAACTCTACAATTTAGGGCTGTATGCAAATAATCTTTTGATTCTGTTTGAATTTGCGGCTGTTATCGTTTGCCATAGGAAATACCCTTGTTAAAACATAAAACGTTACAGGTAAACTACCCCTTTCCCTTAACCGATCTTCACCAAAATCAAAAGATCTTGATAACTCTACAATTCAGGGCTGTATGCGAAACATTATTTGATTCTGTTTGAATTTGCGGCTGTTATCGTTTGCCAAACAAACAAAATTACCCTTGCTAAAAAAAAACCGTTGCAGGTAAACTACCCCTTTCCCTCAACCGATCTTCACCAAAAACGATAGGTCGCGAGTACTCTGCAAATCAGGGCTTCATGCAAAAAATTATTTGATTCTGTTTGAATTTGCGGCAGTTATCGTTTGCCATAGAAAAAAAATCTACAGACAGACAGACAGACACACAGACACTTTTCGGAAAACGACTTTTTTTCATGTTTTGAGTGTAGTAGAATCAGAATCTGCAATAATCTCGAACACGATTTTTTTTGCCATCACCATACTTCCATTCCTTAAGGAATATGGAAGTAATATCGGTATGGAGAACCATACATGACTTCCATATTCTAAGATTTATATTTAAAATCATTTTCGAAATGAAATATTACCATAGAAACTACTTCTTTCTACTTACTGCTTCAGCCTTAACCACAGTACTGTGGTCACTAATGTATACCACCTCACGTTATCGCACTCGATTTTCACTGATGATGGAAGTCGATGGCATTGCCGAAACGTCTGGTTTTGTAGAAAACATTGGACTACGGCCAAATATCCCGGGAAGGAATTTTAACAAAAACTACTTCTTTGTTGCCGATAACGTTGTACACATATATATAAAAATATGCATAAAATTACTGGCTTGTATAAGTTAATGATTGATCTCCATTAAGTAGTGCTCAAGTTTCCAAAGTTTTAATATTATGATGTCCGTAATTAAAACATCAGAGCAGGTTTAGTGTGAATGAGGGTACACCATGGACAAACATTTTCAACATTTCCTATTGAGCGTTGCTTAGAGTAACGGTGCGAATCCACAGTGTATGTTTCACAGAACAAACACGCGAAAAAGAAGGAGCGCTCCGAAGTCACTCATGGACCCTCAGCATCTTGCAGAGGGTTCATTCCCTAAAGACGAAAAGTCTGTCTATGAATCGTTCCTCTGTAAACACGTGCAGTTACACTGCCCAGCGATCCACAGGAAGCAAATTGATGTCCATTTTTTCGGCTTGCACGCGTTATGTTGGTGTGGGTTTCAGCACTTTCCATTTAAAAAGCGTGCAAATGTAAGAAAATAAACATGAGTGAGGCCAGAAATAACGCGAATTTTGTGTGTGTGTGTGTCTTCCCTGCCTTTTTATTGCTGTAGTCATAATAATAAAATGGAAACGTAAACATTACATAACTGAGATATGCTTACCTGCCACGAACGATATATTATTTTATACATGTATATTAACTCATACATAATTTACATTAAAATGAAAAAATTATAATTTTATTGCCTGGCAACAAAATTATTTTATTTTTAACAATTACCATTGTTTGTAAAGTTTAAATGAATTTTCAAGTACTTTACTGTTGTTAAAACATAAAAGGTTGCAGGTAAACTACCCCTTCCCCTTAACCGATCTTCACCAAAAACAATAGGTCTTGAGAACTCTACAATTTAGGGCTGTATGCAAATAATCTTTTGATTCTGTTTGAATTTGCGGCTGTTATCGTTTGCCATAGGAAATACCCTTGTTAAAACATAAAACGTTACAGGTAAACTACCCCTTTCCCTTAACCGATCTTCACCAAAAACAATATGTCTTGAGAACTCTACAATTCAGGGCTGTATGCGAAACATTATTTGGCACATATGTAAAAAATGATTTGATTCTGTTTGAATTTACGGCAGTTTTGGTTCGTCATATAAAAAATTATTTGATTCTGTTTGAATTTGCGGCTGTTATAGTTTGCCATAAAAAATACGCTTGATAAAAAAACGTTGCAGGTAAACTACCCCTTCCCATTAACCGATCTTCACCAAAAACAATAGGTCTTGAGTACTCTACAAATCAGGGCTGTATGCAAAACATTATTTGATTCTGTTTAAAATTTGCGGCTGTTATCGTTTGCCATAGAAAATACCCTTGTTAAAAAAACGTTGCAGGTAAACTACCCCTTTCCCTCAACCAAACTTCACCAAAAACAATAGGTCTTGAGAACTATACAATTTAGGGCTGTATGCAAATAATCTTTTGATTCTGTTTGAATTTGCGGCTGTTATCGTTTGCCATAGGAAATACCCTTGTTAAAACATAAAACGTTACAGGTAAACTACCCCTTTCCCTTAACCGATCTTCACCAAAAACAATAGGTCTTGAGTACTCTACAAATCAGGACTGTATGCAAAACATTATTTGATTCTGTTCGAATTTGCGGCTGTTATCGTTTGCCATAGAAAATACCCTTGTTAAAAAAACGTTGCAGGTAAACTACCCCTTTCCCTCAACCGAACTTCACCAAAAACAATAGGTCTTGAGAACTCTACAATTTAGGGCTGTATGCAAATAATCTTTTGATTCTGTTTGAATTTGCGGCTGTTATCGTTTGCCATAGGAAATACCCTTGTTAAAACATAAAACGTTACAGGTAAACTACCCCTTTACCTTAACCGATCTTCACCAAAATCAACAGATCTTGAGAACTCTACAATTCAGGGCTGTATGCGAAACATTATTTGATTCTGTTTGAATTTGCGGCTGTTATCGTTTGCCAAACAAACAAAATTACCCTTGCTAAAAAAAAACCGTTGCAGGTAAACTACCCCTTTCCCTCAACCGATCTTCACCAAAAACAATAGGTCGCGAGTACTCTGCAAATCAGGGCTGCATGCAAAAAATTATTTGATTCTGTTTGAATTTGCAGCAGTTATCGTTTGCCATAGAAAAAAAATCTAAGACAGACAGACACACAGACAGACAGACAGACAGAAAGACAGACAGACACACACACACACAGACACTTTTTGGAAAACGACTTTTTTTCATGTTTTGAGTGTAGTAGAATCAGAATCTGCAATAATCTCGAACACGATTTTTTTTGCCATCGCCATACTTCCATTCCTTAAGGAATATGGAAGTAAAAATTACCCTTGATAAAAAACCGTTACAGGTAAACTACCCCTTTCCCTTAACCGATCTTCACCAAAAGTGACAGGTCTGGAGTACTCTACAATTCAGGCCTGTATGCAAACAATTATTTGATTCTCTTTGAATTTACGGCAGTTATCGTTCGTCATAGAAAAAATACCCTTGTTAAAACATAAAACGTTGCAGGTAAACTACCCCTTTCCCTTAACCGATCTTCACCAAAAGCGACAGGTCTTGAGCACTCTACAATTCAGGCCTGTATGCAAACAACTATTTGATTCTCTTTGAATTTATGGCAGTTATCGTTCGTCATAGAAAAAATACCCTTGTTAAAACCTAAAACGTTGCAGGTAAACTACCCCTTTCCCTTAACCGATCTTCAACGAAATCAACAGACCTTGAGTTCTGTGTAATTCAAAAAGGTATGCAGAAGAGTAGTTGATTCTGTTTTAATGTACGACAGTTATAATTCGTCATAAAAAAAATTACCCTTGATAAAACATAAAATGTTGCAGGTAAACTACCCTATTCCCTTAACCGATCTTCACCAAAACCAACGGGTCTTGAGAACTCTACATTTCAGGGCTGCATGCAAAATATTATATGATTCTGTTTGAATTTGCGGCTGTTATCGTTTACCATATAAAATACCCTTGATAAAACAAAAAATGAGGCAGGTAAACTACCCCTTTCCCTTAACCGATCTTCACCAAAAACAATAGGTCTTTAGCACTCAACAAATCAGCCATGTATGCAAAAACCTATTTGATTCTGTTTGAATTTGTGGCTCTTATCGTTTGCCATAGAAAATACCCTTTTAAAACATAAAACGTTGCTGGTAAACTACCCCTTTCCCTTAATGGATCTTCACCAACACCAATAGGTATTGAGAACTCTACAATACAGGGCTGTATGCACAACATCATTTGATTCTGTTTGAATTTGCGGCTGTTATCGTTTACCATAGAAAAAATTACCCTTGAAAAAAAATCCGTTACTGGTAAACTACCCCTTTCCCTTAACCGATCTTCACCAAAAACAATAGGTCTTTAGTACTTAACAAATCAGGGCTGTATGCAAAAACGTATTGTATTCTGTTTGAATTTGCGGCTCTTATCGTTTGCCATAGAAAATACCCTTTTAAAACATAAAACGTTGCAGGTAAACTACCCCTTTCCCTTAACCGATCTTGACCGACACCAAAAGGTCTTGAGAACTCTACAAATCAGGGCTGTATGCAAAACATTATTTGATTCTGTTTGAATTTGTGGCTGTTATCGTTTGCCATAGAAGAAAATTACGCTTGATAAAAAAAACGTTGCAGGTAAACTACCCCTTTACCTTAACCGATCTTCACCAAACATAACTGGTCTTGAGTACTCTACAATTCAGGGCTGTATGCAAAAAATTGTTTGATTCTGTTTGAATTTGCGGCTCTTATCGTTTGCAATAGAAAATACACTTGTTAAAACATAAAACGTTGCAGGTAAACTACTCATTTGAATCAACCGATCTTCACCAAAAACGACAGGTCTTGAGAACTCTACAATTCAGTGCTGTATGCAAGATATTGTTTGATTCTCTTTGAATTTACGGCAGTTATCGTTCGTAATAGAAAAAATTACCCTTGGTAAACATAAGATGTTACAGGTAAACTACCCATTTTCCTTAACCGATCTTCAAACAAAATCAACAAACCTTGAGTTCTGTATAATTCAAGACGGTATGCAAAAACGTAGTTGATTCTGTTTGAATTTGCGGCAGTTATCGTTCGTCATAGAAAAAATTACCCTTGTTAACACATAAAATGTTGCTGGTAAACTACCCCTTTCCCTTAACCGATCTTCACCAAAACCAACAGGTCTTGACAACTTTACAATTCAGAGCTGTATCCAGAACATTATTTGATTCTGTTTGAATTTGCGGCTGTTATCGTTTGCCATAGGTCTTGAGATTGTTAACACATAAAATGTTGCAGGTAAACTACCCCTTTCCCTTTACCGATCTTCACCAAAACAAACAGGTCTTGAGAACTCTACAATTCAGGGCTGTATGCAAAATGTTATTTGGTTCTGTTTGAATTTGCGGCTCTTATCGTTTGCCGTAGAAAAAAAATCGAAGACAGACAGACACACAGATAGACAGACAGACACACACAGACACTTTTCGAAAAATGACTTTTTTTCATGTTTTGAGTGTAGTACAATCAGAATCTGCAATAATCTCGAAGATGATTTTTTTTGCCATCACCATACTTCCATGTTCCTTAAGGAACATGGAAGTAAAATTACCCCCGATAAAAAAATGTTGCAGGTAAACTACCCCTTCCCCTTAACCGATCTTCACCAAAACCAATAGGCATTGAGAACTCTATAATTCAGGGCTGAGTGCAAAAGAGTAGTTGATTCTGTTTGAATTTGAGGCTGTTATCGTTTGCCATAGAAAAAAATTATACTTGTTTAAAAGAAAACCGTTGCAGGTAAACTACCCCTTTCCCTTAACCGATCTTCACCAAAATCAATAGGTCTTGAGTACTCTACAAATCAGATCTACATGCAAAAAATTATTTGATTCTGTTTGAATTTGCGACTCTTATAGTTTGCCATAGAAAATACCCTTTTCAAATATAAAACGTAGCAGGTAAACTACCCCTTTCCCTTAACCGGTCTTCACCAAAATCAATAGGTCTTGAGAACTCCACAATTTAGGGCTGTATGCAAATAATCATTTGATTATGTTTGAATTTGCGGCTGTTATCGTTTGCCATAGAAAATACCCTTGTTAAAACATAAAATGTTGCCGGTAAACTACCCCTT
Source organism: Magicicada septendecula (assembly GCA_034769895.1). Lineage (NCBI taxonomy): Eukaryota > Metazoa > Arthropoda > Insecta > Hemiptera > Cicadidae > Magicicada > Magicicada septendecula. Next base: position 826,941,242 of record CM068367.1, read on the forward strand.
TCCCATAACCGATCTTCACCAAAAACAATAGGTCGTGAGTACTCTACAAATCAGGGCTGTATGCAAAAACTTATTTGATTCTGTTTGAATTTGCGGCTCTTATCGTTTGCCATAGAAAAAAATCTAAGACACACAGACACTTTTTGAAAAATGACTTTTTTCATGTTTTGAGTGTAGTACAATCAGAATCTGCAATAATCTCGAACACGATTTTTTTTGCCATCACCATACTTCCATTTCCTTAAGGAACATGGAAGTAAAACGTGGCAGGTAAACTACCCCTTTCCCTTAAACGATCTTCACCAAAAACAATTGGTCTTTAGTACTCAAGAAATCAGGGCTGTATGCAAAAACTTATTTGATTCTGTTTGAATTTGCGGCTCTTATCGTTTGCCATAGAAATTATCCTTTTAAAACATAAAACGTTGCAGGTAAACTACCCCTTTCCCTTAACCGATCTTCACCAAAAACAAAAGGTATTGAGAACTCTACAATTCAGGGCAGTATGCAAAACATTATTTGATTATGTTTGAATTTGCGGCTGTTATCATTTGCCATAGAAAATACCCTTGTTAAAACATAAAACGTTGCAGGTAAACTACCCCTTTCCCTTAACGGATCTTTACCAAGATCAACAGATCTTGAGAACTCTACAATTCAGGGCTGTATGCGAAACATTATTTGATTCTGTTTGAATTTGCGGCTGTTATCGTTTGCCATAGAAATAAATCTACAGACAGACAGACAGACAGGCACTTTTCGAAAAACGACTTTTTTTCATGTTTTGAGTGTAGTACAATCAGAATCTCCAATAATCTCGAACACGATTTTTTTTGCCATCACCATACTTCCATTTCCTTAAGGAACATGGAAGTAAAAGGCAGGGAACACACACACAAAATTCACATTATTTCTGGCCTCATTCATGTTTATTTTCTTACATTTGCACGCTTTTTAAATGGAAAGTGCCAAAACCCCGTACCAACATAACGCGTGCAAGCCGAAAAAGTGTCCAGCGTGGATAGCAATTTGCTTCCTGTGAATCCCTGGGCAGTGTAACTGCACGTGTTTACAGAGGAACGACTCATAGACAGACTTTTCGTCTTTAGGGAATGAACCCTCTGCAAAATGCTGAGGGTCCATGAGTGACTTCTGAGCCCTCCTTCTTTTTCGCGTGTTTGTTCTGTGAAACGTACACTGTAGATTCACAGCTTTACTCTAAGCAATGCTCAATAGGAAATGTTGAAAATTTTTGTCCACGGTGTACCCTCATACACACTAAACCAGCTCTGATGTTTTAATTACGGACATCATAATATTAAAACTTTGGAAACTTGAGCACTATTTTATGGAGATCAATCATTAACTTATACAAGCCATTAATTTTATGCATATTTTTATATATATGTGTACGTTATCGGCAACAAAGAAGTAGTTTTTGTTAAAATTCCTTTCCGGGATATTTGGCCGTAGTCCAATGTTTTCTACAAAACCAGACGTTTCGACAATGCCATCGACTTCCATCATCAGTGAAAATCGAGTGCGATAACGTTAGGTGGTATACGTTAGTGACCACAGTACTGTGGTTAAGGCTGAAGCAGTAAGTAGAAAGAAGTAGTGTCTATGGTAATATTTCATTTCGAAAATTATTTTAAATATAAATCTTAGAATATGGAAGTCATGTATGGTTCTCCATACCGATAATTTAATAATTTTTTCAACCTTAACTATGGCGGCCACCTTTGGCACACCTACACAAGTACTTTCTTAACACATTCACTGCGGGGGTGTATCGATTTTGAGACATCACGAAAGTTCGTGAGGTGTGGATGTCCCATTTTCGAGACACAGGTGAATGAGCACGTCATGTGCATCTCTCGAAAACGAGACATTTGGTATTGCCCCATTACTGCTTCCAGTGTGAGCTTGTTATCTGTGGTAGAAGCTTCTCATGCCATCCACAGTTTAGGTATATTCTATTATATTACACAGCAAGTAGTTTCTTGAATTTTTTTGTGCTGGCACCCCTGACCTTGTACACTGTTTTTATTCATTTTGTCGTACCTTTTCCATTCTGACTTATTTATTTTCATTATTTTATGTGTTTCAAGTGTTCCTTTTGTACGTGTAAGTGTTAAGTGTTTTTACTTCAATGTTCCTTAAGGAACTGGAAGTATCGTGATGGTAAAAAAAATCGTGTTCAAGATTATTGCAGATTCTGATTGTACTACACTCAAATATCGGTATGGAGAACCATACATGACTTCCATGTTCTAAGATTTATATTTAAAATCATATTCGAAATGAAATATTTCCATAGAAACTACGTCTTTCTACTTATTGATTCAGCATTAACCACAGTACTGTGGTCACTAACGTATACCACCTCACGTTTTCGCACTCGATTTTCACCGATGATGGCAGTCGATAGCACTGCCGAAAAGTCTGGCTTTGCAGAAAACATTGGACTACGGCTAAACAGCACGGGAAGCAATTTTAACAAAAAACTACTTCTTTGTTGCCGATAACGTAGTACACATAAAAAATTCTCCCCTCCACCTTCAACTATAATTTTTAATAATAGAAAATTACCCCCACCCCGTTCACCTTACCTCTTCATTTATAGATATTTCATCTACGTTTCTACAGTGGATTACTATGAGCTTCTTATCAGGATACTTTATTTATAAAAATTAAGTACTTTACTCTTGTTAAATCATAAAATGTTTCAGGTAAACTACCCCTTTTTCTTAACCGATCTTCTCCAAAATCAACAGACCTTCCGTCCTCTACAATTCAGGGAAGCATGCAAAAAAATATTTGATTCTGTTTGAATCTGCGGCAGTTATCGTTCGTCATGGAAACATTTCTCTTGTTACAACATAAAATGTTGCAGGTAAACTACCCCTTTACCTTAACCGATCTTCACCAACACCAATAGGTCCTGAGAACTCTACAATACAGGGCTGTATGCAAAACATCATTTGATTCTGTTTGAATTTGCGGCTGTTATCGTTTGCCATAGAAAACACCCTTGATAAAACATAAAACGTTGCTGGTAAACTACCCTATTCCATTAACCGATCTTCACCAATAACAATAGGTCTTGAGAACTCTACAATTCAGGGCTGTATGCAAAACATTAGTTGATTCTCTTTGAATTTACGGCAGTTATCGTTCGTCACAGAAAAAATACCCTTGTTAAAACATAAAACGTTGCTGGTAAACTACCCCTTTCCCTTAACCGATCTTCAACAAAATCAACAGACCTTGAGTTCTGTATAATTCAAAAACGTATGCAGAAGAGTAGTTGATTCTGTTTTAAAGTACGGCAGTTATCGTTCGTCAAAAAAAAAAATTACCCTTCATAAAACTTAAAATGTTGCTGGTAAACAACCCTATTCCCTTAACCGATCTTCACCAAAACCAACAGGTCTTGAGAACTCTACATTTCAGGGCTGTATGCAAAATATTATATGATTCTGTTTGAATTTGCGGCTGTTATCGTTTGTCATATAAAATACCCTTGATAAAAAAAAAACGTGTCAGGTAAACTACCCCTTTCCCTTAACCGATCTTCACCAACATCAATAGGTATTGAGAACTCTACAATACAGGGCTGTATGCAAAACATCATTTGATTCTGTTTGATTTTGCGGCTGTTATCGTTTACCATAGAAAATATCGGTATGGAGAACCATACATGACTTCCATGTTCTAAGATTTATATTTAAAATCATATTCGAAATGAAATATTTCCATAGAAACTACGTCTTTCTACTTATTGATTCAGCATTAACCACAGTACTGTGGTTACTAACGTATACCGCCTCACGTTTTCGCACTCGATTTTCACCGATGATGGCAGTCGATGGCACTGCCGAAAAGTCTGGTTTTGCAGAAAACATTGGACTACGGCTAAAGAGCCCGGGAAGCAATTTTAACAAAAAACTACTTCTTTGTTGCCGATAACGTAGTACACATAAAAAATTCTCCCCTCCACCTTCAACTATAATTTTAATAATAGAAAATTACCCCCACCCCGTTCACCTAACTTCTTCATTTATAGATATTTCATCTACGTTTCTACAGTGGATTACTATGAGCTTATCAGGATACTTTATTTATAAAAATTAAGTACTTTACTCTTGTTAAATCATAAAATGTTTCAGGTAAACTACCCCTTTTTCTTAACCGATCTTCTCCAAAATCAACAGACCTTCCGTCCTCTACAATTCAGGGAAGCATGCAAAAAAATATTTGATTCTGTTTGAATCTGCGGCAGTTATCGTTCGTCATGGAAACATTTCTCTTGTTACAACATAAAATGTTGCAGGTAAACTACCCCTTTACCTTAACCGATCTTCACCAACACCAATAGGTCCTGAGAACTCTGCAACTCAGGGGGTGCAAAAAATTATTTGATTCTCAATGAATTTTCGGCAGTTATCGTTCGTCATAAAAAAATACCCTTTTTAAAACATAAAACGTTGCTGATAAACTACCCCTTCCCTTAACCAATCTTCAACAAAATCAACAGACCTTGAGTTCTCTTTAGATCAAAAAGGTATGCAAAAACCTAGTTGATTCTGTTTGACTTTACGGCAGTTATCGTTCGTCATATAAAAAATTACCCTTGTTAAAACATAAAATGTTGCTGGTAAACTACCCCTTTCCCTTAACCGATCTTCACCAACACCAACGCGTATTGAGAACTCTACAATACAGGGCTGTATGCAAAACATCATTTGATTCTGTTTGAATTTGCGGCTGTTATCGTTTATTATAGAAAAAAATTACCCTTGATAAAAAACCGTTGCAGGTAAACTACCCCTTTAACTTAACCGATCTTCACCAAAACCAACATATCTTGAGAACTCTACATTTCAGGGCTGTATGCAAAATATTATATGATTCTGTTTGAATTTGCGGCTGTTATCGTTTGCCATATAAAATACCCTTGATAAAACAAAAAACGTGTCTGGTAAACTACCCCTTTCCCTTAATCGATCTTCACCAAAAACAATAGGTCTTTAGTACTCAACAAAACAGGACTGTATGCAAAAACGTATTTGATTCTGTTTGAATTTGCGGCTCTTATCGTTTGCCATAGAAAATACCCTTTTAAAACATAAAACGTTGCTGGTAAACTACACCTTTCCCTTAACCGATCTTCACCAACACCAACAGGTATTGAGAACTCTACAATACAGGGCTGTATGCAAAATATCATTTGATTCTGTTTGAATTTGCGGCTGTTAACGTTTACCATAGAAAAAAATTACCCTTGATAAAAAACCGTTGCCGGTAAACTACCCCTTTCCCTTAACCGATCTTCACCAAAAACGATAGGTCTTGAAAACTCTACAATTCAGGGTTGTATGTAAAATATTATATGATTTTGTTTGAATTTGCGGCTGTTATCGTTTGCCATACAAAATACCCTTGATAAAACAAAAAACGTGGCAGATAAACTACCCCTTTCCCTCAAACGATCTTCACCAAAAACAATAGGTCTTTAGTACTCAAGAAACCAGGGCTGTATGCAAAAACTTATTTGATTCTGTTTGAATTTTCAGCTGTTATCGTTTGCAATAGAAAACACCCTTGATAAAACATAAAACGTTGCAGGTAAACTACCCCTTTCCCTTAACCGATCTTCAACAAAATCAACAGACCTTGAGCTCTGTATAATTCAAAAAGGTATGCAGAAGAGTAGTTGATTCTGTTTTAATGTACGGCAGTTATCGTTCGTCAAAAAAAAAATTACCCTTGATAAAACATAAAATGTTGCTGGTAAACAACCCTATTCCCTTAACCGATCTTCACCAAAACCAACAGGTCTTGAGAACTCTACATTTCAGGGCTGTATGCAAAAAATTATATGATTCTGTTTGAATTTGCGGTTGTTATCGTTTGCCATATAAAATACCCTTTTAAAACATAAAACGTTCCCGGTAAACTACCCCTTTCCCTTAACCGATCTTCACCAACACCAATAGGTATTGAGAACTCTACAATACAGGGCTGTATGCAAAACATCATTTGATTCTGTTTGAATTTGCGGCTGTTATCGTTTACCATAGAAAAATATCGGTATGGAGAACCATACATGACTTCCATATTCTAAGATTTATATTTAAGATCATTTTCAGCCAAACAGACAGGCTGTGTCTTACCTGCCTTTTTATTGCTGTATTAAATGAAAAATATTATATTACATTAAAATGAAAAAATTATAATTTTATTGCCTGGCAACAAAATTTATTTTATTTTTAACAATTACCATTGTTTCAAAAAGTTTAAATAAATTTTCAAGTACTTTACTCTTGTTAAAACGTAAAAGGTTGCAGGTAAACTACCCCTTCCCCTTAACCGATTTCACCAAAATCGAAAGTCATTGAGACCTCTACAATTCAGGGACGTATGCAAAAAATTATTTGATTCTGTTTGAATTTGCGGCTGTTATCGTTTGCCATAGAAAATACGCTTGATAAAAAAATCGTTGCTGGTAAACTACCCCTTCCCCTTAACCGATCTTCACCAAAAACAATAGGTCTTGAGTACACTACAAATCAGGGCTGTATGCAAAACATTATTTGATTCTGTTTGAATTTGCGGCTGTTATCGTTTGACATAGAAAATACCCTTGTTAAAAAAACGTTGCAGGTAAACTACCCCTTTCCCTCAACCGATCTTCACCAAAAACAATAGGTCTTGAGAACTCTACAATTTAGGGCTGTATGCAAGTAATCTTTTGATTCTGTTTGAATTTGCGGCTGTTATCGTTTGTTTCAAAAAGTTTAAATAAATTTTCAAGTACTTTACTCTTGTTAAAACGTAAAACGTTCCCGGTAAACTACCCCTTTCCCTTAACCGATCTTCACCAACACCAATAGGTATTGAGAACTCTACAATACAGGGCTGTATGCAAAACACCATTTGATTCTGTTTGAATTTGCGGCTGTTATCGTTTACCATAGAAAAATATCGGTATGGAGAACCATACATGACTTCCATATTCTAAGATTTATATTTAAGATCATTTTCAGCCAAACAGACAGGCTGTGTCTTACCTGCCTTTTTATTGCTGTATTAAATGAAAAATATTATATTACATTAAAATGAAAAAATTATAATTTTATTGCCTGGCAACAAAATTATTTTATTTTTAACAATTACCATTGTTTCAAAAAGTTTAAATAAATTTTCAAGTACTTTACTCTTGTTAAAACGTAAAAGGTTGCAGGTAAACTACCCCTTCCCCTTAACCGATCTTCACCAAAATCGAAAGTCATTGAGACCTCTACAATTCAGGGACGTATGCAAAAAATTATTTGATTCTGTTTGAATTTGCGGCTGTTATCGTTTGCCATAGAAAATACGCTTGATAAAAAAATCGTTGCTGGTAAACTACCCCTTCCCCTTAACCGATCTTCACCAAAAACAATAGGTCTTGAGAACTCTACAATTTAGGGCTGTATGCAAATAATCTTTTGATTCTGTTTGAATTTGCGGCTGTTATCGTTTGTTTCAAAAAGTTTAAATAAATTTTCAAGTACTTTACTCTTGTTAAAACGTAAAACGTTGCAGGTAAACTACCCCTTCCCCTTAACCGATCTTCACCAAAATCGAAAGTCATTGAGATCTTTACAATTCAGGGACGTATGCAAAAAATTATTTGATTCTGTTTGAATTTGCGGCTGTTATCGTTTGCCATAGAAAATACGCTTGATAAAAAAACGTTGCAGGTAAACTACCCCTTCCCCTTAACCGATCTTCACCAAACACAATAGGTCTTGAGTACACTACAAATCAGGGCTGTATGCAAAACATTATTTGATTCTGTTTGAATTTGCGGCTGTCATCGTTTGCCATAGAAAATACCCTTGTTAAAAAAACGTTGCAGGTAAACTACCCCTTTACCTCAACCGAACTTCACCAAAAACAATAGGTCTTGAGAACTCTACAATTTAGGGCTGTATGCAAATAATCTTTTGATTCTGTTTGAATTTGCGGCTGTTATCGTTTGTTTCAAAAAGTTTAAATAAATTTTCAAGTACTTTACTCTTGTTAAAACGTAAAAGGTTGCTGGTAAACTACCCCTTCCCCTTAACCGATCTTCACCAAAATCGAAAGTCATTGAGACCTCTACAATTCAGGGACGTATGCAAAAAATTATTTGATTCTGTTTGAATTTGCGGCTGTTATCGTTTGCCATAGAAAATACGCTTGTTAAAACATAAAATGTTACAGGTAAACTACCCCTTTCCATTAACCGATCTTCACCAAAATCAACAGATCTCGAGAACTCTACAATTCAGGGCTGTATGCGAAACATTATTTGATTCTGTTTGAATTTGCGGCTGTTATCGTTTGCCAAACAAACAAAATTACCCTTGCTAAAAAAAAACCGTTGGAGGTAAACTACCCCTTTCCCTCAACCGATCTTCACCAAAAACAATAGGTCGCGAGTACTCTGCTAATCAGGGCTGTATGCAAAAAATTATTTGATTCTGTTTGAATTTGCGGCAGTTATCGTTTGCCATAGAAAAAAATCTACAGACACACAGACAGACAGACAGACACACACACAGACACTTTTCGGAAAACGACTTTTTTTCATGTTTTGAGTGTAGTAGAATCAGAATCTGCAATAATCTCGAACACGATTTTTTTACTTCCATATTCCTTAAGGAATGGAAGTATGGTGATGGTAAAAAAAATCGTGTTCGAGATTATTGCAGATTCTGATTCTACTACACTCAAAACATGAAAAATATCGGTATGGAGAACCATACATGACTTCCATATTCTAAGATTTATATTTAAAATCATTTTCACCCAAACAGCCAGGCTGTGTCTTACCTGCCTTTTTATTGCTGTATTAAATGAAAAATATTATATTACATTAAAATGAAAAAATTATAATTTTATTGCCTGGCAACAAAATTATTTTATTTTTAACAATTACCATTGTTTCAAAAAGTTTAAATAAATTTTCAAGTACTTTACTCTTGTTAAAACGTAAAAGGTTGCAGGTAAACTACCCCTTCCCCTTAACCGATCTTCACCAAAAACAATAGGTCTTGAGTACTCTACAAATCAGGGCTGTATGCAAAACATTATTTGATTCTGTTTGAATTTGCGGCTGTTATCGTTTGCCATAGAAAATACCCTTGTTAAAAAAACGTTGCAGGTAAACTACCCCTTTCCCTCAACCGATCTTCACCAAAAACGATAGGTCTTGAGAACTCTACAATTTAGGGCTGTATGCAAATAATCTTTTGATTCTGTTTGAATTTGCGGCTGTTATCGTTTGCCATAGGAAATACCCTTGTTAAAACATAAAACGTTACAGGTAAACTACCCCTTTCCCTTAACCGATCTTCACCAAAATCAACAGATCTTGAGAACTCTACAATTCAGGGCTGTATGCGAAACATTATTTGATTCTGTTTGAATTTGCGGCTGTTATCGTTTGCCAAACAAACAAAATTACCCTTGCTAAAAAAAAAAACCGTTGCTGGTAAACTACCCCTTTCCCGCAACCGATCTTCACCAAAAACAATAGATCGCGAGTACTCTGCAAATCAGGGCTGCATGCAAAAAATTATTTGATTCTGTTTGAATTTGCGGCAGTTATCGTTTGCCATAGAAAAAAAATCTACAGACAGATAGACACACAGACACACAGACAGACAGACACACACACAGACACTTTTCGGAAAACGACTTTTTTTCATGTTTTGAGTGTAGTACAATCAGAATCTGCAATAATCTCGAACACGATTTTTTTTGCCATCACCATACTTCCATTCCTTAAGGAATATGGAAGTAAAAAAGTTTAAATAAATTTTCAAGTACTTTACTCTTGTTAAAACGTAAAAGGTTGCAGGTAAACTACCCCTTCCCCTTAACCGATCTTCACCAAAATCGAAAGTCATTGAGACCTCTACAATTCAGGGACGTATGCAAAACATTATTATTTGATTCTGTTTGAATTTGCGGCTGTTATCGTTTGCCATAGAAAATACGCTTGATAAAAAAACGTTGCAGGTAAACTACCCCTTCCCCTTAACCGATCTTCACCAAAAACAATAGGTCTTGAGTACTCTACAAATCAGGGCTGTATGCAAAACATTATTTGATTCTGTTTGAATTTGCGGCTGTTATCGTTTGCCATAGGAAATACCCTTGTTAAAACATAAAACGTTACAGGTAAACTACCCCTTTCCCTTAACCGATCTTCACCAAAAACAATAGGTCTTGAGTACTCTACAAATCAGGGGTGTATGCAAAACATTATTTGATTCTGTTTGAATTTGCGGCTGTTATCGTTTGCCATAGAAAATACCCTTGTTAAAAAAACGTTGCAGGTAAACTACCCCTTTCCCTCAACCGAACTTCACCAAAAACAATAGGTCTTGAGAACTCTACAATTTAGGGCTGTATGCAAATAATCTTTTGATTCTGTTTGAATTTGCGGCTGTTATCGTTTGCCATAGGAAATACCCTTGTTAAAACATAAAACGTTACAGGTAAACTACCCCTTTCCCTTAACCGATCTTCACCAAAATCAACAGATCTTGAGAACTCTACAACTCAGGGCTGTATGCGAAACATTATTTGATTCTGTTTGAATTTGCGGCTGTTATCGTTTGCCGAACAAACAAAATTACGCTTGCTAAAAAAAAACCGTTGCAGGTAAACTACCCCTTTCCCTCAACCGATCTTCACCAAAAACAATAGGTCGCGAGTACTCTGCAAATCAGGGCTGCATGCAAAAAATTATTTGATTCTGTTTGAATTTGCGGCAGTTATCGTTTGCCATAGAAAAAAAATCTACAGACAGACAGACACACAGACACACAGACAGACACACAGACACTTTTCGGAAAACGATTTTTTTCATGTTTTCAGTGTAGTAGAATCAGAATCTGCAATAATCTCGAACACGATTTTTTTTGCCATCACCATACTTCCATTCCTTAAGGAATATGGAAGTAAAAAGTCGTTTTCCGAAAAGTGTCTGTGTGTGTGTGTGTCTGTGTGTGTCTGTAGATTTTTTTCTATGGCAAACGATAACAGCCGCAAATTCAAACAGAATCAAATAATTTTTTGCATACAGCGCTAATTTGCAGAGTACTCGCGACCTATTGTTTTTGGTGAAGATCGGTTAAGGGAAAGGGGTAGTTTACCTGCAACGGTTTTTTTTTATCAAGGGTAATTTTGTTTGTTTGACAAACGATAACAGCCGCAAATTCAAACAGAATCAAATAATGTTTCGTATACAGCCCTGAATTGTAGAGTTCTCAAGATCTGTTGATTTTGGTACAGATCGGTTAAAGGAAAGGGGTAGTTTACCTGGAACGTTTTATGTTTTAACAAGGGTATTTCCTATGGCAAATGATAACAGCCGCAAATTCAAACATAATCAAATAATGTTTTGCATACTGCCCTGAATTATTGAGTTCTCAAGACCTTTTGGTTTTAGTGAAGATCGGTTAAGGAAAAGGGGTAGTTTACCTGCAACGTTTTATGTTTTAAAAGGGTATTTTCTATGGCAAATGATACGAGCCGCAAATTCAAACAGAATCAAATAAGTGTTTGCATGCAGCCCTGATTTCTTGAGTACTAAAGACCTATTGTTTTTGGTGAAGATCGTTTGAGGGAAAGGGGTAGTTTACCTGCCACGTTTTATTTTGTTTTATCAAGGGTATTTTGTATGGCAAACGATAACAGCCGCAAATTCAAACAAAATCATATAATATTTTACATACAACCCTGAATGGTAGAGTTCTCAAGACCTATCGTTTTTGGTGAAGATCGGTTAAGGGAAAGGGGTAGTTTACCTGCAACGGTTTTTTATCAAGGGTATTTTACTTCCATATTCCTTAAGGAATGGAAGTATGGTGATGGCAAAAAAAATCGTGTTCGAGATTATTGCAGATTCTGATTCTACTACACTCAAAACATGAAAAAAAGTCGTTTTCCGAAAAGTGTCTGTGTGTCTGTCTGTCTGTGTGTCTGTAGATTTTTTTTCTATGGCAAACGATAACTGCCGCAAATTCAAACAGAATCAAATAATTTTTTGCATGCAATCCTGATTTGCAAAGTACTCGCGACCTATTGTTTTTGGTGAAGATCGGTTGAGGGGAAGGGGTAGTTTACCTGCAACGGTTTTTTTTTTAGCAAGGGTAATTTTGTTTGTTTGGCAAACGATAACAGCCGCAAATTCAAACAGAATCAAATAATGTTTCGCATACAGCCCTGAATTGTAGAGTTCTCAAGATCTGTTGATCTTGGTGAAGATCGGTTAAGGGAAAGGGGTAGTTTACCTGTAACATTTTATGTTTTAACAAGGGTATTTCCTATGGCAAACGATAACAGCCGCAAATTCAAACAGAATCAAAAGATTATTTCCTTACAGCCCTAAATTGTAGAGTTCTCAAGACCTATTGTTTTTGGTGAAGTTCGGTTGAGGGAAAGGGGTAGTTTACCTGCAACGTTTTTTTAACAAGGGTATTTTCTATGGCAAACGATAACAGCCGCAAATTCAAACAGAATCAAATAATGTTTTGCATACAGCCCTGATTTGTAGAGTACTCAAGACTTATTGTTTTTGGTGAAGATCGGTTAAGGGAAAGGGGTAGTTTACCTGTAACGTTTTATGTTTTAACAAGGGTATTTCCTATGGCAAACGATAACAGCCGCAAATTCAAACAGAATCAAAAGATTATTTGCATACAGCCCTAACTTGTAGAGTTCTCAAGACCTATTGTTTTTGGTGAAGTTCGGTTGAGGGAAAGGGGTAGTTTACCTGCAACGTTTTTTTAACAAGGGTATTTTCTATGGCAAACGATAACAGCCGCAAATTCAAACAGAATCAAATAATGTTTTGCATACAGCCCTGATTTGGAGAGTACTCAAGACCTATTGTTTTTGGTGAAGATCGGTTAAGGGAAAGGGGTAGTTTACCTGTAACGTTTTATGTTTTAACAAGGGTATTTCCTATGGCAAACGATAACAGCCGCAAATTCAAACAGAATCAAAAGATTATTTGCATACAGCCCTAAATTGTAGAGTTCTCAAGACCTATTGTTTTTGGTGAAGATCGGTTGAGGGGAAGGGGTAGTTTACCTGCAACGTTTTTTTAACAAGGGTATTTTCTATGGCAAACGATAACAGCCGCAAATTCAAACAGAATCAAATAATGTTTTGCATACAGCCCTGATTTGTAGAGTACTCAAGACTTATTGTTTTTGGTGAAGATCGGTTAAGGGAAAGGGGTAGTTTACCTGTAACGTTTTATGTTTTAACAAGGGTATTTCCTATGGCAAACGATAACAGCCGCAAATTCACACAGAATCAAAAGATTATTTGCATACAGCCCTAACTTGTAGAGTTCTCAAGACCTATTGTTTTTGGTGAAGTTCGGTTGAGGGAAAGGGGTAGTTTACCTGCAACGTTTTTTTAACAAGGGTATTTTCTATGGCAAACGATAACAGCCGCAAATTCAAACAGAATCAAATAATGTTTTGCATACAGCCCTGATTTGTAGAGTACTCAAGACCTATTGTTTTTGGTGAAGATCGGTTAAGGGAAAGGGGTAGTTTACCTGTAACGTTTTATGTTTTAACAAGGGTATTTCCTATGGCAAACGATAACAGCCGCAAATTCAAACAGAATCAAAAGATTATTTGCATACAGCCCTAAATTGTAGAGTTCTCAAGACCTATTGTTTTTGGTGAAGATCGGTTGAGGGGAAGGGGTAGTTTACCTGCAACGTTTTTTTAACAAGGGTATTTTCTATGGCAAACGATAACAGCCGCAAATTCAAACAGAATCAAATAATGTTTTGCATACAGCACTGATTTGTAGAGTACTCAAGACCTATTGTTTTTGGTGAAGATCGGATAAGGGGAAGGGGTAGTTTACCTGCAACGTTTTTTTATCAAGCGTATTTTCTATGGCAAACGATAACAGCCGCAAATTCAAACAGAATCAAATAATTTTTTGCATACGTCCCTGAATTGTAGAGGTCTCAATGACTTTCGATTTTGGTGAAGATCGGTTAAGGGGAAGGGGTAGTTTACCTGCAACCTTTTACGTTTTAACAAGAGTAAAGTACTTGAAAATTTATTTAAACTTTTTGAAACAATGGTAATTGTTAAAAATAAAATAATTTTGTTGCCAGGCAATAAAATTATAATTTTTTCATTTTAATGTAATATAATATTTTTCATTTAATACAGCAATAAAAAGGCAGGTAAGACACAGCCTGGCTGTTTGGCTGAAAATGATTTTAAATATAAATCTTAGAATATGGAAGTCATGTATGGTTCTCCATACCGATATTTACTTCCATATTCCTTATGGAATGGAAGTATGGTGATGGCAAAAAAAATCGTGTTCGAGATTATTGCAGATGCTGATTCTACTACACTCAAACATGAAAAAAAGTCGTTTTCCGAAAAGTGTCTGTGTGTCTATAGATTTTTTTTCTATGGCAAACGATAACTGCCGCAAATTCAAACAGAATCAAATAATTTTTTGCATACAGCCCTGATTTGTAGAGTACTCACGACCTATTGTTTTTGGTGCAGATCGGATGAGGGAAAGGGGTAGTTTACCTGCAACGGTTTTTTTTTATCAAGGGTAATTTTGTTTGTTTGGCAAACGATAACAGCCGCAAATTCAAACAGAATCAAACAATTATTTGCATACAGCACTAAATTGTAGAGTTCTCAAGACCTATTATTTTTGGTAAAGATCGGTTGAGGGAAAGGGGTAGTTTACCTGCAACGTTTTTTTAACAAGGGTATTTTCTATGGCAAACGATAACAGCCGCAAATTCAAACAGAATCAAATAATGTTTTGCAAACAGCCCTGATTTGTAAAGTACTCAAGACCTGTTGTTTTTGGTGAAGATCGGTTAAGGGGAAGGGGTAGTTTACCTGCAACGTTTTTTTAACAAGGGTATTTTCTATGGCAAACGATAACAGCCGCAAATTCAAACAGAATCAAATAATGTTTTGCATACAGCCCTGATTTGTAGAGTACTCAAGACCTATTGTTTTTGGTGAAGATCGGTTAAGGGAAAGGGGTAGTTTACTTGCAACGTTTTTTTAACAAGGGTATTTTCTATGGCAAACGATAACAGCCGCAAATTCAAACAGAATCAAATAATGTTTTTTTTTTCATACAGCCCTGATTTGTAGAGTACTCAAGACCTATTGTTTTTGGTGAAGATCGGTTAAGGGGAAGGGGTAGTTTACCTGCAACATTTTTTTATCAAGCGTATTTTCTATGGCAAAGGATAACTGCCGCAAATTCAAACAGAATCAAATAATATTTTGCATACGTCCTGAATTGTAGAGGTCTCAAGGACTTTCGATTTTGGTGAAGTTCGGTTAAGGGGAAGGGGTAGTTTACCTGCAACCTTTTACGTTTTAACAAGAGTAAAGTACTTGAAAATTTATTTAAACTTTTTCAAACAATGGTAATTGTTAAAAATAAAATAATTTTGTTGCCAGGCAATAAAATTAAAATTTTTTCATTTTAATGTAAATCATGTATAAGAGAAAATATATCGCGCTTGGCAGGCGATATTAAGATTTAAATATAAATCTTAGAATATGGAAGTCATGTATGGTTCTCCATACCGATATTTTGCCATCACCATACTTCCATTCCTTAAGGAATATGGAAGTAAAAATTACCCTTGATAAAAAACCGTTGCAGGTAAACTACCCCTTTGCCTCAACCGATCTTCACCAAAAACGATAGGTCTTGAGAACTCTACAATTCAGGGTTGTATGTAAAATATTATATGATTTTGTTTGAATTTGCGGCTGTTATCGTTTGCCATACAAAATACCCTTGATAAAACAAAAAACATGGCAGGTAAACTACCCCTTTCCCTCAAACGACCTTCACCAAAAACAATAGGTCTTTAGTACTCAAGAAACCAGGGCTCTATGCAAAAACGTATTTGATTCTGTTTGAATTTGCGGCTCTTATCGTTTGCCATAGAAAATACCCTTTTAAAACATAAAACGTTCCTGGTAAACTACCCCTTTTCCTTAACCGATCTTCACCAAAAACAAAAGGTATTGAGAACTCTACAATTCAGGGCAGTATGCAAAACATTATTTGATTATGTTTGAATTTGCGGCTGTTATTGTTTGCCATAGGAAATACCCTTGTTAAAACATAAAACGTTGCAGGTAAACTACCCCTTTCCCTTAACCGATCTGTACCAAAATCAACAGATCTTGAGAACTCTACAATTCAGGGCTGTATGCGAAACATTATTTGATTCTGTTTGAATTTTCGGCTGTTACCGTTTGCCAAACAAACAAAATTACCCTTGATAAAAAAACCGTTTCAGGTAAACTACCCCTTTCCCTTAACCGATCTTCACCAAAAACAATAGGTCGCGAGTACTCTACAAGTCAGGGCTGTATGCAAAAAATTATTTGATTCTGTTTGAATTTGCGGCTGTTATCGTTTGCCATAGAAAAAAAATCTACACACACACACACACACACACACACACACACACACACACACAGACACTTTTCGAAAAACGACTTTTTTTCATGTTTTGAGTGTAGTACAATCAGAATCTGCAATAATCTCGAACACGATTTTTTTTTTTATTTCCTTAAGGAACATGGAAGTAAAACATGAAAAAATATCGGTATGGAGAACCATACATGACTTCCATATTCTAAGATTTATATTTAAATCTTAATATCGCCTGCCAAGCGCGATATATTTTCTCTTATACATGATTTACATTAAAATGAAAAAATTTTAATTTTATTGCCTGGCAACAAAATTATTTTATTTTTAACAATTACCATTGTTTGAAAAAGTTTAAATAAATTTTCAAGTACTTTACTCTTGTTAAAACGTAAAAGGTTGCAGGTAAACTACCCCTTCCCCTTAACCGATCTTCACCAAAATCGAAAGTCCTTGAGACCTCTACAATTCAGGGATGTATGCAAAAAATTATTTGATTCAGTTTGAATTTGCGGCAGTTATCGTTTGCCATAGAAAATACGCTTGATAAAAAAACGTTGCAGGTAAACTACCCCTTCCCCGTAACCGATCTTCACCAAAAACAATAGGTCTTGAGTACTCTACAAATCAGGGCGGTATGCAAAAAATTATTTGATTCTGTTTGAATTTGCGGCTGTTATCGTTTGCCATTGAAAATACCCTTGTTAAAATAACGTTGCACGTAAACTACCCCTTTCCCTCAACCGATCTTCACCAAAAACAATAGGTCTTGAGAACTTTACAATTCAGGGCTGTATACGAAACATTATTTAATTCTGTTTGAATTTGCGGCTGTTATCGTTTGCCAAAAAAAAAAATTTCCCTTGATAAAAAAAACCGTTGCAGGTAAACTACCCCTTTCCCTCAACCGATCTTTACCAAAAACAATAGGTCACGCGTAGTCTACAAATCAGAGCTGTATGCAAAAAATTATTTGATTCTGTTTGAATTTGCGGCAGTTATCGTTTGCCATAGAAAAAAATCTACAGACACACAGACACTTTTCGGAAAACGACTTTTTTTCATGTTTTGAGTGTAGTAGAATCAGAATCTGCAATAATCTCGAACACGATTTTTTTTGCTATCACCATACTTCCATTCCTTAAGGAATATGGAAGTAAAAGTCGTTTTTCGAAAAGTGTGTGTTTGTGTGTGTGTGTGTGTAGATTTCTTTTCTATGGCAAACGATAACAGCCGCAAATTCAAACAGAATGAAATAATTTTTTGCATACATCCCTGATTTGTAGAGTACTCACGACCTATTGTTTTTGGTGAAGATCGGTTGAGGGAAAGGGGTAGTTTACCTGCAACGGTTTTTTTTATAAGGGGTAATTATTTTTTTTTGGCAAACGATAACAGCCGCAAATTCAAACAGATCAAATAATGTTTCGCATACAGCCCTGAATAGTAGAGTTCTCAAGACCTATTGTTTTTGGTGAAGATCGGTTAAGGGACAGGGGTAGTTTACCTGCAACGTTTTATGTATTAACAAGGGTATTTTCTATGGCAAACGATAACAGCCGCAAATTCATACAAAATCAAAAGATTATTTGCATACAGCCCTGATTTGTAGAGTACTCAAGACCTATTGTTTTTGGTGAAGATCGGTTAAGGGAAAGGGGTAGTTTACCTGCTACGTTTTGTTTTAACAAGGGTACTTTCTATGGCAAACGATAACAGCCGCAAATTCACACAGAATCAAATAATTTTTTGCATACAGGCCTGATTTGTAGAGTACTCAAGACCTATTGTTTTTGGTGAAGATCGGTTAAGGGAAAGGGGTAGTTTACCTGCAACGTTTTGTTTTAACAAGGGTATTTTCTATGGCAAACGATAACAGCCGCAAATTCAAACATAATCAAATAATTTTTTGCATACAGCCCTGATTTGTAGAGTTCTCAAGACCTATTGTTTTTGGTGAAGATCGGTTAAGGGAAAGGGGTAGTTTACCTGCAACGTTTTATGTTTTAACAAGGGTAATTTTTTCTATGACGAACGATAACTGCCGCATATTCAAACAGAATCAAATAATTTTTTGCATACATCCCTGAATTGTAGAGAACTCAAGGCCTTTTGATTTTGGTGAAGATTGGTTAAGGGGAAGGGGTAGTTTACCTGCAACCTTTTACGTTTTAACAACAGTAAAGTACTTGAAAATTCATTTAAACTTTTTCAAACAATGGTAATTGTTAAAAATAAAATAATTTTGTTGCCAGGCAATAAAATTATAATTTTTTCATTTTAATGTAAATCATGTATGAGAGAAAATATATCGTTCGTGGCAGGGAAGCATGTCTCAGTTATGTAATGTTTATGTTTCCATTTTATTATTATGACTACCGCAATAAAAAGGCAGGGAACACGCACACAAAATTCGCGTTATTTCTGGCCTCATTCATGTTTATTTTCTTACATTTGCACGCTTTTTAAATGGAAAGTGCTGAAACCCATACCAACATAACGTGTGCAAGCCGAAAAAGTGTCCAGCGTGGATAGCGATTTGCTTCCTGTGGATCGCTGGGCAGTGTAACTGCACGTGTTTACAGAGGAACGATTCATAGACAGAATTTTCGTCTTTAGGGAATGAACCCTCTGCAAGATGCTGAGGGTCTATGAGTGACTTCGGAGTGCTCCTTCTTTTCCGCGTGTTTGTTCTGTGAAACGTACACTGTAGATTCGCAGCTTTACTCTAAGCAACGCTCAATAGGAAATGTTGAAAATTTTTGTCCACGGTGTACTCTCATACACACTAAACCTGCTCTGATGTGTTAATTACGGACATCATAATATTAAAACTTTGGAAACTTGAGCACTACTTAATGGAGATCAAACATTAACTTATACAAGCCATTAATTTTATGCACATTTTTTATATATATGTGTACAACGTTATCGGCAACAAAGAAGTAGTTTTTGTTAAAATTCCTTCCCGGGATGTTTGGCCGTAGTCCAATGTTTTCTACAAAACCAGACGTTTCGGCAATGCCATCGACTTCCATCATCAGTGAAAATCGAGTGCGATAACGTGAGGTGGTATACGTTAGTGACCACAGTACTGTGGTTAAGGCTGAAGCAGTAAGTAGAAAGAAGTAGTTTCTATGGTAATATTTCATTTCAAAAATGATTTTAAATATAAATCTTAGAACATGGAAGTTATGTATGGTTCTTCATACCGATTTTTTGTACTATTACTGTGTATTTGTATGTTTATGTATACATTTTTATAAAATATTTGAACTAAAAATGGCTGATGTGAATGAAAGTATGCCTTATGAGTGTGGTGATGATACGGCGAATGAGTATTATTTGAGAGTGACAGTAGTGAGAGTTGTAGTGATAGTGATAATATTAGTAAGAACAATAAACACAAAAATCCTTACTAACCCTGTATGGTGTAATATCCCAACTGGAATGAAAACATTAATTGGTTTATTGTTGGACAATAAGGATCCTGAAACAATAAGTCATCTCCAGGATTACTGAATGATTTATTGTTTACTTAATTTGCCTTGTTTCTGCCATCATATGAGCAATGACTGATTCTTTTTAATACTAAGGATTTTGCATTTTACAAAAAATCAAGTCAGTGTTCAAGATCACCTTACTAAAGTCAGGCTATTAATTGATCTTTTTAACAAGAAAATGAAGCAAATATACTCGCCTACCAGATAACTATCTCTATTGATGAGGGAATTCAATCAATAGCAACCCTTTGTGGCAAGGGTGGTTGTTAATATGCCAATATATATATAAAAAAAAAAAAAACACAAGTATGGGATTAAAATGTATTTCACTCTCCGAATCTCACAGATTACAATTAAAACTTACAATTTATGGTGGACAAAATTATATTTTGGAGTTATCAGAGAAGGATCACACAAAAAAGTTGTTCATTATCTTTTATCTAACCTAACTGATCGTGGTCACACCGTGTACATGGGTAACGGGACTTCCTGCACTGGCACATTACGTGCAGACCAAAACCATAACCTGCCAGCCGTAACTTCTGCAAACCTAAAGAAGGGCGAAACCATGGCACAGTATGCTGACAGCATTCAGATTGTCAAATGGAGGAACAAAAGAACAGTTAATTATATATCGTCTGAGTTCGACAGTGAAATGATTACTTTTGAAAACAGACATAAAAAAATAACAGCTGAAACTCCTTGCAATAGTGAAATACAATGCGTTTATGAAGGGTGTGGATCAGATGCTTTCATACTACTCCTGCGAACATAAAACACTACGCTGGTACAAGAAGATATTTAAACACATTCTTCATATGCTTCTCTGAATACCCACATCCTGTACAATATGAACAATAATAATCAAAGACAAAAAATGTCACTATACAATTTTCAGCTGTCAGGCAATTGAATTGCTCCTTCTGCCAAAAGAAACCCCAACAGTCAACACAACACCACAACCCAGAAGTACAGAGCACTGTATCACAAAAATGAAGCCTGCGATTCTAAAAACAAAACAAAAACATGAAAAATAATGAGATGCAAAGAATGCCTTAAAAATAATAAAAAGCAGGTCACAGTTTTTGTATGTGGCACATGTCCAGATAAACCAGATTTGTACCCTGGCAAATGTTTTAATCATTTTTATAAACAGATAAACATTCATATGGATTTGGTCGGAGTATATCTTCCGTGTTTTATTTTTAATAATTCCTATTATATTTAATTATTACTGACTTAAATAGATCACGTAGTGTGGCTGTCTTGATTTTGTATCCCCAAGGACGCTGAAATTGTTCGGACAGTGCAGATGTCTCGAATTCGTGTCACCAAATTTCATGGTTCAATTTCATATAAAAACGTCCCAGAGCATGATTTGCAAGGTACACAATTGATAATAATGCATAAATACTAAAAAATTAAAACCAGCTTCTTGGCATGTATTCCCATGTATTTCTAAATTGTATGTACCATTTATTCCATGACACAGTTATATGATGGTAGCAGTGAATGTGTTAATATTTCCTATTACCTAAATAACAAATTACAAAAATTACTTTATAGCTAACCTTTTTAATCAGGTTATTATATTTGTAATCATTCCTTTTTATATTATGTACAATTAGTGGGTTAAAATCTTGAGTTTCAAGAATGTGCTACTATCAATCATGTAAACATCAGCTTGTACAGGCATCATATATTTTGTGACCATTTGAGAAATAAATGAACAGTTTTTACTTATTTATTAACTCTGAATAAATGTGTCATCAGAGGTTTGCAATACGACCCAGTTTCCAAACAATAAATAATAAACCTGACAAAAAATAACCTGATAAAAGAATCTGGCTAGTGCCAGAGAAAGAATTAAGTGAACTTCATTTTATAGGACAGTATTAAAAATTCCTTGGCGGCTCAGTAGACCAGTGGGTATGGCACCTGGCTACTAATCTAGAGGTCCCAGGTTCAATTCCCAGGCCCGCACCATAAAATCAGGGTGCGTTTCTCAGCCCCAGGTCGACTCAGCCTGTTGAAAATGAGTACCTGGGATAACATCCTGGGGATAATAATGGGCGGCTGAAGCGTAGTGCTGGCCACACTGCCTTCCTTGTATGCCGTACGGCTCACATTAGGCAGCCTACCCTGCCTACTCCTAAGCTACTTCGGTGGTATACATGGGAGCCATTATTATTATTATTATTAAAAATCCCTTCCATTGTGCCATACCTAACATTGCCAGGGACAGACGGAAGCTCAGCTTTCAACATGGAGAGTGGTACAATAGCAGAAAGTACCGCACATTATGATAACAATTACTTTAATAAAGTTAACAGTTTTTGAAGTTTTTTTCAACAGAATGCTCAAATCCAAAAACTCATTAATTTTACCTTTTTGAGTCAGAACGCCCACTTTCACCATCATCAGAGGATTCTGTATTCTCTCCTTCACTAGATGATGCTTCGACTTTCTCAAAGGTTAATAACCGGTCTAGTAAAAAGCTTCTATCACGGCTCGCCTTCAACAACCTCCTTTGTGTTGAACGCAAGGCTTCTTGAAAGCACTCATTTTCCTGAAAACAAATCAGATTTCTAGCCATTAGTGATTATGTATACGCTGTCATACACAAGCTAGTTGCTAAGGTACCTTCATTCACTATCAGTTTTTAAGGTTATTAATTAAATGCTCACATAAATTAAAAATTTTAATTTTCTTTTAAGGTTTCGGTATTGCGCTTTGTAATTCACTGTTCCCTGCTGACTGTCATCATCATCCTCTGTATTAGCAACCATTTTTAATATACACGATTGCTTTTGCTTACTTCACTTGTACACAACTTTCTCACTTACCACTGCCACTATCATACTCAGTGTTGCCATCTCAAAACTTTTTCCGATAAACCAGAGCTAAAAATCAGCTAAAATCCCCTATTCATGCTTGTAATATCCTTTGAAACAATCGGCTAAATTTAGTTTTTTCTTATTATAAGCACTGATACTTGTCTATTACGCAGTGCATCGAAAATGTAAACGATACTATCGATAAGTATTGATAGGATGGAAGGAAAAGAAACTCTTAATTTTTTAAAAATGTCAACGTTTTGTGACAGATTTAAACATTTTCTTTTATAAAACGGCGACTCTCACTCCTATTACAAAACATTAGAATGCTTGTTAAAATTTAACTACTTCTTCAGCATGCCAAAACATATTGATAATATCGTTTGCAATCTTCCATGTATTTCGACAGTTGGTACTCAAATTATTATCCTTTAAATTATATAAATAAATTCTATATAAATATTTAATTAAGAAAAATCTTCATTATTAATAAAAAATATTACAGAAAAATGGTCTTGCCTCTTATGTACCTACACTTCCCACTAAATTTTTGTGATCGATTGTCACCACGTTTCAATATAAAAGGGGACCACTACGAACGCATCGATAATCTCGCCGAACAGTTCGGCGTGAGATGCACTCCTCGACTCATCAACTGATGAGACTCGTGGAGTGCATTACCGAATGTGGCTGCCAGGGCGAACAGACGACCTCGTTCTTCCCCGACGTACAGAAAGCCTTCGACCGTGTGTGGCACAAGGGTGTCCTGTACAACTCACGGAAGTCCTTCTCCCAGACTGCTACGTTCACTTGATCGGTAGGTTTCTGCGAGACCGTAGCTTCCGAGTGAGAATAGACCACGCTCTCTCTTCGGAGAGACGTGTTACCGCTGGCGTCCCTCAGGGCGATGTCCTTGGACCTCTCCTGTTCTCAGCGTTTGTCAATGACACGCCCCGAGTGGCTGGCGTAAGGTTGTCTCTGTTCGCGGACGACACTGGGGCTTTGCCTCAGAGCCGAATGCAAACTTTGCGGTCGTCAAGCTCCAGCGCCAACTCGACGCGTATGTCGGGTGGGCCGAGGACTGGAGAGTTGCCGTTAACGGTACTAAGAGCGCAGCGGTAATATTTTCGCGACTCCAAAAGCGGCCTCAGCCGCTTAAAGTAGGCCCCGTCGAGTTGCCCTGGACCAACAACGTCAAGTACCTCGGGCTTCATGTTGATTCCCGACTCACCTGGCGAACCCATGCCCATACATCCGACAACGCGCCTCGGCGCAACTGAGCAGACTTTGGCCCGTGCTATCTAATCCGGCGATGACCCCCCGGCTAGGTAAGCTCATCGTCAGCACGTAGCCTATGTGTTGCCCGTGATTACCTATGCCTGTTCTGTTTGGTGATACCTTACATGCTGTCATAGATCGGCGCTCCAGCGCGTTCTCGACCGGGGACTGAAGCTCGCGTTAAAGTCCTTCGGAGGTTCTCTTCTCGAGAGTTGAGGAGAGGACTACTTTTAGGTGCCCGATCTTTTGAGGACACCTTGAGACGCCTGGCGCGTAGATTCTATGGTCGGGCTGCTCGTGTTACCCACAATCCCCTCATCTCCGGACTCGGAAAATACACTCCAAAGCCAGGTGAGTCTTGTAAGCGACCCTGTTTGGTAGCTCCGGTGGTATAATCCTCCATCGAGGGTCGCTTCAGGCTCTCCAATAAGTAAAATATAAAATGAACTCAGTCTGACCCAGTGGCAGGAGTCCTAACTGAGACTCGGGACACTGCGCATCTCGCGCCTCGCGCTTCGTGCGACCCGCGCAACCCCCCAGTCATCGTAACGCATCGATACTCTCCATGCGCAAAAATTATTACTACATTATTATTTATACAACTTCGATTTTCTGGTTCTATGTTTTACTTTTAATTTTTGTCCTTTGTTTATATTTCGTTTTATTATTTTCTGTTATAACTTTCAACTTTTTTCTTTGCTTTTATTTTGTTTTATTTTTATCAACTTTTTAGTCCAAGTCCTGCGGAGCAACAGCTTGTCGTGCTCCGGTAGTCGTAGTGTCCGGGCGAGCCCGATGACTGGATGTTGCCTGTTTGTTACCTTGACTAGAGATCTCGCGCTATCAAAGGAATGGAACCTCCATCGATTTTATTTTGGAGGGACAGGATGATGTTGATTTTCTTGGACCCTCGGACCTCGAAGAGACCCACGATGGCAGAATGGGCGAGACCTCGGAGACCTTTCGTTTGAGGAGTAGGAATTCCCTCCCCCCAAAGGGCAGGGCACCTCTAACCGCTCAGGAAAAGTCACCGAGGGCTGCCAAGTGGCAATGTCGGCGCACGGGAGAGAGCGTAGGAGGAGGCAGCATCCACCAGAGGTGGCACTAAGCACACCTAAGGCAAGCGCAGGCACCCTCCCCTAGTCTGTTGCCGAGCGCCAGCTCGGACAAGATAAAGAAGGAAAGAGTAGGAGCATAAAAATACTCAAGGTCGGGGGATGGCGCAGACGTTATGTAACCTGCTTATGGGGTGTCATCGAGCAATGCTCGGGGGCGTTTGTGTCGTCTAGGTGGTGGGCCGACATCTGTGCTTAGTTAATGGATGTGGGTATGGGTATTAATTTTGTAATAATTAAAAAAATTATTTTAATACATTTTTAACACACATCTCAAAAAGGAACACTGGTAAATTATGATAGGTATTGCAAGTGCCCAAAACTCATAGTGTATATGCGACAACATTTTCTCAAATAGATTGTCATTTTGATAAATTCAATAACTAACTTATTAATTTTAAGTTCATGGATTTTAATTTGTTTTGAAATTCAGTATTATAATTAAAATCCTTATGACTTATGTTTCTTTTTTTTAAATTACAGTATTCTCTTTAAAGAATCTGATTAATTACTGTGTCAACTGCACTTTCACTTAGACTTTACTACTGTTATTTACCAGATTCTGATTGTTTACTTTATTTTTACTTGACTTAAAATGAATCTGATAAAGTTAGCTGATGGACTTCAGACTGAGGAAGATGAGTACATTAAGGTAAATTTAGTATTAAGAAAATTATTACAATCAGAATAATTTATAATGTACTACATGACTGCTGCACTTACGTGTGCTCTATATTCTATTCCTACCCTGCTCACACTCCGCTCTACCCCACAGTGCAGGGTGTTAGTAATAAACATGAAAATTGATGGGAGTATACTGTATGGGGGTTGCGTGATGATTGAGAAACGGTAGTGGGAACAGTGGCAGCGGCAGGGTAGCAAAATGTAGCACATAACAGATAAGACCCCAAACAAATTTTACTAAAGAACAGTTTTTTTTTTATTCACCATTAGTATTGAGATTATGACCAAAACTGTTCACTATTTTCTTTGCCAACCAACAAAGTAAAGCAAGGCTAATACACAAATTTTCACAGCTACTATGTATGAGACTGTCACACTCTAAATTTATGTTACTCATTTTCTTTAAATTTTCAGTTAAAATTTTATCTTCACGACTTACTTATATTTTAGGCGATTTGTATTTCCGAACACCAATTGTAAGAATATCACCACTTTATCCAGGTACAATAATTCTTCTCATAAGCCCAGTTATTAATACAATAAGATTGTTGAGTAAGAGGTTGCGACTTGTCTGCAGAACTTCATTGAAAAGATTTACTTGCTGACATTCTTCTGAATAAGGTTTCTGATAAATAAGCCAAACATAGTAACATCATTATACTTTACTATAAACAGAAGCTGGTTATTCTATAAATAATGCCTTGAGGGGCATAGTGGGAAGGAAAGGCTCAGGCAAGAGTATATGTATGAGATAAAAGGAGGAAGAAGGTATGTATGCTTAAGAGACTGTCTTTGGATGAGAAGAAATTGCAAGCCCACCAACCTCTGGGTTGAGGAAAAGAAGAAGAGAAGATACTATAAGTACAAGTAAGTACAAGAACTTTTCATTGAGACTTGATTATTTTTTAATGGATAAGTTATTCAAGCCACTTGGGAAAAACATGGTTCATTACCTCTAGAATGGACAACTAACTAGTGTTATATTCTTGTAAAATTTTCATAGGATTGGCCACGTCGTATATTGCCTGGAACAACTTTGCATACAAAATTTGGCAAGTTTATGCGTTATAAAACCATGAGTAAGTTTCTAATGACAAAAATTTATTTTTTGTGGTAATGTCTCAGCTGCAACACACGATATTGCAAACTGCATAGAATAACATATTCAGGAATTAATATCAAATCAGGAATGTATTTTTTAAGGATCAGAAAAACACCATTATTGATGCACATCATCACTGTAGCATTTCCAGTACCCACTCCATGCAGTTTATGCAAATTTAGATTACGTTCGCATAACAAAGAGTTCAAACCATTTGTACTGCCATAGCATTTCTTTCTTCTAACTCCATCATCCCCTCTCCCCAAAGTGGAAACAATGATACAGTTTACTTGAAGAAAATATCTAACACAGATGGATAACAGTTTTGTGATACTAAAATCTGCTATTTATCTATAATAACACTGAAATCATCAGCCATACTGTTATTTTGTAGATATTTTTTTTTAATAAGGCTTTGAAATAATCAACACAACATGTAACGGTACTAACCCACCCAGGGACAATTTTGTAATAATAATTGTAAATTTTTATTTGGGAATAATAAACATAATACGCAATGTGAATGTATTAGTGTCAAGGTCGAGTGAAGAAAGGTGCAGGAAAAGTTATTTTTTAACCGCATGAACTCTGAACTGTGCACTGTAAAAGTCACGCCAGATGACGTCAAGGGCATACCTTTGTTTACATCACTTTGGAATGTCGAGCGAATCAAACAACGCCTTAAAATCTGGCTACATAACGAATAGAACAATAAAGAGAGATCACGTGACCATTCGCCCAGCTAAGAAGCGTCATCTTTTCGAATCGCCCCAGTCGTCACACAACACCTAACGGCGATGGACGTGGGCCGTGTGCTCGCCCGTAAATTATTAAAAAAAACTAGTCGACAATGTACTCTTGTGCTGTACAGCCATAAAAGTTCCGCGGCCGAAATTTCGGGCGCCCGGACACCAAAAGGTGTAGAATGTTAAGTTTGACATAAAACAGTTATTTTATCAATATAACATGAAGTATCAGTTTTGTTTTAATCAACAGTTACCTGGTGGAAATTATAGTGGAAAAGTAAAATAGTTAAAAAGAAAATCTGCGTAGTAAAGAAAAAGAAAACGTAAGGAGGATGGACGGTGTTGGACACAATTGCAGCTATCTATTATTAATCCCAATATTAATCACGTTTACACTCAACAGAAAAATGCGTCCTCCAGTTATACTAAAAAACCAACCAATTTCTCAACAAAGAACCAACAAGTACTTAGGATTTCATTTGGATCATTGACACACGTGGAAGCAGGATGTACATGCAAAAAGAAATATGTACAAATATGTACTGATTGACAGAACGCAAGTCACCATTATCAGTTAATAAAAAAGTCCTGCTATAAACAACTGTTTTAAGACCTATGTGGACGTATGCCTACAATTGTGGGGATCATCAGCTAACTCCAATATTGACATCATCAGAAGATATTAAGCCAGAGGCCTGTGGGAAATTGTGTTGTGGAGTGTTAATTATGTTGAAAAATTAAATGCTCCATCCTAACTGACTACAGTAATGAACCTTTAAATACCAACAATATATTAATGTATGAGTCCCATTTTATATATATATATATATATATATATATATATATATATATTTCAATCACTTTCTGCTACAGTCCGTTTCTTGATGTATATAATACATTTAATATTTATACATAAATTTACCTCAAGATGTTATTTTTCTATTTGGAACATGTTTCGGGTACTATCTTGTACCCATCCTCAGCCTTCCGGTTTTTTTGTCTGGTGAAGTACATATGTGTTGTTGGTTGACTATTGTGGCTTCCTGTTGGCTTCTGGTATTTCAAGTTGGTTTTATTGTGTGTGATTGTGGTGTATGTGTTAGTTTTTTGTGTATTTTCAATGTTGAGTGCTTTGAATATTGTGTCATGTTTTGTATTGATTTGTATTTGTTCAGGTATTGTGTTGGTTTTGGTTCCTTTTATTGAGTTACAACAGAAAACAAACTAATACCTGAACAAATACAAATCAATACAAAACATGACACAATATTCAAAGCACTCAACATTGAAAATACACAAAAAACTAACACATACACCACAATCACACACAATAAAACCAACTTGAAATACCAGAAGCCAACAGGAAGCCACAATAGTCAACCAACAACACATATGTACTTCACCAGACAAAAAACTGGAAGGCTGAGGATGGGTACAAGATAGTACCCGAAACATGTTCCAAATAGAAAAATAACATCTTGAGGTAAATTTATGTATAAATATTAAATGTAATATATATATATATATATATATATATTGTAAAAAGACATATGAGTCCAATATTCCAGTAACCCAAAATATTAAAACATGTCAATAATTGAGTGCAAGAGACACACCAAGTGATTATTATCAAATGCCAAGAATGGAACTACATGAGCAACTCAGCAAGAAGGATGAGCTCACAACAACAAAAGTTAATAAAACTAATGTTAACTAGCAAGTGAAATAACATTATAAGGAAAAGAAGATGCACCAAACAATGATTGTACCACAGGAACCAACAACCCAATAGTTTTCGGTCAGTAAGGAACCAAAGAAGACAAGGAAGAAACATACTACGAGAAAGACACCTAACAACCATGGCATAAAATATAGATTCCAAGAGCCAGTCAACCATAAATCAACATCTTACCCGTATATGTAATAACTGAGAACTTACAGATTGAAGAAATGGACAAGAACTGACTAACTGAGATGACCAATATGCAACTGATAATGTTATAAATAAGTAGGACAAGATATATAATAAACGAATGAAGGTAACAATACTGTTAATTGAATAAAAGCTGTAAATAAAAGCATAGTAACATGTTATGCACAGCTCCCATGTAATATAAAGAAGTATTAAAAATTGTCTCATAATAATAACAAATATTAGTCAAATAGTCAAACAATCATGTAAGATAAGAAAAAGAAATAACTAAGGAATTACCAGTTATCCTTAATAAAACCAAACTTAAGAAAATAAGGTTAAAAGAATTTAAATTTGTATCAAACTAACATACACATTGTTGGTACGAATAATGGAACCACATAACCTAAGATACAGGTACTATTCACCTGAATTCACATTTGTCAGTAGGAAAAACATACCCAAACTAAAATGTTTTATGCCTTAAACCAAGTAGAAATAATAAGCTATTTCAGATACCAATATAAGATACCCAGAATGAGTATTAAATAAGAATTTAAGTAAATGAAGTGAACCAAAACCAACCAAAATGGGATCCACTATGTAAAACCAGAACAAAATCACATTATAATACCAAATAGAAACAAAAGGTTAATGTCTATACCACAAGTAGGGTATAATATCACTATTTTAATAGTATAAGAATATTAAATATCACTATTACTTTAACGACTCGGAACACTAGGTTTTTTATAAGTAAAAGCAAAAAGTTTTACCTTACAGCCTTAACCGGTTTTCTCCTTTAAAAGGCTTCTTCAGAGGCTCCGAAGCCTCTGAAGAAGTCGTTAAAGTAATAGTGATATTTAGTTAAGTAACGGACACGTGATGGACAACAAAATCCAAGAATATGAATATTATAAGAAAGGGCATAATTTATTATAATAGTAATTAAGAACACCTGTCATGTGACACCAGGTGTAAGTAATGTTATTCAATGATATACACTAAGGGACAGACCAGTGTACAAAACCACCAAACCAATTATAAAGATACTACTATGATTAAACTATTGTAACTAAATAATAGTAGAAAAAGACAAAAAATACCAAATAAGAATGAAAACAAGTATGCACCTCATAGTGCAAGATAGAGGTCACATTAATGACAGAAATAACAAGGAATACCATTATATTCCAACTAGCAGAGACTTACAGTAGTTGAAACCATTTATTATTGTCAACTAGAGACATACAGAAGGTACACAACTACCTTCTATTATTAATAATATGTAAATACAAATATAGGGACATATGCTAAGGCCATGTTAGCATAAGTAATGTATTTTGTCAGTAAATTTAAGTTACCAGTAAGTAAGAAGTGTAAGAGAACTTGGAAGGCATGCCCTCGAGTGTGTATGAGTGCCATTAAATAGTGTTAATCAAAAAATAGATATAAATAATAGTGAATTGTGATAATCCCAAACAATTAACTCCCTTGATAATGGACCAAAGCACACCATGAGTGGACTCAAAATAAAGAGCCGAGTATTACCAATCCAATGATACGCTCAGATTTCAAGTCTAAGCAATATTAAAAAAGTTATTACAATTATTAGGTATTTGTGTCAAATCGAGCAAACATTTATACTCTCGACACCAGCTACCCCACGCCAAAACCAACAATTGAAATAATTCGCTGGGGGGGGTATGTGCATCAAATTAAAGATCGTCAACCAATCAGATCCAAGAAATTAACTAACTTTTGGACAATCGCAAGACGGAACGGCAGAGAGAGATGCGTGTTCTCGTCAATTTTTAATCAACTTCAGAAGGGGACAGACGGCTACAATTCGGCGCAAAGAATCAGCTGTTCATATGATTCATGCGCGTCACCGATGTAAACAGTGCAACCTAACCTCAATTTGTGATAACATAAATACTTTAGTATCGAAGGTGTTAAGTGTAACAGTGCGTAACAAGGATTGCTCAGTGTATAATCCAGAGCAATTCCGGGATTTAATTTATAAATAAAAGGGAGTACAGTGATTTTTACATTATTAGTTAAGAATTGAGAAACGATATAATCGAAACATATTCAACAATGTTCATAAATAAAGAACTTAGGTTAAGGTGTATTCACAATATTCTTTAATCAACAGTAATAATGACAATCCTCAGATTATTTTGAATATTCTAATTTTATGAATTTTTCAACATTCAATTAATTATTATGTATGAATACTTCATGTGACATAACCACACATAATGACAGTTGTCATTTATTAAATATAAATCAAACCAACCAGTATTCACCAATGACTGAGATTTGTCAACTGGATGATCAATTAACAAAAGTTAATAAAAATTTCAATGTTATTTATGTCTTATGATTAGGAAGAGTCTACTATTATAACCATTCAAATGTTTATGTTTACTATGAATAACAACCATGCAATTACCTTTATGTAGAATCAAACAATGAATCAGATGCTTCATTTAATAGCACTGTTTCAACATATTATATTATTGTTCACCTTTTAATTGTTTATCAAGAGTTGTTTTAACGTTGACCAACGTTCTTT
The DNA here is from genome assembly GCA_034769895.1 of Magicicada septendecula. Classification (NCBI taxonomy): domain Eukaryota; kingdom Metazoa; phylum Arthropoda; class Insecta; order Hemiptera; family Cicadidae; genus Magicicada; species Magicicada septendecula. The sequence continues at coordinate 826,973,533 of CM068367.1, forward strand.
AAACCATTTATTGTCAATTGAGTTTTTGTTTTGTTAACCTGAAATGTCTAGAATAGACATGGTTATTATTTTGAATGTTAATTATCAGTGATGATTGAACTGTAATCATCCTCAAACTGCCTAATAATGGTAGAATAAGAGTTCTATTCAATAACTTGGTATTCTGTCAGCTAAAAGAACCCACACAGGAATTAAATTATTTTAACCAAAAAAGTATTTAGATACACTGACTGTAAATCAGTTCTGCCACCCTGAGGCAAATTTTATAAAACCAATAACTCATGTTACTTATTTTGAATTGAAATAATAAATGATAATTCAGATCATTTAAATAGAGCATATTAAATTGAATAAAAATATTATTTTACACAAGAAAAAGGAGTCAGTTAGTTTATTTCAAAAGACTAAGTTTGAAAACAGGTGAACGAATTTCATTGGTCAACTCCTTACCTGTCCTTACTCACTGGTTTTTTCTTCCCGATAGGCGCCAAATTGTTTTCCAGAAAAACAATTAAAAGATTCAATATCAGTTTGTTTGTTTACGGTACTGTGATGAATAATTCGAATTACTCGCAGACTGGTGGGAACTCGAATTTCGCTTCTCTGGGGGGACGTGTTGCCAACATAAAATTTGGTCAAATAATTCTATTCAGTGCTACAGAACACAACATATATAATACATTTGAAATAATTACAAGACAGCTAGTAAAGATTCATACTTATTTATTTGGCTTGATAGCTCATTAATTTTCAATAATTATTGTACAATTGGGATTATTATAACTTTTAGCCTCAGCAATAAATTAATTTTTTACTCAGCAGAGAGCAGGGTGGCAGCACAAAGTTAGTTTGACGACGTTATGGTCGCCGTGTCTTCTTATTTATACAAATTAAATTGCCAATGAATTCTTTTGAGTACGAAAAAAAAGTTGAGAACAAGATGTGTAAATAAAGTTCACCACCTTACAATTGTGGTACTTAAATATGAAAGAGGTTTACATTAAATTCAACTCTGTGGTGTTAAAAGTGTGTGTCAGTGTTATCGTTTTATACATAGGTTATCTTATAGTTACTTCAGGTATTCATAAATAATTTTTATTAATCTTTGAAAGAAATAGGTGTTCCAATTTCATCGTGAGAGTTTTCTATTGTGAGAAAAGTAGATCAGTTTTAGTTCTTTAATTAATTATAATTTAATTTATACTTAACACAATCACGGTGTTAGTGTTATCGATTATCAATGGTTTCTTCGCTGTTGTTAATGCATTCATCTAATCTCAAAGATAGGGTTGTCGTCTTCGTTGGCGTCTGTTTCTTTTATTACAATTTTTAGTTATTTATTAATCATGTAACTTCGTTTATTCTTCCTCCTGGTGTTGCTGGAACTCTTGTTTACTTCGGGTATTCAATTTGGTTTAATTTCTTTTTGATCATTTTACTTATTTGCTTTTTAAATGGTCCGCGTCAGTATAGCGTCTATACCTCTGAATTGTTAATAATGGAATCCTGTTACCTAACGGTCAAAATTATAATAACGTTCTGTTTCTATGGTAACCGGCTTGACTCTGATTGGTTAAGTATATTTTAAACTATTGTTATAAATCCTGGTTTTCTGTTCAAAATAAATAAATATTTTATAAATGTTATTTTTCCTTGGGGATATTTCCAATGCTTGAAATATTAATATAAATGTCCCTATTTTCTTTCAATGATCAATTTGACATCTCACAAGGCTGGTCTAGGCCCTGTACTAATGTTTTTGTATAAAATTGATAATTCTATTTTAATACATATTTTACTTATTTATACTATTTATCACAATTCTGACATGTTATTCTGGTTATTTAATTGTAATTACATAATTTATTTGGTCATATGATTCAAGTATAGTATTCAATTGTTTATTATTGGTTTTCTGAACTTATACAGCTATGTCATTTATAGGCGTAAACTGTAACATCTTAGAATTTCTTAATTTGCTCTATTTCAACATTATTTACTAAGCACATATGGTTTGCTTATTTGCATTCGTGCTTATTGGCTTTTGAAATACATTGAATTGTTTTTACAATTTATTCATGTTATTATATTTTTACCAAATTATTTCCTATCTGATATTTTACTTTCTATTTATATTATATTTATTAATTTGTTGTTTGTTAGTTTTTATGTTATTATTAGTTTTACTCCTACTTCCATTTCTCACATATCTATTTAACTTAATCTATTAACAAAACATAACATATAAATAACTTGATGGTCTGTATATTGTTCAGCCATACTCTTTCTTATTACATACAATTATTATATTGTATGTCATTACTCAAGATGTTCATACTCTTCATAACATAGAAATAACTACTTCTTATTAAAAAAATACAATTATTATCTTGTATGTCATTAATTAAAATGTTCATACTATTCATCTCCTTATACCTTCCTTACTGATATATAAATACAAACATATTGTATTAAACTTCTGCCTTCTGGGTTTACACTCCCTCAAACATCAAACAAACAAATTACTTTTCATTTACTTAATAACATAACAATTTTGTGAGTATTGTATTGATACCCTCTATTCTATATAGATAAACCTTCTAGTCATTCTTTTGGTAATAGAATATGTTTTTATATTTTCTTACCCTCACACCTACGCTGTTTCTTACAGTTTAACACAATTCACTTATTTTCTTATTCACCATTTGGTTATGGTTTTGGTTTGTTACACTGGGTCACTATTCTTTCCTTAAAATTATAAGTTGTTTATTTTAATATTACTACCACTTCACTGTTTATTGTTACCACTTCCTACCTATCTCTCACTCTTGGATCGGGTTTTAAAACACAGTTTTATAGTCATTTTCCTATATCTTATGTTCTACTTTTTCTCTCACTATAGGGTTATTAATAATACATATATTCTATTAACAAATGTTTTCCCTTAATTACTATTGATAGTGTACTTTTTGTTTACATACTCTATATAATACTTGTTACTATTTTTTACTTTATTATTTGTGTTCTGAAATTGTTTGTCTACCTTTGATTATTTTATTTGTTTTATATATCCTATGACTGCTGTTGGGGCTTGTTCTACCTTACCATATCTATTGGGTTATTTTGGTTAAATCGCATTGTACTATCGTTTTTTCAAGTTTTGTTTCATTGCTTGCTACATTTCTCTTATCAGTGGTTACTTTTATTATTACCTTTATCTGTTTGATCGCATGATTATGTTAACTACCCATTCCTTTATCTGTGACTCATCCCTTTTAATTCATAGTGTTAATCATTTAGTATTTTATTCTTATCATGTTGCTTCATAAATGTATGTTGAGGATATGTACCCTTACATATTGCCCTGCCGCTAAAATTGATTATTTCAGCAAGTATCGTTCAGGTGTTTGAGTGATCAATCATATATTTAATTTACTTTATTAATCACTTGTTAGTTTTGAGCTATCGGTTCTTAATGCTTTATTTAGTGTCAGTATTCTCCTTGATTTCCTGTATTATATTCTTGTTTAATGTTTTTTATCCCTATAATATCTAATTCCCTAAAATTATATTGATTCGGATCGGAGGAGGGTACTTTTGACTCCTTTGCTCCGCCATCAATTATATCATCTGGGTACAGAGGAACGTATCGTCTGCCCAGGCATATGATTGCTGGATCATCTACAGTCAATCATTAACAAAATTATATAAGTAGTCTAAGTACGACTATAAATAAATATCATTATGGGATTCTCCACATTATTGTTATTTAGATTCTACAATACATTATTTCATATTATAATTTTTTTTTGTTAACTCATACTTTTTAGCTCTTAGTGATACGATATTACTGATGGGTATGATACACATGATATTATTATTATTAGTTTTTTATTACTTCTCTTTCAACACTGATTTTTTATTAATCGGCTTCAGGATGCTTTTCTTGCATTTAATAATATTTTTTCATTGAAGATTGGTTATATGTTCCCTTTTTTCTTTGTGTATTTGGGTCTACGATCTCATATGTATTATTTTGATTGTCCTTACTTACTATATAAGGTCCGGTGTAAAGTAGCAATAGCTTCTTGGCTATCCCTTCCATGGTACTTGGTAACTCTCTGTTTTTAAGTAATACTTGCTCTCCAATCTGATATTGTAGGGGTTTTGGTTGCAACTGGTTATATTTTTGTCGTATCTTGTCCGTCTTCTCGAGTATTTTGTTGTGGAATCGCACGTTATCGAACTGGTATTCTGCTCCATTGGGAAATTGGATCAATGAAGAAATTTCTCTGGGTGGTGGTCTTTGGAACATTGCTGTGTATGGTGTTGTTTCAATAAACTGGTGGTGCGATAAATTTATAAAGTTTTCGGCCGCTGGTATGTACTCAGTCCACTTACTGTGCTGATCGTAACAGTATGTACGGAGGATTCTTCCCACTTCTCTCAAGACTCGTTCTGCAGGGTTGCTGTTTGGATGGTACACTGATGTCTTGTATGTTTTTATTCCGTGGTTTAGCAAAGTGTTCTTCCATTTATTCCCCTTGAATTGTGTTCCATGATCAGTGATGATGCATTTGGGTGTCCCCACTTCACTAATGTATGGTAATAGTATTAGGTTTAAAATTTTCTGGGTAGTGGCGCGATTGATGGGGTAGAGCTTTGTGAACCTGGTGTAGTGGTTGAACACAATAACGAGGTATTTGTATTCATGCCTCTCTCCACTACGCGGAAATTTTCCGCATATGTCAACGAAAACTTTCTCCAATTTACAAGAGGTGGTGATAGGTATCATAGTGCCCTCCTTTCTGTTGTTGTTGACCTTCACTAGTTGGCAGATGTGACATTGTTTTATGCATTTCCGTACCTTTCTGTTGGTGTCTTTTATGTTCTTGTAAGGCCTTTACTACATTTAACACACCCATGTGCCCATATCTCTCATGATAATCTAGAATTAGGTCCTTCTCTGTGGCCCGAGGTATGGCGATTTTCCAGGTGTTGAATTTATCTCTGGTTTTAATGAAAAGTATTCCAGTAATTGCAGTAAAATTGGGATATATGGTCGTCTTTGTCTGTTAACCGTTGTCGAATTTTATTCAGCTTGGGATCTTGTTCTTGTTGTCGTCCCAGTTTTTTCATGATGTTGGCCAAGTCAGTTCTGCTCTTAATAATATGGTATATTTTAATGACAGTCTCCTTTTCTCCTTCATAAGTCTGGTCTTTAATGTTTACTCTGGACAGGGTATCGGCTACAACATTTTTCTTGCCCGGGATGTATTCCCAATTTAAATTATATTCCTGTAATACTAAACTCCATCTAGTCAATCTTCCATGACTTAATTTACAATTTCTCAGGAATGATATGGACTTGTGGTCAGTCCTTACGGTAATCGGGTACCCCAAGATGTACGTATGTCCTAAATTTTCCACAGGAAAACACAACGCTTAGCAATTCCTTCTCCGTGACAGTGTAATTTCTCTCGCTGCTGTTTAATACTCTACTTGCGAAACTGATTACACAATGATTCACCTCTTCATCCACCTGGTACAAAACGGATCCGATGCTAACGTCACTGGCGTTGCAATTTAAGTAGAATGGCTTGGTGAAATTGGGATGACATAACATTACTGACTCGATGAATTTGTCTTTAATAAGTTGGAGAGTTATGTCTTGTTCGATTCCCCACGTCCATTTGTCCTTGGATGACAATTGATGTGAAAACGTGGCTGTCATTTCCGAGAAATTTCTTTGAACTTCCGGTAATAGTTGCATAGACCGAGGAATGACTGGAGTTGTTTCTTGTTTTTAGGTGTTGGAAACTTCTGTATGCATTCAATTTTTCTTGTGATGGTGTTGTCCCATGTCCAGACAAGTTGAACCCTAAAAATTGTACTCCGTCAGCCAGAAATTTGAATTTTTCCAGTTTGAGAGTTATATGGTTGTTTGATAGTTTTTCTAATACGTGTTCTACCCGGCGACAATGTTCATCCCACTTCTCTGATATTATTAAGAGATCGTCTACGTAGACTGTCGTAAACTGTAGGGCATCCGGTCCAAGTATCTGGTCCATAATTTTTACGAATACTGCTACCGAATTCACCAATCCGAAGGGTAATCTTTTAAATTGGTAGTTCCGTCCTTCAAACATGAATGCCATGTACCTTCTACTGGATGGGTGTAACTCGACCTGCCAATAGCCACAGACAATGTCCCATGATGAATTTGGTCCCGTAGAACTTTTTCAGGATTTCTTCTATTTCCCCTGGGGACGTAAAATCATTTACAATGTTTTTATTAATCTCACGGTCGTCTAGACATATTCTCACCTTCCCGTGTTTCTTTGGAACTGCTAGGATAGGGCTGGTGTAAGGTGAGTAGCTTGGTTCAATTATGTCTTCTTCTATTAATCGGTTGATTTCTGTTCTCACCGCTTCCTTCAATGAAAATGCGATCGGGTAAGATTTTTTATTAAAGTTGACAGGCTCTCGGAATTCAATTTCGCACTGATAATCTCTGACCTTCCCAGGTGTATCTGAAAATACGTGTCGGTATCTATTGTACACGTCTATAAGTTATTCCGCTTGTTGAACGGTTAACTGTGCTTTCGTCTTCTCTCTCTAGAAAGTTCGGATCTCGTAGATTTTTTCGTGCCATAGCTGTTCATTGTCGGTCTCGTCACAAATTCTATTGTTCGGTGTTTGTTCCCCAGTATTTCGGTATTTCTGGATATGGTACGTGGTTTTGTTCGATTGTTTTTCGTCACTACTGATTAAATCTGTTGTCCATTGCGAGTCACCCTTCTTCAAGAATAGTTTGGATTTACTTAGGTCAATTATAGCTGATTACTGGCGCAGCATATCGCAACCAATTAGCATCTGGAATGGTAATCCACTGGGTACTAGGAATGTCATTGTTATGGTTTGTCCGTCGCTCGTCAGTTCTAGTTGTACCTGTTTTCGGACGGTTCTATTCTGTCGCCCGGTCGCTCCTACAAGGACAATGTTACTGATGGGTAGTGTAAGTATAGTCATCTTACTCCCTTCCTGTATTCTATGAAGCTCGATGGTGTCGATTAATGAAATGTTGGATCCCGTGACTATCGTTATCCGCGTTGGCACTCCGTTAATGTTAGTAGTGATATAAGCAGTTTCGCTGTTGTGGTTGTTATCAGATTGGTTATCTTTTTCTTCGAGCAATTCTTCTCTTATATTCTTTAAATATTTTACGTGTACGATGGTAATTATTCGTTCATTGTGAGTATGATGAATTGTATGATTTAACCCAATAGATTGGTTCAGTGAGGGTGTTATTTGTCTTTTCATTGCCGCGCTTAGTTTAAAGCCGGTTCGTGCTGTTCGTCCCGCCGGTCTTGCTGACTCGTAGGCTGATTTCCGCTAACTGACGGTCGGGGTTCAGGCTGGTTACGGTCCTCTTCGTATCGATCGCGCCGGTATACCTCCTGACTGCGACTTCTGCCTCCACTGGCTCTGGTATCACGCCTGTTCTTATTGCTGTATCGGTGTCCGTACGCATTACGGTCGATACTTCGGCGTCCTTGGTAGTAGGATCTGCCTCTACCGTCATCTTCGGCTCGCACATAATTCACTCGGCGATAGTTCCGATTTTGGTCATTCTGGTTCCGGTTATTAAAATTGGTGTTGTTGTAATATGGACGGTTGTAGTTCATGTTGTTCGGCCGATTGAATTGATTTAGTGGATTGGTTGGCCGATTATTGTTACTGTTATTATTGTTCACGGGGTTGGCCGAATTATTGTTATTCGATCTATTGTAGACCTCGGCGTTATTATTGTTGTTATTACCGCAATTATTAAAGTTTGGTCGGGAATTGTTGTTATTGTTATTGTGAGTAGTATAAAAGTGAGCGTTAGAAAACACTTCCGGGTTGCGAACGAAAACACTACCGGGTTCCAGTTCATGACGTCTTAGAGGCACTGGCAGCTGGTGTCCGAGCTGTCCATGTGACGTCACTGTTGTGTGTGTGTGTGTGTGTGTGTGTGTGTGTGTGTGACTGAAACACTTCCGTGTTCCAGTTCATGACGTCACACAGAGGCCCTAGTCGCTGGTGTCCGCATGGCTAAAACCTGTTTCAAGACGTCACGGAGGCCGTGGTTTCTGCATGTCCAAAATTTGGTAACCGAAAACAATGTGTAGCGGATGGGGGACCCGGAATTCGGCGGTTGCCGAGGGCCCGGACTCACAGAGGCGATGTCATCGGGTACCGTTACGCGAAATTTTGGGGGCATCGGGTACCGTTACCCGAAATGTTTAAATCAACGGATGGGGGTACCCGAAATTTGTGGGTACGCCCACATGACGCATGTATAAAACACTGGTTATGACGAAACAGGAGGCTGGGTGGATATGATAGCTGGTTCGACGACTACGTAGAGGGCGTGATGTCTGAAATTTGACACCCGAAATGATTAAAACAACGGAGGGGGGTACCCGAAATTTTTGGTGTCCGAAATTTAGTACCCGAAATGTTTAAATCGACGGATGGGGTTACCCGAAATTTTTGATGTCCGAAATTTAACACCAGAAATGTTTAAATCAACAGATGGGGGGGTACACCCTAAAACAAGTCCTGTATGTCTAAACTCTGGATGGTGGAGGGGGTACCGTTACGCGAAAATAATCGGTTAAAATTTCGGGCAATAGGTACCTGACGGGTTCCGAAATTTGGTGATTAATGACATCCCGACGCGGTTCCTCCGGTACTCAAAACCGGATATTGTATTATTATAATGTTTATATTGTGTTAATATAAAACAGATGCATCGATTTGAATACTGTTTAGAAAACATATTCTTATTATGCGTTACTAAAATTGTTAACTGAATAAATATATTTACTCCTGTGACGATTTGTATGTAAACCAGTCAAACAGCATCTAAGCTGGTACACGCGGTGTGTGTGTGTGTGTGAAACACTTCCACGTTCAGTTAATGTATTCAAAGAGGAACTGATAGCTGGCGTCCGTGTTTTATAAAGCTGTGTGTTTGTGTGTGTGTGTGTGTGTGTGTGTGTGTGAGGTTGACGTTGAACTGCCTCAGGCAAGCTGTTATAAGGTGTTGCGCTCTTTCTCTACTATAAAAACCGGTTTCTTTGCTGCTACATTCCATGTGAGAGACATACATCTCAACGCTTTTGTGCTTATTCAAGTATGATAGCAATTACTGTTTTGTATAAGGGGTATAATAATAAAAATAACATAGGTTATGGTTTATATATAAGTTTTAATAATATCGAAAGCTTTTACAATCAAATCATAAGCTATAATTTCTTTTCTCTCTCTACACACACACGTTTTATATTCACAAGACAATTATAATTGAGCAAAACATACGCGCTCTCTCTATATACATAACTAAACAAAATAAACACTTTATCTCTCTCTCTCTCTCTCTATATATATATATATACATAATTATACAAAATAATCTTTTTTCTCTCTCGCTTTCTCTCTCTTTTGCAGCCTTGAAGGTTCTCTCTCCACACACACACACACATACACACACACACACACACACACACACACACACACACACACAATTAACAAAATAATAATTACATTTACTACAACCAAAACAAGCCTTATATGTCTAACAATAATAATAATAATTAATAACCTACAATATTACAATGTTGATGTGTAATATGTTAATAATAACATACTAAATGTAGACACACATCAAATGATAATTACTATGGTGTTAACTACATGTGTAAAATGGTACACCAAAACCTTGGATTCAACTCTTTTTAGTATTTTAGATAATAACAGAGGAACAACGCTTACAAAGCGCACATCCAGTGGAATTATGCCTTAACCAATTACATTTTTTTTTGTCAAAATAATTTTTTAAAACAATTGTTCTTCAGAGTGTAAATTCTCTCCACTCACAAGCACTCAGAATGTTACAGTGGTCACCATATGGTGGTGAACGACATACATCTCCCTCGCATTCGCACAAACACATAACATCGAAACAAGGTTTCTGTAACTATGCGAGAAATCTTTAAAAAAATTTAATTACACATAAAAATTTAATTAACACTTTAATGATTGTTTATCTCAACTTTTTATGTTATAAACCACACACTTTTTTAATAATTAAAAACAGAATATAATTTCCTACAATTAATAATACTTGATCAAATACAAAAGAATGTAGACACATCAAATGATAGTTAGTGTGGTATTAAAAAAAAACATGTATTCTGAATTAAAGTCATTTTGATATCTTAGATAACAACAGACGCGACAACGGTTACGAAGCGGACATCCGCTATAGTCATGCCTTGACCACTCATATTTTTTTACCAGCGAGGTATACGCTGTACCCGTAAAATTATACATCATATAGTACATCTGATTAACCAGCTTTGTTTTAGCAATTAGCAAATCTTTTATTTGAAGATATTCAATATTATGGTTGTTACAATAACTAATTGATATTTTGAAGAGTTTGAAAAACTCATTACGAACAAATACTTTCATTTTGTAAACATTCTTTTCGTTTCATATTGATATCCATCTACTCAGTGTCTTACGATTATTTCTAAAATTATAATCGAATTTAATCATGTCGCATCGCCAATATAATCTATTATTACCATTTATTTCTCTGTTTAAAAGTTTTTCTACAATATTAGAACCAAGCAACACCTTGTTCTTTCTCTGAAAATGAACAGTTAACATTAAAAAACAACAACAAAAAATAGAGAAGTCTACTTCAACATTTAAAAAAATTTTACTATTAATGTTATTATTACTATTATTATTATAATAAATCAGTCCTGTTCTCGTTTATTTGGTCTGAAAAAAAAAAGAGAAAAAATTAATACATAACCACTTCTGTATAAGTAATTATTAGTGGTACTGAAATATCATACTCACATAATCAATATCCAACTGCACGCTCACTTTCTCGTTCGCCAGCGGAGTGTGTGAGGTTACGCATAGTGATAGCACACAAGGCTTCACAGCTTTCAATTGTTCCTCTGTAAATACGTCACACCATCTTTTAGGTAGGTATACATAGAACAGTTTATTCTCCGGCTGAGGACAGGCTCCGGTATCTTCCAAATCTACCACAACTGACTCCCCGAATTTCGTTTTCACAAATTTCATGTGAATTATATGATACTTTACTCCTAAAGAAAGACTTGACAAGTCTCTTTTTGATAAAAAATTTTCAACTGTCTTCGCGTTCGCGACGATTCCTTCCATGGCGAGTACTGATGACTGCACAGGGAAACACTGGCGTATTTATTCTGTTTCCCCCGACCACGTTCCTTCCTTCTAAAGCGTCATCTCCATCGGTCACGACCGGACGACGACACCCTACCCCGCACCCCGCACCTCCACCGCAACGGTGAAGGCTATAATTTTGCTTCCTACCCCACCCCGCGTCGTCACGGGTCACCATCTGCTTTCGGTCACGACCGGACGATGACATCCTACCCCGCACCCCACACCGCACCCAGAGCCTCACCACCACCCCGCACCTCGCCTACATATTTTGTTCAATTACTTTGTCTGTCGCTCCGCAACGACCGGGTTTACCCCACCCCGCACCCCAATCTGGTCCGTCGGCGACAACCTAGCTTCCTACCCCGCACCCCACCCCGCGACGTCTCGGACCACCATCTGCTTTCGGTCACGACCGGACGATGACATCCTACCCCGCACCTCCACCCCACATCCCCACTCCGCACCGCAACGGTCATGGCTACAACTTTGCTTCCTACCCCACCCCGCGTCGCCTCAGGCCACCACAACGCACATCTGGTTGGTATTCGACGTTTCCTGCTTTCGGTCACGACCGGTCGTACAACCCAGCCCCCCGTGCCCCGCACCCTACATTCCGCGGGAGGCGACTCAATGAGCGCGCTTCGGTCAAGGTCGCCGGCATCCTGTACCCCGCACCTCGCCTACCTCTCGGTCACGGACACCGGCTGCAACCTAGCTCCCTACCCCGCACCACCATCCGACACCTTTACCCCGCACCCTGCACCGCATCGGTCACGGACGTCGGCTTCCTACACCGCACCCCCACCCCACCCAGCCCTCCGCAACGTGCGTCATCGGTCACGACCGGACGATGACATCTTAGCCCCCCCACCCCACACCTCTACCCCGCACCTCCAGCACACACCGCATCGGTCACGACAACCCCGCACCTCGCACCCCACCCCGCGCAGCTGCTCCTCGCGAGCGGAGCGCGGCGACAGCGTTACCGGTCACCGAACTGTCTATATAGGGAACCGACGACGCGAAGCCGGCCTCAGTACTTTCACAATGGCCAGCAGCAGCAGCAGCAGCAGCGAACACCGTGCTATCAATGGTAATGTAATTACTATAAAATGTATGATACTTGACAATACACTAAACACACAAACAGTTTATTAGATTACAAACACACGGTTGTTGATAAGATTTGTAGTGAAGCCGTAGCATTAAATAATTATATAAAATGGTATTTAGCAGTTCGTGTATCTTTTAAAAAATTAATAAACACCGAAAATATTTATTGTAATGCTGTATTCAGATCACGTACAGAACTTAAGTCACAGTATGACGATATCGATGAACAGTATTCGATAGCTAGCGAGAAAATAATGGAATCCGTTGACAAATTCACGCGTGACGGAAGCGGGTGGGTCGAAAACGGTGTCGAGTCGGTGGAACTAAATATTACAAAATACAATCCTCTTGTGAGGTCGAGCTTTCTACCTACACCATCGAAATTGTCAAACAGTAGGAAAGGAATTATTAATGTGAAAAATTTAGAAGATGAAAAGTGTTTCTTGTGGTCTGTGCTCGCCTGTATACACCCGATCGCGTGTAACCCGCATCGCGTTAGCCATTACCTTCCGTACGAAGAAGAAATAAACATGAAGGACATACCTTATCCTGTTGCAGTCAATAAGATAAAACGTTTTGAAAAATTAAACGAAAACATATCCGTTAACGTTTTTGGCTACGAAGACGAGGTATATCCTTTACGTATCACTGAACATCGCTGTAGAAAGTACCACGTAAACCTACTGCTACTGTCCGACGCGAACACTACTCACTACTGCCTCATACGGAACCTTTCGCGTATGCTTTCGTCGTTGACAAAACATCGCGCCGTATCAGTGTACTGCAACTACTGTCTACACAGATTTTCGGACAATAAAGATACTAACGCTGCGCGAAAACGAGTTGAAGAACACGAACGCAACTGTTCTCAGCATGGAGTACAGAAAGTAAAACTTCCTGATGAGGACGAAAAGTGGATGTATTTTAAAAACTTTTCACTTTGTCACCGCTTACCTTATACGGTATACGCTGACTTCGAATCGTTTATTGTTCCGACCACCGGTAAAAACGTGGCACATCACATACCAGCCAGTTTCTGGTATGTGACAGTTGACTCGATGGGAAACGTCGTCAAGAAACCTGTAATATACCGCGGTAAAGACGTGGTGGACACGTTCCTTCGTGTGCTTTTAGCCGACGTTCAACGACTCGATAGAAAGTTTAATAAACCGATCCAAATGACAGCGGCCGATGAACGGTCATTCCGAAACGCCACGCACTGTCATCTGTGCAAGAAGCCGTTAACGGACGACACGGTTCGAAACCATTGCCACATAACGGGTAACTATTTAGGCGCTGCTCACAATGCGTGTAATATAAATTACAAAATACCAACACACGTTCCGGTTTTTTTCCATAATTTAAGTGGCTATGACTCGCATCATTTGATGCAAGGTTTCGGAAAGTACAAGGAAGATGAAATAACGTGTATCGCTACTACAAGCGAACGTTACGTCTCCGTTACACTCGGTCAGCTCCGGTTTCTCGATTCTCTGCGGTTCATGAACGCGTCACTTGAAAAACTCGTCTCCAACTTATCCGCGGATAAATTTAAAATCCTTAATCAATTTTACACGCGTAATGTTGATTTACTGTTGCGTAAAGGTGTGTACCCTTACGAATACGTTACGGACGATTCAAAATTTGGCGAGAGGCAGTTACCGGACCGCGTACATTTTTACAACGGGTTGACAGAGTCGGATATAGACGAAGAAGATTACGCGCACGCTCGAGCGGTTTGGTCGGCTTTCGACATGCAAACGTTCGGTGATTATCATGACCTTTATTTAAAAACGGTTGTACTACTGCTTGCTGATGTATTTGAAAACTTTCGAAACATGAGCCTGCAGTATTACGAACTCGATCCGTGTAACGTTTTTACCACCGCCGGTTTAGCGTGGAACGCGATGCTGAAAATGACAGGAGTCAGGTTAGAGTTACTCCGCGATATAGACGTACACCTGTACATCGAAAAAGGTATCCGAGGCGGTTTAGCAGCAATTTCTAATAGGTACGCCAAAGCCAACAACCCGTACATTCCCGATTATGACGCAAGCAAGCCGCACAACTATTTACTTTACCTCGATTGTACCAACCTGTACGGAACGGCTATGACACAGCCTTTACCACTGTACGGTTTTCGATGGTTGGAACGTACAGAGATCGATACGTTGAACGTGCACGCGTTACGCGACGATGGTGACACCGGTTATATCCTGGAAGTCGATCTGGGGTATCCACATTACCTACACGACTTACACAGTGACTACCCTTTAGCACCTGAAAAGCGTACTATTACGGACAGTATGCTTTCACCGTACTGCTATCGCATGAAGCTGTTAAAAGACTTTGTGTGTAGTAACGGTAAGGTAGAGAAACTGATAACGTCCCTCGAGGACAAGACAAAATACATTGTTCATTACAGAACATTGAAACTCTACCTCGAACTAGGAATGGAGTTGAAAGCGATTCACCGTGTGTTAGCATTCACACAGTGCGTATGGTTGAAACCTTTCATCGATTTTAATACGGAGCGACGAAAGGAAGCCAAAAACACCTTTGAAAAAGACTTTTTTAAGTTAATGAATAACGCTCCGTACGGAAAATCGTTGGAAAACGTACGAAAGCGAATCGATTTCAAGTTAGTTCCAAACGAGAAGAAACTTCACAAACTAACCGCTAACCCCAGGCTACAACATTTTTTCATCTATAACGAGGACCTGGTAGGTCTCACGATGAAAAAAACATCCATTACACTGAACCGACCTTTGTACGTTGGGTTCAGTGTATTGGATATTAGTAAGCTGATCATGTATCGGTTCCATTACGGATTCACGATGAATACGTACGGGTCACGTGCACGTCTATGTATGACGGACACTGACTCTCTGTTGTACGACATTCGCACCGACGATGTGTACAAAGACATGGAGGAGCATCTCGAACTCTTTGACACGTCGGAGTACCCTAAGACACATCCGTGCTATAGTGAAACAAACAAGAAAAGGTTGGGTACGTTTAAAGACGAAACAAATGGAATACCGATACTTGACTTTGTCGGGTTGCGCGCAAAATGTTATTCATTCGTTACGGCAAACGATAAAGAGAAAAAGGTAGCGAAAGGTGTGCCACGTTCCGCGATAGCTACACAGTTGAAACATCAACTTTATAAGCAATGTGTAAAGACCACTTCTCAAACTTATACTACGGCGCAGACTATCCAAAGCGAAAAACATAACATATACACAAGAAAGCTTACAAAATTATCGCTGTCACCGTACGATGACAAACGATATGTCTTGGATGACGGTGAAACAACACTGGCGTACGGTCATTATAAACTCTGTCAACCCAGACGCGAGATAATTCAGCAAGCGAGAAAATCCGTTATAAATTATGCGTTCGATATACGTTGATATAAGACTCGCTTGCAGGAGCAACACACTGTCAGTAGCGACGATGAAGTCGGTGAGGTTCAGTGAAAACGTAACGGTATATCTCGTACCAAAATTTTGCGATTCGCGTTTCGGGTGGCGATATGGAAAACGTACGCAAAACTATTGCAAAAGAATTGCACAGACCGGTGAGAAGGAACTTTCCCAGACGTGCGGTGGAAGTGAAGGGGTTACACGATCTCTACCAAGCGGATTTGGTGGAAATGATACCGCATGCCAAGTTAAACAAGGGGTACAAATATGTAATGACGGTAATAAACGCATTTAGCAAGTATGCATATGCGATTCCCTTAAAAACTAAATCGGGTGTTGAAGTAGCACAGGCTCTCGAACCAATAATTGTAAAAAATAAAATGAAATACCTGCAAACGGATAAGGGGAAAGAGTACTTTAACACTACCGTACAAGCTTTACTAAAGAGATTCAACGTCAAATACTATTCAACGTACAGCGAAAAGAAAGCGTCCATCGTAGAGCGATTTAATCGTACGTTGAAAACGAACATATACCGCGCGTTCAGCGAGCAAGGCCATTATCGGTGGTTGTCGCTTTTGCCTAAACTGGTGATGGTATACAACGACAGAGTGCATAGAACTATAGAGATGAAGCCGCGACAAGTCGACAAGAGCAACGAGCAAATTGTGTTGGAACGAATAAGAAAAAATACCGTACCGCGGAAAGTGAGCAAGAAACATAAGTTTAAAATAGGCGATCGAGTGCGTATCAGTAAATATAAAATCACATTCGCTAAAGGTTATACACCAAACTGGACGAACGAGATATATACAGTGCACAGAGTTCAGCCAACCGTACCGGTTACGTACTTGTTGAAAGATCACACGGGTGACGTTGTGGAAGGTGGGTTTTATGAACAAGAATTGAGTAAAACCAGCGTTGGTGATATGTATCTCGTTGAGAAAATATTACAACGTAAAAGTGATCGCGTGCGAGTGCGCTGGCTCGGCTTTGACGGTAAACACGATTCGTGGATACATAAAAAAGATCTGATATAATAACATTACCACAGTATTTAACCGAACGTAAACGAGTTAAGATGAAGATTGAACAACAATCGTTAAAGTTAAATGTTAAGAACGTAGACTCTGCTAAGTACAACGGTAAAGTTGCATATAATAAACACAGTCCACTGTTTCCAAACACAGTTCGATGTATCGTGTGCGGCGGGTCATGTAGCGGGAAGTCAAACGTTGCCTTTAACATGTTATTCGATTCAAACGGACTGCGATTTCAGAACCTGTACGTGTTCTCCAAATCATTATTTCAACCAAAATATCGTATGTTGGAAGACGTTTTTAATACTCTCGCTGACGAAGGAATGACGTACTTCACATACAGTGAAAACGATGAAGTACCACCTCCGCACGAAATTGTACCTAATTCAATCATGTTGTTTGATGATGTGGTATGTGAACGGCAGAATAACATACGAAAATATTTCGCTATGGGACGGCATAGCGGTGTGGACACTTTGTACCTTTGCCAAACGTATAGTCTGGTGCCAAAGCAACTGGTGCGTGATAATGCCAATTTCTTGGTTTTGTTCAGACAAGATGATCTCAATTTACGTCACGTTTACAACGATCACGTTAACACAGATATGAAATACGAAGAGTTCAAAGCGATGTGCGCCGAAGCGTGGAAGGATCGTTACGGATTCATAGTCATCAACAAGGACTCACCGATAAACGCAGGTAGATACAGAGTGGGTTTCGATCGTTTTATACATAAATAGAATAGTTTGTGCAAGAAAGTCATCAGTGTCATGATGGATGGCAAGCAATTCACACATGAAATCGATGCAATTAGCGATAACATAAGACAAAAGTATCGCGCGTTGAAACATGACATCAGAGAGAGCGATGAAGCGTTAACGAGAAAGTACAAACCTCTTTTGGAACCGTTAACCCAGATTTCGGAAAAGTTGAATGACTCCAGTGATAAAATTAAAAAAAAATAAAAGTTGAAGATGAAGATACGAAGGCAGCTGTTGAGACGAAAACACCATCACAACCTCGTTTCCTCAGAACGGAAGTGTTGGCACAAACGCCTGATGTCGAAACACCGAACGTAACTCTTGAAGAGTTTTTAGCAACACCCGAAGGTCGACACAAAGCACAAGAATACGTTGAACAGTCTGTCGAAGGTCCACTCGCGAGGAAATACTTACTGCTCGCGTTGTCTGATGATCGAGATAAGAAGATGGATCATACGTACGGTGTTCGTAACGTTGAAGACAAATAGATGGTAGGCAATTCGGTGTTGGAGATCAATCAAGACGATAGCTTCTACATAGCTGGAAAACGATACAGAGGCACACCGGGCCTCTACGAACTTATGTTTATGAAAGAACCCGACAAGAGCGTCTACGATGAAAACGATTTAGCAACGTACAAGTCTATACTGTCGGACACTAACGCTTATAAACGTTATTATTTACCCGGTGCTAAAGTAAATACAAACAAAGGTTTAAAGTACAGAGAGATAATCGCCCGATTGTTCCCACCACACAGCGGACGTGGTATCGATTACGTACACTGGAACGACCCCAACGAACTGGTTGAACGGTTAAGACTGCTGGTAAGTTCAAAACGCGTCGGTCACACCGGACACGACAACGAAATCATCTCAGTAGTAGAGGAATTACGTGAAGCCAACATTATCGTATAAATTTTATGAACGTCGGTGTAACAACTCATTGTTGTCAACACTGTCGGCATGTGCGGATTAGATTTGACACCTGACTTTGAAGTCGAAAACGAGAGACTGAAAACCTTTACATCATGGCCTGTGCATTTCATCAGTCCGACCGCTATGGTTGCCGCAGGATGAAATTACACAAATGAAATTGACAGGGTTCGATGTTCATTTTGCGGTATAGAAATCTTTCGTTGGAAAGAGGGTGACGATCCGATTGTGTTACACACGCGATGGTCACCACAGTGTCGTTACTTAAAACGGTTAGCACATCATTTGTAGCGTGCAGTCGTACAATGGTTGTGGACAAGTTCGGGAGACATCAAAGTGCCGTGAGCGTGCGACGAGAAACAAAAAGACAATTACGCGATACTGTAGGATTTAAGATTACGAATGATGGGCATATAGATGTTGAAAACAAAAAGATCCGCAATCTGAACGAACCGGATGCAGCAAAGGATGCTGTATCCCTGACTTATATGCAAACACATTGTCTGCTACTCGATGATGAACGTAAAAGCGTGGACGTTAAAGGGTGTAGATTGAAAAATGTTGATACTCCTGTAGACGTTAAAGACGTAGTCAACAAATATTACGTTGATGACAACTGTATACAACACTCGAGTCAAGAGAGAGGTGAGGTCATCGATGCACGAGATCGATGGGTAATCAACGTTCGAAGTCCGGAACAAGCGACCGATGCGGTCAAAAAAACTACGTAGACTCGAATGTCATTAAAAAAGTATCGAACAGCTATTTGTTTGGGCAGAGCTGGTTGTCGGGAGTGAGTTCACCGATTTTTGCAGATGACCCGGTTAACGTAAAATACATGTTGCAGAACACCGTTAGCTTGGGCGAAGATGGTGTTTTCAAAGCAGCAGAAAAGAGAATAACAGACGTAGCGGATGGTTTTGCGGAGAGCGATGCTGTTAACTTAGAACAATTAAATGACGTGAGACGATACGTAAAGAGCGAGATGTATAAAGTCGTTAAAACATTTCAGTATCAACTGGACAACTACTTATTGAAATTGTCTAAGCCACGTAGTTCAGAAGACGAGTGGACACTCGACACGAAGGAAATAAAAAGGTTAATAGATGAATACGATAAAAACACAGAAGAGAAAGACTGGAGATCGGTTTACGATGAACAACAATATTAAGAGGAAAAAGGGGTGGGGCGTCGGAAACGTGCTTAAAAACGTTGTACCGTCCGTTGTTTCGTCAGTTATCAATCGAGCGGTGGGCGCACTACCTGTCGAACTACATCTGCCGGGTTACAGATTCTGTGGACCAGGCACGAAACTTGAAGAAAGATTAGCGCGTGGTGATCGCGGAATCAACCAATTAGACGAAGCCTGTCGCGAACACGACATCGCTTACGCTCAATACAAAGACAACGAAAGTAGACGTATTGCAAATCGTAAAGTCGCGGAAAAGCGTGGGGACGGGTAAAGGCTTTGGATTCGGGTATCAGCGAACGAGCTTATGCGACAGCAGTTGCAGCGGCCATGAAAGCAAAATCAGCAATAGGAAGCGGCCGACGTCGTAAAAATAAAAAGAATGTGAGTAGTCGTAGTCGTGGTGCTCGTGGTGGGATGAAGAAGAGGAGGAAGAGAACTGTCCGAACCGCTAGGAAGAAGAAGAGAACTGCGTCCGGATTGTATCTACGTCCGTACCGAAAAAACTAATTCACATACCGCTCCGCCCGTTGTCCGAAGATGAATTACGTGTATACGCAAAAAAGCTAAACATACCGTATTTTAGAGGTGTTTACATGCGCAACGCATTACCGGATACAGCGCCGTGGAAGAACGAAAGCGTCATCGTAAATTTGGACGACGAGAGCGGACCGGGAACCCAATGGGTATGTTACAAGAAGCGTGGAAATCGAGTACACTATTTTGACGGTTTCGGTAATTTACGTCCACCTCTCGAGCTGATGCAATATTTTGGTGATACAGCCGACGTTCGTTACAACTATGAACGGAAGCAACCTCCTAACACGGTCATCTGCGGTCATTTATGTTTAGACTTTTTATCGTCTTCTGATCAGTAAACTTCAGCATGTCGTCGCTAACGGTCACCGTGACGGGTACCGACGCTGCGAATCTCGTGTGTAACTTTTTCCCACCTCTCGAGTTATACGGTGAATGGTACGTTGGTCTATTGGATTTTACATCGTATAATTCAATACCAAACGTTACTGAAGGAAAAAATAATGCATTTCCAGTAAAAATTTCCAAGGATCAGTGATATCGAAACCTACCGGCACCTATGAAATCAGTGATATCGAAACGTATCTGCAGAAACAGTTAGGCGAGAGAACAATCAGTTTACGTCCAAACAACAACACATTAAAGTGTGAAATTTACTGTAAGCATGTCATCGACTTTTCGCATACACCGAATACCATTGCAAGTACGTTAGGATTCAAGGAGAATCAGCAGCTGGAAGCGTATAAAACACACGAGTCGAACGTACCGTCGACATAATCAAAGTTAACACCGTTCACGTACGGAGTAATATCGTACAGGGTGCTTACAAGGACGGCCAGGACCAGCACACGTTGCATTCGTTTTATCCGACCGTGGCACCAGGTTTCAAAATAGTTGAAACACCGACAAACGTAATATACTTACCAGTAAACGTACAACGCGTTGACAACATCATATTGTCTCTCGTTGATCAGGACGGGGATTTAGTTGATTTTCGCGGTGAAGTTATCACGATACGACTGCATCTGAAAATATGGGATTGTATTTCGGACAAACGTCACCTGTAAAATGGGAGTGTGTACGAAAGGAACATGGTAGTCGGTGTTCAACGTTGAAGCGATTGACATCAAGGAACAAGCGTTTCTTACTTTCACTTGGATTTAAATTATACGATTAAAATAATGTCGGGTGAAATTCTAGCTATCGAACGAGGAGCGGCTTTCGATAACAGAATCGTTGAGTTCGAATATCGTACGCACGCACCGTATGCTTCCACCCGATACGGTAACAACGATGAAATACGTATACCCAACCAACAACAGGATGTTTTCACTTTACCGGCGGAGAGTTTTCTGTACATCGAAGGAACATTGACCAAGGTTAACGCTACCGACACAGCGTTGTACGTGAAATTAATCAACAATGCAATGGCTTTCTTGTTTGAGGAGATCCGTTACGAAGTGTGCGGTGTGGAAGTAGATCGTACGAAAAACGTTGGAATTACTAGCACTGTGAAATTGTTACTATCGAGCAACGAGCATGAAAGAAAGCATCTAATCAATGCAGGATGGGTGACGACAACCGACGAGTCGTTGACAGTACACGACAGTACCGGTGATTTTACGTTTTGTCTTCCGTTAAAAATGCTACTCGGTTTCAACGAAGACTATACACGCATCATGCTGAACGTTAAGCAAGAATTGATTCTGTTGCGTACCTCTACCGATCAGAACGCAATGGTGCTAAAAGAATCAAGTGCAACTGCAAACGGTAATCTCGTAATAAACAAAGTACACTGGAAGATGCCCTATGTGCGCGTGTCAAACAAGTACCGAATACCGCTATTGGAGCACATTGAGGAGGATCATAAACTGGTGATGCCGTTCCGCAGTTGGGAATTGCACGAGTATCCCGTTCTACCGACGACAAATCGACATTCGTGAACCTTGAAGACATCGTCACAGTTGGAAAAACCACGGTATGTGATACTGATATTTCAGACGGACAGGAAGAACAATATAGCGAAAAACGCGTCGGAATTTGATCACTGCAATTTAATGAATGTCAAGCTATTTCTGAACGATAAATACTATCCGTACGATAACCTGAACCAGGACATCGATAAAAAACGTTAGGCACTGTTCTACGACATGTATACACGTTTCCAAACATCATACTACGACCGTCGCAACAGAACGCCTCTTTTGACACCTAATGAATTTATAACGAAAGCACCGTTGTTTGTCATAGATTGTTCCAGACAAGAAGAACCAATCAAGTCGTCTGCCGTTGATGTGCGTTTAGAATTTGAATCCAGTAACAATTTCCCAGATAAAACCACCGCTTACGCTTTGATTATTCACGATAGGATAGTACAGTACACAGCGTTGTCGAATACTGTTCATCGTTTGTCATAAAAAACTTGTTCTCCCCTCTACCAGTTTATAAAGATAGGTATTAGCGATCTCTAGCTTGTAACAAGCTCAGTCCGTCTCAACGATGGAAGGTGACTGTGGTAGCGGCGGCAGCAGCAGGCATTGTGAGTATAACGTTTACTTATCTCTTGCATATCCTATTAACTCTTATACTAAGTTCGTTACCGTCGGACTGTTTAACGAACTCAACTATGAACCGGGTGTTTTGTTTACAAACGGAAAAAAGAAACGTATATTACTTGACTTTTCTGAGTGGAATTACTTGTTGATCTTTCGTGAACAGCTACTATCCAGTATGTTATTGTACGAAGAAGGTGAAAACCGTAAAAAGAAGAAGAGTGTGATGATCAGTCGTAACTTTGGGAAAACGTTTGTTCAGATTAACGGTAGTAAGACCGAAAAATTTGTTTTCACAGAACCCGAGTGGATCCGTTTTGGTTGTTTATTAACAGTACTAAAGAAATATCTTGTTCGCTTGTTTTATGATCAAGATCACTTCAAGTCGTACATTAATCAGGTAGTAGTCAAGGGGTGTTATGTACCACCATCCTTCTTTTTCCCCTCGTTTTTTCGATTGGAAAGCAGTCGTCATGACCAACAGCTAACATTTGATCGTCTTTACGATGAACTGGTGTTGGAAGTAAAAGTGGAGGGGGAATTTGAAAAAATTAACGTATTCGATGCGAACAAGTGTCATTCGGAAAAATGAACTTGAATAGGACGGTTATTGCCGAGTTTGAAGCGTTTCGCGGTGACAAAAATGAATATGTAATCAAAGAGTTCGTTGCAGTTGATATAACAACCGGACGTTTTGTTATCGTGTTGTTCGCTCCACCATACGAACGTGCACGACTGCACCTGAAATTCCGAAAAATCAATGACTCGTTGGAAACACATTATCACGGAATTCGGTGGAACGATGGTAATGTGCCGTACAAGAATATGGTACGCATCGTTGCAGACTTTTTTTCAGACAGTTCTGTTGTCTATACAAAAGGGTTTGAGAAGGCAAATTTCTTACGACAGTTGTATCACCATGGTGAGGTGATTGACTTAAACGATATTCAAGCACCTGTAGTTCCTAGATCCTTTGTACCCATCATACAATGTCCTGTTCCTCATCGTCAACCCGTTACCACTCCCCCCTTACACTGTGCATTGCGCAAAGCTTTGTTTTATTCAGAATGGTTGCGGCAACGAAATTAAATATAGTCGGTTGTGAACATGTTTTCATCATGGTGTTGGTGTGAATGCTACGTGACAGAAATGTCCATAAACGTAGAATTAGGTACCGTAGTGTGTGCGTGAGTGTTAACCTTGACTACGTCACTGTCGCGGTAGAAATACTCATAAACGTAGTCCTGGTAGTTCGAGACGGGTCACTGGCACGGTAGATATACCTGTAAACTCGTCAAGGACAAGTATGGGTGTGAAAATTACTCATTACGGTAGAGCAAATGTGAATACGCATCATGTATGAACAACATATTCACCCGATAAAAAAATAAAAAAAAAAATAAAAATAATGTAATAAATAAAAAATATATGTACTGCTTTTATACATTGACTTAGCATTGCATAGTGTATCTTATCATTATCTACCACTGTATTAGTCAATAGTACAGCGATAGATAACGTGGAGTAGGCCTGCTTTACGAATCTGTAAAGTTGGGGAAACCACATTAAAAAAAGCGTAGCGGTCTCTCATTCGTCTCTGGCCGCTAGGAAGAGGATGAGAGGTAAAAAATAAAAGTATAAAAAATGTTTATTTATTTTTAATAATAAATAAACTTATATTGTGCTTTTATGGTTTTACACATAGGACAACAGTAGATATCACTCGTCCACCTCATAGTTGCAAGTAAGAGACGAGAAGTATAAGTACAAAAATAATTACAGTTAAACGACAACGGCCCCTTGGTGTAGTGGATGCATGCCGGTTTGGAGTACCGGAGGTTCCGGGTTCAAATCCCGGAGGGGCCATAATTTATTTTTTGCGGAAACCAACTGTCTCGCCTCGCAGTCGAACACATGCGTCATGTCGGGTACCCCCATCCGTTGATTCAAACATTTCTGGTGTCAAATTTCGGACACCAAGAGATTTCAGGTACCCCCATCCGTTGTTTTAAACATTTCGGTTGTCAAATATTGGACATCAAAAATTTCGGGGTACCCCCATCCGTTGTTTTAAACATTTCGGGTGTCAAATTTCAGACATCACGCCCTCTGCGTAGTCGTCGAACCAGCTATCATATCCACCCAGCCTCCTGTTTCGTCATAACCAGTGTTTTATACATGCGTCATGTGGGCGTACCCACAAATTTCGGGTACCCCATCCGTTGATTTAAACATTTCGGGTAACGGTACCCGATGCCCCCAAAATTTCGCGTAACGGTACCCGATGACATCGCCTCTGTGCGTCCGGGCCCTCGGCAACCGCCGAATTCCGGGTACTCCCATCCGCTACACATTGTTTTCGGCTATTTTCTTATTCACCATTTGGTTATGGTTTTGGTTTGTTACACTGGGTCACTATTCTTTTCCTTAAAATTATAAGTTGTTTATTTTAATATTACCACCACTTCACTGTTTATTGTTACCACATCCTACCTATCTCTCACTCTTGGATCGGGTTTTAAAGCACAGTTTTATAGTAATTTTCCTATATCTTATGTTCTACTTTTTCTCTCACTATAGGGTTATTAATAATACA
Organism: Magicicada septendecula; assembly: GCA_034769895.1. Classification (NCBI taxonomy): domain Eukaryota; kingdom Metazoa; phylum Arthropoda; class Insecta; order Hemiptera; family Cicadidae; genus Magicicada; species Magicicada septendecula. The sequence goes on from CM068367.1 coordinate 826,998,961, forward strand.
TATATTCTATTAACAAATGTTTTCCCTTAATTACTATTGGTAGTGTACTTTTTGTTTACATACTCTATATAATACTTGTTACTATTTTTTACTTTATTATTTGTGTTCTGGTATTGTTTGTCTACCTTTGATTATTTTATTTGTCTTTATATATCCTATGACTGCTGTTGGGGCTTGTTCTACCTTACCATATCTATTGGGTTATTTTGGTTAAATCGCATTGAACTATCGTTTTTTCAAGTTTTGTTTCATTGCTTGCTACATTTCTCTTATCAGAGATTACTTTTATTATTACCTTTATCTGTTTGATCGCATAATTATGTTAGCTATTCATTCCTTTATCTCTGACTCATCCCTTTTAATTCATAGTGTTAATCATTTAGTATTTTATTCTTATCATGTTGCTTCATAAATGTATGTTGAGGATATGTACCTTTACATATTGCCCTGCCACTAAAATTGATTATTTCAGCAAATATCGTTCAGGTGTTTGGGTGAAATTATCAATCATATATTTAATTTACTTTATTAATCACTTGTCAGTTTTGAGCTCTAGTTCTTAATGCTTTATTTAGTGTCAGTATTCTCCTTGATTTCCTGTATTATATTCTTGTTTAATGTTTTTTATCCCTATAATATCTAATTCCCTAAAATTATATTGATTCGGATCGGAGGAGGGTACTTTTGACTCCTTTGCTCCGCCATCAATTATATCATCTGGGTACAGAGGAACGTATCGTCTGCCCAGGCATATGATTGCTGGATCATCTACAGTCAATCATTAACAAAATTAAATTAGTAGTCTAAGTACGACTATAAATAAATATCATTATGGGATTCTCCACATTATTGTTATTTAGATTATACAATACATTATTTCATATTATAATTTTTTTTTTGTTGACTCATACTTTTTAGCTCTTAGTGATACGATATTACTGATGGGTATGATACACATGATATTATTATTATTAGTTTTTTATTACTTCTCTTTCAATACTGATTTTTTATTAATCGGCTTCAGGATGCTTTTCTTGCATTTAATAATATTTTTTCATTGAAGATTGGTTATATGTTCCCTTTTTTCTTTGTGTATTTGGGTCTACGATCTCATATGTATTATTTTGACTGTCCTTACTTACTATATAAGGTCCGGTGTACAGTAGCAATAGCTTCTTGGCTATCCCTTCCATGGTACTTGGTAACTCTCTGTTTTTAAGTAATACTTGCTCTCCAATCTGATATTGTAGGGGTTTTGGTTGCAATTGGTTATATTTTTGTCCTATCTTGTCCGTCTTCTCGAGTATTTTGTTGTGGAATCGCACGTTATCGAACTGGTATTCTGCTCCATTGGGAAATTGGATCAATGAAGAAATTTCTCTGGGTGGTGGTCTTTGGAACATTGCTGTGTATGGTGTTGTCTCAATAAACTGGTGGTGCGATAAATTTATAAAGTTTTCGGCCGCTGGTATGTACTCAGTCCACTTACTGTGCTGATCGTAACAGTATGTACGGAGGATTCTCCCCACTTCTCTCAAGACTCGTTCTGCAGGGTTGCTGTTTGGATGGTACACTGATGTCTTGTATGTTTTTATTCCGTGGTTTAGCAAAGTGTTCTTCCATTTATTCCCCTTGAATTGTGTTCCATGATCAGTGATGATGCATTTGGGTGTCCCCACTTCACTAATGTATGGTAATAGTATTAGGTTTAAAATTTTCTGGGTAGTGGCGCGATTGATGGGGTAGAGCTTTGTGAACCTGGTGTAGTGGTTGAACACAATAACGAGGTATTTGTATTCATGCCTCTCTCCACTACGCGGAAATTTTCTGCATATGTCAACGAAAACTTTCTCCAATTTACAAGAGGTGGTGATAGGTATCATAGTGCCCTCCTTTCTGTTGTTGTTGACCTTCACTAGTTGGCAGATGTGACATTGTTTTATGCATTTCCGTACCTTTCTGTTGGTGTCTTTTATGTTCTTGTAAGGCCTTTACTACTTTTAACACGCCCATGTGCCCATATCTCTCATGATAATCTAGAATTAGGTCCTTCTCTGTGGCCCGAGGTATGGCGATTTTCCAGGTGTTGAATTTATCTCTGGTTTTAATGAAAAGTATTCCTTGGTGATTGCAGTAAAATTGGGATATATGGTCGTCTTTGTCTGTTAACCGTTGTCGAATTTTATTCAGCTTGGGATCTTGTTCTTGTTGTCGTCCCAGTTTTTTCATGATGTTGGCCAAGTCAGTTCTGCTCTTAATAATATGGTATATTTTAATGACAGTCTCCTTTTCTCCTTCATAAGTCTGGTCTTTAATGTTTACTCTGGACAGGGTATCGGCTACAACATTTTTCTTGCCCGGGATGTATTCCCAATTTAAATTATATTCCTGTAATACTAAACTCCATCTAGTCAATCTTCCATGACTTAATTTACAATTTCTCAGGAATGATATGGACTTGTGGTCAGTCCTTACGGTAATCGGGTACCCCAAGATGTACGTATATCCTAAATTTTCCACAGGAAAACACAACGCTTAGCAATTCCTTCTCCGTGACAGTGCAATTTCTCTCGCTGCTGTTTAATACTCTACTTGCAAAACTGATTACACAATGATTCCCCTCTTCATCCACCTGGTACAAAACGGATCCGATGCTAACGTCACTGGCATTGCAATTTAAGTAGAATGGCTTGGTTATTGGTTATTTCATTACTGACTCGATGAATTTGTCTTTAATAATGTGTTGGAAACTTCTGTATGCATTCAATTTTTCTTGTGATGGTGTTGTCCCATGTCCAGACAAGTTGAACCCTAAAAATTGTACTTCGTCAGCCAGAAATTTGGATTTTTCCAGTTTGAGAGTTATATGGTTGTTTGATAGTTTTTCTAATACATGTTCTACCCAGCGACAATGTTCATCCCACTTATCTGATGTTATTAAGAGATCGTCTACGTAGACTGACGTAAAATTAGGGTGTCCGGTCCAAGTATCTGGTCCATAATTTTTACGAATACTGCTACCGAATTCACCAATCCGAAGGGTAATCTTTTAAATTGGTAGTTCCGTCCTTCAAATATGAATGCCATGTACCTTCTACTGGATGGGTGTAACTCGACTTGCCAATAGCCGCAGACAGTGTCCCATATACTGATGAATTTGGTCCCGTAGAACTTTTTCAGGGTTTCTTCTATTTCCCCTGGGGACGTACGATCATTTACAATGTTTTTATTTATCTCACGGGTGTCTAGACATATTCTCACCTACCCGTGTTTCTTTGGAACTGCTAGGATAGGGCTGGTGTAAGGTGAGTAGCTTGGTTCAATTATGTCTTCTTCTATTAATCGGTTGATTTCTGTTCTCACCGCTTCCTTCAATGAAAATGCGATCGGGTAAGATTTTTTATTAAAGTTGACAGGCTCTCAGAATTCAATGTCGCACTGATAATCTCTGCCCTTCCCTGGTGTATCTGAAAATACGTGTCGGTATCTATTGTACAACTCTATAAGTTGTTCGCTTGTTGAACGGTTAACTGTGCATTCGTCTTCTCTCTCTGGTAAGTTCAGATTTCGTCGATTTTTTCGTGCCATAGCTGTTCATTGTCGGTCTCATCACAAATTCCATTGTTCGGTGTTTGTTCCCCAGTATTTCGGTATTTCTGGATATGGTACGTGGTTTTGTTCGATAGTTTTTCGTCACTACTGATTAAATCTGTTGTCCATTGCGAGTCACCCTTCTTCAAGAATAGTTTGGATTTACTTAGGTCAATTATAGCTGAGTACTGGCGCAGCATATCGCTACCAATTAGCATCTGGAATGGTAATCCACTGGGTACTAGGAATGTCATTGTTATGGTTTGTCCGTCGCTCGTCAGTTCTAGTTGTACCTGTTTTCGGACGGTTCTATTCTGTCGCCCAGTCGCTCCTACAAGGACAATGTTACTGATGGGTAGTGTAAGTAGAGTCATCTTACTCCCTTCCTGTATTCTATGAAGTTCGATGGTGTCGATTAATGAAATGTTGGATCCCGTGACTATCATTATCCGCGTTGGCACTCCGTTAACTTTAGTAGCGATATAAGCAATTTCGCTGTTGTGGTTGTTATCAGATTGGTTGTCTTTTTCTTCGAGCAATTCTTCCCTTATATCCTTTAAATAATTTGCGTGTACGATGGTAATTATTCGTTCATTGTGAGTATGATGAATTGTATGATTTAACCCAATAGATTGGTTCAGTGAGGGTGTTATTTGTCTTTTCACTGCCGCGCTTAGTTTAAAGCCGGTTCGGGCTGTTCGTCCCGCCGGTCTTGCTGACTCATAGGCTGATTTCCGCTAACTGACGGTCAGGGTTCAGGCTGGTTACGGTCCTCTTCGTATCGATCGCGCCGGTATACCACCTGACTGCGACGTCTGCCTCCACTGGCTCTGGTATCACGCCTGTTTTTGTTATTGCTGTATCGGTGTCCGTACGCATTACGGTCAAAACTTCGGCGTCCTTGGTAGTAGGATCTCCCTCTACCGTCATCTTCGGCTCGCACATAATTCACTCGGCGATAGTTCCGATTCTGGTCATTCTGGTTCCGGTTATTAAAATTGGTGTTGTTGTAATATGGACGGTTGTAGTTCGGGTTGTTCGGCCGATTGAATTGATTTAGTGGATTTGTTGGCCGATTATTGTTACTGTTATTATTGTTCACGTGGTTGGCCGAATTATTGTTGTTCGGTCTATTGTAGACCTCGGCGTTATTATTGTTGTTATTACCGCGATTATTAAAGTTTGGTCGGGAATTGTTGTTATTGTTATTGTGGTTACTGTTCTGGGAGTTTCTGTTATCATGTTGGTCGTTTTGTTGCCGACTTCTCCGATAGTAACTCTCCCGTTCATAGTCTTCCAGCAGGGCTGCCATTGATTGGACTGTCTTTATTTGTCCGCCAAGTCGCGCTCTGGAAACTCCTTCCTCGTAGTGGTATGCGAGTTTGGTAACCAGGCTCTCCTCTGGAATCTTCAGCTCCAGATTCCTTGCTAAGCAGACCTTCCCCAAGAAATAGACTTTGAGCGTCGTCCCTCTGTTGGTCTCATATTTACCGTGGCATATGTTATCACGGACGATGTTTTGGGTGGCCTCCGACCAGTATTTCACCTTGAACATTGCTTTAAATTCTTCATAACTAGTGAGTCGTGCCTAGTTGCCGTCCACCAGTTGTTGTTAATGTCTCGGAAGTATTCGTCCAGATGTCCCCGTATAACTCTCCAGCGATTCTCCTGAGTCTTCGCCAATTGTTCCCGACTCTTTCTAGGAATTCCATCGGGTTGCGTTTATATGATTTGAAATTGATGGTCTCCCGGTTGTCCATATGCTGGAATTGTGAAATTATGGGTGGTCGGTTGTTGATAATTTCCAATGCTTCTCGAATCTTCGTTATTTCCCTGTTCTTTATTTCTTCTATCTTCTCTCGGTTATGTTGGCCTTGTCCGCGTACCTCATTGACTGCGGCGTCGATGTCCCGGCACTTCTCTCCTAAGTCCGTTCGTATTTGTTGCAGGCCCTCTGCGGTCTTCGTTCGTATAGCCTCTATTTGGGTATGGCTGACCTCGAAATTTGTCATTCTTGTAACGAAGTCCGTCTTTACTTGTCGTACTTCTTGGTTGGCGGTTTCCAGTCTGCCTTGAACTTCCGAAATTTCTTGGCGAACTCCTGCCATCTCCTCCTCGATTTTCTTATTCATTTTTTCGTTGTTCTCTGCCATCTTCTTGTTTAAGACCTCCATATTTCTCTGGCTGTCTTGCTTCAGTTCGTCTAATTTATCATTAATTTCCTCCTTATTTTTCTTCAATTCTCCCTTGAAATCTTCTTTTAATGACGCTATATTTTTGTTGGTCTCTCCTAATTCCTCCTTATTTTTCTTAAATTCTTCCTTAAAATCTTTTTTTATTGACGCTATATTTTTGTTCAATTCTTCAGTTTTCTTATTTATTCCCATGATCGCCCTTCGATAGTTCGATTCTGGTCTTTCTGGTTCCGGTTATTAAAATTGGTGTTGTTGTAATATGGACGCTTGTAGTTCGGGTTGTTCGGCTGATTGAATTGATTTAGTGGATTGGTTGGCCATCATCTCCTGGAATCTCTCCTCCTCAGTTTGTGTTGGTTTCTCTGGTTGGTTTTCTGACTGTACGGGCTCAGCAGGTTCCATGGGAGGTAATATCTGTTCTACGTCCTCGACCGGAGTCGCTTCCTTATCATCCATGTCGAAGTCCTCCGTCCTCTTCTTTGGTCTGACTCCAGTGATCATCTTGCTCTCCTTTTTCGTAATCGCCGCTAGATACAAATCTTCCTGTAAATCTAGCCTCACTAGTTGGTGCGCCAATTTGTAGTAAAACGTCTTTAGTATGGTTAAACAGCTACACTATCGTAGGTGTCAATTTGTGATAAAGCTGTCGCTGATTATGATGATCGCGAACGCGCTAATAAACCGTCCCGAATCTTGTTGTTGTCTGCTAGTCCTTACCTGTCCGTACTCACTGGTTTTTTCTTCCCGATAGGCAAGGTGTAATTTCTCTCGCTGCTGTTTAATACTCTACTTGCGAAACTGATTACACAATGATTCCCTTCTTCATCCTCCTGGTACAAAACTGATCCGATGCTAACGTCACTGGCATTGCAATTTATGTAGAATGGCTTGGTGAAATTGGGATGACATAACATTACTGCCTCGATGAATTTGTCTTTACTAAGTTGGATTGTGTAACCTCTTGGCTATTACTGGGTTAAGCCCCACTGTTGGGTTCGTCAATTTGTAACTCCCCGTATTTTGCTCCCTATCAATATCTTCTTCAGCCCCACTGTTATGAGTGCCAATTTGTAACTTCTCGTGATTATTCCCCTCTGTTGTGAGCGCTAATCTATTACTCTTCAGGACTTACAGGTTCTTTATGCCTCACCTTGGATGTGTCAAATTACCACAAGACGGGTTTTAAATGAATTTATCCCTCTCTTTGTGTACATCATTAGTAAACCTTGTTAATTCTATATAAATAAAAACACATGGAATAGTATCTGGTAATAATAATAATATTGTATTTTTATTCAAAAAAATTTCTATAGTCTATTCAGTGTAACTATTAATATAATTTATAAATCTCAGGGTCGATTCGCTTCTCTTTGTTTATATTATTTTTAGGTTTTTTTGGCTGATATAAAGGTTCAGTAATTATAAAGAAAAAACAAGTATAGAAAGTACATTACATTACAAACAATAATAATAATGAATAATATAAATTAAGTATTAATTGTAATAATAAATATACGTTACACAATGTGTAGCAGTTCAGTTTGGTTTCACACAGCCTTCTGGTATCCGTGATGGAAATTTCCAATATCAGTTTGTTTATGTTGTCCAGATGATGGGAATCCACTTCTTTTGGTGTTCAGTAAATGTTTATTTTCTCCTTTTCGTTGTCCGAAGCCTTATGGTGGAATATTAGGATTGAAGTCCAGTGTCCTGTTATTAAGTTGATCCAAGTATAGTTGTTCCTTCTGGTTGTTGGATCAGTAATGTTTTAAAGGTGATTTGTTTATGATATTTCTTTATCTGCTCCAATTTTATATTCTGTTATAATTTGATATAAGGTTTTTTTTACTTTCTATTATATTATTTTTTAATAATATTCATATGTTTTGTATAAATAATTAGCTTGTTTTCAGAATTTACACTCAACTCTCCTTCTTGGCTTATTATTTTCTAATAATCATCAACAACATCTTTTTCTCTCTTTTGGTTTCCTGGATACACATAAATACTCTGGTCATATCTGTTCAAATTGAGATTTAGTTGTCATAGGATATTATTTTTATATAATACATTATTTTACCTTCTACATACAAGTTGCTTTTTAGTTATTACATCATAATACTTAATACAATTTACATATTATTTTATCTGACAAATCTATGAACAATTTTAATATCAAATATTATAGTTATTTGTAATTTGACAAATATTTTTGAATAATTTATTATTTACGGAACATAATCATCTAGGCCTATGTTGACTGGTTATATTTTTATATTGGAAGACTCATAATCGATCCTGCTTACACTTGTTTTATATTAATTAATTTTTTAAATATAAACAAACTATTAATTAACAATTATATTTTAATTACTATAATTCCCTTTAGGGCTTAACTGAATGCATACTTTTAAACCATTGTCTGTGTGATTAATAGCTATTTAACTTATATAACACAAACACTAATAATAAAGAAAAAACTAAATGTTAATGTTAGTATCATCTGGTACTATGGATTAGTAATTCATTTCATTAAATAATTGTTTATAATTACTATCCACTCACAGTTCTTCTTAATTGAATATCACTGTATTTCACATCCTCTTACCACTTAATTACACTTGTTTTATATTACATTTGTAGCACATCTTAATTACATCTTACATTTACTTCTAAATTTGTATTGTACTTTATATGACTTTCTAATTGATTCATTCATTATTCATTAAATTTATTATCATTATTTATTTGTTTATGGACTACTCCAAATCTAACTAGGTATGTTTATATAGTATAGTAATCTGTCATAGTAATGTCTGTTGTAGGACTTTTGGTTTGTAAATAGGTTCACACTTTTATTTATTATTGTTTCTTCCTTCAAATTATTTTGATTTCGATTTGTTTAGATAACTTGTTGTTATTGCTTGCTGATGTCTTCACTATTTAAGGTGTATGATGTTATGGTATTAATATTGCTTGGTGATAAGATTGATATTTATTAAACAAATTCTTCATTACTATAGGCAAATTGAAACCTACTTTTCTTGTCAATACCAATTATTTTCTTCTTTATCTCTGGAGTTTATTTATTTGTATTGGTGGCTTTAACAAATTGTAATTCTTGAGTTTTCTCTTGGTTCATTGTATATTCTATTTATATATTACATTCTTTTATTCACATTGATTCCATACTATTGTTAAATGATTCCCCCTATATTAAAATGTGGTATTATGAATGAATATCAGCGTTGAGTGGCCCTTTTACGTCCAATTGCTCATCCGAACATTCACATACCTGGTACAGTGCACATTGGCTGCTGCCCATAAAATAATTCTAAAGTGGCGCCTTAGCTTTCTCACTCTATAAATAAAATAATTATAAATCTTATCATTATACACATCATTGGAATCTTTTATCTTCTGAATATTTTTTCTTATTCTACATTGCCTTCCAATAACTCCATTTATTTATTATATTCAATATTACTGTTGGTATATTTCTTAAGTAGATTTCTTTCTCTTTTATATAACTTCACTTCAGAGTTCAAGGATTTATTAGCCTTAATGTCATTCACCTTTGTTATTCAATACCTCTTGTAATATAGTAGTTTTAATTATCCTTATTTCTATCTGTTTTTATACTGCAACTCTTCTTCAGCAAGTTCATTTTCTAATTAGTTTATTAAATTTCTCTTAGGTTTTTGTCATTAATATTGTGCCCCATTATTATTATTATATTACTATATATATTATTTAAGCTTGATTTAAATAGATGCGCTTATTTCTTTTAGACTTTTGGTGTCGTTACAGGTGTTGTCTTGTTCGATTCCCAACGTCCATTTGTCCTTGGATGACAATTGATTGAAAAACTTGCCTGTCATTTCCGAGTAATTCCTTTGAAACTTCTGGTAATAGTTGCATAGACCGAGGAATGACTGGAGTTGTTTCTTGTTTTTAGGTGTTGGAAACTTCTGTATGCATTCAATTTTTCTTGTGATGGTGTTGTCCCATGTCCAGACAAGTTGAACCCTAAAAATTGTACTTCGTCAGCCAGAAATTTGGATTTTTCCAGTTTGAGAGTTATATGGTTGTTTGATAGTTTTTCTAATACGTGTTCTACCCGGCGACAATGTTCATCCCACTTATCTGATGTTATTAAGAGATCGTCTACGTAGACTGTCGTAAATTGTAGGGCATCCGGTATAAGTATCTGGTCCATAATTTTTACGAATACTGCTACCGAATTCACCAATCCGAAGGGTAATCTTTTAAATTGGTAGTTCCGTCCTTCAAATATGAATGCCATGTACCTTCTACTGGATGGGTGTAACTCGACCTGCCAATAGCCGCAGACAGTGTCCCATGATGAATTTGGTCCCGTTTAACTTTTTCAGGATTTCTTCTATTTCCCATGGGGACGTACGATCATTTACAATGTTTTTATTAATCTCATGGGCGTCTAGACATATTCTCACGTACCCGTGTTTCTTTGGAACTGCTAGGATAGGGCTGGTGTAAGGTGAGTAGCTTGGTTCAATTATGTCTTCTTCTATTAATCGGTTGATTTCTGTTCTCACCGCTTCCTTCAATGAAAATGCGATCGGGTAAGATTTTTTATTAAAGTTGACAGGCTCTCGGAATTCAGTTTCGCACTGATAATCTCTGACCTTCCCAGGTGTATCTGCAAAAACGTGTCGGTATCTATTGTACACGTCTATAAGTTGTTCCGCTTGTTGAACGGTTAATTGTGCGTTCGTCTTCTCTCTTTGGAAAGTTCGGATCTCGTCGATTTTTCGTGCCATAGCTGTTCATTGTTGGTCTCATCACAAATTCCATTGTTCGGTGTTTGTTCCCCAGTATTTCGGTATTTCTGGATATGGTACGTGGTTTTGTTCGATTGTTTTTCGTCACTACTAATTAAATCTGTTGTCCATTGCGAGTCACCCTTCTTCAAGAATAGTTTGGATTTACTTAGGTCAATTATATCTGAGTACTGGCGCAGCATATCGCAACCAATTAGCATCTGGAATGGTAATCCACTGGGTACTAGGAATGTCATTGTTATGGTTTGTCCGTCGCTCATCAGTTCTAGTTGTACCTGTTTTCGGACGGTTCTATTCTGTCGCCCGGTCGCTCCTACAAGGACAATGTTACTGATGGGTAGTGTAAGTATAGTCATCTTACTCCCTTCCTGTATTCTATGAAGTTCGATGGTGTCGAATAATGAAATGTTGGATCCCGTGTCTATCATTATCCGCGTTGGCACTCCGTTAACTTTAGTAGTGATATAAGCAATTTCGCTGTTGTGGTTGTTATCAGATTGGTTGTCTTTTTCTTCGAGCAATTCTTCCCTTATATTCTTTAAATAATTTGCGTGTACGATGGTAATTATTCGTTCATTGTGAGTATGATGAATTGTATTATTTAACCAAATAGATTGGTTCAGTGAGGGTGTTATTTGTCTCTTCACTGCCGCGCTTAGTTTAAAGCCGGTTCGGGCTGTTCGTCCCGCCGGTCTTGCTGACTCGTAGGCTGATATCCGCTAACTGACGGTCGGGGTTCAGGCCGGTTACGGTCCTCTTCGTATTGATCGCGCCGGTATACCTCCTGACTGCGACTTCTGCCTCCACTGGCTCTGGTATCACGCCTGTTGTTGTTATTGCTGTATCGGTGTCCGTACGCATTACGGTCGAAACGTCGGCGTCCTTGGTATATAGTAGCCTCGCTGAATGTTTTTCCAGGCGGCATCAAAGAACAGTTAAATAGCCCAATTAGTGAAGGCACCCCCTGCTGCTGACAGCTGTGAACAAAGCTAGCCACTTCAGAAACATCTCCAATGGTGCCAAACGTATTTTGAACTTGAATGCAATGTGGACCAGTCCGCGACATCGGAAGTGCCCGCTTGTCTGAATTTCGTGTCCATTGCCAAAGAAACCACTGCTTAGGAATTATTAATTTGTTACCTTCTTACAGCACATAGTATTTTACATAGTATATTTATATTTAAATATCACAGTAATACTGCTTTAGTTTATTTATAGTTGTAATTTTTGGTTCCGTGTTTGTGTTCACGTGTTTAAAATGTGGAGACCTTGGGAGAGAGAACAACCATATCCTCAGCACGCTGATAATGAAGAAGGGAGTCATCGTCATAGAGATAGTGAAGAAATCGTTGTTGATGTAGTTAGCAACAGTGATAGTGGTGATGTAAGTGACAATAATTGGGAGTTTTCGAACGACGGGGAAATCTCGGCCACTCCAGGCACTAGTAGGCCAATCAAAAATTCGATTAGAACAATTTCGAAACAAAGCCAAACTATAGTGTGTAACGTGCATGAATATGTTGTAAATAACAAAGTAGGTAAGGGTTCAATATTACTGAGACAGCCAAACTTGTGAAATTAAGCCACCCGACTGTTCGTAAAATTGTTTCTAGAGTTCACGTGACTCCCAAGAAGCCAGGTAACAAAAGAGTGCTTTTTAATAAAATTGATAATTTTGTTTGCGACATTATCCGCCAAGAAATTTACAAATTTTACAAGAAAGGACAGCCACACACAATTTCCGAACTACTCCAGCATATTCAGAACATTTCAAGTTTTCCTTATAAATGCTAAGATCCCTTGTGAAGAAGCTCGGTTTTTGATTTCGGACACTTAATAAGAGGCGTGTTATAATGGAGTCAGCAAGAATTGTGTCTTAGCGAGATACAAATACCTCCATAGACTACACCAACTGCATTCACAGGGTTATGATGTTGTGTATCTAGACGAAACTTGGTTCGACACACATGACACCGTGAAGAAGGGATGGGATGATGGAACATGTGGCTGCGCTATTAACATCCCTGTATCTAGAGGGAAGCAGATCATGGTGCTACATGCTGGTGGAGTTGAGGGATGGGCTCCTAATTGTCTTTATTTGTCTGCCAAAAATATTTCAGATGCTAAAGCTGACAGCCACGATGAGATGAATGCTACAGTTTTTGAGAATTGGTTTAAAAATTCGTTACTGCAAAATCTTTCAAAAGACAGGAAGTATGTCATAGTTTTAGACAACGCGAGTTACCATTCTAGACAGCTTATCAAAATCCCAACTAAATCGTCAAACAAGTCTGAAATTATTGAATTTATGAAGAAATTTGATTTACCAGTACCGGACCCAGTCCCCATTAAATTAATCTTGCTCGAAAGAATAAAAGCGGCGAATATAAACAAAATGTACGCAGTTGATGAGATGGCTCGAAAGGCAGGTCATGAAGTGTTACGACTTCCCCCTTATTACTGCATATTGTAACGGTACATAACCCGGTCCCAATAAATGATAACTTTTGTAATACCATAAAGGTCAGAAATGGGTAAACTATAATGAGCTCAAAATTAAGTTGTATCACTAAACATTATAAACAATTAAAGTGATATACAGTGACAAGTGAGTTATAGTGTACCCAATGAGGTAATAAGTGAAGGTGAAGGGAACTTCTTACAGAATTGTACTGTAAATGTGAGAATTATAAACTATAATAGTAGATCATGATGCTACTAACTAATTATGTATTTTGTTTAGTTATTGTAGGATTTATATTGTGTAATACCTATGTTAATTTTACATTTTTATAAAATAATGGTTTTATTGTATAAGATAACCCAGGGTTTGTGTTAAAAACTTAAAAGATTTAAATACCAGATGATAATGAAAATTAAAATAATACTGTATGAGGGAAATGGCAGAAGAAAATAGTCCAGTGTAAGAATACTATAAGAGATTAATAAATAATATATAAATTCATTTAAAGTTAATAAAAATATTAAATACTTATATCCAAAGTTATAAGAAAATAAACAGAAAACTATTATGTAAATCAAATTGGGAAAGAAACCAAAATTAAAAAGAATTATTTTTCTGTAAATCAAAAATAAATTTATAATAATTACAAACTGCCTATATACTAAAAAGTAAATAGCAGAACCAATAAAAAGATATATAAAAATTATGGGTTACTAAGAGTAACGAAAATAACAAGTATTGTTTAATCGAATTTGAAATTTAAACCTGTCCAGTTGACAAAATGATGAGATAAAAATTTATTAAAATATCCTTTTGGAACCTTTTGAAAAACACAAAATTGTTACAAAATTAAAGAACAGTATAAACATGATGTATTACTACCTTAGTTATCAAAGTTAACTTGCTATCCTCCATAATAACAGTGAACAAAAAACCATTTTTGACGAGTAGGCATAGCCTAGCAGAGTTCGAGTTTTAACGAGATAATATTTGCCAGAAGGTTGTGAAATTACCACCAAATACGAACACCACCTGAGAAACGGCTTCACCCAAGTAAGAACTTCAAGAAGAGAGGTAATATAAACATTTCTTTTAATATTTAACGAAGAAACCTCCAACGGAATGGTCGTGTAGTCCATAACGATTAAAACGTAAACACATGTTTTAATAAAAACAAATGCCATCTGCTCTCTTACGGACATTTCCGGAACTACGTACTAAGCGAAATAAACAAATTTTTGAATATTTTTTCTATATTTGTAAAGCGTAGTATAATTATCCATTTCTGACCATCTCATAACAAAAAGAACTTACCCTTAACCCTGGGGAAAATAATTAAAAGAATTATATGTTGATTGATTTTTAAACAAAAGATAAAATTGTAAAATCGCTCAAAACTGTATATTTTTTATGACAATTCCTTGTTATTCAATGAAGTCGATATCATGTGTTAATTAATGAAAATATCGATTGTGATATTTGTATTGTGGCTGAAGGGAGAAAACCAATAATATAAACAATAAATATTATTGAAAAAATGATATTGAATAATAAAAATGTGTTGCCTTTCTTGTAGTGGGTAGTTGTAGTAAGTTTCAGAACAAATAAGAAGAAGACGATCCACCGGGTCATATTCTGTCACAGTGTCGTCTGGTTAACCTATGTTTGGAGACTCGTGTCAAAATCAGCTGATTCGGTTCACGGCGAATATTTGAAAAATTTTATAAATCATCTAAACCGAGGGTAAACAAATGGTACTTACTCTCTCTTCAAAATAAGGCTAAACAACTTCCCTACTTGACCCAAATCACACACACTCGATTTCTGCTTTGTTTGAGTAACATTACCAACAACTTTATTTAAACTTCGGTTTTTATAATTCATAAGTGGCGACTGCGGAGAGGTGTTCTGACCGATCTGAGACTGTAAAAAAGACAGACGTTTTACGGGTACCTCAAAAGCAGAGATACATTATAAAAATGACGCTAACAACATGGGGCAAATGAAACAAAGTTTCCATTAAGTAAAGTACTATTTAAGGATCGGGGAGACACACTCTAAACCGCTACGTTACAGAAATGGCGCTTACAACAGTGGGGCTGAATTAACTAAACCCGTAATTGCAATACACTCTTGGAGAATAGGAAACCTTTGATCAAACCGCCACGTTACAGAATTGGCGAACCCAACATTGGGGCTTGAATCAGACGGACGTTTCGCTAAGTAACACCTCGTAACCGCCACGTTAACAAAATGGCACTCAACGTAAAAGGGCTGTAATTAGGAAAGGAATTTGATATATTTAATAAATTAATATACGAAAAAACCTAATTATCGTCGGCAGTTATGAGAAAACAAGAAATGCATAATACCAGAGGCAGATCGAAGAAGAGGGCAGAAGAAAAGGAGAAGGAAGAAGGTGGACAGGAACGAGAGATAGAATTATTTACAGACAGTGAAATGGAACAACCAATGGGTGATAAAGAAGAAACTGAAGCAATTATGAGCACGGAAAAGGAAATAGTGGAAGAGGATGCCCAAGGGGACCAACCAGACAAAGCGGAAGCCAGGAGAGAACCAAATTGGCAAGACATGATGAGATTTATAGCCGAAAAATTTGATAAAATAGATGAGAACTCAAGGAAACAAAATGAAACCTTGAGCGAAAAATTTGATAAAATAGATGAGAACTCAAGGAAACAAAATGAAACCTTGAGCGAAAAATTTGACAAAATAGATGAGAATTTTAAGAAACAGGAAGAGAACTCAAGGAAGCAAAATGAAACTTTGAGGGATAGTTTAAAACAAATTGAGAAAATAAACGAAGAAAGTTTAAAGCGAATTGAGGGTAAGATGGAGAAGTTCAATAAGGAGATATGGGAAACTTTTGGAGAGAAGTTTGAAAATGTTAATATGCTTATCCAAAAAGCAGATACATACAAAGAGGAGATAAATAAGAAAATGGACAGTGGTTTTAATAATTTGGATGAAATGTTAGACAGCACTTCCGAAGGTATTATAGTAAGTCCAAACACAGAAGAGAGTAGCAAGGAAACAGAAATTAGAGAAGACCAGAAGGCATTGCTATCTGAAAATAAGAATAGAAAGGACAAGGAGAAGATCCAAACCATGGAAGAGAATATCAAGAAAATAAGGAAAATATGGAGAAAGAAAATGTTCAATACAAAAGAAGAAATGGAGATGAGGAAGGGTGGATTAATTAATATATTTGACCCTCCCATTAATAAACAAAGGGAGTTAAATAAAGTTAGAAATTGTAGACAAAACTCAACAAGAATATCAAAGGTAAACCACCATAGAATAATAACAAAAAACTTGAATAAATTTCAATATCAGTTAAAGATATCGACGATCAAAGAGTATCTGACCACATCAATTGTATTTTCAAGACGGAGTATACCAACAGAACATTATGTAAATAATACAGAGGTTAAAGAGGATGGAATGATAGAATATATGAGTGATTACGTTAGGTTAGAGAAGATACAATACTTGTCAATTAAAAAGGGTCTAAATATGACCGAAAACTGTGACTTAAATGAAGACTTTGTATCAGCCGAGTTACAGTACCAGATACAAGAGAGATATTTAACAAGGACAAAAATCATTATAGACACCCCAGTAATCCGAGAACATGTAGTACCTGAGTTAATGGACCATGGTTAACCTAAATAATAACAAACCAGAAAAGGGGACTGAAATTCTGAAAACCGACCCAGCAACCCATTGAATAGCGGAAGAAAACCCCAAAATTCAAAACCTATGTAAGGACAACTTACTTAATTTATTTAGAAACAATATGATTTAAGATAAAACCCCAAAATTCCAAAAAAATGTAAGAACAACTTACTCAACAATTTATCTAGGAACAAGACGATTTAATAAAAACTATGCAAGGACAACTTACTTAATTTTTTCAGAAATAATACGATTTAAGATATTTCGCAACAATTTGATTTAATAAACAGTAAAACACCAAGAGTATGTAAGAACAGATTAGTAAATAAGAGTTATAAAGAATTGATTTAAAATGAAATAATAGGAAAAAGTAATATTTTTAATGGTAACAAACAGAAGAAAAATTAAATGAACAAAAAACAATTGATGGTAATGTGCTCAGATAAGAAGAATAAAGAATAATTTAATGACTCCAATGAAACTGAAGGAGGATGATAATTAATACAATAATTAGAATTTCTCGGAATTGAAGATTATATAAGAAGAAATGATACGGAGAAATATGTCACAAGAAGTAAAGTTAAAAGAATTTTAACATAAGGCCTATCAATAATGTTATATGCTATTAGTTAATGGAAAAGAAGAAGGAATCAAGGAGAAGAAGAAATATATAAATAAATGCAAACAGCTACAGTATGAAGAATCCCAAAAGTGTTTAGTACTAGTCGCTAATTCACTACTACTTATAATCTATTTATTTTATGTATTGACCGTAGAAATGTTCCAGCAATAATTTTTATGAGCAGGGATGATGTTCCCCTGGTCTCAGAAGGTGTAAGGATGGACAGCGGAGTAATGGACCCAGAGTGGCCACCCGACTGGTACCACCGCACAAGATAGGGAAAAATGTTAGGGAAATTGAATATTTAAGGGATAATAATTATAAAATAGCTGAAAAGAGTGATATTGGATTCCAGAAGTATAGATGAAGAAAATATAAGGAAGATAGCAGACCGAAGCTTAATTGATAAAGATAATTTATAGAAGTAAATAGAAACGAGTGTTAAAACAAGTTTAATATAATTAATGTGACTAGTCCTTATCGAATAAAATGTGGAAGTACTACTACCCAGAGAAATAAATAATTGATGAATTTGCCTCCAAGAGAGAGAGAGTAGAGTAAGAAAACAGCAATTACCACCAGTCTGAATTACCAGTCAGTGTATAACCAGTCGGAAATGAAACACTATTACGAAGAAAAAACCAAGAATATTAGGAGAATTGAAACAATCAACAATTTATTTTAATAAACGAGTAAAACCAAAATAAATTTGTTCTAGTGGGGGGGCTTTATGTAACGGTACATAACCCGGTCCCAATAAATGATAACTTTTGTAATACCATAAAGGTCAGAAATGGGTAAACTATAACGAGCTCAAAATTAAGTTGTATCACTAAACATTATAAACAATTAAAGTGATATACAGTGACAAGTGAGTTATAGTGTACCCAATGAGGTAATAAGTGAAGGTGAAGGGAACTTCTTACAGAATTGTACTGTAAATGTGAGAATTATAAACTATAATAGTAGATCATGATGCTACTAACTAATTATGTATTTTGTTTAGTTATTGTAGGATTTATATTGTGTAGTACCTATGTTAATTTACATTTTTATAAAATAATGGTTTTATTGTATAAGATAACCCAGGGTTTGTGTTAAAAACTTAAAAGATTTAAATACCAGATGATAATGAAAATTAAAATAATACTGTATGAGGGAAATGGCAGAAGAAAATAGTCCAGTGTAAGAATACTATAAGAGATTAATAAATAATATATAAATTCATTTAAAGTTAATAAAAATATTAAATACTTATATCCAAAGTTATAAGAAAATAAACAGAAAACTATTATGTAAATCAAATTGGGAAAGAAACCAAAATTAAAAAGAATTATTTTTCTGTAAATCAAAAATAAATTTATAATAATTACAAACTGCCTATATACTAAAAAGTAAATAGCAGAACCAATAAAAAGATATATAAAAATTATGGGTTACTAAGAGTAACGAAAATAACAAGTATTGTTTAATCGAATTTGAAATTTAAACCTGTCCAGTTGACAAAATGATGAGATAAAAATTTATTAAAATATCCTTTTGGAACCTTTTGAAAAGCACAAAATTGTTATAAAATTAAAGAACAGTATAAACATGATGTATTACTACCTTAGTTATCAAAGTTAACTTGCTATACTCCATAATAACAGTGAACAAAAAACCATTTTTGACGAGTAGGCATAGCCTAGCAGAGTTCGAGTTTTAACGAGATAATATTTGCCAGAAGGTTGTGAAATTACCACCAAATACGAACACCACCTGAGAAGCGCCTTCACCCAAGTAAGAACTTCAAGATGAGAGGTAATATAAACATTTCTTTTAATATTTAACGAAGAAACCTCCAACGGAATGGTCGTGTAGTCCATAACGATTAAAACGTAAACACATGTTTTAATAAAAACAAACGCCATCTGCTCTCTTACGGACATTTCCGGAACTACGTACTAAGCGAAATAAACAAATTTTTGAATATTTTTTCTATATTTGTAAAGCGTAGTATAATTATCCATTTCTGACCATCTCATAACAAAAAGAACTTACCCTTAACCCTGGGGAAAATAATTAAAAGAATTATATGTTGATTGATGTTTAAACAAAAGATAAAATTGTAAAATCGCTCAAAACTGTATATTTTTTATGACAATTCCTTGTTACTCAATGAAGTTGATATCATGTGTTAATTAATGAAAATATCGATTGTGATATTTGTATTGTGGCTGAAGGGAGAAAACCAATAATATAAACAATAAATATTATTGAAAAAATGATATTGAATAATAAAAATGTGTTGCCTTTCTTGTAGTGGGTAGTTGTAGTAAGTTTCAGAACAAATAAGAAGAAGACGATCCACCGGGTCATATTCTGCCACAGTGTCGTCTGGTTAACCTATGTTTGGAGACTCGTGTCAAAATCAGCTGATTCGGTTCACGGCGAATATTTGAAAAATTTTATAAATCGTCTAAACCGAGGGTAAACAAATGGTACTTGCTCTCTCTTCAAAATAAGGCTAAACAACTTCCCTACTTGACCCAAATCACACACACTCGATTTCTGCTTTGTTTGAGTAACAATACCAACAACTTTATTTAAACTTCGGTTTTTATAATTCATAAGTGGCGACTGCGGAGAGGTGTTCTGACCGATCTGAGACTGTAAAAAAGACAGACGTTTTACGGGTACCTCAAAAGCAGAGATACGTTATAAAAATGACACTAACAACGTGGGGCAAATAAAACAAAAATTTCCATTAAGTAAAGTACTATTTAAGGATCGGGGAGACACACTCTAAACCGCTACATTACAATATTAAATCTAATCGAATTAGTCTGGGCACGGTTAAAGTCTAACGTCAGGAAGAGCAACATAACTCCTCAGATAAGTGCAAGTGTCTGTGAAGCCCTAAGGAACTGAGAACACAGATGCCAAATACTGGAGAAAATGTGTCGAAAAAACTATGAAGGTAGAACGGGGATATTATGCAGACCTGTGGGAAGAAGAAGACCGCCTCATCATTCATGTTGCAGACGACAGTGATGATGACTCAGACCGCGACTCCAACTAAACGGTGAGTAGTTTACTCCCAGGCTATGTATTAATTATTTGCGATTTTGTCTTGTTTTACTCAGGTTTATTAATTTCTGATATTATTATTATTATATCCTTCTGATATTGCAGGGATTTGCTTATCCCAAAGCTTTGTGATATTTTAATAATGAAAATCATTTTGAAAGTTATTTCGAAAAGGTATACCTATATTTTGTCGGTTTTGTTGTATTTTTATTCTTTATAGATAATTTAAACGTCAGGTTTACTTACTTAAAATTGAAACTTCTGAGAAGTCCTGAGTGTATTATTATTACTATGAATTAATCATACGTATAATAATAATAGCAATGAAGAGGAGAATCATTTCACGCTAAGTTTACTATAGGTGGGAGAAGAACTTGGCAACATTGTCAGCTAGTTTTGAGTGACACTAGAGACAAGACTATCGGTTTCCTTTGAGTGAGAATCAAAGCGTTCCGCCTGGAAACGCTTTGAGCGCGGCTACTATAGTAGGATCTGCCTCTACCGTCATCTTCGGCTCGCACATAATTCACTCGGCGATAGTTCCGATTCTGGTCATTCTGGTTCCGGTTATTAAAATTGGTGTTGTTGTAATATGGATGGTTGTAGTTCGGGTTGTTCGGCCGATTGAATTGATTTAGTGGATTGGTTGGCCGATTATTGTTACTGTTATTATTGTTCACGTGGTTGGCCGAATTATTGTTATTCGGTCTATTGTAGACTTCAGCGTTATTATTGTTGTTATTACCGCGATTATTAAAGTTTGGTCGGGGAATTGTTGTTATTGTTATTGTGGTTACTGTTCTGGGAGTTTCTGTTATCATGTTGGTCGTTTCGTTGCCGACTTCTCCGATAGTAACTCTCCCGTTCATAGTCTTCCAGCAGGGCTGCCATTGATTGGACTGTCTTTATTTGTCCGCCAAGTCGCGCTCTGGAAACTCCTTCCTAGTAGTGGTATGCGAGTTTGGTAACCAGGGTCTCCTCTGGAATCTTCGGACCCAGATTCCTTGCTAAGCAGACCTTCCCCAAGAAATAGGCTGTGAGCGTCGTCCCTCTGTTGGTCTCATATTTACCGTGGCATATGTTATCACGGACGATGTTTTGGGTGGCCTCCGACCAGTATTTCCCCTTGAACATTGCTTTAAATTCTTCATAACTAGTGAGGTCGTGCCTAGTTGCCGTCCACCAGTTGTCGTTAATGTCTCGGAAGTATTCATCCAGATGTCCCAGTATAACTGGCCAGCGATTCTCCCGAGTCTTCGCCAATTGTTCCCCGACTCTTTCTAGGAATTCCATCGGGTTGCGTATATATGATTTGAAATTGATGGTCTCCCGGTTGTCCATATGCTGGAATTGTGAAATTATGGGTGGTCGGTTGTTGATAATTTCCAATTCTTCTCGAATCTTCGTTATTTCCCTGTTCTGTATTTCTTCGATCTTCTCTCGGTTATGTTGGCCTTGTCCGCGTACCTCATTGACTGCGGCGTCGATGTCCCGGCACTTCTCTCCAAAGTCCGTTCGTATTTGTTGCAGGCCCTCTGCGGTCTTCGTTCGTATAGCCTCTATTTGGGTATGGCTGACCTCCTCGAAATTTGTCATTCTTGTAACGAAGTCTGTCTTTACTTGTCGTACTTCTTGGTTGGCGGTTTCCAGTCTGCCTTGAACTTCCGAAATTTCTTGGCGAACTCCTGCCATCTCCTCCTCGATTTTCTTATTCATTTTTTCGTTGTTCTCTGCCATCTTCTCGTTTAAGACCTCCATATTTCTCTGGCTGTCTTGCTTCAGTTCGTCTAATTTTTCATTAATTTCCTCCTTATTTTTCTTCAATTCTCCCTTGAAATCTTCTTTTAATGACGCTATATTTTTGTTGGTCTCTCCTAATTCCTCCTTATTTTTCTTTAATTCTTCCTTAAAATCTTTTTTTATTGACGCTATATTTTTGTTCAATTCTTCAGTTTTCTTATTTATTCCCATGATCGCCCTTCGATAGTTTCGATTCTGGTCATTCTGGTTCCGGTTATTAAAATTGGTGTTGTTGTAATATGGACGCTTGTAGTTCGGGTTGTTCGGCCGATTGAATTGATTTAGTGGATTGGTTGGCCATCATCTCCTGGAATCTCTCCTCCTCAGTTTGTGTTGGTTTCTCTGGTTGGTTTTCTGACTGTACGGGCTCAGCAGGTTCCATGGGAGGTAATATCTGTTCTACGTCCTCGACCGGAGTCGCTTCCTTATCATCCATGTCGACGTCCTCCGTCCTCTTCTTTGGTCTGCCTCTAGTGATCATCTTGCTCTCCTTTTTCATAATCGCCGCTAGATACAAATCTTCCTGTAAATCTAGCCTCACTAGTTGGTGCGCCAATTTTTAGTAAAACGTCTTTAGTATGGTTTAACAGCCACACTATCGTAGGTGTCAATTTGTGATAAAGCTGTCGCTGATTATGATGATCGCGAACGCGCTAATAAACCGTCCCGAATCTTGTTGTTGTCTGCTAGTCCTTACCTGTCCTTACTCACTGGTTTTTTCTTCCCGATAGGCGCCAAATTGTTTTCCAGAAAAACAATTAAAAGATTCAATATCAATTTGTTTGTTTACGGTACTGTGATGAATAATTCGAATTACTCGCAGACCGGCGGGAACTCGAATTTCGCTTGTCTGGGGGGACGTGTTGCCAACATAAAATTTGGTCAATAATTTTATTCCCTGCTACAGAACACAACATACATAATACATTTGAAATAATTACAGGACAGCTAGTAAAGATTCATACTTATTTATTTGGCTTGATAGCTCATTAATTTTCAATAATTATTGTACAATTGAGATTATTATAATAACTTTTAGCCTCGGCAATAAATTAATTTTTTACTCAGCAGAGAGCAGGGTGGCAGCACAAAGTTAGTTTGATGACGTTATGGTCGCCGTGTCTACTTATTTATACAAATTAAATTGCCAATGAATTCTTTTGAGTACGAAAAAAAAGTTTAGAACAAGATGTTTAAATAAAGTACACCACCTTACAATTGTGGTACTTAAATATGAAAGAGGTTTTACATTAAATTCAACTCTGTGGTGTTAAAAGTGTGTGTCAGTGTTATCGTTTTATACATAGGTTATCTTATAGTTACTTCAGGTGTTCATAAATATTTTTTATTAATCTTTGAAAGAAATAGGTGTTCCAAGTTCATAGTGAGAGTTTTCTATTGTGAGAAAAGTGGATCAGTTTTAGTTTTTTAATTAATTATAATTTAATTTATACTTAACACAATCACGGTGTTCAGTGTTATCGATCATCAATGGTTTCTTCGCTGTTGTTAATGCATTCATCTAATCTCAAAGATAGGGTTGTCGTCTTCGTTGGTGTCTGTTTCTTTTATTACAATTTTTAGTTATTTATTAATCTTGTAACTTCGTTTATTCTTCCTCCTGGTGTTGCTGGAACTCTTGTTTACTTTGGGTATTCAATTTGGTTTCATTTCTTTTTGATCTTTTTACTTATTTGCTTTTTAAATGGTCCGCATCAGTATAGCATCTATACCTCTGATTTGTTAATAATGGAATCCTGTTACCTAACGGTCAAAATTATAATAACGTTCTGTTTCTATGGTAACCGGCTTGACTCTGATTGGTTAAGTATATTTTAAACTATTGTTATAAATCCTGGTTTTCTGTTCAAAATAAATAAATATTTTATAAATGTTATTTTTCCTTGGGGATATTTCCAATGCTTGAAATATTAATATAGATGTCCCTATTTTCTTTCAATGATCAATTTGACATCTCACAAGGCTGGTCTAGGCCCTGTACTAATGTTTTGTATAAAATTGATAATTCTATTTTAATACATATTTTACTTATTTTTACTATTATCACAATTCTGACATGTTATTCTTGTTATTTAATTGTAATTACATAATTTATTTGGTCATATGATTCAAGTATAGTATTCAATTGTTTATTATTGGTTTTCTGAACTTATACAGCTATGTCATTTATAGGCGTAAACTGTAACATCTTAGAATTTCTTAATTTGCTCTATTTCAACATTATTTACTAAGCACATATGGTTTGCTTATTTGCATTCGTGCTTATTGGCTTTTGAAATACATTGAATTGTTTTTACAATTTATTCATGTTATTATTTTTTTACCAAATTATTTCCTACCTGATATTTTACTTTCTATTTATATTATATTTATTAATTTGTTGTTTGTTAGTTTTTATGTTATTATTAGTTTTACTCCTACTTCCATTTCTCACATATCTATTTAACTTAATCTATTAACAAAATATAACATATAAATAACTTGATGGTCTGTATATTGTTCAGCCATACTCTTTCTTATTACATACAATTATTATATTGTATGTCATTACTCAAGATGTTCATACTCTTCATAACATAGAAATAACTCCTTCTTATTAAAAAATACAATTATTATCTTGTATGTCATTAATTAAAATATTCATACTTTTCATCTCCTTATACCTTTCTTACTTATATATAAATACAAATATATTATAGTAAACTTCTGCCTTCTGGGTTTACACTCCTTCAAACATCAAACAATAGTGTAGTAGAAATAAGTGACAAAAAACACCTTGAGGTGGAACTAATTGGAATAAAAATGATTCTTGTTGTAAATGGTAGGTAACACGCTCCTAATCAACATACTAAAAATATACATCCGTACTGTCGCGCAAAATGCATTTTTTTTGCCGCCATCTTGAAAAAAACATCATAAATTAAAAAAAATCGTAAAAGAACATGTGTGGTATCAAAGTACAGGGAATATTATGCTGAAAAAGAATATGATATTGGTTTTTAAAAATCAAAGGAAATAACAAAACTGTGGCCGAAAAACTGAAAGCTTTTGCAGTATTGAAAAACATTTTTATTATATATCACTATTGTAGTAACGACTCGGAACACTAAGTTTTTTATAAGTAAAATCGTAAAGACTTACCTTACAGCCTAAACCGGCTTTCACCTTTCAAAGGCGTCTTCAGAGGCTGCCGTAGGTAGCGCTGTCCGTCTTGTTGTTGGCGACGGGATAGATTTTCGAAAGATCGATGCTGTGTGTGTGTGGTGAGATGTGTTCGAATAATGTGTGCGATTTGAATTGTGTCTGTTCGTTTAGGATGTCGTTTTTATTTGTTTTTGTGTGTTTGTATATTTCTAATTGTTCTAGAGTGTCTAGTTTTCGGCCTTTTGTGTGTACGTGTAGAATGTTCATGTTATTGTCGATGTTTTTATATGTGTGGTTTGCTTCAATGAGGTGGTTTGCAAAGGTGGATTCTGTAGTGGTGTGGAGTGCCTTTGTGTGTTCAATGTATCTCTGTTTGAAGCTACGTCCTGTCTGGCCTATGTAGAATTTATTGCAATTTGAGCAATTTAGCTTATACACACCAGGTAGATTGAATTTGTTTTGTGCTTTGTGCGTGCGTTTTGATAGTGTGTGTTCTGTTTTGTTAGTAGTTTTGTAAGCGATTCTGTATCCTGCTTTTTTGAATTTGTGGGCAATTTTTTCAGTTTGTTTTTTGATGTATGTTAGTGTTATGAATTTGTTGTTTTCTGTCTTTGTCTGTTGTTTGTTTTGTGTTTTGTGTAGGAGTTTACTGACTATTGTTCTGTCATATCCGTTAGATTCTGCTAGATATTTTATCATGTTTAGTTCGTCTTTGTAGTCTTTTTCATCTAAGGGGATGTTGTTAAGTCTATGTATCATGGTTCTAAAAGCAGCTAGTTTGTGTTGTGTTGGGTGATTGGAGGTGTTGTGTATTAGTGTGTCAGTTGTAGTTGGTTTTCTGTATATACTGAATTTGTGCCTGTGTTCTAGTTTTGTGATGGAGAGGTCTAAGACGTTTATGGTATTGTTGTGTTCGTATTCGGCAGTGAAGGTGTTGTTTTTATGTATTTTGTTTATGTGCGTTAGTAACTGTAAACATTGTCTTTTTTTCCCCTGTATAGTATTAGAATGTCATCAACGCATCTGTGCCAATATAGTATTTTATGTGAGTGTCTGTCATTGTTTGTGAGTATTTTTGTTTTTTCTAAGTGTTGGAGGAAGACTTCTGCTAGAATGCTGAATATGGGGGAGCCCATGGGTAAGCCATCGTTCTGTGTGTAGTATTTATTGTTATAAGTAAAGTAGTTTTGTTTTGTGATAATGTTCAGAGTTTCTGTTATTTCGTTGATAAGTTCGTCTGGTGTGTTGTTCTGTTTGAGTTTGTTTTGTAGGATGGTGATTGTTTCAGAGATGGGGATGTTTGTGTACAGGTTTTTAATGTCAAAGGAGGCTAATGTGGCATTATGGGGGATGTGTATGTCTTTTATTTTTGTTACTAGGTCAGTGTTGTTTTTTACTGCAATGTTGTTGTCTATTTGTGTGTGTTGTCTAATAATTTTGTCTAAATATTTTGCGAGTTTGTGTGCAGGGGAATTACGGTAGTTGATAATGGGGCGGATCGGAATGTCTTCTTTATGGATTTTGGGAAGCGCTTGGAGGGTAGGTGCTGATGGTCGGATTTGTTTCATGTAGGGGTTTTGTTTATGTGTCATTATGTGTTTGGCTTTGTTGACTAGTTGTTTTACTGAGTTTTGGTATCTGTTGGTGGGGTCGTGTTTTAGTTCTGTGATGTTGTTTCTGTTCCATGAAGTTTTGTACTTTTTTGTGTAGGTTGTCTGTGGGGATAATTACAGTTGTGTTGCCTTTGTCTGCTTTTACAAATGTGATGTTGTGTTTGTGTGCCTTTTCCGTCAGTTTGATGGCTGTGTGTATTTCTGAGTTGTGGTTGTTGTTGTCTGGTGTCTTGTGTACTCCTATTATGTTGTTTATATTATGTCTTAGTGTGTCTTGATGTTCTGGTGCTGTGTTTTGTATATTTGTTTCTGTGTCAATTATGAGCTTTGTTAGTGTTTGGTTGTTATGTTTGTAATGTATGTTATGTTTTAGGCCTTTATCAAGGAGTGTTTGTTCGTTTTTTGTGAGTTTGACGTTCGTGAGGTTTACTGTACGTGGGTAGAATTTGTGCGAGGGAATTATATCTGTGTTGATTGGTGTCAGGTTTTTTATTTTTATGTCGTGTTTTGTCTGTATGTTATGTATTTGTTTTTTGTCCATTCATTTGTGTGGTGTATTAGTTCAGTCATGTAACTGTGTCTGTATGTGTTGGCGATTTGTAGGTGTAGTGTTAGTGCTTTGCGGTTGAGGGCGTCTTTTATGTACTAACGCACATAAACAAAATACATAAAAACAACACCTTCACTGCCGAATACGAACACAACAATACCATAAACTTCTTAGACCTCTCCATCACAAAACTAGAACACAGGCACAAATTCAGTATATACAGAAAACCAACTACAACTGACACACTAATACACAACACCTCCAATCACCCAACACAACACAAACTAGCTGCTTTTAGAACCATGATACATAGACTTAACAACATCCCCTTAGATGAAAAAGACTACAAAGACGAACTAAACATGATAAAATATCTAGCAGAATCTAACGGATATGACAGAACAATAGTCAGTAAACTCCTACACAAAACACAAAACAAACAACAGACAAAGACAGAAAACAACAAATTCATAACACTAACATACATCAAAAAACAAACTGAAAAAATTGCCCACAAATTCAAAAAAGCAGGATACAGAATCGCTTACAAAACTACTAACAAAACAGAACACACACTATCAAAACGCACGCACAAAGCACAAAACAAATTCAATCTACCTGGTGTGTACAAGCTAAATTGCTCAAATTGCAATAAATTCTACATAGGCCAGACAGGACGTAGCTTCAAACAGAGATACACTGAACACACAAAGGCACTCCACACCACTACAGAATCCACCTTTGCAAACCACCTCATTGAAGCAAACCACACATATAAAAACATCGACAATAACATGAACATTCTACACGTACACACAAAAGGCCGAAAACTAGACACTCTAGAACAATTAGAAATATACAAACACACAAAAACAAATAAAAACGACATCCTAAATGAACAGACACAATTCAAATCGCACGCATTATTCGAACACACCTCACCACACACACACACAGCATCGATCTTTCGAAAATCTATCCCGTCGCCAACAACAAGACGGACAGCGCTACCCACGGCAGCCTCTGAAGAAGCCTTTGAAAGGTGAAAGCCGGTTTAGGCTGTAAGGTAAGTCTTTACGATTTTACTTATAAAAAACTTAGTGTTCCGAGTCGTTATTACAATAGTGATATTTAGTTAAGTAACGGACACGTCATGGACAACGAAATCCAAGATATTTTTATTATTTTTAACACACATTTTTAAAACATATTTTTAGCTTTAACTTCACTCACAATTTTTAAAAAATGTTAAATTAAAAAAAAATTAAAATTTGATTATTTAAAGTTAAAATTTCACATTAAACAAAATCTATAATTTGAAAAAGTTATACAATAAATGAGTTTATTTCATCAAAATCAAATCTCATCTACATCTTCATCTAAATCAAAACTGTCTCTTTCCACAACAGTACATTTCATTGTGGTACATGGTTCTTCAACTGTAGTTTGGCAGGCACATTTAATCATATTTAAGAGTTTGTCTGGTGCTGGGCTCAAGTCTGTTAATATCGGCTGAATTCTTCATCAACCAACTGCCAACCCCATAGTGTAGGATCAGGGGTTGGCATATCAAGATTTTTCGAAATAAAAACCTGCAAATGCACTCGAAGTAGGTGGTATTTTGCTGCATTTTGTGTTGGAAGCAAACGAGCTATATCAAATTCTTTTTCACAAATGCATAAACACTATACACCACAAATTAAAATTTACACTGGAAACTGAACAAAACAATAGTATAAATTTTCTAGACTTAACAATTAACAAAACTAACAATACACACACGTACAAAATATACAGGAAACCAACCACAACCGACATGGTTATACACAACACATCAAACCACCCAACACAACATAAACATGCGGCCTTCAACCATATGCTCCATAGACTAACTAAAATACCCTTAAATAAACAAGATTACACCGACGAACTCAACACAATAAAATACATAGCAATAAAAAATGGTTATAACCCCAATTTAATAAACATACTACACAAACACATCAAAAACAAAACACTAAATACCATCAACACACAACACAATAAATACATCACACTCACATACCACAACTCATACACACACAAAATCGCCAATACATTCAGAAAACACAAATACAAAATAGCATTCAGAACAACCAATACCATCAAAAAACACATCAGTAATACAAACACAGACATAGACAAATATAACAAAACAGGTGTTTACAAATTAAATTGTAATGACTGCAATAGTTTCTACATAGGCCAGATGGGAAGATCTTTTTCATCCCGTTATTCTGAACACTTAAAAGCTTTAACCAACAACAATATACACTCTGCATTTGCCACACACATACACACAGAAAACCACAGTTACACCAACATAGACACTAATCTTGAAATTTTACATTACATACCCAAAGGTCAAAAACTCAACACAACTGAACAATACGAAATATATAAACACCACACAACACAACCAAACAACATACTCAACGATCAATTACAATATAAATCACATACACTTTTTGACACAATTATACAGAAAACAGAATACAGTAAGTTGAATCCCCGCACCAATCCCCTTCCTCCACACACCACCCCCACTTCACCTTCCACACAACCGTTACAAAATGCTGGCAGTCTGGTACCAAAGCTGAAGAAGGCGGATACTAAGCCGAAACGCATCCAATAAAATCAGTAAGTTTTCACATGAAAAAGTTCATTTTTAGTTAAGTGTTAGTGCTGTGAAAGAAGAGATGAATAATCAAGACAACTCAAATTCTTTTTTAGCAGAAGCTATTTTCCTAATGTATTGTTCATAACGAAGCACATTTAGGTTGATTGTGTCGATGTTACCTCCATATAGTGACACAATAAATTTACAGCCAATTTCGATCAAATCTTCCTTAGAAACATCTTCGGATGATCCAAAATGGGAAGCCCATCTTACGAAATTGAAAAACTCCCTTGCATCTTGAGCGTGATTATCCAAGGAACTACAAGCAAGCATCCTCTGTGTTAAAAGACGCGAATCCACATGGTGAGTCTCACCAGCAATAACAATCCCTTTCCTCAATACTTGCATGGTTACTGCTTGGCCTGATTTCAATAAAGTTTCATCTTTAAAAAGTTGCCGGTAAGTTTATCTTGGATGTTTCTTCCAATAATGTCAGCATTTTCTGCAGTAACTTTGTTTTCACTATCCGTAATTCCGTTAAAAATATTCCATAAATCACTCAAAGAAGCAGTAAATGGATTGTGGTCTATAAAAAATTGCATTATCTTTTTCATCTCTTCGAAATCTCTGGACATCCTTGCGTCAGTTAAATCAGTATGTTGTTCACTACCAATACGTGAAACGCCGGTCAGCAAACTCATTGCACATGTTACTTCACTGCATTTAGAATGGCTCAAAATCCAAGTTGCACATTGACTTTCAGTCATTCCTCCTCCATGAGTTATACCAGAATGACTTTTAGTGCATTTCATGAGCGTTTGCTCAATGTACATATCGGTCCAAACACCAGACCACTTCCTATCCTTTCTTCGTACAGTAAAATGGCCTTTATTCAGCATTTTGTAGAGTTCTGGATTCGTTGTTTTTAGTTCCCGCATTTGTTGAAGGTATATTCTTGCGCATTTTGCATAATTACTATGACCTGAACTCGCAAAAAAAGGTAGCATATGCTCAACCGCCTGTAAGTGCATTTCAAAATTTCCTGATCGCTCAGCCGAAATAAATGTTTTTACAATATCCACCATGTTCAGATACAACAGCCAGAGTCTGGCAGTACGGCTTTGTGATTTGAGAAGGTTCTTCCTTTCATCTATCAGTGACAAAAGTTTATGAAGATGAGGATTTGAAATAACTTCCTCTGCTTTGATATCACCTCTGAGGACGTTTTTTGAAAAGGTGAATACATTTTTCAAGTTTAAGATCATCATCATTTGTCTCCACTTCCATTGCATCACCGGTAATGCATTCACTTTCTGATGCAATCTCGCTCAAATCTGAATCTGCAGTTACTTCAACTGGTAGGCTGCACTTCAATACATCTGCTACAATTAAGCAGTGAGAGCTGAAGAAATTAGAAAATGCCCTCTAAGAGCATGTAAATACGCTTTACCTTTTAACATGTGGGGAACTGAATTCTCAGCATACACTGTCTGCAAAGCTTCTTCTATGCCTGATCCAGCCATCAGTCCTCCAATAGCCCCAATAAAGGACATTAGTGTATGAAACCCACCAAGCCGGATTACCACATTATCAAATTCTCCTTTGTGTTTAGCGCATATAATTTCCATTGCCTTAATCCACAAGCACTGATCAAAGGTTACAATAGGAGTTTTCACATTCAATCTTTTGGCTTCATTACTTATGAACATAAGTGTGGTGTATGCACAGCTGTGAGAATTTGGATTCAGATCAATCATTGGTAGAAAAAGAAGTTACTGTTACACCACTGTGTTCACCTTCTACAGCAGTTTGCATGTATCCTAACCATCCGGGTTGAGGTGTTTTAAATAACTTACTGGTACTCCAAAGAACATCAAGGAGATTAGTTTGAATTGGTTCATAGAATAATTTTTGAAATTTCAGTTTATTCAAGCTGTTGAGCTAGGAGATTGAATGTAGTGGAGGGGAATTTTTGCTTTCTTTATAATTTCATGTGCTAGAGGGCGGGATTTGAGTCGTTTTATTTTGTCTGTGACCAATAAAGAGGTGTTAAAAGATGCTCCTGATGCGCACATTATAACTCCCATCCCATGAAAGGTGTTATGGCCATCTATTGTTGCTATATTATGGTCGACATTGTCGCCGATCCATTGAGAGAAGTGGCCTGATGGTACAACGCTTTGGTTACTTTCATCCATTACAGAAGAGTGTATGCAGTGCCGCGCCGACCATGGTCAGCGCCTGTGCGTGAAACCAATGAAGCGCCTCTTTGATTTTGTA
Source organism: Magicicada septendecula (assembly GCA_034769895.1). Taxonomy (NCBI): domain Eukaryota; kingdom Metazoa; phylum Arthropoda; class Insecta; order Hemiptera; family Cicadidae; genus Magicicada; species Magicicada septendecula. The sequence continues at coordinate 827,031,491 of CM068367.1, forward strand.
AATGAGTGAACCACTTCGCTACCATTTGGAAAAATAGACAAAAAGAAAACTCATATTACATAATAATTATTTATTAGGTACCTACTAATTTAACTTAAATACAAATTATAAAAGATTAAAGGTTATGCCCTTAAGTATAAGTACCAACTAAATGTTGCTTGCTATTTTTCTCTCGTTTTCACGCTTGTCAGTTATCGCTATGTGTCTCGGTTTTGATATTTATAACATTAGTAAAAATTAAGATTAAAAATCTGAATAGAGTTATAAAATTTCAACTCTTCTAGCTTTTCTATTTGAAAATTCTTTAATAATGTCGTGAGTATCTATGTATTCTAAGATGTTCTCTTCTATTGATATTACAGCCAAATTAGACAATCTTTCCTGACTCATTGTTGAACGTAAGTAATTTTTTATTAATTTTAATTTTGAAAAAGATCTTTCTGCGCTTACTACTGTGACTGGCATTGTTATCAAAATTCGTAATGATATTGTGATATTAGGGCATATGGCTATTAAATTATTTAAAAATAAAAATTCCAGAATTTTTATCACATCATTGTCAAAATCTTTAAAAAGAGACTGACATGATATAATTTCCTCGCACAAATCATCAGCATCTATATCACACAAACTATCATTCGCAGAAAGTTTTTCCTGTAAACGATTACAGTTAATGATAAGATGGCTTTTATCTTGAACATTGCTGAGTTTAAACAAAAAACTAAATACGTTTTCGTGGCTAAATAACAAATCAAACCTTTCTTTCACTGACATTAGAGCTTGATCTAAAATGTAAAATAGATAATAACCTTGAAAGAGGTTTTCGAGTCAATTTGAGCTGCCTGGTCTTCATGTTCATAATCAAACGTTTATGGAGTCTTTCGTCGCCTTAGGGGTCTGCAAGTTTCTAACTCAGTTTCTATTTCTAATTTTTCAGCAGTTTTTTTGGCATTATTTACAACTATTTCAAATTTTTCGTCAGTTCGAAATCCGACCAAAAATTTTTCTAAATCTGATAAAGCATCTAAAGCGACCTGGATATTCATATTAGTAGACTGTAGAATTTTACTAACAAAGTTGACTTTTGTCAATACATCATGCCATACATGAATTGAGCAAATAAATGAAAACGTAGATATTTTGTCTGCTAGACATTTTGCCTCATATTTTGCTTTTTGGTCGAAAGATAAAGTGTTTGTTATTTCGTATAAAGCATCATAAATCTCTGGTAAATTGTTATGCAATGGTCTTATGGCATCTATTCTACTTGACCATCTTGTCTCAGACAATGGTTTTAAAGTTAACATAGTTATGTGTTTTTTAATAAATACCATTTTTTGGTAGACGATGAAAAGTATTTGTATAATTCTTGGACTATATTGAAAAAACCAGTAGTATAGTAATTCAGATTAGCTGCGTCGTTCACTATTAAATTTAAACTATGAGCAGCACACGGTACATAAAAAGCACGTGGATTTAGCGCCAACAATCTCTTTTGCAAACCATTGTTTTTACCGCGCATGTTTGAACCATTGTCGTAGCACTGCCCCCTTAAATTGTTTATGTCCAAATTATGTTAGCGCCAGTAGCATCGGTAATGGGACAAAAAGCTAAAAAGTGCTCTCTTATTTCCAGCTGTCTTAAGTTTGTGTTAAAATTAATGAATCTAATAATTATACTAATTTGCTCTACATGTGAAACATCGGGAGTACAGTCAAGTATCACTGAAAAATATTTATTAGCTCGGCATAAATTTAAAATGTAGCTTTGGATTTGAGTTGCAAGTATAGAAACTATTTGATTTTGAATTTTGTCTCCAAGATATGTCGGCATATTCGTGAGTTTTGAATCACTCGTCACGTGTCTTATATGTTCAGTAATAGTTGGATCAAATTTTCCTAACATTTTGATACATTTTAGAAAATTGCCATTGTTATGATCGTATAATTTACTGCTCTTTCCACAAAATGCCATATTTTGTGAACTTAAAAATTGAACCACATATATAATTCTTTTAATTACATTGTACCAGCGCTCTTTTTCAACTTCTAGAAGTTTTTGCTGCACGCTGTCGATAGTGGTTTTATTTTTAAAGACTGATTCAGCTCAATCCATTTTTTATAATTATTGAAATGAACAGAACTTTTCTCATGTCTATTTAAATATAAAGCTAAATGTTGCCAGTCACTAATTCCCTCACAAAATTTGATATTATGTTTTGATTCGAAAAGCTTACAACATAAGCAAAACACAGCATTTTTGGAAACTGAATAGAGTAGCCATTCTCTGTGATACTTTTCACCGTTTCCTAAATGCCTATCATAATAGTAAACTGAAAACCTTTGATTTGAAGTGTCACGCGGATAATCATGATTTCATGATTTCTGACTTGTTTGGGTGGGTTTTCTATTAAATATTGCAATAATGCAGAATTTAAAAATGCTGGCCAAAGTCCAGGATCATCTTTGAAAATACTTGGTATCGACGGAGACGATGGTCTTGGCAGTGGCGATTGTATACTTATACAGGCCGTAGATGTGATTTCAACGGCATCGTCTTCTAACTCTAACTTTTGATCCTCGTCAATAGTCATGAAATCTGCAATATTAAAAAAAATATATTTTACTTACACAGTATTATAAATTATAAATTTTACTGAATATACCTAATAAAAATTCATTAGAAGTTTCATATTTTATACAACATTAGAAATATTACCATGTAACATAGTAAAAATTACTCGACTATTAATTAAATTTTATTATATTTTCATTTAAAGATTCCTATACACATTTTAATTATGCCTATAATTCAGATCTGTCCTCAGTTACCTACACTAGCATGGTAATTTTTCATAGAAATTTTTCTCCGACCCTGTAGTATATAATATATATATATATATATATATGTATATATATATATATATATATTTAATTAAATATCACTCGATACTATTTTCACTTTTAGTACAAATATATACTTAAAACTTACTAGTTTACCCGAGGTACCCGAGCTAACCAGACGAGTAAAGTAAAGTAAAACAGAAATATCAATTTAAAAAAATTAAAGTGTTAATTCAAAATAATTATACAATTAATAAAAGAATATAAATTTGTTTAAAATTTTCACAACAGTTACAATGGACAGTGAATATATATATATATATATATATATATATATATACAAATAAATAAAATTGAAGTGTCTGTTTGTAATGTCAAAATAACAGCTTTTTACTAAATGCATATGAAAGTATATAAGGTACTTATAACAAAAAAACAATTTAAAAAATTTTTGTCTGTCTGTCTGTTTGTTCCGGCTAATCTCCGAAACGGCTGGACCGATTTTGACGGGATTTTCACTGGCAGATAGCTGATGTTATAAGGAGTAACTTAGGCTACTTTTATTTTGGAAAAAAAAAGAAAAAAAGAAAAGAAAAAAGTCGAGCAACACGTGCCCCACGCGCACGCCGCTGCCGTCGTCGGACCGAAAGGCGCCACTCACCGCTTCCCCCTCCAACTTCCTCCTCCGACTTAATATAACAAAGGTTGCCTGTCGCGCGGGCTCAGAACGCGCGAGCGGGCTGTTGCAGATGGTTGTGTCTCAACGCGCGCCTTAAAAAATTGTTTTTAGCAGTGAGAAAACAATATTAAGTTTTAAGTTATATTGTTAAACGTAGCCACAACCTCCCAAAATCGTCTCTGTACCGTAATTATGTGCGATAAATGTAAACTAATTTCTGTACTTCCAATAAATACACCCTTTTAATGTACACTAACAACGTAAATCCTAAGGGGCAAACCCCCCCCCCATTGTATGCATGTATCTATGTAAGTATGTTCCACATCTCCTCCTAAACCACTGGACCGATTTCAACCAAACTTGGCACAAATATTTTACGCAACGGGAGAACCAACATAGGATAGGTGTTTTTTCGATGGGGTCCTTTGGGGGGTTCTTTGGGGTCTCCCACATCTCCTCCTAAACCACTGGACCGATTTCAACCAAACTTGGCACAAATATTTTACACAATGGGAGAACCAACATAGGATAGGTGTTTTCTTCTAAGGGGTCCTTTGGGGTCTTCCACATCTCCTCCTAAACCACTGGACCGATTTCAACCAAACTTGCACAAATATTTTACGCAACGGGAGAACCAACATAGGATAGGTGTTTTTTCGATACGATCCTTCGGGGGGTCCTTTGGGGTCTTCCACATCTCCTCCTAAACCACTGGACCGATTTCAACCAAACTTGGCACAAATATTTTACGCAACGGGAGAACCAACATAGGGCAAGTGTTTTTTCGATACGATCTAATAAGTTATATAATAAATAGTAATAATAGAAATAAATAATAAATAGCTGTTGCTATGAATATAAATAAACAAACTAAGAGTTGAGAATTTGTACAATCTATCTAATCCTATACTATTAAGCGAGCAATAATTGTACAATTACGTACAACGTGAAACTCCGTAGCGAAGCACGGGTATTTTGCTAGTATACAATATAATATTTATGAAATTAATGATTATGAATTTTGTAATATTAAATTACTTTTTAAATAATTCAATATGTTGAAATTGTAAATAATCAATCAATCCCACACTATATACAATAACACACACAATAACACGCACAATAAATTTTCCCCGTTTTCCTAGTCAAAAAAGGTCTCATCAATACATATAATAAAACTGTAAATGGTCCATGTCTGTACATTGAAAGTATTTGAGAAAAAATCATACGAGAGGTGCTAATAACAATCAACAGAAGCCAAACCAATGGTTTTGGGAATTTTTGTCTGTCTGTCTATATGCTTGTTTGCACACACAGAATGCACCACGCCTGTGAAACGGGTTCAAATAAAAGTGGTTTTCATATAACAATACACCGCGCGAACTAAGTCGCGGGTACAGCTAGTTCTCAATAAAAACATTAAATGACAACTATAAATAACAAGCGTTTAATATTATAATAATGCTACGAAACAATTCTTTATACGTGCATGTCCACTTGGCCGGTTGAGAGGGTTTGAGACACAGCCCACCAACGTTTTGTGTCAGGGATTAAAACTATACAATATAACTAGATTATAATGAAACACAGGAAACACTTACCACTGCATGAAGATGAAGTATTTTTTGAAGTTCCCACCACATCTTGAATTGATTGATTGCTCTTAATACATTCATATAATTGTTTGGAAGTAGATGGTAGAGTCGTAAAATAATTACTAATTTTTGTTGAATTTTTATCTCGTTCCTCTTCTCTTTTTCCTTTCTTATAAGATTTTGGTAACCAGATAATTTCTTTTTTTATCTTCATCGCACATTTTCAATTATAAATAATAAAATACAATACAATTAAAGTAGTTTAAAGTTTAGTTAATAAATAATAAGGCCGTGACGGTATTTACACGCACGACGCGCGGCGCGCCCTCACTCTTTCACTATTTATTATTGACTAATACTATGAAATGGGGAATACTATGAAATGGGGAATTCCCGCCTCAATCCCGTGCTCAGATCGCACCAGCTTGCATTATCTCCTTGTCGCACTTACAAAAACATAGTGACAACCGACAACCACGGCTCGTTCGTTTGATGATAGGTAACGTAACGTGTAATCACTGTGGTATAATAGTATAAAAAAAATCGGACAGATAAGAAACATTAGGTTAATTCAAACGTTAATTAAAAGCCACGGACGGATGTCTGTAAATATTGCATTTTTCTCAACTTTAGCTCATATACATTTCGATAATGATTGATAATGGTATTATGCCAATTATGCCATTTTCAAATATTTCATTTCATTAAAAGGCGCTGACAGTTTAGGCGCCCCTGAGTACCTGGCGCCTGTGTGCGCTGTACACATTGCACACATGGGCGGCTCGCCCCTGAGTGTATGTATTTCTGCACTTCATCATAAGACACACTGAATCCAAGGCTGCAAAGTTCATCAATCAGGAAACGAGACCCAAAATCTCTATGAATCTGTATGCCTACAGCAAGAGGAATTGGGCATATCAGAGAACGAGGCCTGCAAGCTTGCATTACAGCCTGACCAATAGAAACCTGTTTCAGATCACTGCATTTACCACCGATTAGGATATCCAAAAAAGTTAGTAAAACAGGGGGTAGATATGTCTTGTTTTCTTCAATGGATGCAATATCTGATGCACTAGGATAAAAGTCCTTATTTTTGTACAACAAATTTATTTCAGTTCTGATCAGTTTCGCTGCAGACTTGATTAATCTAAATTTTTCTTCATCGTGTCATCAAGTCTTTTTTGTTTGTGATAGTCCGAGATTATGTTTGATACAGTTTTTCCAAATGTTATCATGTTACATTTTCCATCTGTGCCTGATACTATGACGTTGTCACCAAACCAGTCTTGCAATTTTTTCTTCAAATGTCTAGAAGTGTAAGATTCACTTCCCTCTGGTACAATATTACGCATTTTTTCCACTAAGTCACTGACAGATATTGGCTCTTGACAGTTTTCTTGTAACCACTCACATGTCTTTACAAAAGCATCAGAACTATCAGTATTAACCGGACGGCCTACTGATGTGTATACTCCACTACCTTCAGGAGTATACTTCACAGGAGTGGGTTTGCCGCTCCTAAAATTTACACTGCACACTTGGTGATATCGAGCTTCTGCAGCAGGTAAATCTATGACTGAAAGCATCCTCGCGTGTACATTTGCTGCCCATAGATCACTTCTAGTACTGCATAGTTTCAAAATTGTGTCGCGAATCTGGAAAGTACGCACAGGAATGACTACCATTTTTTTACGCTTTTCATAATCCGTAATAATCTGGACACAAAACAAACAATTCTCTTTGAAATTGAACGATACAACACTTCCGCGTAGCGTTCTCGAGCTGGTCGAAGGAATATCATCTTGCAATGTTTTCAGTTTTATATCACTTTTAATTTTGATGGGATTGACGTATACACGTCGACATTCTGTATGTACTTTAACATGCCAGTAGGCATGGGATTGAAAAGTTCATGAATCATCTCTTTGTTTGCTCGCTTTGATAATTCCCGTCAAGCCTTTTGCTGTTAATTCGACATAGGGAGTATCGTCACAAAGCACATTGGAACACAAAATGGATGTTTCTTCTTCCATTTTTCTTATGATGGTTTCTTCACTCAAAACAAAGATTACCTACCTGAAACAGATAATAAAGAAAATCCAAATTAGTCTCACAGCATCAAGTATAGCCGTAATGTAACGTAGCATAATTTAAGGTGTAAATACAGGGTCATGTAGGTATACTTTTTTCATCATTTTTCCCCTACTTCATCTTTGTAAACATGTTACTTTTAAAAACCAATATCATATTCTTTTTCAGCATGAAATTTCCTGTAATTTAATACCACACATGATTTTTTTTTTATTTTTGAAGTTTTTCAAGATGGCGGCCAAAAAAAACGCATTTTGCGCGACAGTACGGATGTATATTTTTAGTATGTTGATTAGGAGTGTGTTACCTACCATTTACAACAAGAATCATTTTTGTTGCAATTAGTTCCACCTCTAACACTATTTCTACTGCACTACAAACAAATTACTTTTCATTTACTTAATAACATAACAATTTTGTGAGTATTGTATTGATACCCTCTATTCTATATAGATAAACCTTCTAGTCATTCTTTTGGTAATAGAATATGTTTTTATATTTTCTTACCCTCACACCTACGCTGTTTCTTACAGTTTAACACAATTCACTTATTTTCTTATTCACCATTTGGTTATGGTTTTGGTTTGTTACACTGGGTCACTATTCTTTTCCTTAAAATTATAAGTTGTTTATTTTAATATTACCACCACTTCACTGTTTATTGTTACCACTTCCTACCTATCTCTCACTCTTGGATCGGGTTTTAAAACACAGTTTTATAGTCATTTTCCTATATCTTATGTTCTGCTTTTTCTCTCACTGTAGGGTTATTAATAATACATATATTCTATTAACAAATGTTTTCCCTTAATTACTATTGGTAGTGTACTATTTGTTTACATACTCTATATAATACTTGTTACTATTTTTTACTTTATTATTTGTGTTCTGGTATTGTTTGTCTACCTTTGATTATTTTATTTGTCTTTATATATCCTATGACTGGTGTTGGGGCTTGTTCTACCTACTCACCATATCTATTGGGTTATTTTGGTTAAATCGCATTGTACTATCGTTTTTTCAAGTTTTGTTTCGTTGCTTGCTACATTTCTCTTATCAGAGGTTACTTTTATTATTACCTTTATCTGTTTGATTGCATAATTATGTTAACTACCCATTCCTTTATCTGTGACTCATCCCTTTTAATTCATAGTGTTAATCATTTAGTATTTTATTCTTATCATGTTGCTTCATAAATGTATGTTGAGAATATGTACCCTTACAATATATACATATATTGTAACGTAACAGAGTTGAGGGTCCCGACGTTACATAAAAACTTTGTCAACATGACTTAAAACAATGCCCAAAGTATGTCATAATTAAATACAAGAGGGCCAATCTCACCTAAAAAATGCATTGAAGGTACCTAGTAAGGTTACTAGGTAATAAAACATTGAAGGTGTACCTAAATATAAAATATGTAATGAGTAGTATAAGATGTAAACTATAAACACTGTGTCTAGTGGGATGAGTTTAATGTGTAGGAGTTGAGTATAATATACTGTTCAATTAATATTTAATGTGTTATAAAATGTACTTGTTGTTGTACTGTATCATGATATAGTGTTTACATGATATTTATTTTATGTTTTGTGTGTAGTAAGTGTGGAGCCGTTGCTTTAAGGAAGTACTAAGTCATGGGTACTCATTTCATTCATGTTAAACTTGTATTTAAATAATTAAATACAAGTACATTTATTATGTATGGTATTATGTTAAATGTATTTACTTTAAATAATTAATGAAGATGTTTAAAATAATATTTGTAATCTTGGCCAGGAAGACAATAAGTGTTAATAAGTTGGCAAGTAGTCATTATAATTATGTTAAAAACCAATGAAGGGTTCAATGATGAACTAAATAATAATAATGAATTGAAACCAGGAAATTGTAAGGAAGGAAGCCAGTGACTCTTTGTACAGTAGGTCAGGTAAGAAAAATTAAATTAAAAACAAAAAAAAGATTATAACATGTGTAATAAAACCAATAGGCCTAAATTTAATATTTGTAAAAGGAAATTAATACCTTTTTTAATAAGTCCATTCAGATGAAAATGTAGTAAAATGTATACGGTTTAATAAGGCAGATTAAGTGAAAGTTTTATGTGATTTAATGTAAATCCAAGCAGGGAGTATTTTATTAAATAAGAGTAGTAATATTTCCTAATTCTGGCTCTAGGATATCACATATTATCCAATGACAGGAAAAGTAATGGTTGTTAGGCTAACAGAAATGCAAGAAATTTTGTTGATTTCAACATTCAATTGTTATATGCTAATGGGTAAAGTTCAGCAGACAAATTTAAAAAAGAGAACCAAATAAAATGAATAAAATTTAAACAAATTAAATGTCTTAAAGAAATCCATTTAAAAAGAACTGAGTAATAACTCCTGAAACTATATCTCAGTAAAAATAATTCTACACATCCTTAAAGTTCACGGAATTAATCAATACGCATTCAACCTATTTCCAGTAAAAGAATGATGATGAAAATGATTTACCATTAAACAAAGATGATCCATAGCCGAAGAAGTCAAAATTAATTAAAATATAAATAAAAAAATACACGAAGAACTTTTGTATTGAAGTACCAAACCTCACTTTCAATAAACAAACGAAGTAGTAATACTACACCAATTCCATTGGGACCGGCAACTACTAGGATCGTGAAGAAGAACGAAGACCAGAACTGAACTTCTGTTACACTCCGGGACATCACATCTAAACCTTTATTGAGAATCTGGACGCTGTTTTTGGTCAAGAGTAGCATAACCATTTCGTCTTCACTCCGTTGTAAACAGACACGGCCACCTTAAGTATCGTACCACTTGGTAACAAACCTGCTTATATTTAATTTTATATATTAAGAGTTAATAACAATTGTAATACTTGGTAACCTTAATTTTGCATTACCTGGCCTTACTAATCGTTAAAAGAATTACATGTACCCTGGGATAAGAGATAACTGAAAATTATACTTAGATTGTAACATACACCACTAGTTCACTAACAAATCGACTCAGTATTGTACGATCGATATTATGATCTAATAACCGAAGAAGACAACTGTTGAAAATTTAAAATAATATAAAATAATATAAAATAAAGAATCCTTCTTGTATGTGACGATGTTCTGTGTTATTGTAGAATAGTTATTGTATTTCGATTAGGGAGTAATTTACAGAGAAAGAAATTTATAAAACCGTCAAGTGGAACGACTTAACCTATAAGAACGGGTTAATTACTAATAACAGCGCTCATTGCAGACAGCTGGTGAATACGGGAGAATAGAGAACCAACTTATTCTCTGCACCACTCTTTTGGTCAATTTAAATAATACAGACTGACTAGGGTTGGAGAAAATTACTGAATTATTAACTATAATACCCGTAATATAGCGTTTTTCTCTGGTAAAACACTTGATAATTAATTAACACAGGTCTATGTTCAACATATGAATCATTGCAACAACATAAAAAATATTTTTTTTTATAAACAGAGTGTTTGTAACAAATTGGCGCATGCATACCAACGTGGAGCTTAATTAAACCCCCAAAAAACACATTTTGATTGGTAACAAATTGGCGATCCCAACAGTGGGGCCTTTCAAACTTCTCAAATATAATTAATAACGTAACATCGTTATTTAAAGTTGTTACAATATATATTGTAATTACATAACCCGGTCCCAATAAATTAAATCATGTAAGAACATAAAGGTCAGAAATGGGTAACCTATAACTAGCTCTAAATTAAATTATATCACTAAACATTATAAACAATTCGAGTGATACGGTGACAAGTGAGTTATAGTGTACCCATTGAGGTAAAAAGTGAAAGTGAAGGTAACTTATTACAGAATTGTGCTGTAGGTTTGGGAATTATAAAACTATGATAGTAGACTATAATGCTACTAACTGATTCTGTATTTTATTAATTTATTGTAATGTTTATATTGTGTAAACCACCAAGTTTAATACCTAAGTTAATTTTATATTTTTGCAAATATTTGTGTTAGTATAAGATAACCCAGGGTTAGTTTTAAAAAACATAAAAGATTTAAATATCAAAGGATAATAAAAAATTAAAATAATACTATATGAGGGAAATGGCAGAAGGAAGTAGGGCAGTGTAGGAATACTATGAGAGACTAATAAATAATATATAAATTCATTTAAAGATAATAAAAATATTAAATACTTATATACAAGGTCATAAGAAAATGAACAGAAACCTATTATGTAAACCGAATTGGGAAAGAAACCTGAATTGAAAAGAGTTATTTTTCGGTAAATAAAATATAAATTTATAATAATTACAAACTGCCTGTATAATAAAAATATTATAGGTTACTAAGAGTGACGAGAATAACAAGTATGGTTAATAAAAAAATTTGGAAAAAACCTGGAGAGTTGACAAAATGATGCTACCACTATTCTATTAAAATATCCTTTTTGAAACTTGGGAGAAGTGTAAAATTAGTACAAAATTAAAAAGCAATATGAACTCTATATAATCATACCTTATTTATCAAAATTAAAGGATTATACTCCATAATAAACTTTGAAAGAAAACCCTTCTGATGATTCGGCCTAGTTTCGTGATGTTTCAAGTTGACAATAGAATATGGGCCAGACGGTAATGAAATTACAACTCAAGACAGACCTCACTAGAGAAAAGGCTTCCTTCTAGTAAGAACTATAAGAAGAGAGGTAATATAAACATTTCGTTTCATATTTAACGAAGAAAACTCATTCCGAATTGTTGGATAGAACGAAAAAAACTATTCAAAATTAATCATTTGTTCTAAAGTAAACAAACGCACGCTGCTCTCTTACGAACATTTCTGAAACTACGTACTATATGAAAATAAACAAAATTTTTAATATTTTTCGGTATTTGTAAAGCGTAGTATAATTATCCATTTCTGACCATCTCATAACAAAAAGAACTTACCCTTAACCCTGGGGAAATATTAAGAATTATATATTGATTGATGTTTTAAAAATAGTATAAAATTTGATAAATTAAACCATATATGTTTTTTCTTTTGACAATTCCATGTTTACTCGATGAAGTCAATATTATGTTTTAATTAAGAAGATCGACTGGGATATTTGTATCTTGGCGGCAGAGAAAAAAAAACCAATATAATAAATAATAAATATTATTAAAAAATTTATATTGAATAATAAATATGTGTTATATTTTTTTGTAGCGGGTAGTTGTAACAGATTTCAGAATAAAATAGAAGAGATCGACCCATCGGGTCATACTTTGCCATAGTGTAGGCTGGTTGAACTATGCGTGGAGACTCGTCTCACAATCAGCTGATTTAATTCACGGCGAACAATTTGAAAAGAATTTCAGAATCGTCTAAACCGAATGTAAACAATCGGCACTTACTCTCTCTTCAACCTAAGGCTGAACAACTCCCCTGCTTGACCCCAAATCACACACTCTCGATTTCGGCTTTTGATTGAGTAACATTACAAAATACTTTATTTTTTAAACTTTGGTCATTATAATTCATAAGTGGCGACTGCGGAGAGGCGGAAACATTAACACCTCTAAAGTAAAAGGCAGCACGTTACAGATTTGGCGAACCCAACCGTGGGGCTGAATTAACTATAAACCTGTAATCTGTAACACACTCAAACCGCACGTTACAGATTTGGCGCTTACAACATTGGGAGCTTAATTAAATAAGACGAACACCCAATAAGCCACTTACAAAGTTTTTGCTAAAACCTCTACAAAAACCGCACGTTACAAAATTGGCGCCCAACGTGGGGCATACAATATAACTCTACTAACACCTCTAACCGCTACGTTACAGATTGGCGCTCAACGTAAAAGGGCTGTAATTAGAAAAGAATTTTGTTATATTTAATAAATTAATATACCAAAAAATCTTATTATCGTCGGCAGTTATGAGAAAAAAAGAAATGCGTAATATCCGAGGCAAATCGAAGAAGAGGGCAGAAGAAAAGGAGAAGGAAGAAGGTGGACAGGAACAAGAAATAGAATTAGTCATGGATAGTGAAATGGACCAACCGACAGGTGATAAAGAAGAAACCGAAGTAGTTATGGACCCGGAAAAGGAAATAGTGGAAGAGGATGCCCAAGGGGACCAACCAGACAAAGCGGTAGCCAGAGAAGAACCTAATTGGCAAGACATGATGAAATTTATGGCAGAACAATTTAAGGAACAGAATAAACAAACTAATGAACAATTTAGAAAACAGGAGGAAGCCTTGAAACAAACCAATGAGGAAAATAAGGAGAATTTTAAGAAACAGGAGGAACAAAATAGACAGACCAATGAGAAAATAGATAGCATTCAGGAAAGTTTAGTCATACAACTAAATGAAAAAATAGAGACCATTCATGGAAATATCAAACAAACCATGAATGAACAATACCGTGAATTGAAAGAAACTGTTGAAGGACAAAGAGAAGAGATGAATGCAAAAGTTGAAGAGAATAATAAGAATTTAAAACAATTTGAGTGTAAAATGGAGAATTTCAATAAGGAGATATGGGAAACTTTCGGGGAGAAGTTTGAAAATGTTAATACACTTAGCCAGAAAGCAGATACATACAAGGAGGAGACAAATAAACAAATGGATCATAGTGTCAAGAATTTGGATGAAACATCAGACAGCACTTCAGAAGGTATTAAAGTAAGTCCGAATACAGAAGAGAGTAGGAAGGAAATAGAAATTACAGAATACCAAGGTGTAATGCCATCTGAAAATAAAAATAGCCACAACAAAAAGGATGTTCAAACCGTGGAAAAGAAGACCAAGAAAATAATAAAAACATGTAGAAAGAGAATAATAAATACCAAGGAAGAATGGGAGATGATTACAGGCGGATTAATTAATGTATTCAACCTTCCAATTAACGAACAGAGGGAATTAATTAAGTTTGGATATCATTTAAATATGTTGACAATTGAAGTGCATCAGAAGATATCAGTCATATCTTCAAGACGGAATATATCATTAAACATTTTGGTAAATCATCCAGAGGTAAAAGGGAATGAAATGAGATTAAATATGAGCAACTATGTTATGTTAGAGGAGGTACAAAACTTATTAGTTAAAAAGGAACGAACTATGACGGAAAACTGTGACTTCTATGAAGACTTGGTATCCGCTGAGTTACGATGCCAGGTGAAAGAGAGGTATTTAACAAATAACAAAATCATTACGAATACCCCAGTAATCCGAGTAAAGGGAGTACCTGAAATAATGGACCACGGTTAAACAGACTCCAAACAAACCAGAAAAAAGGGACGGATTTTATGGATACGACCCAGCAACCATTGGAAATAAAACCCCAAAATTCTAAAAGCATGTAAGAACATCTTACTCAAGTTATTTTGAAACCATATAATTTAAAATGAAGAGACTAAAACCCCAAAATTCTAAAAAACTGTAAGAACAACTTACTCAACAATTTATCTAGGAACAAGACGATTTAATAAAAACTATGTAAGGACAACTTACTTAATTTATTCAGAAATAATACGATTTAAGATATTTCGAAACCATTTAATTTAACAAAAAAAAATAAATAAGAACTGATTAGTAAATAAGAGTTATAAAGAATTGATTTAAAATGAAATAATAGGAAACAGTAATATTTTTAATGGTAACAAACAGAAGAAAAATTAAATGAACAAAAACAATTGATGGTAATGTGCTCAGATAAGAAGAATAAAGAATAATTTAAGGACTCCAATGAAACTGAAGGAGGATGATAATTAATACAATAATTAGAATTTCTCGGAATTGAAGATTATATAAGAAGAAATGATACGGAGAAATATGTCACAAGAAGTAAAGTCAAAAGAATTTTAACATAAGGCCTATCAATAATGTTATATGCTATTAGTTAATGGAAAAGAAGAAGGAATCAAGGAGAAGAAGAAATATATAAATAAATGCAAACAGCTACAGTATGAAGAATCCCAAAAGTGTTTAGTACTAGTCGCTAATTGACTACTACTTATAATTTTTTATTTTTATGTATTGACCGTAGAAATGTTTCGGCAATAATTTTATGAGCAGGGATGATGTTCCCCTGGTCTCAGAAGGTGTAAGGATGGACAGAGGAGTATGGACCCAGAGTGGCCACCCTACTGGTACCACAGCACAAGATAGGGAAAAATGTTAGGGAAATTGAATATTTAAGGGATAATAATTATAAAATAGCTGAAAAGAGTGATATTAGATTCCAGAAGTATAGATGAAGAAAATAGAAGGAAGATAGCAGACCGAAGCTTAATTGATAAAGCTAATTTATAGAAGTAAATAGAAATGAGTGTTAAAACAAGTTTAATATGATTAGTGTGACCAGTTCTTATCAAATAAAATGTGTAAGTACCACTACCCAGAGAAATAAATAATTGATGAATTTGCCTCCAAGAGAGAGAGAGTAGAGTAAGAAAACAGCAATTACCACCAGTTTGAATTACCAGTCAGTTTACAACCAGTTTGAATTAAATGAAACACTATTATGAAGATAAAGCCAAGACTATTAGGAGAATTGAAACAATCAACAATTTATTTTAATAACTGAGTAAAACTAAAATAAATTTGTTCTAGTGGGGGGGCTTTATGTAACGTTACATAACCCGGTCCCAATAAATTAAATCATGTAAGAACATAAAGGTCAGAAATGGGTAACCTATAACTAGCTCTAAATTAAATTATATCACTAAACATTATAAACAATTCGAGTGATACGGTGACAAGTGAGTTATAGTGTACCCATTGAGGTAAAAAGTGAAAGTGAAGAAGGTAACTTATTACAGAATTGTGCTGTAGGTTTGGGAATTATAAAACTATGATAGTAGACTATAATGCTACTAACTGATTCTGTATTTTATTAATTTATTGTAATGTTTATATTGTGTAGACCACCAAGTTTAATACCTAAGTTAATTTTATATTTTTGCAAATATTTGTGTTAGTATAAGATAACCCAGGGTTAGTTTTAAAAAACATAAAAATTTAAATATCAAAGGATAATAAAAAATTAAAATAATACTATATGAGGGAAGTGGCAGAAGGAAGTAGGGCAGTGTAGGAATACTATGAGAGACTAATAAATAATATATAAATTCATTTAAAGATAATAAAAATATTAAATACTTATATACAAGGTCATAAGAAAATGAACAGAAACCTATTATGTAAACCGAATTGGGAAAGAAACCTGAATTGAAAAGAGTTATTTTTCGGTAAATAAAATATAAATTTATAATAATTACAAACTGCCTGTATAATAAAAATATTATGGGTTACTAAGAGTGACAAGAATAACAAGTATGGTTAATAAAAAAATTTGGAAAAAACCTGGAGAATTGACAAAATGATGCTACCACTATTCTATTAAAATATCCTTTTTGAAACTTGGGAGAAGTGTAAAATTAGTACAAAATTAAAAAGCAATATGAACTCTATATAATCATACCTTATTTATCAAAATTAAAGGGACGGTTTATCAAACCAGAAAAAAGGGACGGATTTTATGGATACGACCCAGCAACCATTGGAAATAAAATCCCAAAATTCTAAAAGCATGTAAGAACATCTTACTCAAGTTATTTTGAAACCATATAATTTAAAATGAAGAGACTAAAACCCCAAAATTCTAAAAAACTGTAAGAACAACTTACTCAACAATTTATCTAGGAACAAGACGATTTAATAAAAACTATGTAAGGACAACTTACTTAATTTATTCAGAAATAATACGATTTAAGATATTTTGAAACCATTTAATTTAACAAAAAAAAAAAAAAAAAAAAAAGAACTGATTAGTAAATAAGAGTTATAAAGAATTGATTTAAAATGAAATAATAGGAAAAAGTAATATTTTTAATGGTAACAAACAGAAGAAAAATTAAATGAACAAAAACAATTGATGGTAATGTGCTCAGATAAGAAGAATAAAGAATAATTTAAGGACTCCAATGAAACTGAAGGAGGATGATAATTAATACAATAATTAGAATTTCTCGGAATTGAAGATTATATAAGAAGAAATGATACGGAGAAATATGTCACAAGAAGTAAAATCAAAAGAATTTTAACATAAGGCCTATCAATAATGTTATATGCTATTAGTTAATGGAAAAGAAGAAGGAATCAAGGAGAAGAAGAAATATATAAATAAATGCAAACAGCTACAGTATGAAGAATCCCAAAAGTGTTTAGTACTAGTCGCTAATTGACTACTACTTATAATTTTTTATTTTTATGTATTGACCGTAGAAATGTTTCGGCAATAATTTTTATGAGCAGGGATGATGTTCCCCTGGTCTCAGAAGGTGTAAGGATGGACAGAGGAGTATGGACCCAGAGTGGCCACCCTACTGGTACCACCGCACAAGATAGGGAAAAATGTTAGGGAAATTGAATATTTAAGGGATAATAATTATAAAATAGCTGAAAAGAGTGATATTAGATTCCAGAAGTATAGATGAAGAAAATAGAAGGAAGATAGCAGACCGAAGCTTAATTGATAAAGCTAATTTATAGAAATAAATAGAAATGAGTGTTAAAACAAGTTTAATATGATTAGTGTGACCAGTCCTTATCAAATAAAATGTGTAAGTACCACTACCCAGAGAAATAAATAATTGATGAATTTGCCTCCAAGAGAGAGAGAGTAGAGTAAGAAAACAGCAATTACCACCAGTTTGAATTACCAGTCAGTTTACAACCAGTTTGAATTAAATGAAACACTATTATGAAGATAAAGCCAAGACTATTAGGAGAATTGAAACAATCAACAATTTATTTTAATAACTGAGTAAAACTAAAATAAATTTGTTCTAGAGGGGGGGCTTTATGTAACGTTACATAACCCGGTCCCAATAAATTAAATCATGTAAGAACATAAAGGTCAGAAATGGGTAACCTATAACTAGCTCTAAATTAAATTATATCACTAAACATTATAAACAATTCGAGTGATATGGTGACAAGTGAGTTATAGTGTACCCATTGAGGTAAAAAGTGAAAGTGAAGGTAACTTATTACAGAATTGTGCTGTAGGTTTGGGAATTATAAAACTATGATAGTAGACTATAATGCTACTAACTGATTCTGTATTTTATTAATTTATTGTAATGTTTATATTGTGTAGACCACCAAGTTTAATACCTAAGTTAATTTTATATTTTTGCAAATATTTGTGTTAGTATAAGATAACCCAGGGTTAGTTTTAAAAAACATAAAAGATTTAAATATCAAAGGATAATAAAAAATTAAAATAATACTATATGAGGGAAATGGCAGAAGGAAGTAGGGCAGTGTAGGAATACTATGAGAGACTAATAAATAATATATAAATTCATTTAAAGATAATAAAAATATTAAATACTTATATACAAGGTCATAAGAAAATGAACAGAAACCTATTATGTAAACCGAATTGGGAAAGAAACCTGAATTGAAAAGAGTTATTTTTTGGTAAATAAAATATAAATTTATAATAATTACAAACTGCCTGTATAATAAAAATATTATGGGTTACTAAGAGTGACAAGAATAACAAGTATGCTTAATAAAAAAATTTGGAAAAAACCTGGAGAGTTGACAAAATGATGCTACCACTATTCTATTAAAATATCCTTTTTGAAACTTGGGAGAAGTGTAAAATTAGTACAAAATTAAAAAGCAATATGAACTCTATATAATCATACCTTATTTATCAAAATTAAAGGATTATACTCCATAATAAACTGTGAAAGAAAACCCTTCTGATGATTCGGCCTAGTTTCGTGATGTTTCAAGTTGACGATAGAATATTGGCCAGACGGTAATGAAATTACAACTCAAGACGGACCTCACTAGAGAAAAGGCTTCCTTCCAGTAAGAACTATAAGAAGAGAGGTAATATAAACATTTCGTTTCATATTTAACGAAGAAAACTCATTCCGAATTGTTGGATAGAACGAAAAAAATATTCAAAATTAATCATTTGTTCTAAAGTAAACAAACGCATGCTGCTCTCTTACGGACATTTCTGAAACTACATACTATACGAAAATAAACAAAATTTTTAATATTTTTCGGTATTTGTAAAGCGTAGTATAATTATCCATTTCTGACCATCTCATAACAAAAAGAACTTACCCTTAACCCTGGGGAAATATTAAGAATTATATATTGATTGATGTTTTAAAAATAGTATAAAATTTGATAAACAAAACCATATATGTTTTTTTCTTTTGACAATTCCATGTTTACTCGATGAAGTCGATATTATGTTTTAATTAAGAAGATCGACTGGGATATTTGTATCTTGGCGGCAGAGAAAAAAAACCAAAATAATAAATATTATTAAAAAATTTATATTGAATAATAAATATGTGTTATATTTTTTTGTAGCGGGTAGTTGTAACAGATTTCAGAATAAAATAGAAGAGATCGACCCATCGGGTCATACTTTGCCATAGTGTAGGCTGGTTGAACTATGCGTGGAGACTCATCTCACAATCAGCTGATTTAATTCACGGCGAACAATTTGAAAAGAATTTCAGAATCGTCTAAACCGAATGTAAACAATCGGCACTTACTCTCTCTTCAACCTAAGGCTGAACAACTCCCCTGCTTGACCCCAAATCACACACTCTCGATTTTGGCTTTTGATTGAGTAACATTACAAAATACTTTATTTTTTAAACTTTGGTCATTATAATTCATAAGTGGCGACTGCGGAGAGGCGGAAACATTAACACCTCTAAAGTAAAAGGTAGCACGTTACAGATTTGGTGAACCCAACCGTGGGGCTGAATTAACTATAAACCTGTAATCTGTAACACACTCAAACCGCACGTTACAGATTTGGCGCTTACAACATTGGGAGCTTAATTAAATAAGACGAACACCCAATAAGCAACTTACAAAGTTTTTGCTAAAACCTCTACAAAAACCGCACGTTACAAAATTGGCGCCCAACGTGGGGCATACAATATAACTCTACTAACACCTCTAACCGCTACGTTACAGATTGGCGCTCAACGTAAAAGGGCTGTAATTAGAAAAGAATTTTGATATATTTAATAAATTAATATACCAAAAAATCTTATTATCATCGGCAGTTATGAGAAAACAAGAAATGCGTAATATCCGAGGCAAATCGAAGAAGAGGGCAGAAGAAAAGGAGAAGGAAGAAGGTGGACAGGAACAAGAAATAGAATTAGTCACGGATAGTGAAATGGACCAACCGACAGGTGATAAAGAAGAAACCGAAGTAGTTATGGACCCGGAAAAGGAAATAGTGGAAGAGGATGCCCAAGGGGACCAACCAGACAAAGCGGTAGCCAGAGAAGAACCTAATTGGCAAGACATGATGAAATTTATGGCAGAACAATTTAAGGAACAGAATAAACAAACTAATGAACAATTTAGAAAACAGGAGGAAGCCTTGAAACAAACCAATGAGGAAAATAAGGAGAATTTTAAGAAACAGGAGGAACAAAATAGACAGACCAATGAGAAAATAGATAGCATTCAGGAAAGTTTAGTCAAACAACTAAATGAAAAAATAGAGACCATTCATGGAAATATCAAACAAACCATGAATGAACAATACCATGAATTGAAAGAAACTGTTGAAGGACAAAGAGAAGAGATGAATGCAAAAGTTGAAGAGAATAATAAGAATTTAAAACAATTTGAGTGTAAAATGGAGAATTTCAATAAGGAGATATGGGAAACTTTCGGGGAGAAGTTTGAAAATGTTAATACACTTAGCCAGAAAGCAGATACATACAAGGAGGAGACAAATAAACAAATGGATCATAGTGTCAAGAATTTGGATGAAACATCAGACAGCACTTCAGAAGGTATTAAAGTAAGTCCGAATACAGAAGAGAGTAGGAAGGAAATAGAAATTACAGCATATCAAGGTGTAATGCCATCTGAAAATAAAAATAGCCACAACAAAAAGGATGTTCAAACCATGGAAAAGAAGACCAAGAAAATAATAAAAACATGTAGAAAGAGAATAATAAATACCAAGGAAGAATGGGAGATGATTACAGGCGGATTAATTAATGTATTCAACCTTCCAATTAACGAACAGAGGGAATTAATTAAGTTTGGATATCATTTAAATATGTTGACAATTGAAGTGCATCAGAAGATATCAATCATATCTTCAAGACGGAATATATCATTAAACATTTTGGTAAATCATCCAGAGGTAAAAGGGAATGAAATGAGATTAAATATGAGCAACTATGTTATGTTAGAGGAGGTACAAAACTTATTAGTTAAAAAGGAACGAACTATGACGGAAAACTGTGACTTCTATGAAGACTTGGTATCCGCTGAGTTACGATGACAGGTGAAAGAGAGGTATTTAACAAATAACAAAATCATTACGAATACCCCAGTAATCCGAGTAAAGGGAGTACCTGAAATAATGGACCACGGTTAAACAGACTCCAAACAAACCAGAAAAAAGGGACGGATTTTATGGATACGACCCAGCAACCATTGGAAATAAAACCCCAAAATTCTAAAAGCATGTAAGAACATCTTACTCAAGTTATTTTGAAACCATATAATTTAAAATGAAGAGACTAAAACCCCAAAATTCTAAAAAACTGTAAGAACAACTTACTCAACAATTTATCTAGGAACAAGACGATTTAATAAAAACTATGTAAGGACAACTTACTTAATTTATTCAGAAATAATACGATTTAAGATATTTCGAAACCATTTAATTTAACAAAAAAAAATAAATAAGAACTGATTAGTAAATAAGAGTTATAAAGAATTGATTTAAAATGAAATAATAGGAAAAAGTAATATTTTTAATGGTAACAAACAGAAGAAAAATTAAATGAACAAAAACAATTGATGGTAATGTGCTCAGATAAGAAGAATAAAGAATAATTTAAGGACTCCAATGAAACTGAAGGAGGATGATAATTAATACAATAATTAGAATTTCTCGGAATTGAAGATTATATAAGAAGAAATGATACGGAGAAATATGTCACAAGAAGTAAAATCAAAAGAATTTTAACATAAGGCCTATCAATAATGTTATATGCTATTAGTTAATGGAAAAGAAGAAGGAATCAAGGAGAAGAAGAAATATATAAATAAATGCAAACAGCTACAGTATGAAGAATCCCAAAAGTGTTTAGTACTAGTCGCTAATTGACTACTACTTATAATTTTTTATTTTTATGTATTGACCGTAGAAATGTTTCGGCAATAATTTTTATGAGCAGGGATGATGTTCCCCTGGTCTCAGAAGGTGTAAGGATGGACAGAGGAGTATGGACCCAGAGTGGCCACCCTACTGGTACCACCGCACAAGATAGGGAAAAATGTTAGGGAAATTGAATATTTAAGGGATAATAATTATAAAATAGCTGAAAAGAGTGATATTAGATTCCAGAAGTATAGATGAAGAAAATAGAAGGAAGATAGCAGACCGAAGCTTAATTGATAAAGCTAATTTATAGAAATAAATAGAAATGAGTGTTAAAACAAGTTTAATATGATTAGTGTGACCAGTCCTTATCAAATAAAATGTGTAAGTACCACTACCCAGAGAAATAAATAATTGATGAATTTGCCTCCAAGAGAGAGAGAGTAGAGTAAGAAAACAGCAATTACCACCAGTTTGAATTACCAGTCAGTTTACAACCAGTTTGAATTAAATGAAACACTATTATGAAGATAAAGCCAAGACTATTAGGAGAATTGAAACAATCAACAATTTATTTTAATAACTGAGTAAAACTAAAATAAATTTGTTCTAGAGGGGGGGCTTTATGTAACGTTACATAACCCGGTCCCAATAAATTAAATCATGTAAGAACATAAAGGTCAGAAATGGGTAACCTATAACTAGCTCTAAATTAAATTATATCACTAAACATTATAAACAATTCGAGTGATACGGTGACAAGTGAGTTATAGTGTACCCATTGAGGTAAAAAGTGAAAGTGAAGGTAACTTATTACAGAATTGTGCTGTAGGTTTGGGAATTATAAAACTATGATAGTAGACTATAATGCTACTAACTGATTCTGTATTTTATTAATTTATTGTAATGTTTATATTGTGTAGACCACCAAGTTTAATACCTAAGTTAATTTTATATTTTTGCAAATATTTGTGTTAGTATAAGATAACCCAGGGTTAGTTTTAAAAAACATAAAAGATTTAAATATCAAAGGATAATAAAAAATTAAAATAATACTATATGAGGGAAATGGCAGAAGGAAGTAGGGCAGTGTAGGAATACTATGAGAGACTAATAAATAATATATAAATTCATTTAAAGATAATAAAAATATTAAATACTTATATACAAGGTCATAAGAAAATGAACAGAAACCTATTATGTAAACCGAATTGGGAAAGAAACCTGAATTGAAAAGAGTTATTTTTTGGTAAATAAAATATAAATTTATAATAATTACAAACTGCCTGTATAATAAAAATATTATGGGTTACTAAGAGTGACAAGAATAACAAGTATGCTTAATAAAAAAATTTGGAAAAAACCTGGAGAGTTGACAAAATGATGCTACCACTATTCTATTAAAATATCCTTTTTGAAACTTGGGAGAAGTGTAAAATTAGTACAAAATTAAAAAGCAATATGAACTCTATATAATCATACCTTATTTATCAAAATTAAAGGATTATACTCCATAATAAACTGTGAAAGAAAACCCTTCTGATGATTCGGCCTAGTTTCGTGATGTTTCAAGTTGACGATAGAATATTGGCCAGACGGTAATGAAATTACAACTCAAGACGGACCTCACTAGAGAAAAGGCTTCCTTCCAGTAAGAACTATAAGAAGAGAGGTAATATAAACATTTCGTTTCATATTTAACGAAGAAAACTCATTCCGAATTGTTGGATAGAACGAAAAAAATATTCAAAATTAATCATTTGTTCTAAAGTAAACAAACGCATGCTGCTCTCTTACGGACATTTCTGAAACTACATACTATACGAAAATAAACAAAATTTTTAATATTTTTCGGTATTTGTAAAGCGTAGTATAATTATCCATTTCTGACCATCTCATAACAAAAAGAACTTACCCTTAACCCTGGGGAAATATTAAGAATTATATATTGATTGATGTTTTAAAAATAGTATAAAATTTGATAAACAAAACCATATATGTTTTTTTCTTTTGACAATTCCATGTTTACTCGATGAAGTCGATATTATGTTTTAATTAAGAAGATCGACTGGGATATTTGTATCTTGGCGGCAGAGAAAAAAAACCAAAATAATAAATATTATTAAAAAATTTATATTGAATAATAAATATGTGTTATATTTTTTTGTAGCGGGTAGTTGTAACAGATTTCAGAATAAAATAGAAGAGATCGACCCATCGGGTCATACTTTGCCATAGTGTAGGCTGGTTGAACTATGCGTGGAGACTCATCTCACAATCAGCTGATTTAATTCACGGCGAACAATTTGAAAAGAATTTCAGAATCGTCTAAACCAAATGTAAACAATCGGCACTTACTCTCTCTTCAACCTAAGGCTGAACAACTCCCCTGCTTGACCCCAAATCACACACTCTCGATTTTGGCTTTTGATTGAGTAACATTACAAAATACTTTATTTTTTAAACTTTGGTCATTATAATTCATAAGTGGCGACTGCGGAGAGGCGGAAACATTAACACCTCTAAAGTAAAAGGTAGCACGTTACAGATTTGGTGAACCCAACCGTGGGGCTGAATTAACTATAAACCTGTAATCTGTAACACACTCAAACCGCACGTTACAGATTTGGCGCTTACAACATTGGGAGCTTAATTAAATAAGACGAACACCCAATAAGCAACTTACAAAGTTTTTGCTAAAACCTCTACAAAAACCGCACGTTACAAAATTGGCGCCCAACGTGGGGCATACAATATAACTCTACTAACACCTCTAACCGCTACGTTACAGATTGGCGCTCAACGTAAAAGGGCTGTAATTAGAAAAGAATTTTGATATATTTAATAAATTAATATACCAAAAAATCTTATTATCATCGGCAGTTATGAGAAAACAAGAAATGCGTAATATCCGAGGCAAATCGAAGAAGAGGGCAGAAGAAAAGGAGAAGGAAGAAGGTGGACAGGAACAAGAAATAGAATTAGTCACGGATAGTGAAATGGACCAACCGACAGGTGATAAAGAAGAAACCGAAGTAGTTATGGACCCGGAAAAGGAAATAGTGGAAGAGGATGCCCAAGGGGACCAACCAGACAAAGCGGTAGCCAGAGAAGAACCTAATTGGCAAGACATGATGAAATTTATGGCAGAACAATTTAAGGAACAGAATAAACAAACTAATGAACAATTTAGAAAACAGGAGGAAGCCTTGAAACAAACCAATGAGGAAAATAAGGAGAATTTTAAGAAACAGGAGGAACAAAATAGACAGACCAATGAGAAAATAGATAGCATTCAGGAAAGTTTAGTCAAACAACTAAATGAAAAAATAGAGACCATTCATGGAAATATCAAACAAACCATGAATGAACAATACCATGAATTGAAAGAAACTGTTGAAGGACAAAGAGAAGAGATGAATGCAAAAGTTGAAGAGAATAATAAGAATTTAAAACAATTTGAGTGTAAAATGGAGAATTTCAATAAGGAGATATGGGAAACTTTCGGGGAGAAGTTTGAAAATGTTAATACACTTAGCCAGAAAGCAGATACATACAAGGAGGAGACAAATAAACAAATGGATCATAGTGTCAAGAATTTGGATGAAACATCAGACAGCACTTCAGAAGGTATTAAAGTAAGTCCGAATACAGAAGAGAGTAGGAAGGAAATAGAAATTACAGAATATCAAGGTGTAATGCCATCTGAAAATAAAAATAGCCACAACAAAAAGGATGTTCAAACCATGGAAAAGAAGACCAAGAAAATAATAAAAACATGTAGAAAGAGAATAATAAATACCAAGGAAGAATGGGAGATGATTACAGGCGGATTAATTAATGTATTCAACCTTCCAATTAACGAACAGAGGGAATTAATTAAGTTTGGATATCATTTAAATATGTTGACAATTGAAGTGCATCAGAAGATATCAATCATATCTTCAAGACGGAATATATCATTAAACATTTTGGTAAATCATCCAGAGGTAAAAGGGAATGAAATGAGATTAAATATGAGCAACTATGTTATGTTAGAGGAGGTACAAAACTTATTAGTTAAAAAGGAACGAACTATGACGGAAAACTGTGACTTCTATGAAGACTTGGTATCCGCTGAGTTACGATGACAGGTGAAAGAGAGGTATTTAACAAATAACAAAATCATTACGAATACCCCAGTAATCCGAGTAAAGGGAGTACCTGAAATAATGGACCACGGTTAAACAGACTCCAAACAAACCAGAAAAAAGGGACGGATTTTATGGATACGACCCAGCAACCATTGGAAATAAAACCCCAAAATTCTAAAAGCATGTAAGAACATCTTACTCAAGTTATTTTGAAACCATATAATTTAAAATGAAGAGACTAAAACCCCAAAATTCTAAAAAACTGTAAGAACAACTTACTCAACAATTTATCTAGGAACAAGACGATTTAATAAAAACTATGTAAGGACAACTTACTTAATTTATTCAGAAATAATACGATTTAAGATATTTCGAAACCATTTAATTTAACAAAAAAAAATAAATAAGAACTGATTAGTAAATAAGAGTTATAAAGAATTGATTTAAAATGAAATAATAGGAAAAAGTAATATTTTTAATGGTAACAAACAGAAGAAAAATTAAATGAACAAAAACAATTGATGGTAATGTGCTCAGATAAGAAGAATAAAGAATAATTTAAGGACTCCAATGAAACTGAAGGAGGATGATAATTAATACAATAATTAGAATTTCTCGGAATTGAAGATTATATAAGAAGAAATGATACGGAGAAATATGTCACAAGAAGTAAAGTCAAAAGAATTTTAACATAAGGCCTATCAATAATGTTATATGCTATTAGTTAATGGAAAAGAAGAAGGAATCAAGGAGAAGAAGAAATATATAAATAAATGCAAACAGCTACAGTATGAAGAATCCAAAAAGTGTTTAGTACTAGTCGCTAATTGACTACTACTTATAATTTTTTATTTTTATGTATTGACCGTAGAAATGTTTCGGCAATAATTTTTATGAGCAGGGATGATGTTCCCCTGGTCTCAGAAGGTGTAAGGATGGACAGAGGAGTATGGACCCAGAGTGGCCACCCTACTGGTACCACCGCACAAGATAGGGAAAAATGTTAGGAAAATTGAATATTTAAGGGATAATAATTATAAAATAGCTGAAAAGAGTGATATTAGATTCCAGAAGTATAGATGAAGAAAATAGAAGGAAGATAGCAGACCGAAGCTTAATTGATAAAGCTAATTTATAGAAATAAATAGAAATGAGTGTTAAAACAAGTTTAATATGATTAGTGTGACCAGTTCTTATCAAATAAAATGTGTAAGTACCACTACCCAGAGAAATAAATAATTGATGAATTTGCCTCCAAGAGAGAGAGAGTAGAGTAAGAAAACAGCAATTACCACCAGTTTGAATTACCAGTCAGTTTACAACCAGTTTGAATTAAATGAAACACTATTATGAAGATAAAGCCAAGACTATTAGGAGAATTGAAACAATCAACAATTTATTTTAATAACTGAGTAAAACTAAAATAAATTTGTTCTAGTGGGGGGGCTTTATGTAACGTTACATAACCCGGTCCCAATAAATTAAATCATGTAAGAACATAAAGGTCAGAAATGGGTAACCTATAACTAGCTCTAAATTAAATTATATCACTAAACATTATAAACAATTCGAGTGATACGGTGACAAGTGAGTTATAGTGTACCCATTGAGGTAAAAAGTGAAAGTGAAGAAGGTAACTTATTACAGAATTGTGCTGTAGGTTTGGGAATTATAAAACTATGATAGTAGACTATAATGCTACTAACTGATTCTGTATTTTATTAATTTATTGTAATGTTTATATTGTGTAGACCACCAAGTTTAATACCTAAGTTAATTTTATATTTTTGCAAATATTTGTGTTAGTATAAGATAACCCAGGGTTAGTTTTAAAAAACATAAAAATTTAAATATCAAAGGATAATAAAAAATTAAAATAATACTATATGAGGGAAGTGGCAGAAGGAAGTAGGGCAGTGTAGGAATACTATGAGAGACTAATAAATAATATATAAATTCATTTAAAGATAATAAAAATATTAAATACTTATATACAAGGTCATAAGAAAATGAACAGAAACCTATTATGTAAACCGAATTGGGAAAGAAACCTGAATTGAAAAGAGTTATTTTTCGGTAAATAAAATATAAATTTATAATAATTACAAACTGCCTGTATAATAAAAATATTATGGGTTACTAAGAGTGACAAGAATAACAAGTATGGTTAATAAAAAAATTTGGAAAAAACCTGGAGAATTGACAAAATGATGCTACCACTATTCTATTAAAATATCCTTTTTGAAACTTGGGAGAAGTGTAAAATTAGTACAAAATTAAAAAGCAATATGAACTCTATATAATCATACCTTATTTATCAAAATTAAAGGGACGGTTTATCAAACCAGAAAAAAGGGACGGATTTTATGGATACGACCCAGCAACCATTGGAAATAAAATCCCAAAATTCTAAAAGCATGTAAGAACATCTTACTCAAGTTATTTTGAAACCATATAATTTAAAATGAAGAGACTAAAACCCCAAAATTCTAAAAAACTGTAAGAACAACTTACTCAACAATTTATCTAGGAACAAGACGATTTAATAAAAACTATGTAAGGACAACTTACTTAATTTATTCAGAAATAATACGATTTAAGATATTTTGAAACCATTTAATTTAACAAAAAAAAAAAAAAAAAAAAAAAAAAAAGAACTGATTAGTAAATAAGAGTTATAAAGAATTGATTTAAAATGAAATAATAGGAAAAAGTAATATTTTTAATGGTAACAAACAGAAGAAAAATTAAATGAACAAAAACAATTGATGGTAATGTGCTCAGATAAGAAGAATAAAGAATAATTTAAGGACTCCAATGAAACTGAAGGAGGATGATAATTAATACAATAATTAGAATTTCTCGGAATTGAAGATTATATAAGAAGAAATGATACGGAGAAATATGTCACAAGAAGTAAAGTCAAAAGAATTTTAACATAAGGCCTATCAATAATGTTATATGCTATTAGTTAATGGAAAAGAAGAAGGAATCAAGGAGAAGAAGAAATATATAAATAAATGCAAACAGCTACAGTATGAAGAATCCCAAAAGTGTTTAGTACTAGTCGCTAATTGACTACTACTTATAATTTTTTATTTTTATGTATTGACCGTAGAAATGTTTCGGCAATAATTTTTATGAGCAGGGATGATGTTCCCCTGGTCTCAGAAGGTGTAAGGATGGACAGAGGAGTATGGATCCAGAGTGGCCACCCTACTGGTACCACCGCACAAGATAGGGAAAAATGTTAGGGAAATTGAATATTTAAGGGATAATAATTATAAAATAGCTGAAAAGAGTGATATTAGATTCCAGAAGTATAGATGAAGAAAATAGAAGGAAGATAGCAGACCGAAGCTTAATTGATAAAGCTAATTTATAGAAATAAATAGAAATGAGTGTTAAAACAAGTTTAATATGATTAGTGTGACCAGTCCTTATCAAATAAAATGTGTAAGTACCACTACCCAGAGAAATAAATAATTGATGAATTTGCCTCCAAGAGAGAGAGAGTAGAGTAAGAAAACAGCAATTACCACCAGTTTGAATTACCAGTCAGTTTACAACCAGTTTGAATTAAATGAAACACTATTATGAAGATAAAGCCAAGACTATTAGGAGAATTGAAACAATCAACAATTTATTTTAATAACTGAGTAAAACTAAAATAAATTTGTTCTAGAGGGGGGGCTTTATGTAACGTTACATAACCCGGTCCCAATAAATTAAATCATGTAAGAACATAAAGGTCAGAAATGGGTAACCTATAACTAGCTCTAAATTAAATTATATCACTAAACATTATAAACAATTCGAGTGATACGGTGACAAGTGAGTTATAGTGTACCCATTGAGGTAAAAAGTGAAAGTGAAGGTAACTTATTACAGAATTGTGCTGTAGGTTTGGGAATTATAAAACTATGATAGTAGACTATAATGCTACTAACTGATTCTGTATTTTATTAATTTATTGTAATGTTTATATTGTGTAGACCACCAAGTTTAATACCTAAGTTAATTTTATATTTTTGCAAATATTTGTGTTAGTATAAGATAACCCAGGGTTAGTTTTAAAAAACATAAAAGATTTAAATATCAAAGGATAATAAAAAATTAAAATAATACTATATGAGGGAAATGGCAGAAGGAAGTAGGGCAGTGTAGGAATACTATGAGAGACTAATAAATAATATATAAATTCATTTAAAGATAATAAAAATATTAAATACTTATATACAAGGTCATAAGAAAATGAACAGAAACCTATTATGTAAACCGAATTGGGAAAGAAACCTGAATTGAAAAGAGTTATTTTTTGGTAAATAAAATATAAATTTATAATAATTACAAACTGCCTGTATAATAAAAATATTATGGGTTACTAAGAGTGACAAGAATAACAAGTATGCTTAATAAAAAAATTTGGAAAAAACCTGGAGAGTTGACAAAATGATGCTACCACTATTCTATTAAAATATCCTTTTTGAAACTTGGGAGAAGTGTAAAATTAGTACAAAATTAAAAAGCAATATGAACTCTATATAATCATACCTTATTTATCAAAATTAAAGGATTATACTCCATAATAAACTGTGAAAGAAAACCCTTCTGATGATTCGGCCTAGTTTCGTGATGTTTCAAGTTGACGATAGAATATTGGCCAGACGGTAATGAAATTACAACTCAAGACGGACCTCACTAGAGAAAAGGCTTCCTTCCAGTAAGAACTATAAGAAGAGAGGTAATATAAACATTTCGTTTCATATTTAACGAAGAAAACTCATTCCGAATTGTTGGATAGAACGAAAAAAATATTCAAAATTAATCATTTGTTCTAAAGTAAACAAACGCATGCTGCTCTCTTACGGACATTTCTGAAACTACATACTATACGAAAATAAACAAAATTTTTAATATTTTTCGGTATTTGTAAAGCGTAGTATAATTATCCATTTCTGACCATCTCATAACAAAAAGAACTTACCCTTAACCCTGGGGAAATATTAAGAATTATATATTGATTGATGTTTTAAAAATAGTATAAAATTTGATAAACAAAACCATATATGTTTTTTTCTTTTGACAATTCCATGTTTACTCGATGAAGTCGATATTATGTTTTAATTAAGAAGATCGACTGGGATATTTGTATCTTGGCGGCAGAGAAAAAAAACCAATATAATAAATAATAAATATTATTAAAAAATTTATATTGAATAATAAATATGTGTTATATTTTTTTGTAGCGGGTAGTTGTAACAGATTTCAGAATAAAATAGAAGAGATCGACCCATGGGGTCATACTTTGCCATAGTGTAGGCTGGTTGAACTATGCGTGGAGACTCGTCTCACAATCAGCTGATTTAATTCACGGCGAACAATTTGAAAAGAATTTCAGAATCGTCTAAACCGAATGTAAACAATCGGCACTTACTCTCTCTTCAACCTAAGGCTGAACAACTCCCCTGCTTGACCCCAAATCACACACTCTCGATTTTGGCTTTTGATTGAGTAACATTACAAAATACTTTATTTTTTAAACTTTGGTCATTATAATTCATAAGTGGCAACTGCGGAGAGGCGGAAACATTAACACCTCTAAAGTAAAAGGCAGCACGTTACAGATTTGGCGAACCCAACCGTGGGGCTGAATTAACTATAAACCTGTAATCTGTAACACACTCAAACCGCACGTTACAGATTTGGCGCTTACAACATTGGGAGCTTAATTAAATAAGACGAACACCCAATAAGCCACTTACAAAGTTTTTGCTAAAACCTCTACAAAAACCGCACGTTCAAAATTGGCGCCCAACGTGGGGCATACAATATAACTCTACTAACACCTCTAACCACTACGTTACAGATTGGCGCTCAACGTAAAAGGGCTGTAATTAGAAAAGAATTTTGATATATTTAATAAATTAATATACCAAAAAATCTTATTATCATCGGCAGTTATGAGAAAAAAAGAAATGCGTAATATCCGAGGCAAATCGAAGAAGAGGGCAGAAGAAAAGGAGAAGGAAGAAGGTGGACAGGAACAAGAAATAGAATTAGTCACGGATAGTGAAATGGACCAACCGACAGGTGATAAAGAAGAAACCGAAGTAGTTATGGACCCGGAAAAGGAAATAGTGGAAGAGGATGCCCAAGGGGACCAACCAGACAAAGCGGTAGCCAGAGAAGAACCTAATTGGCAAGACATGATGAAATTTATGGCAGAACAATTTAAGGAACAGAATAAACAAACTAATGAACAATTTAGAAAACAGGAGGAAGCCTTGAAACAAACCAATGAGGAAAATAAGGAGAATTTTAAGAAACAGGAGGAACAAAATAGACAGACCAATGAGAAAATAGATAGCTTTCAGGAAAGTTTAGTCAAACAACTAAATGAAAAAATAGAGACCATTCATGGAAATATCAAACAAACCATGAATGAACAATACCATGAATTGAAAGAAACTGTTGAAGGACAAAGAGAAGAGATGAATGCAAAAGTTGAAGAGAATAATAAGAATTTAAAACAATTTGAGTGTAAAATGGAGAATTTCAATAAGGAGATATGGGAAACTTTCGGGGAGAAGTTTGAAAATGTTAATACACTTAGCCAGAAAGCAGATACATACAAGGAGGAGACAAATAAACAAATGGATCATAGTGTCAAGAATTTGGATGAAACATCAGACAGCACTTCAGAAGGTATTAAAGTAAGTCCGAATACAGAAGAGAGTAGGAAGGAAATAGAAATTACAGAATACCAAGGTGTAATGTCATCTGAAAATAAAAATAGCCACAACAAAAAGGATGTTCAAACCATGGAAAAGAAGACCAAGAAAATAATAAAAACATGTAGAAAGAGAATAATAAATACCAAGGAAGAATGGGAGATGATTACAGGCGGATTAATTAATGTATTCAACCTTCCAATTAACGAACAGAGGGAATTAATTAAGTTTGTATATCATTTAAATATGTTGACAATTGAAGTGCATCAGAAGATATCAATCATATCTTCAAGACGGAATATATCATTAAACATTTTGGTAAATCATCCAGAGGTAAAAGGGAATGAAATGAGATTAAATATGAGCAACTATGTTATGTTAGAGGAGGTACAAAACTTATTAGTTAAAAAGGAACGAACTATGACGGAAAACTGTGACTTCTATGAAGACTTGGTATCTGCTGAGTTACGATGCCAGGTGAAAGAGAGGTATTTCACAAATAACAAAATCATTACGAATACCCCAGTAATCTGAGTAAAGGGAGTACCTGAAATAATGGACCACGGTTAAACAGACTCCAAACAAACCAGAAAAAAGGGACGGATTTTATGGA
Source organism: Magicicada septendecula (assembly GCA_034769895.1). Lineage (NCBI taxonomy): Eukaryota > Metazoa > Arthropoda > Insecta > Hemiptera > Cicadidae > Magicicada > Magicicada septendecula. The sequence goes on from CM068367.1 coordinate 827,065,386, forward strand.
TACGACCCAGCAACCATTGGAAATAAAACCCCAAAATTCTAAAAGCATGTAAGAACATCTTACTCAAGTTATTTTGAAACCATATAATTTAAAATGAAGAGACTAAAACCCCAAAATTCTAAAAAACTGTAAGAACAACTTACTCAACAATTTATCTAGGAACAAGACGATTTAATAAAAACTATGTAAGGACAACTTACTTAATTTATTCAGAAATAATACGATTTAAGATATTTCGAAACCATTTAATTTAACAAAAAAAAATAAATAAGAACTGATTAGTAAATAAGAGTTATAAAGAATTGATTTAAAATGAAATAATAGGAAAAAGTAATATTTTTAATGGTAACAAACAGAAGAAAAATTAAATGAACAAAAACAATTGATGGTAATGTGCTCAGATAAGAAGAATAAAGAATAATTTAAGGACTCCAATGAAACTGAAGGAGGATGATAATTAATACAATAATTAGAATTTCTCGGAATTGAAGATTATATAAGAAGAAATGATACGGAGAAATATGTCACAAGAAGTAAAGTCAAAAGAATTTTAACATAAGGCCTATCAATAATGTTATATGCTATTAGTTAATGGAAAAGAAGAAGGAATCAAGGAGAAGAAGAAATATATAAATAAATGCAAACAGCTACAGTATGAAGAATCCCAAAAGTGTTTAGTACTAGTCGCTAATTGACTACTACTTATAATTTTTTATTTTTATGTATTGACCGTAGAAATGTTTCGGCAATAATTTTTATGAGCAGGGATGATGTTCCCCTGGTCTCAGAAGGTGTAAGGATGGACAGAGGAGTATGGACCCAGAGTGGCCACCCTACTGGTACCACCGCACAAGATAGGGAAAAATGTTAGGGAAATTGAATATTTAAGGGATAATAATTATAAAATAGCTGAAAAGAGTGATATTAGATTCCAGAAGTATAGATGAAGAAAATAGAAGGAAGATAGCAGACCGAAGGTTAATTGATAAAGCTAATTTATAGAAATAAATAGAAATGAGTGTTAAAACAAGTTTAATATGATTAGTGTGACCAGTTCTTATCAAATAAAATGTGTAAGTACCACTACCCAGAGAAATAAATAATTGATGAATTTGCCTCCAAGAGAGAGAGAGTAGAGTAAGAAAACAGCAATTACCACCAGTTTGAATTACCAGTCAGTTTACAACCAGTTTGAATTAAATGAAACACTATTATGAAGATAAAGCCAAGACTATTAGGAGAATTGAAACAATCAACAATTTATTTTAATAACTGAGTAAAACTAAAATAAATTTGTTCTAGAGGGGGGGCTTTATGTAACGTTACATAACCCGGTCCCAATAAATTAAATCATGTAAGAACATAAAGGTCAGAAATGGGTAACCTATAACTAGCTCTAAATTAAATTATATCACTAAACATTATAAACAATTCGAGTGATACGGTGACAAGTGAGTTATAGTGTACCCATTGAGGTAAAAAGTGAAAGTGAAGGTAACTTATTACAGAATTGTGCTGTAGGTTTGGGAATTATAAAACTATGATAGTAGACTATAATGCTACTAACTGATTCTGTATTTTATTAATTTATTGTAATGTTTATATTGTGTAGACCACCAAGTTTAATACCTAAGTTAATTTTATATTTTTGCAAATATTTGTGTTAGTATAAGATAACCCAGGGTTAGTTTTAAAAAACATAAAAGATTTAAATATCAAAGGATAATAAAAAATTAAAATAATACTATATGAGGGAAATGGCAGAAGGAAGTAGGGCAGTGTAGGAATACTATGAGAGACTAATAAATAATATATAAATTCATTTAAAGATAATAAAAATATTAAATACTTATATACAAGGTCATAAGAAAATAAACAGAAACCTATTATGTAAACCGAATTGGGAAAGAAACCTGAATTGAAAAGAGTTATTTTTCGGTAAATAAAATATAAATTTATAATAATTACAAACTGCCTGTATAATAAAAATATTATGGGTTACTAAGAGTGACAAGAATAACAAGTATGCTTAATAAAAAAATTTGGAAAAAACCTGGAGAGTTGACAAAATGATGCTACCACTATTCTATTAAAATATCCTTTTTGAAACTTGGGAGAAGTGTAAAATTAGTACAAAATTAAAAAGCAATATGAACTCTATATAATCATACCTTATTTATCAAAATTAAAGGATTATACTCCATAATAAACTGTGAAAGAAAACCCTTCTGATGATTCGGCCTAGTTTCGTGATGTTTCAAGTTGACGATAGAATATGGGCCAGACAGTAATGAAATTACAACTCAAGACGGACCTCACTAGAGAAAAGGCTTCCTTCCAGTAAGAACTATAAGAAGAGAGGTAATATAAACATTTCGTTTCATATTTAACGAAGAAAACTCATTCCGAATTGTTGGATAGAACGAAAAAACTATTCAAAATTAATCATTTGTTCTAAAGTAAACAAACGCACGCTGCTCTCTTACGGACATTTCTGAAACTACGTACTATACGAAAATAAACAAAATTTTTAATATTTTTCGGTATTTGTAAAGCGTAGTATAATTATCCATTTCTGACCATCTCATAACAAAAAGAACTTACCCTTAACCCTGGGGAAATATTAAGAATTATATATTGATTGATGTTTTAAAAATAGTATAAAATTTGATAAACAAAACCATATATGTTTTTTTCTTTTGACAATTCCATGTTTACTCGATGAAGTCGATATTATGTTTTAATTAAGAAGATCGACTGGGATATTTGTATCTTGGCGGCAGAGAAAAAAAACCAATATAATAAATAATAAATATTATTAAAAAATTTATATTGAATAATAAATATGTGTTATATTTTTTTGTAGCGGGTAGTTGTAACAGATTTCAGAATAAAATAGAAGAGATCGACCCATGGGGTCATACTTTGCCATAGTGTAGGCTGGTTGAACTATGCGTGGAGACTCGTCTCACAATCAGCTGATTTAATTCACGGCGAACAATTTGAAAAGAATTTCAGAATCGTCTAAACAGAATGTAAACAATCGGCACTTACTCTCTCATCAACCTAAGGCTGAACAACTCCCCTGCTTGACCCCAAATCACACACTCTCGATTTTGGCTTTTGATTGAGTAACATTACAAAATACTTTATTTTTTAAACTTTGGTCATTATAATTCATAAGTGGCAACTGCGGAGAGGCGGAAACATTAACACCTCTAAAGTAAAAGGCAGCACGTTACAGATTTGGCGAACCCAACCGTGGGGCTGAATTAACTATAAACCTGTAATCTGTAACACACTCAAACCGCACGTTACAGATTTGGCGCTTACAACATTGGGAGCTTAATTAAATAAGACGAACACCCAATAAGCCACTTACAAAGTTTTTGCTAAAACCTCTACAAAAACCGCACGTTCAAAATTGGCGCCCAACGTGGGGCATACAATATAACTCTACTAACACCTCTAACCGCTACGTTACAGATTGGTGCTCAACGTAAAAGGGCTGTAATTAGAAAAGAATTTTGATATATTTAATAAATTAATATACCAAAAAATCTTATTATCATCGGCAGTTATGAGAAAAAAAGAAATGCGTAATATCCGAGGCAAATCGAAGAAGAGGGCAGAAGAAAAGGAGAAGGAAGAAGGTGGACAGGAACAAGAAATAGAATTAGTCACGGATAGTGAAATGGACCAACCGACAGGTGATAAAGAAGAAACCGAAGTAGTTATGGACCCGGAAAAGGAAATAGTTAAAGAGGATGCCCAAGGGGACTAACCAGACAAAGCGGTAGCCAGAGAAGAACCTAATTGGCAAGACATGATGAAATTTATGGCAGAACAATTTAAGGAACAGAATAAACAAACTAATGAACAATTTAGAAAACAGGAGGAAGCCTTGAAACAAACCAATGAGGAAAATAAGGAGAATTTTAAGAAACAGGAGGAACAAAATAGACAGACCAATGAGAAAATAGATAGCATTCAGGAAAGTTTAGTCAAACAACTAAATGAAAAAATAGAGACCATTCATGGAAATATCAAACAAACCATGAATGAACAATACCATGAATTGAAAGAAACTGTTGAAGGACAAAGATAAGAGATGAATGCAAAAGTTGAAGAGAATAATAAGAATTTAAAACAATTTGAGTGTAAAATGGAGAATTTCAATAAGGAGATATGGGAAACTTTCGGGGAGAAGTTTGAAAATGTTAATACACTTAGCCAGAAAGCAGATACATACAAGGAGGAGACAAATAAACAAATGGCTCATAGTGTCAAGTATTTTGGATGAAACATCAGACAGCACTTCAGAAGGTATTAAAGTAAGTCCGAATACAGAAGAGAGTAGGAAGGAAATAGAAATTACAGAATACCAAGGTGTAATGCCATCTGAAAATAAAAATAGCCACAACAAAAAGGATGTTCAAACCGTGGAAAAGAAGACCAAGAAAATAATAAAAACATGTAGAAAGAGAATAATAAATACCAAGGAAGAATGGGAGATGATTACAGGCGGATTAATTAATGTATTCAACCTTCCAATTAACGAACAGAGGGAATTAATTAAGTTTGGATATCATTTAAATATGTTGACAATTGAAGTGCATCAGAAGATACCAGTCATATCTTCAAGACGGAATATATCATTAAACATTTTGGTAAATCATCCACAGGTAAAAGGGAATGAAATGAGATTAAATATGAGCAATTATGTTATGTTAGAGGAGGTACAAAACTTATTAGTTAAAAAGGAACGAACTATGACGGAAAACTGTGACTTCTATGAAGACTTGGTATCTGCTGAGTTACGATGCCAGGTGAAAGAGAGGTATTTAACAAATAACAAAATCATTAGGAATACCCCAGTAATCTGAGTAAAGGGAGTACCTGAAATAATGGACCACTGTTAAACTCCACGGACTCCAAACAAACCAGAAAAAAGGGACGGATTTTATGGATACGACCCGGCAACCATTGGAAATAAAACCCCAAAATTCTAAAAGCATGTAAGAACATCTTACTCAAGTTATTTTGAAACCATATAATTTAAAATGAAGAGACTAAAACCCCAAAATTCTAAAAAATTGTAAGAACAACTTACTCAACAATTTATCTAGGAACAAGACGATTTAATAAAAACTATGTAAGGACAACTTACTTAATTTATTCAGAAATAATACGATTAAAGATATTTCGAAACCATTTAATTTAACAAAAAAAAAAGAACTGATTAGTAAATAAGAGTTATAAAGAATTGATTTAAAATGAAATAATAGGAAAAAGTAATATTTTTAATGGTAACAAACAGAAGAAAAATTAAATGAACAAAAACAATTGATGGTAATGTGCTCAGATAAGAAGAATAAAGAATAATTTAAGGACTCCAATGAAACTGAAGGAGGATGATAATTAATACAATAATTAGAATTTCTCGGAATTGAAGATTATATAAGAAGAAATGATACGGAGAAATATGTCACAAGAAGTAAAGTCAAAAGAATTTTAACATAAGGCCTATCAATAATGTTATATGCTATTAGTTAATGGAAAAGAAGAAGGAATCAAGGAGAAGAAGAAATATATAAATAAATGCAAACAGCTACAGTATGAAGAATCCCAAAAGTGTTTAGTACTAGTCGCTAATTGACTACTACTTATAATTTTTTATTTTTATGTATTGACCGTAGAAATGTTTCGGCAATAATTTTTATGAGCAGGGATGATGTTCCCCTGGTCTCAGAAGGTGTAAGGATGGACAGAGGAGTATGGACCCAGAGTGGCCACCCTACTGGTACCACCGCACAAGATAGGGAAAAATGTTAGGGAAATTGAATATTTAAGGGATAATAATTATAAAATAGCTGAAAAGAGTGATATTAGATTCCAGAAGTATAGATGAAGAAAATAGAAGGAAGATAGCAGACCGAAGCTTAATTGATAAAGCTAATTTATAGAAATAAATAGAAATGAGTGTTAAAACAAGTTTAATATGATTAGTGTGACCAGTCCTTATCAAATAAAATGTGTAAGTACCACTACCCAGAGAAATAAATAATTGATGAATTTGCCTCCAAGAGAGAGAGAGAGTAGAGTAAGAAAACAGCAATTACCACCAGTTTGAATTACCAGTCAGTTTACAACCAGTTTGAATTAAATGAAACACTAAAATGAAGATAAAGCCAAGACTATTAGGAGAATTGAAACAATCAACAATTTACTTTAATAACTGAGTAAAACTAAAATAAATTTGTTCTAGAGGGGGGGCTTTATGTAATGTTACATAACCCGGTCCCAATAAATTAAATCATGTAAGAACATAAAGGTCAGAAATGGGTAACCTATAACTAGCTCTAAATTAAATTATATCACTAAACATTATAAACAATTCGAGTGATACGGTGACAAGTGAGTTATAGTGTACCCATTGAGGTAAAAAGTGAAAGTGAAGGTAACTTATTACAGAATTGTGCTGTAGGTTTGGGAATTATAAAACTATGATAGTAGACTATAATGCTACTAACTGATTCTGTATTTTATTAATTTATTGTAATGTTTATATTGTGTAGACCACCAAGTTTAATACCTAAGTTAATTTTATATTTTTGCAAATATTTGTGTTAGTATAAGATAACCCAGGGTTAGTTTTAAAAATCATAAAAGATTTAAATATCAAAGGATAATAAAAAATTAAAATAATACTATATGAGGGAAATGGCAGAAGGAAGTAGGGCAGTGTAGGAATACTATGAGAGACTAATAAATAATATATAAATTCATTTAAAGATAATAAAAATATTAAATACTTATATACAAGGTCATAAGAAAATGAACAGAAACCTATTATGTAAACCGAATTGGGAAAGAAACCTGAATTGAAAAGAGTTATTTTTCGGTAAATAAAATATAAATTTATAATAATTACAAACTGCCTGTACAATAAAAATATTATGGGTTACTAAGAGTGACAAGAATAACAAGTATGCTTAATAAAAAAATTTGGAAAAAACCTGGAGAGTTGACAAAATGATGCTACCACTATTCTATTAAAATATCCTTTTTGAAACTTGGGAGAAGTGTAAAATTAGTACAAAATTAAAAAGCAATATGAACTCTATATAATCATACCTTATTTATCAAAATTAAAGGATTATACTCCATAATAAACTGTGAAAGAAAACCCTTCTGATGATTCGGCCGAGTTTCGTGATGTTTCAAGTTGACGATAGAATATGGGCCAGACGGTAATGAAATTACAACTCAAGACGGACCTCACTAGAGAAAAGGCTTCCTTCCAGTAAGAACTATAAGAAGAGAGGTAATATAAACATTTTGTTTCATATTTAACGAAGAAAACTCATTCCGAATTGTTGGATAGAACGAAAAAAATTGTTTACATTCGGTTTAGACGATTCTGAAATTCTTTTCAAATTGTTCGCCGTGAATTAAATCAGCTGATTGTGAGACGAGTCTCCACGCATAGTTCAACCAGCCTACACTATGGCAAAGTATGACCCGATGGGTCGATCTCTTCTATTTTATTCTGAAATCTGTTACAACTACCCGCTACAAAAAAATATAACACATATTTATTATTCAATATAAATTTTTTAATAATATTCATTATTTATTATATTGGTTTTTTTTTCTCTGCCGCCAAGATACAAATATCCCAGTCGATCTTCTTAATTAAAACATAATATCGACTTCATCGAGTAAACATGGAATTGTCAAAAGAAAAAAACATATATGGTTTTGTTTATCAAATTTTATACTATTTTTAAAACATCAATCAATATATAATTCTTAATATTTCCCCAGGGGTAAGGGTAAATTCTTTTTGTTATGAGATGGTCAGAAATGGATAATTATACTACACTTTACAAATACCGAAAAATATTAAAAATTTTGTTTATTTTCATATAGTACGTAGTTTCAGAAATGTCCGTAAGAGAGCAGCGTGCGTTTGTTTACTTTAGAACAAATGATTAATTTTGAATAGTTTTTTCGTTCTATCCAACAATTCGGAACGAGATTTCTTCGTTAAATATGAAACGAAATGTTTATATTTCCTCTCTTCTTATAGTTCTTACTGGAAGGAAGCCTTTTGTCTAGTGAGGTCCGTCTTGAGTTGTAATTTCATTACCGTCTGGCCCATATTCTATCGTCAACTAGAAACATCACGAAACTAGGCCGAATCATCAGAAGGGTTTTCTTTCACAGTTTATTATGGAATATAATCCTTTAATTTTGATAAATAAGGTATGATTATATAGAGTTCATATTGCTTTTTAATTTTGTACTAATTTTACACTTCTCCCAAGTTTCAAAAAGGATATTTTAATAGAATAGTGGTAGCATCATTTTGTCAACTCTCCAGGTTTTTTCCAAATTTTTTTATTAAGCATACTTGTTATTCTCGTCACTCTTAGTAACCCATAATATTTTTATTATACAGGCAGTTTGTAATTATTATAAATTTATATTTTATTTACCGAAAAATAACTCTTTTCAATTCAGGTTTCTTTCCCAATTCGGTTTACATAATAGGTTTCTGTTCATTTTCTTATGACCTTGTATATAAGTATTTAATATTTTTATTATCTTTAAATGAATTTATATATTATTTATTAGTCTCTCATAGTATTCCTACACTGCCCTACTTCCTTCTGCCATTTCCCTCATATAGTATTATTTTAATTTTTTATTATCCTTTGATATTTAAATCTTTTATGTTTTTTAAAACTAACCCTGGGTTATCTTATACTAACACAAATATTTGCAAAAATATAAAATTAACTTAGGTATTAAACTTGGTGGTCTACACAATATAAACATTACAATAAATTAATAAAATACAGAATCAGTTAGTAGCATTATAGTCTACTATCATAGTTTTATAATTCCCAAACCTACAGCACAATTCTGTAATAAGTTACCTTCACTTTCACTTTTTACCTCAATGGGTACACTATAACTCACTTGTCACCGTATCACTCGAATTGTTTATAATGTTTAGTGATATAATTTAATTTAGAGCTAGTTATAGGTTACCCATTTCTGACCTTTATGTTCTTACATGATTTAATTTATTGGGACCGGGTTATGTAACGTTACATAAAGCCCCCCCACTAGAACAAATTTATTTTAGTTTTACTCAGTTATTAAAATAAATTGTTGATTGTTTCAATTCTCCTAATAGTCTTGGCTTTATCTTCATAATAGTGTTTCATTTAATTCAAACTGGTTGTAAACTGACTGGTAATTCAAACTGGTGGTAATTGCTGTTTTCTTACTCTACTCTCTCTCTCTTGGAGGCAAATTCATCAATTATTTATTTCTCTGGGTAGTGGTACTTACACATTTTATTTGATAAGGACTGGTCACACTAATCATATTAAACTTGTTTTAACACTCATTTCTATTTACTTCTATAAATTAGCTTTATCAATTAAGCTTCGGTCTGCTATCTTCCTTCTATTTTCTTCATCTATACTTCTGGAATCTAATATCACTCTTTTCAGCTATTTTATAATTATTATCCCTTAAATATTCAATTTCCCTAACATTTTTCCCTATCTTGTGCTGTGGTACCAGTAGGGTGGCCACTCTGGGTCCATACTCCTCTGTCCATCCTTACACCTTCTGAGACCAGGGGAACATCATCCCTGCTCATAAAAATTATTGCCGAAACATTTCTACGGTCAATACATAAAAATAAAAAATAATAAGTAGTAGTCAATTAGCGACTAGTACTAAACACTTTTGGGATTCTTCATACTCTAGCTGTTTGCATTTATTTATATATTTCTTCTTCTCCTTGATTCCTTCTTCTTTTCCATTAACTAATAGCATATAACATTATTGATAGGCCTTATGTTAAAATTCTTTTGACTTTACTTCTTGTGACATATTTCTCCGTATCATTTCTTCTTATATAATCTTCAATTCCGAGAAATTCTAATTATTGTATTAATTATCATCCTCCTTCAGTTTCATTGGAGTCCTTAAATTATTCTTTATTCTTCTTATCTGAGCACATTACCATCAATTGTTTTTGTTGATTTAATTTTTCTTCTGTTTGTTACCATTAAAAATATTACTTTTTCCTATTATTTCATTTTAAATAAATTCTTTATAACTCTTATTTACTAATCAGTTCTTATTTATTTTTTATTTTTTTGTTAAATTAAATGGTTTCGAAATATCTTAAATCGTATTATTTCTGAATAAATTAAGTAAGTTGTCCTTACATAGTTTTTATTAAAACGTCTTGTTCCTAGATAAATTGTTGAGTAAGTTGTTCTTACAGTTTTTTAGAATTTTGGGGTTTTAGTCTCTTCATTTTAAATTATATGGTTTCAAAATAACTTGAGTAAGATGTTCTTACATGCTTTTAGAATTTTGGGGTTTTATTTCCAATGGTTGCTGGGTCGTATCCATAAAATCCGTCCCTTTTTTCTGGTTTGTTTGGAGTCTGTTTAACCGTGGTCCATTATTTCAGGTACTCCCTTTACTCGGATTACTGGGGTATTCGTAATGATTTTGTTATTTGTTAAATACCTCTCTTTCACCTGTCATCGTAACTCAGCGGATACCAAGTCTTCATAGAAGTCACAGTTTTCCGTCATAGTTCGTTCCTTTTTAACTAATAAGTTTTGTACCTCCTCTAACATAACATAGTTGCTCATATTTAATCTCATTTCATTCCCTTTTACCTCTGGATGATTTACCAAAATGTTTAATGATATATTCCGTCTTGAAGATATGACTGATATCTTCTGATGCACTTCAATTGTCAACATATTTAAATGATATCCAAACTTAATTAATTCCCTCTGTTCGTTAATTGGAAGGTTGAATACATTAATTAATCCGCCTGTAATCATCTCCCATTCTTCCTTGGTATTTATTATTCTCTTTCTACAAGTTTTTATTATTTTCTTGGCCTTCTTTTCCACGGTTTGAACATCCTTTTTGTTGCGGCTATTTTTATTTTCAGCTGGCATTACACCTTGGTATTCTGTAATTTCTATTTCCTTCCTACTCTCTTCTGTATTCGGACTTACTTCTGAAGTGCTGTCTGATGTTTCATCCAAATTCTTGACACTATGATCCATTTGTTTATTTGTCTCCTCCTTGTATGTATCTGCTTTCTGGCTAAGTGTATTAACATTTTCAAACTTCTCCCCGAAAGTTTCCCATATCTCCTTATTGAAATTCTCCATTTTACACTCAAATTGTTTTAAATTCTTATTATTCTCTTCAACTTTTGCATTCATCTCTTCTCTTTGTCCTTCAACAGTTTCTTTCAATTCATGGTATTGTTCATTCATGGTTTGTTTGATATTTCCATGAATGGTCTCTATTTTTTCATTTAGTTGTTTGACAAAACTTTCCTGAATGCTATCTATTTTCTCATTGGTCTGTCTATTTTGTTCCTCCTGTTTCTTAAAATTCTCCTTATTTTCCTCATTGGTTTGTTTCAAGGCTTCCTCCTGTTTTCTAAATTGTTCATTAGTTTGTTTATAACACTGAATTAACTATAAACCTGTAATCTGTAACACACTCAAACCGCACGTTACAGATTTGGCGCTTACAACATTGGGAGCTTAATTAAATAAGATGAACACCCAATAAGCCACTTACAAAGTTTTTGCTAAAACCTCTACAAAAACCGCACGTTACAAAATTGGTGGCCAACGTGGGGCATACAATATAACTCTACTAACACCTCTAACCGCTACATTACAGATTGGCGCTCAACGTAAAAGGGCTGTAATTAGAAAAGAATTTTGATATATTTAATAAATTAATATACCAAAAAATCTATTTAATAAATTAATATACAAAAAATCTTATTATCGTCGGCAGTTATGAGAAAACAAGAAATGCGTAATATCCGAGGCAAATCGAAGAAGAGGGCAGAAGAAAAGGAGAAGGAAGAAGGTGGACAGGAACAAGAAATAGAATTAGTCACGGATAGTGAAATGGACCAACCGACAGGTGATAAAGAAGAAACCGAAGTAGTTATGGACCCGGAAAAGGAAATAGTGAAGAGGATGCCCAAGGGACCCAACCAGACAAAGCGGTAGCCAGAGAAAAACCTAATTGGCAAGACATGATGAAATTTATGGCAGAACAATTTAAGGAACAGAATAAACAAACTAATGACAATTTTAGAAAACAGGAGGAAGCCTTGAAACAAACCAATGAGGAAAATAAGGAGAATTTTAAGAAACAGGAGGAACAAAATAGACAGACCAATGAGAAAATAGATAGCATTCAGGAAAGTTTAGTCAAACAACTAAATGAAAAAATAGAGACCATTCATGAAATATCAAACAAACCATGAATGAACAATACCATTAAATTGAAAGAAACTGTTGAAGGACAAAGATAAGAGATGAATGCAAAATTTGAAGAGAATAATAAGAATTTAAAACAATTTGAGTGAAAATGGAGAATTTCAATAAGGAGATATGGGAAACTTTCGGGGAGAAGTTGAAAATGTTAATACACTTAGCCAGAAAGCAGATACATACAAGGAGGGAGACAAATAAACAAATGGATCATAGTGTCAAGAATTTGGATGAAACATCAAACAGCACTTCAGCAGGTATTAAAGTAAGTCCGAATACAGAAGAGAGTAGGAAGGAAATAGAAATTACAGAATACCAAGGTGTAATGCCATCTGAAAATAAAAATAGCCACAACAAAAAGGATGTTCAAACTGTGGAAAAGAAGACCAAGAAAATAATAAAAACATGTAGAAAGAGAATAATAAATACCAAGAAGAATGGGAGATGATTACAGGCGGATTAATTAATGTATTCAACCTTCCAATTAACGAACAGAGGGAATTAATTAAGTTTGGATATCATTAAATATGTTGACAATTGAAGTGCATCAGAAGATATCAGTCATATCTCAAGACGGAATATATCATTAAACATTTTGGTAAATCATCCAGAGGTAAAAGGGAATGAAATGAGATTAAATATGAGCAACTATGTTATGTTAGAGGAGGTACAAACTTATTAGTTAAAAAGGAACGAACTATGACGGAAACTGTGACTTCTATGAAGACTTGGTATCCGCTGAGTTACGATGCCAGGTGAAAGAGAGGTATTTAACAAATAACAAAATCATTACGAATACCCCAGTAATCGAGTAAAGGGAGTACCTGAAAGAATGGACCACGGTTAAACAGACTCCAAACAACCAGAAAAAGGACGGATTTTATGGATACGACCCAGCAACCATTGGAAATAAAACCCCAAAATTCTAAAAGCATGTAAGAACATCTTACTCAAGTTATTTTGAAACCATATAATTTAAAATGAAGAGACTAAAACCCCAAAATTCTAAAAAACTGTAAGAACAACTTACTCAACAATTTTATCTAGGAACAAGACGATTTAATAAAAACTATGTAAGGACAACTTACTTAATTTATTCAGAAATAATACGATTTAAGATATTTCGAAACTATTTAATTTAACAAAAAAAAAAAGAACTGATTAGTAAATAAGAGTTATAAAGAATTGAATTAAAATGAAATAATAGGAAAAAGTAATATTTTTAATGGTAACAAACAGAAGAAAAATTAAATGAACAAAAACAATTGATGGTAATGTGCTCAGATAAGAAGAATAAAGAATAATTTAAGACTCCAATGAAACTGAAGGAGGATGATAATTAATACAATATTAGAATTTCTCGGAATTGAAGATTATATAAGAAGAAATGAGACGGAGAAATATGTCACAAGAAGTAAAATCAAAAGAATTTTAACATAAGGCCTATCAATAATGTTATATGCTATTAGTTAATGGAAAAGAAGAAGGAATCAAGGAAAGAAGAAATATATAAATAAATGCAAACAGCTACAGTATGAAGAATCCCAAAAGTGTTTAGTACTAGTCGCTAATTGACTACTACTTATAATTTTTATTTTTATGTATTGACCGTAGAAATGTTTCGGCAATAATTTTTATGAGCAGGGATGATGTTCCCCTGGTCTCAGAAGGTGTAAGGATGGACAGAGGAGTATGGACCCAGAGTGGCCACCCTACTGGTACCACCGCACAAGATAGGGAAAAATGTTAGGAAAATTGAATATTTAAGGGATAATAATTATAAAATAGCTGAAAGAGTGATATTAGATTCCAGAAGTATAGATGAAGAAAATAGAAGGAAGATAGCAGACCGAAGCTTAATTGATAAAGCTAATTTATAGAAGTAAATAGAAATGAGTGTTAAAACAAGTTTAATATGATTAGTGTGACCAGTCCTTATCAAATAAAATGTGTAAGTACCACTACCAGAGAAATAAATAATTTATGAATTTGCCTCCAAGAGAGAGAGAGTAGAGTAGAAAACAGCAATTACCACCAGTTTGAATTACCAGTCAGTTTACAACCAGTTTGAATTAAATGAAACACTATTATGAAGATAAAGCCAAGACTATTAGGAGAATTGAAACAATCAACAATTTATTTTAATAACTGAGTAAAACTAAAATAAATTTGTTCTAGTGGGAGGGCTTTATGTAACGTTACATAACCCGGTCCCAATAAATTAAATCATGTAAGAACATAAAGGTCAGAAATGGGTAACCTATAACTAGCTCTAAATTAATTATATCACTAAACATTATAAACAATTCGAGTGATACGGTGACAAGTGAGTTATAGTGTACCCATTGAGGTAAAAAGTGAAAGTGAAGGTAACTTATTACAGAATTGTGCTGTAGTTTGGGAATTATAAAACTATGATAGTAGACTATAATGCTACTAACTGATTCTGTATTTTATTAATTTATTGTAATGTTTATATTGTGTAGACCACCAAGTTTAATACCTAAGTTAATTTTATATTTTTGCAAATATTTGTGTTAGTATAAGATAACCAGGGTTAGTTTTAAAAACATAAAAGATTTAAATATCAAAGGATAATAAAAAATTAAAATAATACTATATGAGGGAAATGGCAGAAGGAAGTAGGGCAGTGTAGGAATACTATGAGAGACTAATAAATAATATATAAATTCATTTAAAGATAATAAAAATATTAAATACTTATATACAAGGTCATAAGAAAATGAACAGAAACCTATTATGTAAACCGAATTGGGAAAGAAACCTGAATTGAAAAGAGTTATTTTTCGGTAAATAAAATATAAATTTATAATAATTACAAACTGCCTGTATAATAAAAATATTATGGGTTACTAAGAGTGACGAGAATAACAAGTATGGTAATAAAAAAATTTGGAAAAAACCTGGAGAGTTGACAAAATGATGCTACCACTATTCTATTAAAATATCATTTTTGAAACTTGGGAGATGTGTAAAATTAGTACAAAATTAAAAAGCAATATGAACTCTATATAATCATACCTTATTTATCAAAATTAAAGGATTATACTCCATAATAAACTGTGAAAGAAAACCCTTCTGATGATTCGGCCTAGTTTCGTGATGTTTCAAGTTGACGATAGAATATGGGCCAGACGGTAATGAAATTACAACTCAAGACGGACCTCACTAGACAAAAGGCTTCCTTCCAGTAAGAACTATAAGAAGAGGTAATATAAACATTTTGTTTCATATTAACGAAGAAAACTCATTCCGAATTGTTGGATAGAACGAAAAAACTATTCAAAATTAATCATTTGTTCTAAAGTAAACAAACGCATGCTGCTCTCTTACAGACATTTCTGAAACTACGTACTATACGAAAATAAACAAAATTTTTAATATTTTCGGTATTTGTAAAGCTTAGTATAATTATCCATTCTGACCATCTCATAACAAAAAGAACTTACCCTTAACCCTGGGGAAATATAAGAATTATATATTGATTGATGTTTTAAAAATAGTATAAATTTGATAAACAAAACCATATATGTTTTTTCTTTTGACAATTGCATGTTTACTCGATGAAGTCGATATTATGTTTTAATTAAGAAGATCGACTGGGATATTTGTATCTTGGCGGCAGAGAAAAAAAACCAATATATAAATAATAAATATTATTAAAAAATTTATATTGAATAATAAATATGTGTTATATTTTTTTGTAGCGGGTAGTTGTAACAGATTTCAGAATAAAATAGAAGAGATCGACCCATCGGGTCATACTTTGCCATAGTGTAGGCTGGTTGAACTATGCGTGGAGACTCGTCTCACTATCAGCTGATTTAATTCACGGCGAACAATTTGAAAAGAATTTCAGAATCGTCTAAACCGAATGTAAACAATCGGCACTTACTCTCTCTTCAACCTAAGGCTGAACAACTCCCCTGCTTGACCCCAAATCACACACTCTCGATTTCGGCTTTTGATTGAGTATCATTACAAAATACTTTATTTTTTAAACTTTGGTCATTATAATTCATAAGTGGCGACTGCGGAGAGGCAGAAACATTAACACCTCTAAAGCAAAAGGGAGCACGTTACAGATTTGGCGAACCCAACTGTGGGGCTGAATTAACTATAAACCTGTAATCTGTAACACACTCAAACCGCACGTTACAGATTTGGCGCTTACAACATTGGGAGCTTAATTAAATAAGATGAACACCCAATAAGCCACTTACAAAGTTTTTGCTAAAACCTTTACAAAATCCGCACGTTACAAAATTGGCGGCCAACGTGGGCATACAATATAACTCTACTAACACCTCTAACCGCTACGTTACAGATTGGCGCTCAACGTAAAAGGGCTGTAATTAGAAAAGAATTTTGATATATTTAATAAATTAATATACCAAAAAATCTTATTATCGTCGGCAGTTATGAGAAAACAAGAAATGCCTAATATCCGAGGCAAATCGAAGAAGAGGGCAGAAGAAAAGGAGAAGGAAGAAGGTGGACAGGAACAAGAAATAGAATTAGTCACGGATAGTGAAATGGACCAACCGACAGGTGATAAAGAAGAAACCGAAGTAGTTATGGACCCGGAAAAGGAAATAGTGGAAGAGGATGCCCAAGGGGACCAACCAGACAAAGCGGTAGCCAGAGAAAAACCTAATTGGCAAGACATGATGAAATTTATGGCAGAACAATTTAAGGAACAGAATAAACAAACTAATGAACAATTTAGAAAACAGGAGGAAGCCTTGAAACAAACCAATGAGGAAAATAAGGAGAATTTTAAAGAAACAGGAGGAACAAAATAGACAGACCAATGAGAAAATAGATAGCATTCAGGAAAGTTTAGTCAAACAACTAAATGAAAAAATAGAGACCATTCATGGAAATATCAAACAAACATGAATGAACAATACCATTAAATTGAAAGAAACTGTTGAAGGACAAAGATAAGAGATGAATGCAAAATTTGAAGAGAATAATAAGAATTTAAAACAATTTGAGTGTAAAATGGAGAATTTCAATAAGGAGATATGGGAAACTTTCGGGGAGAAGTTTGAAAATGTTAATACACTTAGCCAGAAAGCAGATACATACAAGGAGGAGACAAATAAACAAATGGATCATAGTGTCAAGAATTTGGATGAAACATCAAACAGCACTTCAGCAGGTATTAAAGTAAGTCCGAATACAGAAGAGAGTAGGAAGGAAATAGAAATTACAGAATACCAAGGTGTAATGCCATCTGAAAATAAAAATAGCCACAACAAAAAGGATGTTCAAACTGTGGAAAAGAAGACCAAGAAAATAATAAAAACATGTAGAAAGAGAATAATAAATACCAAGGAAGAATGGGAGATGATTACAGGCGGATTAATTAATGTATTCAACCTTCCATTAACGAACAGAGGGAATTAATTAAGTTGGATATCATTTAAATATGTTGACAATTGAAGTGCATCAGAAGATATCAGTCATATCTTCAAGACGGAATATATCATTAAACATTTTGGTAAATCATCCAGAGGTAAAAGGGAATGAAATGAGATTAAATATGAGCAACTATGTTATGTTAGAGGAGGTACAAAACTTATTAGTTAAAAAGGAACGAACTATGACGGAAAACTGTGACTTCTATGAAGACTTGGTATCCGCTGAGTTACGATGCCAGGTGAAAGAGAGGTATTTAACAAATAACAAAATCATTACGAATACCCCAGTAATCCGAGTAAAGGGAGTACCTGAAAGAATGGACCACGGTTAAACAGACTCCAAACAAACCAGAAAAAGGGACGGATTTTATGGATACGACCCAGCAACCATTGGAAATAAAACCCCAAAATTCTAAAAGCATGTAAGAACATCTTACTCAAGTTATTTTGAAACCATATAATTTAAAATGAAGAGACTAAAACCCCAAAATTCTAAAAAACTGTAAGAACAACTTACTCAACAATTTATCTAGGAACAAGACGATTTAATAAAAACTATGTAAGGACAACTTACTTAATTTATTCAGAAATAATACGATTTAAGATATTTCGAAACTATTTAATTTAACAAAAAAAAAAAGAACTGATTAGTAAATAAGAGTTATAAAGAATTGATTTAAAATGAAATAATAGGAAAAAGTAATATTTTTAATGGTAACAAACAGAAGAAAAATTAAATGAACAAAAACAATTGATGGTAATGTGCTCAGATAAGAAGAATAAAGAATAATTTAAGGACTCCAATGAAACTGAAGGAGGATGATAATTAATACAATAATTAGAATTTCTCGGAATTGAAGATTATATAAGAAGAAATGAGACGGAGAAATATGTCACAAGAAGTAAAATCAAAAGAATTTTAACATAAGGCCTATCAATAATGTTATATGCTATTAGTTAATGGAAAAGAAGAAGGAATCAAGGAAAGAAGAAATATATAAATAAATGCAAACAGCTACAGTATGAAGAATCCCAAAAGTGTTTAGTACTAGTCGCTAATTGACTACTACTTATAATTTTTATTTTTATGTATTGACCGTAGAAATGTTTCGGCAATAATTTTTATGAGCAGGGATGATGTTCCCCTGGTCTCAGAAGGTGTAAGGATGGACAGAGGAGTATGGACCCAGAGTGGCCACCCTACTGGTACCACCGCACAAGATAGGGAAAAATGTTAGGAAAATTGAATATTTAAGGGATAATAATTATAAAATAGCTGAAAAGAGTGATATTAGATTCCAGAAGTATAGATGAAGAAAATAGAAGGAAGATAGCAGACCGAAGCTTAATTGATAAAGCTAATTTATAGAAGTAAATAGAAATGAGTGTTAAAACAAGTTTAATATGATTAGTGTGACCAGTCCTTATCAAATAAAATGTGTAAGTACCACTACCCAGAGAAATAAATAATTTATGAATTTGCCTCCAAGAGAGAGAGAGTAGAGTAAGAAAACAGCAATTACCACCAGTTTGAATTACCAGTCAGTTTACAACCAGTTTGAATTAAATGAAACACTATTATGAAGATAAAGCCAAGACTATTAGGAGAATTGAAACAATCAACAATTTATTTTAATAACTGAGTAAAACTAAAATAAATTTGTTCTAGTGGGAGGGCTTTATGTAACGTTACATAACCCGGTCCCAATAAATTAAATCATGTAAGAACATAAAGGTCAGAAATGGGTAACCTATAACTAGCTCTAAATTAAATTATATCACTAAACATTATAAACAATTCGAGTGATACGGTGACAAGTGAGTTATAGTGTACCCATTGAGGTAAAAAGTGAAAGTGAAGGTAACTTATTACAGAATTGTGCTGTAGGTTTGGGAATTATAAAACTATGATAGTAGACTATAATGCTACTAACTGATTCTGTATTTTATTAATTTATTGTAATGTTTATATTGTGTAGACCACCAAGTTTAATACCTAAGTTAATTTTATATTTTTGCAAATATTTGTGTTAGTATAAGATAACCCAGGGTTAGTTTTAAAAAACATAAAAGATTTAAATATCAAAGGATAATAAAAAATTAAAATAATACTATATGAGGGAAATGGCAGAAGGAAGTAGGGCAGTGTAGGAATACTATGAGAGACTAATAAATAATATATAAATTCATTTAAAGATAATAAAAATATTAAATACTTATATACAAGGTCATAAGAAAATGAACAGAAACCTATTATGTAAACCGAATTGGGAAAGAAACCTGAATTGAAAAGAGTTATTTTTCGGTAAATAAAATATAAATTTATAATAATTACAAACTGCCTGTATAATAAAAATATTATGGGTTACTAAGAGTGACGAGAATAACAAGTATGGTTAATAAAAAAATTTGGAAAAAACCTGGAGAGTTGACAAAATGATGCTACCACTATTCTATTAAAATATCATTTTTGAAACTTGGGAGATGTGTAAAATTAGTACAAAATTAAAAAGCAATATGAACTCTATATAATCATACCTTATTTATCAAAATTAAAGGATTATACTCCATAATAAACTGTGAAAGAAAACCCTTCTGATGATTCGGCCTAGTTTCGTGATGTTTCAAGTTGACGATAGAATATGGGCCAGACGGTAATGAAATTACAACTCAAGACGGACCTCACTAGACAAAAGGCTTCCTTCCAGTAAGAACTATAAGAAGAGAGGTAATATAAACATTTTGTTTCATATTTAACGAAGAAAACTCATTCCGAATTGTTGGATAGAACGAAAAAACTATTCAAAATTAATCATTTGTTCTAAAGTAAACAAACGCATGCTGCTCTCTTACAGACATTTCTGAAACTACGTACTATACGAAAATAAACAAAATTTTTAATATTTTTCGGTATTTGTAAAGCTTAGTATAATTATCCATTTCTGACCATCTCATAACAAAAAGAACTTACCCTTAACCCTGGGGAAATATTAAGAATTATATATTGATTGATGTTTTAAAAATAGTATAAAATTTGATAAACAAAACCATATATGTTTTTTTCTTTTGACAATTGCATGTTTACTCGATGAAGTCGATATTATGTTTTAATTAAGAAGATCGACTGGGATATTTGTATCTTGGCGGCAGAGAAAAAAAAACCAATATAATAAATAATAAATATTATTAAAAAATTTATATTGAATAATAAATATGTGTTATATTTTTTTGTAGCGGGTAGTTGTAACAGATTTCAGAATAAAATAGAAGAGATCGACCCATCGGGTCATACTTTGCCATAGTGTAGGCTGGTTGAACTATGCGTGGAGACTCGTCTCACTATCAGCTGATTTAATTCACGGCGAACAATTTGAAAAGAATTTCAGAATCGTCTAAACCGAATGTAAACAATCGGCACTTACTCTCTCTTCAACCTAAGGCTGAACAACTCCCCTGCTTGACCCCAAATCACACACTCTCGATTTCGGCTTTTGATTGAGTATCATTACAAAATACTTTATTTTTTAAACTTTGGTCATTATAATTCATAAGTGGCGACTGCGGAGAGGCAGAAACATTAACACCTCTAAAGCAAAAGGGAGCACGTTACAGATTTGGCGAACCCAACTGTGGGGCTGAATTAACTATAAACCTGTAATCTGTAACACACTCAAACCGCACGTTACAGATTTGGCGCTTACAACATTGGGAGCTTAATTAAATAAGATGAACACCCAATAAGCCACTTACAAAGTTTTTGCTAAAACCTTTACAAAATCCGCACGTTACAAAATTGGCGGCCAACGTGGGGCATACAATATAACTCTACTAACACCTCTAACCGCTACGTTACAGATTGGCGCTCAACGTAAAAGGGCTGTAATTAGAAAAGAATTTTGATATATTTAATAAATTAATATACCAAAAAATCTTATTATCGTCGGCAGTTATGAGAAAACAAGAAATGCCTAATATCCGAGGCAAATCGAAGAAGAGGGCAGAAGAAAAGGAGAAGGAAGAAGGTGGACAGGAACAAGAAATAGAATTAGTCACGGATAGTGAAATGGACCAACCGACAGGTAATAAAGAAGAAACCGAAGTAGTTATGGACCCGGAAAAGGAAATAGTGGAAGAGGATGCCCAAGGGGACCAACCAGACAAAGCGGTAGCCAGAGAAAAACCTAATTGGCAAGACATGATGAAATTTTTGCCAGAACAATTTAAGGAACAGAATAAACAAACTAATGAACAATTTAGAAAACAGGAGGAAGCCTTGAAACAAACCAATGAGGAAAATAAGGAGAATTTTAAGAAACAGGAGGAACAAAATAGACAGACCAATGAGAAAATAGATAGCATTCAGGAAAGTTTAGTCATACAACTAAATGAAAAAATAGAGACCATTCATGGAAATATCAAACAAACCATGAATGAACAATACCATGAATTGAAAGAAACTGTTGAAGGACAAAGATAAGAGATGAATGCAAAATTTGAAGAGAATAATAAGAATTTAAAACAATTTGAGTGTAAAATGGAGAATTTCAATAAGGAGATATGGGAAACTTTCGGGGAGAAGTTTGAAAATGTTAATACACTTAGCCAGAAAGCAGATACATACAAGGAGGAGACAAATAAACAAATGGATCATAGTGTCAAGAATTTGGATGAAACATCAAACAGCACTTCAGAAGGTATTAAAGTAAGTCCGAATACAGAAGAGAGTAGGAAGGAAATAGAAATTACAGAATACCAAGGTGTAATGCCATCTGAAAATAAAAATAGCCACAACAAAAAGGATGTTCAAACCGTGGAAAAGAAGACCAAGAAAATAATAAAAACATGTAGAAAGAGAATAATAAATACCAAGGAAGAATGGGAGATGATTACAGGCGGATTAATTAATGTATTCAACCTTCCAATTAACGAACAGAGGGAATTAATTAAGTTTGGATATCATTTAAATATGTTGACAATTGAAGTGCATCAGAAGATATCAGTCATATCTTCAAGACGGAATATATCATTAAACATTTTGGTAAATCATCCAGAGGTAAAAGGGAATGAAATGAGATTAAATATGAGCAACTATGTTATGTTAGAGGAGGTACAAAACTTATTAGTTAAAAAGGAACGAACTATGACGGAAAACTGTGACTTCTATGAAGACTTGGTATCCGCTGAGTTACGATGCCAGGTGAAAGAGAGGTATTTAACAAATAACAAAATCATTACGAATACCCCAGTAATCCGAGTAAAGGGAGTACCTGAAATAATGGACCACGGTTAAACAGACTCCAAACAAACCAGAAAAAAGGGACAGATTTTATGGATACGACCCAGCAACCATTGGAAATAAAACCCCAAAACTTCTAAAAGCATGTAAGAACATCTTACTCAAGTTATTTTGAAACCATATAATTAAAATGAAGAGACTAAAACCCCAAAATTCTAAAAAACTGTAAGAACAACTTACTCAACAATTTATCTAGGAACAAGACGATTTAATAACAACTATGTAAGGACAACTTACTTAATTTATTCAGAAATAATACGATTAAAGATATTTCGAAACCATTTAATTTAACAAAAAAAAAAAAAGAACTGATTAGTAAATAAGAGTTATAAAGAATTGACTTAAAATGAAATAATAGGAAAAAGTAATATTTTTAATGGTAACAAACAGAAGAAAAATTAAATGAACATAAACAATTGATGGTAATGTGCTCAGATAAGAAGAATAAAGAATAATTTAAGGACTCCAATGAAACTGAAGGAGGATGATAATTAATACAATAATTAGAATTTCTCGGAATTGAAGATTATATAAGAAGAAATGATACGGAGAAATATGTCACAAGAAGTAAAGTAAAAAGAATTTTAACATAAGGCCTATCAATAATGTTATATGCTATTAGTTAATGGAAAAGAAGAAGGAATCAAGGAGAAGAAGAAATATATAAATAAATGCAAACAGCTACAGTATGAAGAATCCCAAAAGTGTTTAGTACTAGTCGCTAATTGACTACTACTTATAATTTTTTATTTTTATGTATTGACCGTAGAAATGTTTCGGCAATAATTTTTATGAGCAGGGATGATGTTCCCCTGGTCTCAGAAGGTGTAAGGATGGACAGAGGAGTATGGACCCAGAGTGGCCTCCCTACTGGTACCACAGCACAAGATAGGGAAAAATGTTAGGGAAATTGAATATTTAAGGGATAATAATTATAAAATAGCTGAAAAGAGTGATATTAGATTCCAGAAGTATAGATGAAGAAAATAGAAGGAAGATAGCAGACCGAAGCTTAATTGATAAAGCTAATTTATAGAAGTAAATAGAAATGAGTGTTAAAACAAGTTTAATATGATTAGTGTGACCAGTCCTTATCAAATAAAATGTGTAAGTACCACTACCCAGAGAAATAAATAATTGATGAATTTGCCTCCAAGAGAGAGAGAGTAGAGTAAGAAAACAGCAATTACCACCAGTT
Source organism: Magicicada septendecula (assembly GCA_034769895.1). Taxonomy (NCBI): domain Eukaryota; kingdom Metazoa; phylum Arthropoda; class Insecta; order Hemiptera; family Cicadidae; genus Magicicada; species Magicicada septendecula. The sequence continues at coordinate 827,089,701 of CM068367.1, forward strand.
TGAATTACCAGTCAGTTTACAACCAGTTTGAATTAAATGAAACACTATTATGAAGATAAAGCCAAGACTATTAGGAGAATTGAAACAATCAACAATTTATTTTAATAACTGAGTAAAACTAAAATAAATTTGTTCTAGTGGGGGGGGCTTTATGTAACGTTACATAACCCGGTCCCAATAAATTAAATCATGTAAGAACATAAAGGTCAGAAATGGGTAACCTATAACTAGCTCTAAATTAAATTATATCACTAAACATTATAAACAATTCGAGTGATACGGTGACAAGTGAGTTATAGTGTACCCATTGAGGTAAAAAGTGAAAGTGAAGGTAACTTATTACAGAATTGTGCTGTAGGTTTGGGAATTATAAAACTATGATAGTAGACTATAATGCTACTAACTGATTCTGTATTTTATTAATTTATTGTAATGTTTATATTGTGTAGACCACCAAGTTTAATACCTAAGTTAATTTTATATTTTTGCAAATATTTGTGTTAGTATAAGATAACCCAGGGTTAGTTTTAAAAAACATAAAAGATTTAAATATCAAAGGATAATAAAAAATTAAAATAATACTATATGAGGGAAATGGCAGAAGGAAGTAGGGCAGTGTAGGAATACTATGAGAGACTAATAAATAATATATAAATTCATTTAAAGATAATAAAAATATTAAATACTTATATACAAGGTCATAAGAAAATGAACAGAAACCTATTATGTAAACCGAATTGGGAAAGAAACCTGAATTGAAAAGAGTTATTTTTCGGTAAATAAAATATAAATTTATAATAATTACAAACTGCCTGTATAATAAAAATATTATGGGTTACTAAGAGTGACGAGAATAACAAGTATGGTTAATAAAAAAATTTGGAAAAAACCTGGAGAGTTGACAAAATGATGCTACCACTATTCTATTAAAATATCCTTTTTGAAACTTGGGAGAAGTGTAAAATTAGTACAAAATTAAAAAGCAATATGAACTCTATATAATCATACCTTATTTATCAAAATTAAAGGATTATACTCCATAATAAACTGTGAAAGAAAACCCTTCTGATGATTCGGCCTAGTTTCGTGATGTTTCAAGTTGACGATAGAATATGGGCCAGACGGTAATGAAATTACAACTCAAGACGGACCTCACTAGAGAAAAGGCTTCCTTCCAGTAAGAACTATAAGAAGAGAGGTAATATAAACATTTCGTTTCATATTTAACGAAGGAAACTCATTCCGAATTGTTGGATAGAACGAAAAAACTATTCAAAATTAATCATTTGTTCTAAAGTAAACAAACGCACGCTGCTCTCTTACGGACATTTCTGAAACTACGTACTATACAAAAATAAACAAAATTTTTAATATTTTTCGGTATTTGTAAAGCGTAGTATAATTATCCATTTCTGACCATCTCATAACAAAAAGAACTTACCCTTAACCCTGGGGAAATATTAAGAATTATATATTGATTGATGTTTTAAAAATAGTATAAAATTTGATAAACAAAACCATATATGTTTTTTTCTTTTGACAATTCCATGTTTACTCGATGAAGTCGATATTATGTTTTAATTAAGAAGATCGACTGGGATATTTGTATCTTGGCGGCAGAGAAAAAAAACCAATATAATAAATAATAAATATTATTAAAAAATGTATATTGAATAATAAATATTGTAACATTACATTTGGAACAACTTAATATCGTACCTGATTTAATGAAGACTTTGGTTAAGAAGCTAACAAGGAGAACAATATCTTCCAAGATGATAGTGAAGAGGAACGACTAACCATTTTAGACTGACTAGTAAGACAACTGACAGTACCCAAATTAATGATTTAGGCTAAGTGATGCCAAAATACTTTCAACCCCAATTATGACATGAACTTTCAGTAATGACCAAATAAAGAATTATAAAGACAGACGGCTTATGAACCAGTACTATAAAGAAACAAATGGTTTCATTTAATGTATCAAAATATCCAGATAATGAAAATACAAATTCAGGGATAATAGGCCCAAACATGTAATGTTATATAAAAGAAATATTAGTAAATAATTAAGTTAATTGATATGATGAAAATATAATATATACCTTATTATAGATACATAAACCATACAAATAATTGTAACATATAGTGTTCATAAGATTGTCCAGTAAACAACAAATAATGACATGGTCATTATAACAGTTATAACAAGAGTGAAGCATAACATAGACAGTGTCAGAGTAATTATTAAATTAACTGGCAAAAGACTAATTAGTTAGTACAGAACTTGTTTTATAAATGTGCATGTTATTAGGTTTAAGCACATTGTTTTATTATCATAGTATTTGTGTTGTTTTTTGTATGTAGTAGGTGGAACAGTTATTTTAAAGGAATATCAATTAAATGATATTAGTTTCATGTTTTATGTTAACAAATATAACCATAGAACTGGTGTTAAACAGTTATAAATTGATTTGGCAAAGCAGAATAGACTATAAAAGATGTTATGGCTAAGTGTCAAACAATTATACAGTTTAGGTAAAAAACCAGTTAATTTGTTCAAGGATTCAGTAAAATCATAGCCATGTGTGCATGAATTTAAAATAATAGAATAGTATGTCTTTTGTTTTGATAAAATAATGTTATGTGTTAAACAGTTTTTATAATTGTTAAAAGATAATTTAACTGAAAAAGATTTTAAACATGGTGATGAAAATAACACCAGTACATAGGCAAGGTGAAACCAACTTTTGTAAATTTTGAACAATAATATTAGAGATTTTGTAAAACAAATGTGAAAGGATAAATATATTTATAGGTAATAGTGTACACAACGAATATATAAACAAAATAATACATATCAAGTTATTTAAGAAAATTTCATATAACAAAATTGTAACATCTGTAGTTCTTAAGTAAAAGTAGGCATGTTTAGTGTCTAAATGTAACAAATGTAAAGATCAAAATAATGCTGATAATGGTTTTAAATTCCCATTCAGTACAGAAAAGTTATGTTAATTTAAAGATTTTGAACAAATTTCGACTTTGAAATAATGAAAGTGTATGACAATGTATATCCGAATTAGCCAACCAGATTCCAAGTTTACCCTTAGTAACCAGAAATTTCGGATAAATAAAATGAGACTTCTTTGACAACGAGCTTAGCGGATAGACGCTGTAAGTGAACGTATATCCGGGGTGTTTAATTTTATGTTTATATTGTAAATAAATCGCTCGAATACGGTGTATACGTTAGCTTGTAATAAAATAAAAGTGTTGCTGCTGTTATTTAAAATTATGTTTGTGCTTAAAATATTAAAGGTTTTGTTTAAACAAAGTTCAATTATGTGTGAAATATTCTTTTGAAATAAATCAAAGTTTGAAATAGTTGTTTCTAATTGAAGGTTACTAATGTAGTAAAGTAATTTAAGATGTAACATTCGAGGTTACTCACAGTGTGTTTACAATGGTGTAATTATACTTGTTTGAAATGAATTCCCTTATATGAAACAAATAAAACAGTTGAGTTGATAATAATTAAATGCTAAATTTGCTTAATTTGAAATGTAAAATACAATAGTTGGTTGCTTGATATTGATGAACGTCTGGTTGATATTGGGTGTAAAACTTCTCCTCCAGGTTGCTGATAGTCTTAGTACGTTACGTCTCGTAATGTCTGGACAATATAAATAACTAAATATACTTTCACGTACCTGGTCGTGTTTCCTAGAAGTTCACTAAGCTGTCAACTCAGTTTACAAACACCAACTCACTTTAGTAGCAAGGTTAGATTGCCTTGTTTGCTAGTTAGTGGGCGCCACACGGATTTCTTTAGGGAAAATCCCGTGTAAAACCCACAAATAGAATTACTGAATGATTAAAAAATTTAAAATAATGGTGTATCACCTTTATGGCAATGCTATTCCAAAATATTAAAACACAACTAAAGGTTGTTCGAATTTTCTTAATAAAATATTTAATTATCATATAGAAATAAATCAAATCGAGTGATGCTGTTAATAATGGGTTTTATTTACACCCTTATCGAGAATTCAAAAACAAATATAATGAAAACATACAAGTTGTACAATTATAAATCAGTTATTATATGCCTCCTACGGCTTGCTCAGAACATGAATTATAAATCTGGCTAAGTCCAGATGTTATTTATTTTTAACATTACAATTATGAAAATCTCAGATGTGAATTCTTTGAGACACGAAAAAGAAAATTATGCCTACACAATATCTAATGATTTGCTGATAAAATATTGGTTGATAATGTTTTGAGGTTACTTTCATGAAGTAAACAAATGAAAAATGACCTGTTGAGAGGTCGCGCGTTCGTCAACGCTTGCTTTTTGATTTACAAAATTTATCATGTGAGAACCCTTACAACTAACATACAGCTTAATTCATAATAACAAATTCATATAATAAATTGAGACGTGGTGTAATCCTGAAATGTTTCTGTGTTTTGCGTCAGTACAGATCAGTGTAGAAAAATTGTACAGGTTATGGCGCTCTGATAAAAAGTGAATAATGATTGCACTGTTACCTTTTGGTTTTAATTATTTAATTAAAACTCATTAACCACTTCGGTAATCGGATTATAATGATTACCGGGTTTTGCACAACACACGCACCAGAACAGAATATTGCGATCCTCTTCTGACTAAATGGATCGTGAATGATGATAATTAATTATTTTCTGTTCATTATTTCCCGCACAAAATTGAAATAATACTGCACATAATCACTGTTGTTTTCTGTAGATTAACTTGAAGTAGTTGTTTCTTGGTGTTGAACTATTTGTTTCGATGTATTATGTAGATGACGCTAATAGTTATTAAAAGTGTAGAGATAGCGAGCACAGGTCTGTGCTGTATGAAGTTTGGTAAGAGTCTGTCGAGAAATTCGTTGCTTCCTCTTATATACCCTCCTTGTCGATCGGTCTTAGGTAAAAATGTTAATTACTAACTAATTTTCTGATTGGTCCTGGCAGGTGTGACGACTATGACGTAGTTTTATTTTGGCCGTTGATAACGGTTTTTTAACTGTCAAACGCTGATGTGACAGATAGCTTTCATTGTTGTTGTTATTCATAAACCAATTTCTGATGCATATTTTGCAAATGATGCTAACATCTTTCCCGCACTTAATACAGTTGCGATTGGGTCGATATCATTATCAAATTAAAGATCATTTTTTCTTCTTTAATTTGATATCACTCGATATCGAATTACTTTCACTGTGACCGACATTGTTATAAAATCAACGTTCGGGTACACCCTTTTCACTGTCGTCTGCTTTTTCTGAATCGCCGATTTTACACTTTGGTTAATATTGTTTGTGTTCACATATCATTTTATTATTCAAACGTTTATGTGGGAACACCATTAACCCTGTACTGACATTTTTACTGAACATTTTGAGTACACTTAAACTATATACACTGTACTGAACGATCCTAATTACTATGACATTTCGGTTTATGCTAACTCGTTCTATTCTACTATTTAACAATTGAATTATGATTAAATCTATCATTTTAATAATGTTTTTTGTCATGTCGGAGCATAACAATTGTTTTGTGTATTTTAGTTTACACTTATGTTACCTCCTAATAATTAATTCACTGACTAATGCTTGGTCTAGACGTTGTTAAGACATATCGCTCATATTGGAATTTTGCCTTAACAACACTTATTGGTTCTCAATTCGGTAATTTGTTGAGGTACTTTACTTGTATAAGATTCCCTCTTATAAATGGTTTTTCTTTCTCACAAGTATATTTGATATTGAAATACATCTTTGTTCTCACTATGTAGCCATTGCTAATTTTAGTTTTTGGCATTCATAATTTACTAGTCATGGTCAAATTTATTATCAGCAAAATGCTAATTCTGATTTCATAGCATTCAGATGCTTATTGATTTACTTTATTATTTACATATAATATTCGGTTTACATTAACTACTGACTTGATTGACAGCTGAATGTAAATTTACTCTGTCCATCAGTTTGTGTTAGTCTTTGTCTGGTTGTAGTGTCAAACAGTATTTGGGTTTACTGCTTCATGTGGTACTTCTGCTTCATTCTTCTTTCTTGGTTTCTCCTTTCTTGGTTATTCTTACTACTATATAAACTATTTACATTGTTGTTTTGTCCTTACAAAATCTGATAACATACATTTAGGTTAGGTAACATTTTGTTATGTTACATATACACCCTCCTTAAAATTGATCATTTGAGAAAAATTTATTTTTTATTAAATTATCAATTCATGTCAGTTTCTTAGTATATTTCTATAGTTTTTTTTGTACTCTTTGATTTTTTAAACATACTATTGGTGTATTACTCTAGCTTGATTTTTTGTCTAGTGATACAATTCTTAACTTACTAGTATTTTCAAGTTGCTTACTTTCTAAGTCATTTAACTACAATAGATCTCGTTTCTTGAGTTAACAATTTCCTGTCTTATTCACATTCTACTTTCTTATTACATATCTTTACATTCGTGATTATCTTAATGGTTATTATAATTTATACCTCACAGATTCTTCCATAATAGTCCTTGATACATTAGTACAATATAACTACCTAACTGTTGTAGAGGGTTCGGAATCAGGGTGGCTCACTGTGGCTAACATCCTCTGCCGTTCCTCAATACACATTCTCAGATTCAGAGGCATTACTCTTCTCTGTCTGAGAAAAAAATAAACATTGCACCTGGCAATAGTTGCACTATCACAACTCAAAAAAAATATAACACATATCATTCATATTCAATAATATAATATATTCACTATAATATTCAAGGTATCAGAGGTTTTCATTTATATCACATCTCCATCTTTAGACTAGCTAACATACTTTCTTTCTTACAGGTAATTATTTCTTTTTAGACTTGACATTCTTAGCTATGCTTTTATCAGCTATATTGTTACTTTTTGTACTAGTTGACAATTTGCTTTGGTTCACTTGAGTATTCTTAAGATTATACACTTATTTTGCTGCTTATAGTACTTATGCAGTTGGTTTTTTCTATCTAGAGTTTACAATATTTTTTATTTTCACAATAGTTCATTAAGTTTTTCTTAATAAGTTATATTCATCCTGAATTATCAGGGCGTACAATGTTCGTATACTAAATGGTTTTTTGTTTGATGTTCTCTGATATATTTGGTGATGTACCATATTTGATAATTAATAAACATTTTTCTTTCCTTTCATTCCATTATAACAATAGTTATCTTTACAATTAACACTCTTTGTTATTTTTCTTCTCTACTCCTTCAAGTGATGGTGGTTCTCACTTATTCTGGATGATTTTATATAATATACAATATTCTATAATTACAATTTCATGTGACAATATAATGACATACTAATATCTAATTTATAGACATTCTTGGGGTTACATGGTTCGTTTTATAAACATTTTTTCTCTTTCCTTACTTTCCATAATAATATCCTTCTTTTATTTTACACACTTTGTTATACTGCCTCTCTACTCCTTCAAAGGTTAGTTGGATGAACCTTTATTCTGGACGATTTTAATTAATATTTGAGTTTTATGAGAGGTACACAATAATCATTTTATAAAATTTAGTTACATATAATATTCATTTGGATACACATCTTTTCTTTCCTTTTTTTTTTTCTAAGTATAGTATAGTAATTGTAGTTATATGCCACTACTGGCTCTTTGTGACATAATAGATGTCCCTTTTCTTATTAAATCATTTAGTTGACATTACATAATTTTCTATCCTTTGGTGTGATAGATCTGATTCTTTTTTCACAAGTAACAAATAGTTTGGCTTATATCTTAATCCTACACACTTTTGTAACTCAATAGGGCAAATTGATTTGTTATAGTCAATTAGTTACCTTCAATAAGTTGGAGCTTAATATGTGATTCTGTTAAACGTTAAATGAGTTTGTTTATAGTAATTATTTTTAAACATATATTTTTCTTTTATACCCTAAACATTCGGGTGATAAATGTTGTCTACTACTACATATTATCTGTTCTTAATAGTAATAATTTTTTATGGTTGGTATTCATGGGGTTATTTTGTGCTCTTCCACTCTATTGCTAATATTACATGTTCAGGATATCTGACGGGTTCAGTACTAGCAGTTTTGGAGATACCTTCCTATCAGGCGGTTCTTCCACTTGGCGGCTACCAGATAGTCATTGGCTCCCCGTTTCCTTGCCTTTTTCCTCTCATCATCTCTGGTATCCCTGTGTCCATTGTACTCTGGGCCTGGGCTATTATTGATGTCTGGCCCTTCTTCTAATCCGGGTTGACCTCCGTTCATTTCCTGGTTGGATTCTTCCATCGCTTGGTCCCTCTTCTTCCGCATTTCCCTTATTCTTTGGGCGTACCCTTCAATAAGCTGGTCCAGTTGTTCTTGATCATTTTCCTTCTTCCTGTGAAGCTTCTTCCTTCTAGGAGTATTCACTTTAAATGCCTCATTGTTTATAACCTTCTCCGTCATAACATAGTCACTGGGATGTAACGTTGTCTTAATCGTTCCATCATCTGGGTTATTAATTAAATAGTTTAATGGTTGGTTATTCATTAAGGAATCAATTGACCTTGTTTGGTGTATTTCATTTATTGGTATATTTAATTTAATTGGATTCTTATTTAATTTTTTACCCACGGTTTTATGGTGATTTACTTTTAATATTTTTATGAAGTCCTGTTCATATTTCTTACCGTTGATTCTTACTCTATGACGAATAGTTGGGTTGTCCACGACGTTAATTAATCCACTCCTAGTCATCTCTAATATTTCCTTTGTAATCCTTGTCTTTCTAGAGCATATTATTCTTTTTATCTTTGTCTCTTTCTCTCCTGTTTTCTTAATTATCTTGTTCTTTATATTTTTAATGATGGCTTCTTTATGCGGAATATTCCCTTCATTCCTGTGGTGTGTATCCTCAGGCACCAATGCTTTCGAGTCTTCTTTATTCTCAGTTTGTTTACCAGTGTCTTCGGATTGTAGACTTAATCCTTCCATGGTTTCATCCTTAGTTTCCATTTCTTCCCTCCATTGTTGGATGATTTCTTCTCTCCATGATCTGATATCGTTCATCATTTCCTCCCTTGCCTTCTCAAAGCTATTCTCTACAGGGTGGGGGAACTGTTTCTCCCTACATTCCATCATCATTTTCTGGAAACTTAGCAGCTCTGTCGATGCTATTTCCTTAGGTTGGTTTTTTATGGTGTCACTTGCCATTACTTCCCCTTCGGGCGTTTTTGTGTCCGGCGTTTCCATTACTTCTTTATTTTCTGTTTTTGAGTTTATATTTGTATATTCGACGTTCCCGGTCGGTGCGTTAGCGCTTACCCTCTCTCGGATCGCTTCATCATTCTCTTCCGTCGTGTCATTATCTTTATTCTCCTCTTGGTAGGGGGTTCTTATGTTCTCGTTAGTGACTTCACTGTGTTCACTTGGAGATTCATATAGTTCATTCTGGTCCTTCCTTGTTATCGTTTCGGCCTCTGGGTCAGCTATTAATACTTCCTCCTCTTTTACATCATTATTGACGTCTTGTTCTGGGACATCTTTAGTCATATTTTCTTGTGGTGGTTCCATGGATTCCTCCTGGTTATGATCGTCTTCAATTTTGTCGTTAGTATTTTTCCCATTCTTCGTTAAGTCTTCACCTATCCGTCTCTTTTCGTTTTTTAACTTCTTGGCATTCCTCAATACTTCTTCGAACGCTTCCCTCCGTTTACGCTCTTCTTCTCGTCTCTCATTCTGGCGTCTTATTTCCTCTTCCTCCTGCTGTGCAGCTCGGCTATAGAATAATTCTTCATTTTGTCTTATCTTATTGTCTCTTAGTTCTCTTTCAACTGCTTCTTTTCTACTACGCTCATCTTCCCATCTCTGGTAACGGTAGTCCCTCTTCCCCTCGTTTCGCCATGTTGGTTGGTTATTATACCATCTTGTATTCCGGTTCCTCCTTGGTAGTGGGGTTTCCCATTCGTGGAGTCTTGCAAAGCCTTCTTCCCTCTTACTTCTTAATTGGTCTGACTCCTCTTTTATCCATCTCTTCTCCTCTTCCATTTTTCGGTTCAGTTCTTCACCATCGATTTTCAATATTCTGTATATTTGGTCCCAGTCTACTCTCTCCCTTCTCCTTCTACTTCTCCGGTACATCTTTGTTTCAGTTGTCTTTGTATATATATTGTCTGTGTAGGTAAAGCGTGATCGTTCCTTCGTGTCTGCCGGGCTGATATAAAATATAAAAAATATTTTTATTTAATATTTTATAAGCCACACTAGTTGGTGCGCCAATTTGTAACAAAATCCAGATCCGGTATGTTTATTTTTTATGTTTATATTGTAAATAAATCGCTTGAATACGGTGTATACGTTAGCTTGTAATAAAATAAAAGTGTTGCTGCTGTTATTTAAAATTATGTTTGTGCTTAAAATATTAAAGGTCTTGTTTAAACAAATTTCAATTATGTGTGAAATATTCTTTTGAAATAAATCAAAGTTTGAAATAGTTGTTTCTAATTGAAGGTTACTAATGTAGTAAAGTAATTTAAGATGTAACATTCGAGGTTACTCACAGTGTGTTTACAATGGTGTAATTATACTTGTTTGAAACGAATTCCCTTATATGAAACAAATAAAACAGTTGAGTTGATAATAATTAAATGCTAAATTTGCTTAATTTGAAATGTAAAATACAATAGTTGGTTGCTTGATATTGATGAACGTCTGGTTGATATTGGGTGTAAAACTTCTCCTCCAGGTTGCTGATAGTCTTAGTACGTTACGTCTCGTAATGTCTGGACAATATAAATAACTAAATATACTTTCACGTACCTGGTCGTGTTTCCTAGAAGTTCACTAAGCTGTCAACTCAGTTTACAAACACCAACTCACTTTAGTAGCAAGGTTAGATTGCCTTGTTTGCTAGTTAGTGGGCGCCACACGGATTTCTTTAGGGAAAATCCCGTGTAAAACCCACAAATAGAATTACTGAATGATTAAAAAATTTAAAATAATGGTGTATCACCTTTATGGCAATGCTATTCCAAAATATTAAAACACAACTAAAGGTTGTTCGAATTTTCTTAATAAAATATTTAATTATCATATAGAAATAAATCAAATCGAGTGATGCTGTTAATAATGGGTTTTATTTACACCCTTATCGAGAATTCAAAAACAAATATAATGAAAACATACAAGTTGTACAATTATAAATCAGTTATTATATGCCTCCTACGGCTTGCTCAGAACATGAATTATAAATCTGGCTAAGTCCAGATGTTATTTATTTTTAACATTACAATTATGAAAATCTCAGATGTGAATTCTTTGAGACACGAAAAAGAAAATTATGCCTACACAATATCTAATGATTTGCTGATAAAATATTGGTTGATAATGTTTTGAGGTTACTTTCATGAAGTAAACAAATGAAAAATGACCTGTTGAGAGGTCGCGCGTTCGTCAACGCTTGCTTTTTGATTTACAAAATTTATCATGTGAGAACCCTTACAACTAACATACAGCTTAATTCATAATAACAAATTCATATAATAAATTGAGACGTGGTGTAATCCTGAAATGTTTCTGTGTTTTGCGTCAGTACAGATCAGTGTAGAAAAATTGTACAGGTTATGGCGCTCTGATAAAAAGTGAATAATGATTGCACTGTTACCTTTTGGTTTTAATTATTTAATTAAAACTCATTAACCACTTCGGTAATCGGATTATAATGATTACCGGGTTTTGCACAACACACGCACCAGAACAGAATATTGCGATCCTCTTCTGACTAAATGGATCGTGAATGATGATAATTAATTATTTTCTGTTCATTATTTCCCACACAAAATTGAAATAATACTGCACATAATCACTGTTGTTTTCTGTAGATTAACTTGAAGTAGTTGTTTCTTGGTGTTGAACTATTTGTTTCGATGTATTATGTAGATGACGCTAATAGTTATTAAAAGTGTAGAGATAGCGAGCACAGGTCTGTGCTGTATGAAGTTTGGTAAGAGTCTGTCGAGAAATTCGTTGCTTCCTCTTATATACCCTCCTTGTCGATCGGTCTTAGGTAAAAATGTTAATTACTAACTAATTTTCTGATTGGTCCTGGCAGGTGTGACGAGTATGACGTAGTTTTATTTTGGCCGTTGATAACGGTTTTTTAACTGTCAAACGCTGATGTGACAGATAGCTTTCATTGTTGTTGTTATTCATAAACCAATTTCTGATGCATATTTTGCAAATGATGCTAACATCTTTCCCGCACTTAATACAGTTGCGATTGGGTCGATATCATTATCAAATTAAAGATCATTTTTTCTTCTTTAATTTGATATCACTCGATATCGAATTACTTTCACTGTGACCGACATTGTTATAAAATCAACGTTCGGGTACACCATTTTCACTGTCGTCTGCTTTTTCTGAATCGCCGATTTTACACTTTGGTTAATATTGTTTGTGTTCACATATCATTTTATTATTCAAACGTTTATGTGGGAACACCATTAACCCTGTACTGACATTTTTACTGAACATTTTGAGTACACTTAAACTATATACACTGTACTGAACGATCCTAATTACTATGACATTTCGGTTTATGCTAACTCGTTCTATTCTACTATTTAACAATTGAATTATGATTAAATCTATCATTTTAATAATGTTTTTTGTCATGTCGGAGCATAACAATTGTTTTGTGTATTTTAGTTTACACTTATGTTACCTCCTAATAATTAATTCACTGACTAATGCTTGGTCTAGACGTTGTTAAGACATATCGCTCATATTGGAATTTTGCCTTAACAACACTTATTGGTTCTCAATTCGGTAATTTGTTGAGGTACTTTACTTGTATAAGATTCCCTCTTATAAATGGTTTTTCTTTCTCACAAGTATATTTGATATTGAAATACATCTTTGTTCTCACTATGTAGCCATTGCTAATTTTAGTTTTTGGCATTCATAATTTACTAGTCATGGTCAAATTTATTATCAGCAAAATGCTAATTCTGATTTCATAGCATTCAGATGCTTATTGATTTACTTTATTATTTACATATAATATTCGGTTTACATTAACTACTGACTTGATTGACAGCTGAATGTAAATTTACTCTGTCCATCAGTTTGTGTTAGTCTTTGTCTGGTTGTAGTGTCAAACAGTATTTGGGTTTACTGCTTCATGTGGTACTTCTGCTTCATTCTTCTTTCTTGGTTTCTCCTTTCTTGGTTATTCTTACTACTATATAAACTATTTACATTGTTGTTTTGTCCTTACAAAATCTGATAACATACATTTAGGTTAGGTAACATTTTGTTATGTTACATATACACCCTCCTTAAAATTGATCATTTGAGAAAAATTTATTTTTTATTAAATTATCAATTCATGTCAGTTTCTTAGTATATTTCTATAGTTTTTTTGTACTCTTTGATTTTTTAAACATACTATTGGTGTATTACTCTAGCTTGATTTTTTGTCTAGTGATACAATTCTTAACTTACTAGTATTTTCAAGTTGCTTACTTTCTAAGTCATTTAACTACAATAGATCTCGTTTCTTGAGTTAACAATTTCCTGTCTTATTCACATTCTACTTTCTTATTACATATCTTTACATTCGTGATTATCTTAATGGTTATTATAATTTATACCTCACAGATTCTTCCATAATAGTCCTTGATACATTAGTACAATATAACTACCTAACTGTTGTAGAGGGTTCGGAATCAGGGTGGCTCACTGTGGCTAACATCCTCTGCCGTTCCTCAATACACATTCTCAGATTCAGAGGCATTACTCTTCTCTGTCTGAGAAAAAAATAAACATTGCACCTGGCAATAGTTGCACTATCACAACTCAAAAAAAATATAACACATATCATTCATATTCAATAATATAATATATTCACTATAATATTCAAGGTATCAGAGGTTTTCATTTATATCACATCTCCATCTTTAGACTAGCTAACATACTTTCTTTCTTACAGGTAATTATTTCTTTTTAGACTTGACATTCTTAGCTATGCTTTTATCAGCTATATTGTTACTTTTTGTACTAGTTGACAATTTGCTTTGGTTCACTTGAGTATTCTTAAGATTATACACTTATTTTGCTGCTTATAGTACTTATGCAGTTGGTTTTTTCTATCTAGAGTATACAATATTTTTTATTTTCACAATAGTTCATTAAGTTTTTCTTAATAAGTTATATTCATCCTGAATTATCAGGGCGTACAATGTTCGTATACTAAATGGTTTTTTGTTTGATGTTCTCTGATATATTTGGTGATGTACCATATTTGATAATTAATAAACATTTTTCTTTCCTTTCATTCCATTATAACAATAGTTATCTTTACAATTAACACTCTTTGTTATTTTTCTTCTCTACTCCTTCAAGTGATGGTGGTTCTCACTTATTCTGGATGATTTTATATAATATACAATATTCTATAATTACAATTTCATGTGACAATATAATGACATACTAATATCTAATTTATAGACATTCTTGGGGTTACATGGTTCGTTTTATAAACATTTTTTCTCTTTCCTTACTTTCCATAATAATATCCTTCTTTTATTTTACACACTTTGTTATACTGCCTCTCTACTCCTTCAAAGGTTAGTTGGATGAACCTTTATTCTGGACAATTTTAATTAATATTTGAGTTTTATGAGAGGTACACAATAATCATTTTATAAAATTTAGTTACATATAATATTCATTTGGATACACATCTTTTCTTTCCTTTTTTTTCTTTCTAAGTATAGTATAGTAATTGTAGTTATATGCCACTACTGGCTCTTTGTGACATAATAGATGTCCCTTTTCTTATTAAATCATTTAGTTGACATTACATAATTTTCTATCCTTTGGTGTGATAGATCTGATTCTTTTTTCACAAGTAACAAATAGTTTGGCTTATATCTTAATACTACACACTTTTGTAACTCAATAGGGCAAATTGATTTGTTATAGTCAATTAGTTACCTTCAATAAGTTGGAGCTTAATATGTGATTCTGTTAAACGTTAAATGAGTTTGTTTATAGTAATTATTTTTAAACATATATTTTTCTTTTATACCCTAAACATTCGGGTGATAAATGTTGTCTACTACTACATATTATCTGTTCTTAATAGTAATAATTTTTTATGGTTGGTATTCATGGGGTTATTTTGTGCTCTTCCACTCTATTGCTAATATTACATGTTCAGGATATCTGACGGGTTCAGTACTAGCAGTTTTGGAGATACCTTCCTATCAGGCGGTTCTTCCACTTGGCGGCTACCAGATAGTCATTGGCTCCCCGTTTCCTTGCCTTTTTCCTCTCATCATCTCTGGTATCCCTGTGTCCATTGTACTCTGGGCCTGGGCTATTATTGATGTCTGGCCCTTCTTCTAATCCGGGTTGACCTCCGTTCATTTCCTGGTTGGATTCTTCCATCGCTTGGTCCCTCTTCTTCCGCATTTCCCTTATTCTTTGGGCGTACCCTTCAATAAGCTGGTCCAGTTGTTCTTGATCATTTTCCTTCTTCCTGTGAAGCTTCTTCCTTCTAGGAGTATTCACTTTAAATGCCTCATTGTTTATAACCTTCTCCGTCATAACATAGTCACTGGGATGTAACGTTGTCTTAATCGTTCCATCATCTGGGTTATTAATTAAATAGTTTAATGGTTGGTTATTCATTAAGGAATCAATTGACCTTGTTTGGTGTATTTCATTTATTGGTATATTTAATTTAATTGGATTCTTATTTAATTTTTTACCCACGGTTTTATGGTGATTTACTTTTAATATTTTTATGAAGTCCTGTTCATATTTCTTACCGTTGATTCTTACTCTATGACGAATAGTTGGGTTGTCCACGACGTTAATTAATCCACTCCTAGTCATCTCTAATATTTCCTTTGTAATCCTTGTCTTTCTAGAGCATATTATTCTTTTTATCTTTGTCTCTTTCTCTCCTGTTTTCTTAATTATCTTGTTCTTTATATTTTTAATGATGGCTTCTTTATGCGGAATATTCCCTTCATTCCTGTGGTGTGTATCCTCAGGCACCAATGCTTTCGAGTCTTCTTTATTCTCAGTTTGTTTACCAGTGTCTTCGGATTGTAGACTTAATCCTTCCATGGTTTCATCCTTAGTTTCCATTTCTTCCCTCCATTGTTGGATGATTTCTTCTCTCCATGATCTGATATCGTTCATCATTTCCTCCCTTGCCTTCTCAAAGCTATTCTCTACGGGGTGGGGGAACTGTTTCTCCCTACATTCCATCATCATTTTCTGGAAACTTAGCAGCTCTGTCGATGCTATTTCCTTAGGTTGGTTTTTTATGGTGTCACTTGCCATTACTTCCCCTTCGGGCGTTTTTGTGTCCGGCGTTTCCATTACTTCTTTATTTTCTGTTTTTGAGTTTATATTTGTATATTCGACGTTCCCGGTCGGTGCGTTAGCGCTTACCCTCTCTCGGATCGCTTCATCATTCTCTTCCGTCGTGTCATTATCTTTATTCTCCTCTTGGTAGGGGGTTCTTATGTTCTCGTTAGTGACTTCACTGTGTTCACTTGGAGATTCATATAGTTCATTCTGGTCCTTCCTTGTTATCGTTTCGGCCTCTGGGTCAGCTATTAATACTTCCTCCTCTTTTACATCATTATTGACGTCTTGTTCTGGGACATCTTTAGTCATATTTTCTTGTGGTGGTTCCATAGATTCCTCCTGGTTATGATCGTCTTCAATTTTGTCGTTAGTATTTTTCCCATTCTTCGTTAAGTCTTCACCTATCCGTCTCTTTTCGTTTTTTAACTTCTTGGCATTCCTCAATACTTCTTCGAACACTTCCCTCCGTTTACGCTCTTCTCTCGTCTCTCATTCTGGCGTCTTATTTCCTCTTCCTCCTGCTGTGCAGCTCGGCTATAGAATAATTCTTCATTTTGTCTTATCTTATTGTCTCTTAGTTCTCTTTCAACTGCTTCTTTTCTACTACGCTCATCTTCCCATCTCTGGTAACGGTAGTCCCTCTTCCCCTCGTTTCGCCATGTTGGTTGGTTATTATACCATCTTGTATTCCGGTTCCTCCTTGGTAGTGGGGTTTCCCATTCGTGGAGTCTTGCAAAGCCTTCTTCCCTCTTACTTCTTAATTGGTCTGACTCCTCTTTTATCCATCTCTTCTCCTCTTCCATTTTTCGGTTCAGTTCTTCACCATCGATTTTCAATATTCTGTATATTTGGTCCCAGTCTACTCTCTCCCTTCTCCTTCTACTTCTCCGGTACATCTTTGTTTCAGTTGTCTTTGTATATATATTGTCTGTGTAGGTAAAGCGTGATCGTTCCTTCGTGTCTGCCGGGCTGATATAAAATATAAAAAATATTTTTATTTAATATTTTATAAGCCACACTAGTTGGTGCGCCAATTTGTAACAAAATCCAGATCCGGTATGTTTATTTTTTATGTTTATATTGTAAATAAATCGCTCGAATACGGTGTATACGTTAGCTTGTAATAAAATAAAAGTGTTGCTGCTGTTATTTAAAATTATGTTTGTGCTTAAAATATTAAAGGTCTTGTTTAAACAAATTTCAATTATGTGTGAAATATTCTTTTGAAATAAATCAAAGTTTGAAATAGTTGTTTCTAATTGAAGGTTACTAATGTAGTAAAGTAATTTAAGATGTAACATTCGAGGTTACTCACAGTGTGTTTACAATGGTGTAATTATACTTGTTTGAAACGAATTCCCTTATATGAAACAAATAAAACAGTTGAGTTGATAATAATTAAATGCTAAATTTGCTTAATTTGAAATGTAAAATACAATAGTTGGTTGCTTGATATTGATGAACGTCTGGTTGATATTGGGTGTAAAACTTCTCCTCCAGGTTGCTGATAGTCTTAGTACGTTACGTCTCGTAATGTCTGGACAATATAAATAACTAAATATACTTTCACGTACCTGGTCGTGTTTCCTAGAAGTTCACTAAGCTGTCAACTCAGTTTACAAACACCAACTCACTTTAGTAGCAAGGTTAGATTGCCTTGTTTGCTAGTTAGTGGGCGCCACACGGATTTCTTTAGGGAAAATCCCGTGTAAAACCCACAAATAGAATTACTGAATGATTAAAAAATTTAAAATAATGGTGTATCACCTTTATGGCAATGCTATTCCAAAATATTAAAACACAACTAAAGGTTGTTCGAATTTTCTTAATAAAATATTTAATTATCATATAGAAATAAATCAAATCGAGTGATGCTGTTAATAATGGGTTTTATTTACACCCTTATCGAGAATTCAAAAACAAATATAATGAAAACATACAAGTTGTACAATTATAAATCAGTTATTATATGCCTCCTACGGCTTGCTCAGAACATGAATTATAAATCTGGCTAAGTCCAGATGTTATTTATTTTTAACATTACAATTATGAAAATCTCAGATGTGAATTCTTTGAGACACGAAAAAGAAAATTATGCCTACACAATATCTAATGATTTGCTGATAAAATATTGGTTGATAATGTTTTGAGGTTACTTTCATGAAGTAAACAAATGAAAAATGACCTGTTGAGAGGTCGCGCGTTCGTCAACGCTTGCTTTTTGATTTACAAAATTTATCATGTGAGAACCCTTACAACTAACATACAGCTTAATTCATAATAACAAATTCATATAATAAATTGAGACGTGGTGTAATCCTGAAATGTTTCTGTGTTTTGCGTCAGTACAGATCAGTGTAGAAAAATTGTACAGGTTATGGCGCTCTGATAAAAAGTGAATAATGATTGCACTGTTACCTTTTGGTTTTAATTATTTAATTAAAACTCATTAACCACTTCGGTAATCGGATTATAATGATTACCGGGTTTTGCACAACACACGCACCAGAACAGAATATTGCGATCCTCTTCTGACTAAATGGATCGTGAATGATGATAATTAATTATTTTCTGTTCATTATTTCCCACACAAAATTGAAATAATACTGCACATAATCACTGTTGTTTTCTGTAGATTAACTTGAAGTAGTTGTTTCTTGGTGTTGAACTATTTGTTTCGATGTATTATGTAGATGACGCTAATAGTTATTAAAAGTGTAGAGATAGCGAGCACAGGTCTGTGCTGTATGAAGTTTGGTAAGAGTCTGTCGAGAAATTCGTTGCTTCCTCTTATATACCCTCCTTGTCGATCGGTCTTAGGTAAAAATGTTAATTACTAACTAATTTTCTGATTGGTCCTGGCAGGTGTGACGAGTATGACGTAGTTTTATTTTGGCCGTTGATAACGGTTTTTTAACTGTCAAACGCTGATGTGACAGATAGCTTTCATTGTTGTTGTTATTCATAAACCAATTTCTGATGCATATTTTGCAAATGATGCTAACATCTTTCCCGCACTTAATACAGTTGCGATTGGGTCGATATCATTATCAAATTAAAGATCATTTTTTCTTCTTTAATTTGATATCACTCGATATCGAATTACTTTCACTGTGACCGACATTGTTATAAAATCAACGTTCGGGTACACCATTTTCACTGTCGTCTGCTTTTTCTGAATCGCTGATTTTACACTTTGGTTAATATTGTTTGTGTTCACATATCATTTTATTATTCAAACGTTTATGTGGGAACACCATTAACCCTGTACTGACATTTTTACTGAACATTTTGAGTACACTTAAACTATATACACTGTACTGAACGATCCTAATTACTATGACATTTCGGTTTATGCTAACTCGTTCTATTCTACTATTTAACAATTGAATTATGATTAAATCTATCATTTTAATAATGTTTTTTGTCATGTCGGAGCATAACAATTGTTTTGTGTATTTTAGTTTACACTTATGTTACCTCCTAATAATTAATTTACTGACTAATGCTTGGTCTAGACGTTGTTAAGACATATCGCTCATATTGGAATTTTGCCTTAACAACACTTATTGGTTCTCAATTCGGTAATTTGTTGAGGTACTTTACTTGTATAAGATTCCCTCTTATAAATGGTTTTTCTTTCTCACAAGTATATTTGATATTGAAATACATCTTTGTTCTCACTATGTAGCCATTGCTAATTTTAGTTTTTGGCATTCATAATTTACTAGTCATGGTCAAATTTATTATCAGCAAAATGCTAATTCTGATTTCATAGCATTCAGATGCTTATTGATTTACTTTTTTATTTACATATAATATTCGGTTTACATTAACTACTGACTTGATTGACAGCTGAATGTAAATTTACTCTGTCCATCAGTTTGTGTTAGTCTTTGTCTGGTTGTAGTGTCAAACAGTATTTGGGTTTACTGCTTCATGTGGTACTTCTGCTTCATTCTTCTTTCTTGGTTTCTCCTTTCTTGGTTATTCTTACTACTATATAAACTATTTACATTGTTGTTTTGTCCTTACAAAATCTGATAACATACATTTAGGTTAGGTAACATTTTGTTATGTTACAATGCGTTTGTAAAACGTCCGACATATTATATAATAAACAGTGTAAAAATGATACAAACATATTAATACTGTTAGAAGTAAACAACACGAACCTTTTACACTAAGAGAAGAACAACAATTATATGAGAGAGAAGACCCAAGAACCAGGAAGAAGATCTGAAGTGGACGAGGACTCTGTATTCGACAAGAACTATAAAAGAAGAGGATTTGGTGATTTTTGACAACTTATTATATTGTACATCATCAACCAAATTTGTATACACGACTTTTAAATACTAATCAACTAAAACTACAGACACCATATAACACCAACACCAAGAACACTCACTAATAACACGATTTGAGATTGACACTTTTTCAAACACCATAAGAATCTTTAATTTACATAATAATTATTAAAGCCTGAATTGGACATAACCTATTTGAACTGATAACCACTATACAACTGCCTGTGTGCACGTTACGCTATAACATTGTAATATCCTTTAATTGTAAAACTTGTATTTTGATTTATAGAATAATATTTTGTTTAATTGTAATCCCCGAACCATATACGCCCTGAGATTCTTTAATTTTTTAATAGAAACGTTAACGAAGCATTGTTTTGGTCTGAAAGAAAAGAAAAATACTGAATGTTGGCTACCACTGCCAACTGGTAAAAAGATAATTTGCGCCACAATTGTGATTATCCTGTTCAAATTTAAGAACTATTAAACAGTGTTTTTTCCGAATAAAGGATTCCTATAAGGATATATGTTTGATGCTATATTTGTGTTGTTATTATTGCTGTTCTATTTAGGAAATAAAATTCACAGATTGCAGCGGACACGACAGTTGGCAACTTTGAGTGACGTCACGGAAACGTGCGGTATAGTGGGAGCAAGCGGCAATTTATGAAACCATTCGCCGTCCTACATAACACATTCATAATTACAAATTGAAGACTCCAGTGCGAGTTAGTCGCTACATTATTTATCTATGTTATACATTGACACTTCCAACGGGCGGTGTATGTAATTCAAGTGCACACAACACTAAATACAAGTAACCTATTCCTGATAACATTGTACGTAACGAATATATTTTTATCGTTACAAGTTGACGAACCTGAAGTGAGGCTATATTTAACTAAGACGTAACAATCTCGTCTTATTACAAATTGGCAAGCCCAAACAGTGAGGCTACATTTCAATAAGTTTATTACAAATTGACGAACCCAACGCGGGGCTTTACAAGAGAAGGACGTTAGCCCTGATTTGTCGTTATATTACAAATTGGCGCCCAACGTGGGGCTTTACAAAAGAAGGACGTCAACCCTTGAGACGTTTATTACTATTTTAATTATATATTAAAGATATTAATATACTAACTCCCACCTACCTTGAAAGTTTCGTTTTGTGTGGGGCCAGGATCCTTTCGTGCGAACGCTAGATACAAACATATGTTTTATGGGTTATCGAAATAACTAACGCTACACATCTTTAGGAAGAGAAATAATTAATTTTAATGATCAGTTATTGAACTTATTGTTTATCAAATACATTCTTATGTCGTCAAATGTTGTGCAACCTTGTTCCCTACATATTACTTTTACATCTATAACTTATACTAATTACTTACGCAAGATAGCCCAGCCTGCCTTTCACTCACTACTCACATTCTATTATAAAGCCCCCATTACCCCGATTACCCGATTTACTGCATGATATGAAGTCCCCGCCAACAACGCGTTCTTCAGTGACCTCGTGGCCGTACCGCGGTAAGTCTTAAATGTCCCGGAAAAATAAAACTGAAACACAAATTTAGATAGGAATGTTCTACCACTATTCCTCCATTATTACTGTCACTTGTCTAAAGAGATTACTTCACTTTTATACCAAAAAACTGGTGAAATTTACTAGAGCATACTCAGCTCTGGTGTCGGCCGACACGCGCAGAGTAGGACTGGGGAAAGTGCCTCGTTGTGCGGGAGGAAGCGGCGATTCACTGCCACCAGGTTTTAGTCGCCGTTCATGCTTAATTTGCTGTGACTTATGATTTTTATGCGTGGCACCTAGTCATTATATTCGCCACATGTGTAGCCGATATTTGCATCTGCCACACTGATGTCACTAGTAGTAGGCGTGGCTTAACGGCAGTTCCTGTAGTTGGCAGGTAGGACTTACAAACTGTTTGTTCCAGCGCCATTTTGCCTCGACGGTGGAGTTTTTTACGGCGTCACTTCAGCGCTCCGCCCGGCTATGTTACGTACGGGCGCCGACATACATATACAAAGTTCTTAGAATTTTTTAAGGTGGCGCGGATTCCTGGCTGCATTACTCAACAGCAACCTGTGTCTATGCTTTGTTACACCACTGTTTCTCAACACGTGTTCTGTTATAATGAAATTGACGTTACACAATAATTTTACAAAATCCCGCACAAACACGAAATAAACAAAAATGTAAATACCCCATACTGTAAAAAATAAAATGACCCAAAATTGACACGTTACAATACCCCCTCGATGAGAATTCTGCTGTCCACAACAGAAGAAATCTCATCGATAAACCCCGAAGAGGACTGGTGAGGAACTGGTGCCAACAACCCCCTTGTTCTTAATCCGCATGGGTACACGACCCCCCTGGTTCAGCGACTATGGACTCATCTGAACGAGATCACCGGACTTCTCCGTAAGAGATCCCAACACCGAGAAATCGAACAGACTCGTACCACCGCACACCTCGCCGTTTAGCATGCTACCCCCAAATATCCTCAATCCCTGGCTCAGATTATGCCAGATCCTCTACCGATATGTTTCCCCTTTTATGCAAGCTGGGCTGCCTTTAGCAGATACTGGGCTCACACACACTCACATTACATATTATACATTGAAAATTTTCCTAAAATTAACTATGTCGTTAAAAAGATTCAAAATTCAAAATAATATACTTTATCAAAAAAATTCTCTTCCTGGTTTTTCTGTTTTTTACTTGGGATAAGTGAATTTAAACATCTCTTATAGCTAAACATATCCTTACCCTTACATGTGAATACTTAGAGTCTAACAATACAATGCAGTACAAAATAAATCAATAAAAATAAACATGGTTAATACACACATAATAAAATAATCAACACTTAAAATATTCATCAACTGGCAGGCGAAAAATCAAGATTTTTTTTTTTTTTTTCAAAAATCTATTTTCCCAAAAAATTTTAAAATTCAAGAAAAATATTTAAATTTATGAAAATGTTTCCTTTATATATCAAAATTATTTCGTATTTGTTTAAATTGATAAAATAAACAAATTGAATTGACTTCCTACTACACAAGCTTAGTGGGTGTATGACCTCATCAGCTGATCGAAACTAGGTCAAGTTCAAGACCCCTGACCTACATACATTATGTATAAGTGACAACTGTGAATACATTAAACATCTGCAATATTCTAACTTGAAACACAAAATATAATAAAATAAAACATTTAAAACAACAAAATATGATTATTAATAATGAACAAATTGACATTTAAATTATTCAAAACGAACAATTCTTAACTTTACATCAGTTCCAAATTCCATCAAAATTCTGTCACTGGTTTAAAAAATGAAAATTTTATATTCTTTATATAAATCTCTCTCTTTATTTAACAATCTGATTCTACCTTACTATGGGTGATGTAAATTATTTATTCTCATTTAATTTACTACTTGATCTGTATACATATATCAACTTCCTCCCTTTGACTCTAACTACTAACAACTGTAACTCACATGACACCCATCTCCATCAAAATATCTACTAATCCCAAAACACTCTAATCCCAACTTATCATGGAACTCAATTCGCCGCCTTCTCTCTGCATATAAAAAATACTCTCTAACCCTTTGTACATAGGATATGTGTTTCCCCGCCCCCAAAAAACTCAATTCCCGTTATTTGGCCCCTGGATTCTACCTAAGGCGGCCCCTCCTCACTAAATCGATTCTAATCCCGTCCCAACATATCATTGTGTTGCGAACTCCCACATTACACTATCCGCTACTACAAAATAGCCATCCCCAAAATCTCAATCTCATTACCTCACTACAACTACAACAAAATAACATCATTAATTATAAACAACAATATATCACTCGAAACTCCACATAAATTCTCCACAACTACTGTGTCAACATCAATACTTCTCAAAATTCTATAACATACATTAGTTCAAAACAACATTACATTCTTCATTTCTACTGTTTTTTTAACTTCAATTTGGACAGATCTATATGTCCCATAAAGTATTCATCACCCAAAACTATCTCTTGTTAACTGGCATAAATCATTACTTTACTTCTCACTTTATCAAATTGTTTTTATCATTACTTTAAAATATCTGTAATACATTAAAACATTACATTGAACACTAATTACTTGGAACATTTATAACCAATATACCAGTGACCTGTTATTGCTGATCAGCTGATCTCCCTAACACAATTAAAACACATCTCAAAATTGAACAAATTACATGAAATATATAGATATTTATTTATCATTATTCCTCACCTCCTTGTTTCCCATTTCTCTGATTCTGATCATTCATATTAACCGCCTGCCAGACGATTTAATTATTGGCTTAGAAAAAAAATATACACACATAATGAAAACACATATTTTTATCAACAACTATATCTAACGTACAACAATAAAATAATACACGTAAAATTATAGCATGAACACCTTATATTGAGTGTCTGAGCAGCTAGTTATTTAACAGAGCACAAGCAGTTTTATTGTATCAAAATTTGAATTAGCAAAAAAATTTTTTATGTTGAAAAATTTAAATTCGTGGCTCATCTGAGCCACCCCCTGATCCACACACACTATTTCAAATTATGGAGGACTGTATCGCCCTTTCGCTTCGACAAAGACTGTATATTTTGGAGCAGGTTTTACCTCTCCGTGTCTTTGCTTCCGCTATTACATTTGAACATTATCGAATATCAACATATTCTTGTTATATAATTACTCGCCCTTAATGCGGATCTACCACCTGTCTTTGCTACCCCCAAGCGGGCAGAGTGGCAGCCGCTGTTTCATAGTTCCAGGAGATTTCCCCTAATTGTCTCCCCCCATTAAATTTCCAATATATACCAATTTCAAGTCAGCTATGGTCAACGGACTTGATATGACCATAGCTGGCCGCTAGCCAAATCCACGATTAGTGCTGGTAAGGCAGTAATCACCCGAAAAGTCGGGGAAATCTAACTTGCATTTCACTGCCTGTTACATTCATCACTAGTATGTGCGACACGGGCGTCTATCAATGTGTAAATTTTATTTTACACGAAAAAGGTGTGCCGCACATTTTCGCCATTTTGGCCTCCGATGGAGGTAACACTCTCTGTTACCCCCAACCCATTTCGCTATCTACGAGGGCACAGGCCACCCCCGCAATAGCAACTTAATAGCTAACTAATAAAATTGTTATATACAACATTATAGTATGAGACCTTCATTCATCACTAATCCTTTAACACACTTATAACTTTCATAATTTTCAACAATTATCTTCCTTAAAATTTTCAAAATTTATTATTTTAGTATATATCATTTTTTCTTTATTATTAAATTTTTTAATTATCATATTTATTGAACACAATTATTTCCAATAATCTCACTATTGAATTAGAATCTTAGTTACCTGTAAACATTTTTATTATACATGATTCATAGTGTAAAAGTTCTATACTTACAATCCAGTTAACATGATATACACACAAAACATAATCCCCATACCACAATACTTCCACCTCAACTCTGAAACATTAATTACAAAAATATTAGTTTACATCAAATAATTTATCATTCATTACCAAATTTCCAAATCTCGTAAAATAAATTAAATTCCTTAAAAATTTTAATTAATTAACATTTAAATAAGCAAACAAAATATTTAAGCATATCAAATTGTTTTAATTAATTTAATTATTAACAACACAAATTGCATTACCATCATAACAACTATTATTAGTCAATTACTGTTTTCAGAATTAATTTTATTATTTATTTAAATTGCAAAATATTATTATTATTATTATTATTACCACACTTACACATACTTGTTTACTCAACATTCCCCCATGCACACAAATAAATTCACTACATTTTATTTACAAACTCTTGTTATTAACTGTTCAGTTTTTTCCACACTTCATTGTCCCAATCTGCCATGTCAAAAACCATTAAACACAATGTTTATACTGTCTTTTATTGTTTTAATAGTTTACCCTCCATCGTCCCAAATAAGTCTTGTTTTTATATAACATCATTCACTTTTATCACCACACAAATGACTGTTTTGTGTGTTGTAACCATACAAGCTAAACTCATTCAACTTATTCAAATACTCATTAAACCGGTCTACATTAGGTATTTTTGTTAGGTCTCCGTCAATAAATTCATTCACTATCGGGTTAATTATTTTTACCAAATCATTATAATCACTGTTACTCAAATATACTTTTAAACTTTCGTTCCATTCACCATACTTTCTATTGAAGTTATATAATTCTGTTACTTTCTCCACATACACTTCTCTGTCTAACTCTCTCTCATCACAATACCAAATCATACTTTCAACATCATTATTAGAAACAGAGGGTACAAATTCAATTAAACCTTTCCTGACTTCTCCAGGAAAAACAAAAAACTTCAAAAAACAATTATTTGTAGCACACTTGTCTACACAATATATACGTGAAGGTCTTCCTTCACCCCCCATTCTACCTCGTAAACAATTTACCCTCTGTTTCATACCCATAATATAACTCTCTTTCCACTCTCTCTCCAACTCATTAACACACATTAACATCTCATAATCACATTCTACAACTTCATTAGTACTCTCAGATACCAACTTTTCGACTACATTATTATTCTCATTATTTTCAACATCATTATTATTTATTAATTCATTACCTAATACAACATTGTCATTACAACTTTCGTTTGTATTACTCTTACTCTGTTCTACTTTATTCAAATTATTTCTTGTCATTTCATTGGCATTTTCAAGACATTTATTCTTTTCTTGTATATCATTTATTAAACCATCAAATTTTACATTTATATTCTGCTGAAACTGAATATTCTGTTCTTTAATTTCATTAAAAATAATATCATTTTTAATATTCTGCTGTTCGCATTTTATTTTCTGTTCTTTGAATTCGTTACTTAAAATCTCAAATTTCTCGTCACTAGAGTTAAAACGGCTCTCAAATTTTTTGTCAATTGTATCAAACTTGTCATTCTGTATCTCAGAATTTTCTCTCATGAAATTAAATAGATCGTCCAATGACAACTCTTTTGCCCTACTTGTTACGGGAGTTGATATCACTCCCGGTGTATGAAGAACAGATTCTTCTGCATTATACTCATTTATTGGCGTTGATTCTATTTGAATACCGGAGTCAGCATTTACTTGACTCTCTGTCTGACTGTCAGATAATTCATTGTTATCTGCCATTTCTTATTTTATACTTGATACTTGTGTGTAAATATAATATAATCAATATAATGTATTACATAACCAATTTTTTGCGTTAATAACGCACTTTTGTTTTATTCCGCTAACCCTAAAAACATGTTTGTATCTTTGCTGTAGGTACGGTCTTTAATATTTTAATTAATAAAAACTGTCCCTGTTCGGGCGCCATTGAGACGTTTATTACTATTTTAATTATATATTAAAGATATTAATATACTAACTCCCACCTACCTTGAAAGTTTCGTTTTGTGTGGGGCCAGGATCCTTTCGTGCGATGCTAGATACAAACATATGTTTTATGGGTTATCGAAATAACTAACGCTACACATCTTTAGGAAGAGAAATAATTAATTTTAATGATCAGTTATTGAACTTATTGTTTATCAAATACATTCTTATGTCGTCAAATGTTGTGCAACCTTGTTCCCTACATATTACTTTTACATCTATAACTTATACTAATTACTTACGCAAGATAGCCCAGCCTGCCTTTCACTCACTACTCACATTCTATTATAAAGCCCCCATTACCCCGATTACCCGATTTACTGCATGATATGAAGTCCCCGCCGACAACGCGTTCTTCAGTGACCTCGTGGCCGTACCGCGGTAAGTCTTAAATGTCCCGGAAAAATAAAACTGAAACACAAATTTAGATAGGAATGTTCTACCACTATTCCTCCATTATTACTGTCACTTGTCTAAAGAGATTACTTCACTTTTATACCAAAAAACTGGTGAAATTTACTAGAGCATACTCAGCTCTGGTGTCGGCCGACACGCGCAGAGTAGGACTGGGGAAAGTGCCTCGTTGTGCGGGAGGAAGCGGCGATTCACTGCCACCAGGTTTTAGTCGCCGTTCATGCTTAATTTGCTGTGACTTATGATTTTTATGCGTGGCACCTAGTCATTATATTCGCCACATGTGTAGCCGATATTTGCATCTGCCACACTGATGTCACTAGTAGTAGGCGTGGCTTAACGGCAGTTCCTGTAGTTGGCAGGTAGGACTTACAAACTGTTTGTTCCAGCGCCATTTTGCCTCGACGGTGGAGTTTTTTACGGCGTCACTTCAGCGCTCCGCCCGGCTATGTTACGTACGGGCGCCGACATACATATACAAAGTTCTTAGAATTTTTTAAGGTGGCGCGGATTCCTGGCTGCATTACTCAACAGCAACCTGTGTCTATGCTTTGTTACACCACTGTTTCTCAACACGTGTTCTGTTATAATGAAATTGACGTTACACAATAATTTTACAAAATCCCGCACAAACACGAAATAAACAAAAATGTAAATACCCCATACTGTAAAAAATAAAATGACCCAAAATTGACACGTTACACCCTATAACTGTAATAATTGGTTGCAGATTGGCGAACCAATGTGTGAGGCGTGTAATTCAATATAAATTAAATTATAATTTATAGACAAATAAACAAAAATAGACAAAATGAGGAAGCGAGAAGTATCACGCAAATGAGCGGCCGAAACCGAGAAGGTAGACGAGTTAAATATGGAAGATAAAGAAGCGACACCGGTCGAGGAAGTAGAGATTATAACAAGGAAGGATCCGGAAAAACAACCAGGAGATACCACACAAACGGAAGGCGAAAAGACGCAAGAAATGTTCAAATGTATGATGGAATATTTAAAACAGAGTCATGAAAATTTCATGAAGAAATTGGACGAGAACCTTAAGAAAAGGGAGGAAATGATGGATGAAATGAGAAAGGAATTGAAGGAAGATTTGGGTAAGAAGATGGAGGAAATGATGAAAGAAATAATAAATGATAATAAACGGTTTAGGGAAGAATTAAGAAATAATAGGGCCAAAGAAATAAAAAAATGATAGCAAACCAGAAACAGAAGAAATACCAAACGCCAAAACAGAGGAACCAGTAGTAGTATTACCTGAAAAGAAAACTAATGGAAACAAAGAAAATACTAAAGATAGTGAAGGGGAACCAAAGAAAGTAAGAAGAACGCATCTAAAGAATTTGAAAAAAAACACCGGAAGAATGGGAGATGATGAACAATGGGTTAATTAATATACGGAATATCCCAATTACCAACAACGAAGAAATCATGTTCGACCATTACTCCTAGTTTACAAAACTATACCCCATTAATCGGGCAACTACAAAAAAGATTTTGCAAATAGTGATCCAACAATACATACCAGAGGTAGGAGCTCCAAGATCAATTATTACCGATCACGGAACTCAGTTTCGAGGAAGGGTTTGGAAGGAGACTTTGTTAGACTTAGGTGTCAAGACATATAAAACATCTGTCTATCACCCAAATAGCAACGCGGCGGAAAGAGTACTGAGGGAGGTCGGCCGTATACTCAGGACATATTGTTTTGATAAACACCAGAAGTGGAGTGACTACATTACACAAACAGAAAGCTTTATCAACTTAGCTTACCATGAAGCAATACAAGATACTCCATATACCATAATGCATGAAAGACTACCACCCCGAGAAATTAGTGAAATAATCAATTTCCCAAACAACCCAGCTTACCAGTTCGACAACGTGAGATTCCACAGCAAACTGAATGAACAAGTGTTGAAAAGAAGGAAAAAATACAAAATAATTCAGCAGAAAATGATCCAGTACAAGATTGGAGACAAGGTATTGTTAAAAAACCGCGAATTGCCAAGCTCTAAGGAAGGAATAGCAAAAAAGCTATTATTACTGTATAATGGACCATATGTTGTTATAAAAAACAATAACAATAATACTTATGTCATTAGTGATGTGGAAACAAAAAAGATTAAGGGGACATACAACCAAGTTTCCTTAAAAATGTATTATGAACCTAATAAACAAAGTTGAATACAACAAAATTCTAAAGAAATAGTAAGATCAACTTACAACTAATTATTTATGAGAATTAATTTGGAATTGAAGAATTTATTATTACAATACCACAAAATTCTAAAGAAATAGTAAGATCAACTTACAACTAATTATTTATGAGAATTCATTTGGAACTGAAGAATTTATGAATATAATACCACAAAAAACCAAAGAAATAGTAAGATCAACTTACAACTAATTATTTATGAGAATTAATATGGAATTGAAGAATTTATTATTATAATACCACAAAATTCTAAACAAATAGTAAGAACAACTTACAACTAATTATTTATGAGAATTAATTTGGAATTGAAGAATTTATTATTATAATACCACCAAATTCTAAAGACACAGTAAGAACAACTTACAACTAATTATTTATGAGAATTAATTTGGAATTGAAGAATTTATTATTATAATACCACCAAAATTCTAAAGAAATAGTAAGAACAACTTCCAAATAATTATTTATGAGAATTAATATGGAACTGAAGAATTTATTATTACAATACCACAAAATTCTAAAAAATAGTAAGATCAACTTACAACTATTTATTTATGAGAATTAATTTGGAACTGAAGAATTTATTATTATAATACCTCAAAATTCAAAAGAACATAGTAAGCTCATCTTACCAACTTTGATAATCCAGAATATAACTTTAAATGAAGCCAAATAAACAAATTTGAATATCTCAGAATTCAGATAAATAGTAAGGACAACTTACAGTACAGTTTGATAATGTCATTATGAATCAAGCGGATAAACAACTGGGAATAAATTTCCAAATTCTAAACAAAATAAGCACCTCTTATTAAACACAGTTATGAACTTATTGTTGGAATATAAAAGAAAGATGCAACATCCATAAATTAGAAGAAACCATAGTGCTATAAAATGAATAAGAAAGGACAAATGTAGACAATCGACGATGAAAATAAGACAAGACTAGAAACGAATTTACTACAAATAACCTATCATGATTGTGAGAGAATCCACAACAACTATAGATACAGATACTTGTTATGTTTTAATTGAATGAAAATAGTGAATGAAAAAATGAAGATTAAGCAGTACTGATAAAGGAGGAAAGAAGATAGTACCAATTGAAAATAAAAAATGTTATTAATATCGCCACAAGAAAATAAACATCTGAAGGAATCAATGGAAAGAAATATTTAGATCTGAGAAGTTAGACTGAGTGAACAATCCCAAGAATATATTATATTATTTTTATTTTATTTTAGTCGTGAATAGACTAGTGATTATTAAATGTGATTGACTGATGAGATAGCTCCAGCAATCGATATTATTGATGTATTATGTATTATAAGGACAGCGGGGTATTAGGTCAAGAGAGCCCCCCGACTGATTCCAGAATATATGGTGATTAATTTGTTAGGGAAGTAACATGTTCCAGGGATAGAACACTTATAATTAAAGACAAGTATACCTGATCATAATAAGAATAACAAATGATAATGTGAAAGATAAGATAATTGATAATTTCAACAAAAACAATATTTTATTAAAATGATCAAATTTGGTGGCAGGGTAGTATGTAACATTACATTTGGAACAACTTAATATCGTACCTGATTTAATGAAGACTTTGGTTAAGAAGCTAACGAGGAGAACAATATCTTCCAAGATGATAGTGAAGAGGAACGACTAACCATTTTAGACTGACTAGTAAGACAACTGACAGTACCCAAATTAATGATTTAGGCTAAGTGATGCCAAAATACTTTCAACCCCAATTATGACATGAACTTTCAGTAATGACCAAATAAAGAATTATAAAGACAGACGGCTTATGAACCAGTACTATAAAGAAACAAATGGTTTCATTTAATGTATCATAATATCCAGATAATCAAAATACAAATTCAGGGATAATAGGCCCAAACATGTAATGTTATATAAAAGAAATATTAGTAAATAATTAAGTTAATTGATGTGATGAAAATATAATATATACCTTATTATAGATACATAAACCATACAAATAATTGTGACATATAGTGTTCATAAGATTGTCCAGTAAACAACAAATAATGACATGGTCATTATAACAGTTATAACAAGAGTGAAGCATAACATAGACAGTGTCAGAGTAATTATTAAATTAACTGGCAAAAGACTAATTAGTTAGTACAGAATTTGTTTTATAAATGTGCATGTTATTAGGTTTAAGCACATTGTTTTATTATCATAGTATTTGTGTTGTTTTTTGTGTGTAGTAGGTGGAACAGTTATTTTAAAGGAATATCAATTAAATGATATTAGTTTCATGTTTTATGTTAACAAATATAACCATAGAACTGGTGTTAAACAGTTATAAATTGATTTGGCAAAGCAGAATAGACTATAAAAGATGTTATGGCTAAGTGTCAAACAATTATACAGTTTAGGTAAAAAACCAGTTAATTTGTTCAAGGATTCAGTAAAATCATAGCCATGTGTGCATGAATTTAAAATAATAGAATAGTATGTCTTTTGTTTTGATAAAATAATGTTATGTGTTAAACAGTTTTTATAATTGTTAAAAGATAATTTAACTGAAAAAGATTTTAAACATGGTGATGAAAATAACACCAGTACATAGGCCAGGTGAAACCAACTTTTGTAAATTTTGAACAATAATATTAGAGATTTTGTAAAACAAATGTGAAAGGATAAATATATTTATAGGTAATAGTGTACACAACGAATATAGAAACAAAATAATACATATCAAGTTATTTAAGAAAATTTCATATAACAAAATTGTAACATCTGTAGTTCTTAAGTAAAAGTAGGCATGTTTAGTGTCTAAATGTAACAAATGTAAAGATCAAAATAATGCTGATAATGGTTTTAAATTCCCATTCAGTACAGAAAAGTTATGTTAATTTAAAGATTTTGAACAAATTTCGACTTTGAAATAATGAAAGTATATGACAATGTATATCCGAATTAGCCAACCAGATTCCAAGTTTACCCTTAGTAACCAGAAATTTCGGATAAATAAAATGAGACTTCTTTGACAACGAGCTTAGCGGATAGACGCGTTTGTAAAACGTCCGACAAATTATATAATAAACAGTGTAAAAACGATACAAACATATTAATACTGTTAGAAGTAAACAACACGAACCTTTTACACTAAGAGAAGAACAACAATTATATGAGAGAGAAGACCCAAGAACCAGGAAGAAGATCTGAAGTGGACGAGGACTCTGTATTCGACAAGAACCATAAAAGAAGAGGATTTGGTGATTTTTGACAACTTATTATATTGTACATCATCAACCACATTTGTATACATGACTTTTAAATACTAATCAACTAAAACTACAGACACCATATAACACCAACACCAAGAACACTCACTAATAACACGATTTGAGATTGACACTTTTTCAAACACCATAAGAATCTTTAATTTACATAAAATTATTAAAGCCTGAATTGGACATAACCTATTTGAACTGATAACCACTATACAACTGCCTGTGTGCACGTTACGCTATAACATTGTAATATCCTTTAATTGTAAAACTTGTATTTTGATTTATAGAATAATATTTTGTTTAATTGTAATCCCCGAACCATATACACCCTGAGATTCTTTAATTTTTTAATAGAAACGTTAACGAAGCATTGTTTTGGTCTGAAAGAAAAGAAAACTACTGAATGTTGGCTACCACTGCCAACTGGTAAAAAGAAGACTTATAATTTGCGCCACAATTGTGATTATCCTGTTCAAATTTAAAAACTATTAAACAGTGTTTTTTCTGAATAAAGGATTCCTATAAGGATATGTGTTTGATGCTATATTTGTGTCGTTATTATTGTTGTTCTATTTAGGAAATAAAATTCACAGATTGCAGCGGACACGACAGTTGGCAACTTTGAGTGACGTCACGGAAACGTGTGGTATAGTGGGAGCAAGCGGCAATTTACGAAACCATTCGCCGTCCTACATAACACATTCATAATTACAAATTGACGACTCCAGTGCGAGTTAGTCGCTACATTATTTATCTATGTTATACATTGACACTTCCAACGGGCGGTGTATGTAATTCAAGTGCACACAACACTAAATACAAGTAACCTATTCCTGATAACATTGTACGTAACGAATATATTTTTATCGTTACAAGTTGACGAACCTGAAGTGAGGCTATATTTAACTAAGACGTAACAATCTCGTCTTATTACAAATTGGCAAGCCCAAACAGTGAGGCTACATTTCAATAAGTTTATTACAAATTGACGAACCCAACGCGGGGCTTTACAAGAGAAGGACGTTAGCCCTGATTTATCGTTATATTACAATATGTGTTATATTTTTTTGTAGCGGGTAGTTGTAACAGATTTCAGAATAAAATAGAAGAGATCGACCCATCGGGTCATACTTTGCCATAGTGTAGCCTGGTTGTACTATGCGTGGAGACTCATCTCACAATCAGCTGATTTAATTCACGGCGAACAATTTGAAAAGAATTTCAGAATCGTCTAAACCAAATGTAAACAATCGGCACTTACTCTCTCTTCAACCTAAGGCTGAACAACTCCCCTGCTTGACTCCAAATCACACACTCTCGATTTCGGCTTTTGATTGAGTAACATTACAAAATACTTTATTTTTTAAACTTTGGTCATTATAATTCATAAGTGGCGACTGCGGAGAGGCGGAAACATTAACACCTCTAAAGTAAAAGGCAGCACGTTACAGATTTGGCGAACCCAACCGTGGGGCTGAATTAACTATAAACCTGTAATCTGTAACACACTCAAACCGCACGTTACAGATTTGGCGCTTACAACATTGGGAGCTTAATTAAATAAGACGAACACCCAATAAGCCACTTACAAAGTTTTTGCTAAAACCTCTACAAAAACCGCACGTTACAATATATATTGTAACCAGACCTCTGTATGCCGGTCGTTACAAAAGATAAAAAGTTGAGAGAAAATTTTATAAAAATAGAATTTTCAAATAGTAAAAGATTTTGTTTATGTTTATTAAGAGGTGTGTATAAGATATAAATCTATTTTATAAGGTTCTTGTAAAAATTTTAATAACAGGCAGGTATTTATTGACCGGCGAGCACTTCTTGAAGATTTGAACCAAGTCTGGAGTTAAATAGATCAACTCCAGTTAATAATCGATTGGTGACTTTTCTGGCTGGTCCAATATCTCGTTCAAATAAAATATTTTCTTCTTAGTTAAGTCCTTCAGCCCTAATAAATACTCTTAAATTAACCTGTGAAATAAGTAACAAATAAGAAATAATGGAAATATAAAGATTTATTGACAATTTAAATAAATAATCGATTTTTTATCGATGGAGAGCAATTATCGACTCTGTCTCGGGAATTATCGATTGAGTCATACAGAACAAAATTTATGATATTTAATATATTAAAAGACAGGTTCTTTGAGCGATTAAAATTAATAGTCAGAGAAGGGTGACGAGAAAGTATAACATTAACAATTAACACAAATACAATAATTATTATTCAATAAAATTTAAATAATTCCAATAAGTAATGTGTATGTATGTTGTCAAACCAATATGCAGACGATGACGTCACTGCTGGAAGATAAAGAAGGCAGGCTTGAATTTTCAAAATGGCCGCTACTAGATATGGCGAGTTCACTGCAAAATCGGCATGTCCGAAAATCTTGACAAAATTACCTTCGTGAATGTCTGAAATCTTCCCGCACTGGTGTAATATGTCTGTTAAGTTATTTGGTGTATTCTGATGAAGTGTTCTGTGTAAACTTGTGTTGGTTAGTTTATTTTGTATGTGTTCACTTCTTTGAGTTAAAGTTCTCAAGATATGGTTAGGATTTGTAGAGTGAATTAGTTTAAATATAATGTTTTACTGTTTTCTGTCACTCGTATCATGAAGTTAGATGTTTGTTTTCACTATTGTCATGAACGTTTTGATAGCTTTAGTTTTAAAAAGTGTCTAATTCGTCTAACTCTCGTTTCACTTATTTTAATGGCTAAACGCTAGTACCATTTTCGACTCGATTTAAAGAACGTTTTGTAACACAACTATTCAGCTTGATATTCAACAAAAGACTAATTAACTTGGTCATAAATCTGGCCCAGTTAATCTTTGAAAAAGTATTGTTAACATATTTCGATTTCCCATACACATGATAAAATATTACATTATATATGGAATTTATCTATTTTATTCATCACTTTTATGAATTATGAACCTTATTATTGGTTTAATCATCTCATTCCCTTTAAATTGATGTATTATAGTCCATATCTGTAGACATTTTGTGGAAATTAACAAATTTTGTTCACTTTTTGGAAATATAGGCTCAAAATTGGATTTCCGTCTTTATACGAATTTCCTCCATTTTAAATATTCTTAATACTATTATAATAAATTTTAATTATTCATATTCCTATTCCTTTCCTTAAGTACATATAAATTAAACCTTTGAACTGGTTTTTTGTGTTAATCTGTAAATTTGACATTGCTCTTTAAAATTAATTGATTTATATATTTTGAAAATTTACAATATGTTAAGGTATATTTCCTTATTATCATTTTAACTCATAGGATCATTCCCAGTAGTGGTTAATTGAGTTACCTTATATAAATCTTGCTAGTTTACAGGATTTATAAGTGAATTATATTGGTTTATACTGTTTCTGTGAATTCACCAAATGGCCTAGATTTTAGAATTTTATATTTCTGTCTTTCTCAAATAAATTTAAACTTAATTCCTCCTCTGACTTTACATAATTACTATTATATGAAAATAACATGGTTTATAACTTATTGTGTGGTGTAGTAGTTAATGAACACTACGGTTATTAAAATAAATAATTATGAACATTGTTGAGCAATCTGCACAATTGAACATATTGCAGACATGGTTTGAACATATATCTTTTAACTATTTTTGAGTTAACATAGCATACCTATTGGAACATTATTAATGGTATGTAGGCTATTATTTAGCAAACATAATTCTTTTTTAAAACACACAACATAAATCTTATTTTCTAATAACTCTTACAAATACATTTTACTAACACATTGATTTCAGGACTGTGAATAAACAGTCTATTTAAACATTTTACACTTATTAATACTATATTAATGCCAGTCCTTTCTGGTCTAAACCATTATTATTTGTGATCCCCTACATCAGTAAATATGAACTCCCATACTCTATTTATTATCATTTTTTACAAATGTCTGGTAAATAAAGATTTACATTAAAATAATAAAATACTGGAAATCTTCCATTTTATTATTTTATTATGCTGTTTATTATTAGATATGAAAGTTGTGATATAGCATACTGATAAGTTATAGTATCACCAACTTTAAGTTTATTGCATTTCTAAAAAACACTTACACAAATTCACTTTCACTGTTGGTTCTGATATTTTGAGTCTTATTATCTCAGACCAGACCTTTAGTAATCATGGACTGTTAAGACTAGTTTATTTTCTTTATTACACAATAGCTTTAGTCGGATCACTTCTTATAACGCTATACAGCACTTTAGTCTTTCAAAATAATTATATTTTTATAGGATTTTGGGTATGTTATACTTTCTTTCGCATAGTTTTTGTGGGTTTGGGGTTGATAGTAGTTTATATAATAATAGGTTTTACAACGGTGTTTCTTTCATACTATTTCTTCCTCTCCTCCTGTCTTCTTTCTTGTCCTTCTTCGTATCTTCCTTCTGGTCTTCCTTCTTGTCCTTCTTCTAGTCTTCATTCTTGTCCCTCGTCTAGTCTTCATTCTTCTGGTTTTCTTGTCTTCCTTCTTCATTCTTGGGTAAACCAAGGTACTTGGTGTTATCTCGACTGAGGTTTAGTTTGGAGCATTTAATTTATTCACTGATACTGACTTTATTCTTCTCTACAGGTTTCAGGGTATTGTTTTCTTCCTGTTCACAAACTTTATTCTTCCCTCTTCTTGTTTTCTGGGGTATTTTGGTATTCACCACTCTTTAATTGAGTCTCTTTTTTCTTGATATGGTCTTATATAACTGGTTTACTGCTCTACTGCTCCTAGCTTCCTGGGTAAATTACTGATATTATACTATGAGTTGCTTCGATACTTTCTTTGGTTTTTTTAAACAGTGGTTTTTATATATAATGTAATGAGGATTTTTATTTTATCGTGGTTCATTCCTTTGATTCATTTAAATGTCATTCAATATTATTATAACATTTGTTGGTGTAATTAAACTTTATGATTTCATATGACTTAAGATGTAGTGGATTTTCTGTCACGCTACAGAATGCCCTTCTCCAGAAGTAATTTTTTCAGACTATACTTGCTTTGTCTGAAACAATTGCTTATGATAATTATTCTAGGTTTGTTACTATTTTGGACTTCCTTCCATTTCAACATTTTCTTATTTACATTTGAGTTTATATCATTCTCACTTGATCTTCCTTGATAGTAATAGTCATCTGAGTTTCATATTTATTATTTCATTTTCATATTTCTTCTTAGTATTTTCTCCTTGGGATATTTCCTCCCTATCATTCCCTACTTTGTGAGCTGGTTCAGTTCAGAGAGGCACTGTACGCTACTTTCCTCTGCTGTCCAATACTTCACACATATTTGAGTACAGAGGCAAATCATCTCTGCTCAAAAAACATATTAATCCTGCTGGAATTATCTTCAGACAGATAAAAAAATTATTCAGAATAGTACACATTTGTTACTATTTAAAAAAATATCTTTGGGATACTTCACTTATTACTTATTATATTTCTCAGAGATTTTATTATTCCTATCTCAGTTGTTCTTCTGACTCATTAACTGGATGTTTCTTTCATTTGATATTATGGTAGGAAGCTCTTCTATTATTACATTTTTCAACTTTTCTTATCATATAAATCTTTTGGTTATAAATTCTTTATTACCTTCTGGGTTTTTTTTTTTATAATCTGCATTGTTTATAGTAGCATATCTTTATGACATTTTTAGACTGTTTCTTCGTTCTTAAAATTCCACTTGTTCTATTTTCTAGAATTTTTATAACTGTCATTATCATAATTGATATTTAATTCATAAATCATTTTATATTAATTCGTTTAATTACATAATTCTTTGACATTATTTTCACATTATTCCTGTCATTGTTATTATACTTTCGAATGATGGTTTTTTATTAATTTCATAATGAGGTCATAATTTCTCCTCATACCACTTCAAAGTTTCATTATCTCATAATTCCAAATAAGTTTTTGTACTTTATTATATTCAATCACTCAAATCGTATTAAAGAAATTTTTCTTTTCTATTTCCTTTAGCATCATTTTATGGAAAGGTTTTTCCTCTTCATATTGAACTTAGACATGATCATACTGTCCAGAATTATTTGTTTTAATTCTAAATCTGTTTCCTTTTATTCATCCCATTATGATCCTTTGTTACCATGGTAACTATTTTCTATGCTTACCATAAATATGGTATGAAATCTCTTCTGTTTATCTCACCAAAGTGTTTTATTTATAATTGGTTGGTAAGTTGTACTTATACTTGGTTTGGGAAACTTGATTTATACATAATTCAAAATTCACTCTTCTTATATTATTCCATAAAGTTTTCTCAAATAATTTGTATGTAAGGTGGGCTTACATGTGTTTTGGCTGGTTTTATTTCTCTAAATTCTCTTGGTATTATTGTCAAAATGTTTCTCTTCAAATAAATATTTAGTAAGCTGTCCTTACTTGTTTTTGACTTTAGATGGTTTTATTTCTAAATTCTCTCCTTCTTTATTATTATATTATAGCCATAAAGTTTTTCTTCAAATACTTTTTTATGTAACATTGGCTTACAAGTGTTTTAGAATTTTGAGGATTTCAAAATTCTTCTTGTTATACTCTTCTAAATGGTTTCATTAATAATAGTGTAGTAAGATGTACTTACTTTTTCTTTGGAATTTTTAGGATTTTAAATTCTAATTTCTTCTTATATTATTGTCGTAAAGTTTTTCTTCAAATAATTATTCATGTAATGTGGTATTACCTTATTTTTGAATTTTGCGGATTATTTCAAATTCTATTATTGTTTTATTCTTCTTTCCAAATAGTTTCTTTTAAATAAATTGTATGTAGTTGTCTTACATTGTTTTTTTGAATTTAGAGGATTTTAAATTCAAAATTCGGTTTTATATATCTTCTTCTAAAATGTTTCTTCTCAAATAAATTGTATGTAATTGCCTTACATTGTTATTAGAATTTAGAGGATTTTAAATTCAAAATTCGGTTTTATATATCTTCTTCTAAAATGTTTCTTCTCAAATAAATTGTATGTAATTGCCTTACATTGTTATTAGAATTTAGAGGATTTTAGTCATAAAATTTCTTCATGGATGCCTGGTTAAAGACACCCTTGACTTTATTTGAACTCATTTCCTTGATTTCGTATGTGTTGTTGTTATTGTCCTTTGAGACAATATAGGGACCAGTGTACAGGAGCAACAATTTTTTTGTTATTCCCTCTAAGGAACTGGGTAATTCCCTATTCTTCAACAACACTTTCTCTCCAACGGTATAATGGATAACCTTACCCATGCTTTTATTGTATTTATTCCGCCGTTTCTCCTGATTTTCGGCCACCTTATTACAAAACTGAATTCTATCAAATATATATTTATTCTCTCTGGGGAACTCCAAGATATCTTCAATCTCTCTAGGGGGTTGTCTCTCGTACATTGCGGAGTATGGGGTTATTCCTATGGCTGGATGGTAGGCTAGGTTGAGGATTTCTTCAGTGGCCTCCAATTATTCTTGCCACCTCCTCTGCTGATCATGGCAATACATTCTTAATAGGCGCCCCACCTCTCGCAAGACTCTTTCGGCCGGGTTACTGCTCGGGTGGTATACGGATGTCTTGTATGTATGAACCCCCATTGACAGCAGTGTATCCCGCCATTTCCTCCCCTTGAATTGTGTTCCGTGGTCGGTTATGATCGATACCGGTTTTCCGACGGTTAGGAAGTACTGGTTGATCAGGATTTCCAGAACTTTATTCGTAGTCGCCCGATTCGCTGGGTATAGCTTCACGAACTTGGTATAATGGTCCATTATGATGACGATATATTTGTATCGGTGGCGGCCTCCACTGCGGGGAAATGGCCCGCAGATATCCAGGAATACCTTCTCAAGTTTCGACTGCGATGTTATTGGAATCATCTGCCCCTTTCTTTTCTCGTTATTAGTTTTTACGAGTTGGCAAATGCGACAGTTTCTAATGTACCTCCGTACCTTCCGATTTATGTCTTTGATATGGCAGCTCTCTTCCAGGGCCTTTACTACCTTTAAGGCGCCCATATGCCCATATCGAACATGATAACTGAACACTATCTCTTTCTCGATATGGGTCGGAATTATTACCTTCCATTCCTCCTTATATAATGATGGTTTGGAAAATAGGATTCCATTATGTATAGTGTAATATTGGGATATTGTCTCATCCCCTGCTTCCAATCTTGAGATAATAGTAATTAACTTCGGGTCAGCTTGTTGGTGTGTGCTTAGTTGTTCCAGAACTGATTGTAGACCGGCGCTGCTGCTGAGAATATGGTACACCTTCGGAATACTCTCCTTCTCCCCCTCGAACGTCTGTTTGTCAATGTCTACTCTAGACAATACGTCCGCGACGACATTCTTCCTTCTGGGGATATACTCCCACTTAAGGTCGTATTCTTGCAGCAATAGTATCCACCGCGTTAACCTTCCATGGCTCAACTTACATCTCTTAAGGAACGAGATAGATTTATGGTCTGTCCGGACGGTAACGGGATAACCAAGAATATATGTACGGAACTTTCCGCACACGAACACGACACTCAATAACTCCTTTTCTGTCACGTGATAGTTTTTCTCACTCTGGTTCAGAGCTCTGCTGGCAAAGCAGATTACAAGATGTTCGCCCTCCTCATCCTTTTGATATAAAGTAGTGCCGAGGCTGATGTCACTGGCATCACAATTAAGAAAGAAAGGCTTGTTAAAATCTGGATGGCGGAGTATAATGTGTCTAAGGAATTTTTGTTTTATAAGAGTCAATATATTTTGTTGTTCATTACCCCAGATCCATTTATTTTTAGATGACAGTTGCGGCTGAAATCTGGCAGTTAGTTCGGAGTACTTTTCCTGGAACTTGCGGTAATAATTACAGAGTCCCAGGAACGACTGTAACTGCCTTCGATTCTTTGGTGTAGGAAAGTTCTGAATCGCTTCGACTTTTTCAGCCGACGGTGAGATTCCCTTATCATTTAATATGAAGCCTAAGAATTGTA
Source organism: Magicicada septendecula (assembly GCA_034769895.1). NCBI lineage: Eukaryota > Metazoa > Arthropoda > Insecta > Hemiptera > Cicadidae > Magicicada > Magicicada septendecula. The sequence goes on from CM068367.1 coordinate 827,132,919, forward strand.
TTTCTCTAGCAATAAAATGAGATTTTGCTAACTTCAGCGTAATATTGTTTGCTGCTAGCTTCTGTAAGACGTGTTCCACACGGTAGCAGTGTTCCTCCTAAGTTTCTGAGGACACTAGCAAGTCATCGATGTATACGGTAGTGAATTGTAGTGCTTCTTGGCCAAGTATCTGATCCATGCAGTGCACAAAGACTGCGACTGAGTTTACCAGTCCGAAGGGCAACCTCTTAAACTGGTAGTTCCGCCCTTCGAATATAAAGGCCAGATACTGGCGACTCTGTGGATGTAATTCCACCTGCCAGTATCCGCACACCGTATCCCAGGTAGTGAAGTATTTGGTACCGTGGAACCGTTTTAAGATCTCAATCTCACCGGGCGAAGTCCTGTCATTAATGATCATCTTATTTATTTTGCGCGCATCTAAACACAAACGGACTTGTCCGTTTTTCTTAGGAATAGCCACGATAGGACTTGTATATGGGGAATGGCTACTCTCTATTATGTCACGGTTAATCATTTGCTCTATTTCAGCTCTTACTGTTTGCTTTCGTGATTGCGCAATGGGGTAAGACTTCCGGTTAAAGTCCACTGTGTCTCGGAATTGTAGAGTACACTGGAAATTCTTCACTTTACCGGGCTCATCAGAAAATACTGATTTATATTTGTTGTATATGTCTATTAATTTGTTTGCTTGGTTTGTTGTTAAACCTTCGCCAGTTATACCGCTCCGGAAATCCCTGATCTCCTGGATTTTTTGTGACCATAAATCTTCATTGGAGGTGTCGTCTATCCTTTGTTCAATTATAGACGTTGGATGGATGTAATTAATTTTTCGGATTTGCTGATGGATACTATCGGGAACGACTTGGTCACTACCCACCAAGTTCGCCGTCCAAGTATGTCCGTTAGAAAACAGCGATAATGTTTCAGTTCTCAGATCAATGATGGCGGAATTTCTCCTAAGCACATCACACCCGACCAGTATATTAAATGGCAGACCGCTCGCCACCAAGAATTCCATGTCAATCGCTATACCACAGCTCATCACACTGGCGGAGACTTGTCTACGTATAGTTTTGTTTTGTCGGCCGGTTGCACCCAACAAAACAATATTATTCAATGGCAATGTTGGTAAAGTTCTCCCGCACTCTTGCTGTATCCTCTCCAATTCCGTCGTACTTATTATTGACACGTTCGATCCAGTATCGATCATTAACTTGGCTGGGATGCCTTCTACCTTGGCGTCGACATGTATAATTTCATTGTTGAAGTTATTGGTGGGACTCCTGTTATCCTCTTCCAATAACTCCTGTCTGATGTCCTTTAGGTAGTTGCACCCGATGATTGTGATACGATTGTGATTATTCTCGAAATTGCACTCATTATTATTATTATACCCAGTAGTCAGGAGCAGTAACGGGTTCTGGCGATTTATTACTGCCTGTGCCCGTTTAAAGGCTCGGCATCATTGTTCCTTTGAGCCATACTAGTCGATGCCTCATTTGGGATGCTTAGAGTGGTTACCTGTCGATCTGTCCTATGGTCTTCCGGTCGTTCATGGTTCGACCTACGTTCAGTGTTGTCCAAAATATTGCTCCTACGCGCCGGATAGTACCTTGGTTGGTCCCGTTCTAGGCTCCTCCGCCTTTCTTCATATCCGCGGTAGCTATTCCGTCGATTGTGGTTGAATCCTCGCTGTCTTCCATCTGTGGCTCGTATGAAGTTCACTCTAGGGCGAGGAAACCTATTATTATTAAAATTACCATTATTGGGACCCGTACGATTGGTATTATTAGGGTAAGGACTATTACCATAATTGGGGCTTCTCTGACTATTTGCGTTATTAGGGTAGGGATTGCGGTTACCCTGATAACCATTAGAGGGTCGATTCAGGTTTTGATGGTTGAGACCCGTATTATTATTATCATTGTAATTAGTATTGTTCACATTATTTCCATTATTAGAACCGTTATTTCGCGGGTATGCCCGGCCTCATTGGTACCCAGTATTTATGTGGTTCGTACCCTGGTTATTGTTCTGGTACGTCCTTGGTTCGGGCCCATCACTTCTTCTACGACTCTGTCGGTAGTAGTCTTCATTTTCATAATTTTCTAGGAGTTCTGTCATTGCCTGGATGGTTTTTATCTGGCTGCCCCTCCTCGCACGAATTATCTCCTCATCATAATGGTAAGACAACTTATTTATTAGGCACTCCTCCGGTATGGCTGGTTCTAAGTGCTTGGCCATACACACCTTGCCGAGGAAATAAGCTGTCATTGAGCTGCCGACTTGTGGTTTGTAGCGGCCATGGCATATATTATCTCTTATTAGATTTTGCGTGGTCTCTGACCAGTATTTGGCCTTGAACAGGCTCTTGAATTGTTCATAATTGTCGATGTCGCTCCGGTTGGCCATCCACCAATGGTCATTCACCTCCCGAAACGACTCGTCAAGGATTTCTCTGTTCTGGACCCTTCGGTTCCCTTGGTGTTTCTCGAGGTACTCCTCTATTCGTGCCAAGAACTCCATAGGCTTCCGTTTGTATTGCCGGAAATTGAGCCATTCTCTGTTCTCTGACATGGGGAAATTGTGATATCCAGATGGTCTGTTCCTTATTAACTCTATCTCCTCCTGGCTCTGATGCACCTGTCCAGTTATATTCGACATAGTGGCTTCCACACCGTCGCATCTTTCTGTTACTTGGGTCCTCACTTTATTTACTTCTTCCAAGGCAAATTTCTTGGTCTCCTCCATTCTTGTTTTCTGTTGTTCTTGGACCTGAGTAATCTCCTTTGTTATTACTTCCCGGACTTCCAGCACTTCGTTTTCTGTTTGACGAGATCTTTCGTCTACTTCTCGGATCTGCTGGTTAACAACCACGACTTCCTGTTCTAATTTCTTTACAATGGACTTCTTCGTCTCAGTTATCTTTTTATATATCTCCTCTTTGGCTAACTCAATCCTCTCGTCTAACTTATTCATGTTCTCTTGGTTAACTTCCCTCAGTTCTTCTCTTAACTTTTGATTATTCTCATCCATCTTCTCCTCCATTTTCTGATTATTTTCCTCCAATTGTTCCCTCAGTTGTTGATTGTCGCTTTCCATTTTCCTACTTGTTTCCTCCATTTTCTTCTCCATCTTCTTACTGGTTTCCTCAATCCTCTTATTGGTATTCTCTATCTTACGGCCCAATTCTTCCTTTGTGGATCGGTTATCTTCCTTCAAATCCTCTAATTTTTTATTATTTTCCCTTAATTCTTCCTTCGTGGATTCTATTATTATTTCTTCGTGGAGGAAACCTATTATTATTAAAATTACCATTATTGGGACCCGTACGATTGGTATTATTAGGGGAAGGACTATTACCATAATTGGGGCTTCTCTGACTATTTGCGTTATTAGGGTAGGGATTGCGGTTACCCTGATAACCATTAGAGGGTCGATTCAGGTTTTGATGGTTGAGACCCGTATTATTATTATCATTGTAATTAGTATTGTTCACATTATTTCCATTATTAGAACCGTTATTTCGCGGGTATGCCCGGCCTCCTTGGTACCCAGTATTTATGTGGTTCGTACCCTGGTTATTGTTCTGGTACGTCCTTGGTTCGGGCCCATCACTTCTTCTACGACTCTGTCGGTAGTAGTCTTCATTTTCATAATTTTCTAGGAGTTCTGTCATTGCCTGGATGGTTTTTATCTGGCTGCCCCTCCTCGCACGAATTATCTCCTCATCATAATGGTAAGACAACTTATTTATTAGGCACTCCTCCGGTATGGCTGGTTCTAAGTGCTTGACCATACACACCTTGCCGAGGAAATAAGCTGTCATTGAGCTGCCGACTTGTGGTTTGTAGCGGCCATGGCATATATTATCTCTTATTAGATTTTGCGTGGTCTCTGACCAGTATTTGGCCTTGAACAGGCTCTTGAATTGTTCATAATTGTCGATGTCGCTCCGGTTGGCCATCCACCAATGGTCATTCACCTCCCGAAATGACTCGTCAAGGATTTCTCTGTTCTGGACCCATCGGTTCCCTCGGTGTTTCTCGAGGTACTCCTCTATTCGTGCCAAGAACTCCATAGGCTTCCGTTTGTATTGCCGGAAATTGAGCCATTCTCTGTTCTCTGACATGGGGAAATTGTGATATCCAGATGGTCTGTTCCTTATTAACTCTATCTCCTCCTGGCTCTGATGCACCTGTCCAGTTATATTCGACATAGTGGCTTCCACACCGTCGCATCTTTCTGTTACTTGGGTCCTCACTTTATTTACTTCTTCCAAGGCAAATTTCTTGGTCTCCTCCATTCTTGTTTTCTGTTGTTCTTGGACCTGAGTAATCTCCTTTGTTATTACTTCCCGGACTTCCAGCACTTCGTTTTCTGCTTGACGACATCTTTCGTCTACTTCTCGGATCTGCTGGTTAACAACCACGACTTCCTGTTCTAATTTCTTTACAATGGACTTCTTCGTCTCAGTTATCTTTTTATATATCTCCTCTTTGGCTAACTCAATCCTCTCGTCTAACTTATTCATGTTCTCTTGGTTAACTTCCCTCAGTTCTTCTCTTAACTTTTGATTATTCTCATCCATCTTCTCCTCCATTTTCTGATTATTTTCCTCCAATTGTTCCCTCAGTTGTTGATTGTCGCTTTCCATTTTCCTACTTGTTTCCTCCATTTTCTTCTCCATCTTCTTACTGGTTTCCTCAATCCTCTTATTGGTATTCTCTATCTTACGGCCCAATTCTTCCTTTGTGGATCGGTTATCTTCCTTCAAATCCTCTAATTTTTTATTATTTTCCCTTAATTCTTCCTTCGTGGATTCTATGTTTTTATTTATTCCCCCCAAATCTTCTTTCAAGGATTGTTTGTCTTCCTTCCTGTTCTCGTCCATTTTCTTGTCCATTCCTTCCATCTTTTGTAAAAACATTTCCATGAATCTGTCCATTTTATCCTCTTCCGTTACTTTGGATTTCCCCATCTGTCTTTCCTGGACATTGACTTCCCCTGTCTGCGTTGTTACTTCAGGTTGTTCCTCTGGTGGTGCTGGTTGTTTTGGTTCCACCTGGAGTAGTAACACTTCCGGATCTTCAACAGGTGTTGCCTCCTTATCCCCCATGTCCATCTCTTTTTCGGCCTCTGCCGCCCTCTTTTTCGACGTAGCTCGTCTTTGCATCTTTCTCTGTCTCTATTTATTAATCGCTGCCAAGCTTAGATTATTAAGCCCTCTAAGTTGGACGCCACTCTGTAACCAGACCTCTGTATGCCGGTCGTTACAAAAGATAAAAAGTTGAGAGAAAATTTTATAAAAATAGGATTTTCAAATAGTAAAAGATTTTGTTTATGTTTATTAAGAGGTGTGTATAAGATATAAATCTATTTTATAAGGTTCTTGTAAAAATTTTAATAACAGGCAGGTATTTATTGACCGGCGAGCACTTCTTGAAGATTTGAACCAAGTCTGGAGTTAAATAGATTAACTCCAGTTAATAATCGATTGGTGACTTTTCTGGCTGGTCCAATATCTCGTTCAAATAAAATATTTTCTTCTTAGTTAAGTCCTTCAGCCCTAATAAATACTCTTAAATTAACCTGTGAAATAAGTAACAAATAAGAAATAATGGAAATATAAAGATTTATTGACAATTTAAATAAATAATCGATTTTTTATCGATGGAGAGCAATTATCGACTCTGTCTCGGGAATTATCGATTGAGTCATACAGAACAAAATTTATGATATTTAATATATTAAAAGACAGGTTCTTTGAGCGATTAAAATTAATAGTCAGAGAAGGGTGACGAGAAAGTATAACATTAACAATTAACACAAATACAATAATTATTATTCAATAAAATTTAAATAATTCCAATAAGTAATGTGTATGTATGTTGTCAAACCAATATGCAGACGATGACGTCACTGCTGGAAGATAAAGAAGGCAGGCTTGAATTTTCAAAATGGCCGCTACTAGATATGGCGAGTTCACTGCAAAATCGGCATGTCCGAAAATCACGACAAAATTACCTTCGTGAATGTCTGAAATCTTCCCGCACTGGTGTAATATGTCTGTTAAGTTATTTGGTGTATTCTGATGAAGTGTTCTATGTAAACTTGTGTTGGTTAGTTTATTTTGTATGTGTTCACTTCTTTGAGTTAAAGTTCTCAAGATATGGTTAGGATTTGTAGAGTGAATTAGTTTAAATATAATGTTTTACTGTTTTCTGTCACTCGTATCATGAAGTTAGATGTTTGTTTTCACTATTGTCGTGAACGTTTTGATAGCTTTAGTTTTAAAAAGTGTCTAATTCGTCTAACTCTCGTTTCACTTATTTTAATGGCTAAACGCTAGTACCATTTTCGACTCGATTTAAAGAACGTTTTGTAACACAACTATTCAGCTTGATATTCAACAAAAGACTAATTAACTTGGTCATAAATCTGGCCCAGTTAATCTTTGAAAAAGTATTGTTAACATATTTCGATTTCCCATACACATGATAAAATATTACATTATATATGGAATTTATCTATTTTATTCATCACTTTTATGAATTATGAACCTTATTATTGGTTTAATCATCTCATTCCCTTTAAATTGATGTATTATAGTCCATATCTGTAGACATTTTGTGGAAATTAACAAATTTTGTTCACTTTTTGGAAATATAGGCTCAAAATTAGATTTCCGTCTTTATACGAATTTCCTCCATTTTAAATATTCTTAATACTATTATAATAAATTTTAATTATTCATATTCCTATTCCTTTCCTTAAGTACATATAAATTAAACCTTTGAACTGGTTTTTTGTGTTAATCTGTAAATTTGACATTGCTCTTTAAAATTAATTGATTTATATATTTTGAAAATTTACAATATGTTAAGGTATATTTCCTTATTATCATTTTAACTCATAGGATCATTCCCAGTAGTGGTTAATTGAGTTACCTTATATAAATCTTGCTAGTTTACAGGATTTATAAGTGAATTATATTGGTTTATACTGTTTCTGTGAATTCACCAAATGGCCTAGATTTTAGAATTTTATATTTCTGTCTTTCTCAAATAAATTTAAACTTAATTCCTCCTCTGACTTTACATAATTACTATTATATGAAAATAACATGGTTTATAACTTATTGTGTGGTGTAGTAGTTAATGAACACTACGGTTATTAAAATAAATAATTATGAACATTGTTTAGCAATCTGCACAATTGAACATATTGCAGACATGGTTTGAACATATATCTTTTAACTATTTTTGAGTTAACATAGCATACCTATTGGAACATTATTAATGGTATGTAGGCTATTATTTAGCAAACATAATTCTTTTTTAAAACACACAACATAAATCTTATTTTCTAATAACTCTTACAAATACATTTTACTAACACATTGATTTCAGGACTGTGAATAAACAGTCTATTTAAACATTTTACACTTATTAATACTATATTAATGCCAGTCCTTTCTGGTCTAAACCATTATTATTTGTGATCCCCTACATCAGTAAATATGAACTCCCATACTCTATTTATTATCATTTTTTACAAATGTCTGGTAAATAAAGATTTACATTAAAATAATAAAATACTGGAAATCTTCCATTTTGTTATTTTATTATGCTGTCTATTATTAGATATGAAAGTTGTGATATAGCATACTGATAAGTTATAGTATCACCAACTTTAAGTTTATTGCATTTCTAAAAAACACTTACACAAATTCACTTTCACTGTTGGTTCTGATATTTTGAGTCTTATTATCTCAGACCAGACCTTTAGTAATCATGGACTGTTAAGACTAGTTTATTTTCTTTATTACACAATAGCTTTAGTCGGATCACTTCTTATAACGCTATACAGCACTTTAGTCTTTCAAAATAATTACATTTTTATAGGATTTTGGGTATGTTATACTTTCTTTCGCATAGTTTTTGTGGGTTTGGGGTTGATAGTAGTTTATATAAAAAATAGGTTTTACAACGGTGTTTCTTTCATACTATTTCTTCCTCTCTTCTTTCTTGTCCTTCTTCGTATCTTCCTTCTGGTCTTCCTTCTTGTCCTTCTTCTAGTCTTCATTCTTGTCCCTCGTCTAGTCTTCATTCTTCTGGTTTTCTTGTCTTCCTTCTTCATTCTTGGGTAAACCAAGGTACTTGGTGTTATCTCGACTGAGGTTTAGTTTGGAGCATTTAATTTATTCACTGATACTGACTTTATTCTTCTCTACAGGTTTCAGGGTATTGTTTTCTTCCTGTTCACAAACTTTATTCTTCCCTCTTCTTGTTTTTTGGGGTATTTTGGTATTCACCACTCTTTAATTGAGTCTCTTTTTTCTTGATATGGTCTTATATAACTGGTTTACTGCTCTACTGCTCCTAGCTTCCTGGGTAAATTATTGATATTATACTATGAGTTGCTTCGATACTTTCTTTGGTTTTTTTAAACAGTGGTTTTTATATATAATGTAATGAGGATTTTTATTTTATCGTGGTTCATTCCTTTGATTCATTTAAATGTCATTCAATATTATTATAACATTTGTTGGTGTAATTAAACTTTATGATTTCATATGACTTAAGATGTAGTGGATTTTCTGTCACGCTACAATATATAGCGACAATACAAGCAAAGGCTGTAATGCGCATACATAATATATTATAAATATTTTAGTTAATTTCAATAATATATAATAGACAAGCAGGTGTGAGATTGGAAGCTGGTTTTCAAGCAGGAACCAACAGGCAAACATCACGCGATTACCACTGCATGTGTGTATACAAGTAAATAATGTGTGTGCGTGATGCCTGTCTGATCCTGAAAGTTGCAATCTCACCCCTCAAGTAAATGACAAATTAAGAAAATAATTAATTTTAAGAAAACCATAAATGTTAGTGAGAAGGTAAAAACTTCTAAAAATATGTAAAAATCGGACACGAGTGCAGTAAGAATTGTACGTAATTCGGACAATCAATGCGAGTACAGTGCGATTTTTAATGCATCATAATTATACTAGTAGTGTGAGCATCATGATAATTGCACATCTCATAAGTCATTAAATGAGACACTATTTGAGCAACATGAAACAGTGCAATTGGCAAAAAAGTGCAATTATGTATAATGAGACGAAAGTGGGGGCTGTCACACCATGTTTCAAATGTCGACAGGCTGATTCCTAAATCGACAGGTGCAGTTTTCTGTGTGGATATAAATAGAAGCCCAGGAGAGCTAATCGCTCTCTCTTAACAAACCATAGTCACGGCGGTATGCTATGCCGGTCCGTAACGCGAATTTTTTAAACTATTTTGGGCGAAGTTAGATTTAAAATCTAACATCAGTACAATGTTGTAACTGAACTTATAAATTATCACGGTAATGTTTTTTTTTTATTTGAAGTAATAAAAACAATAATAAAAAAAATACTGTAACGAAGAAATCGTCGGACGTCAACAAGCAGTCGACATCTAAGAACATCAACGCCTGACAGAGTACGAGAGTACGACTAGCAGAGGAAGGAGATGTAGAGGACTGGAGACGTTTCTATAATAACGGCTACAGATCCAGAGTATCATGTCATCATAGTCTACAGCAGTCAATGTACCATGGAGGACGAGAGACAAGAGGACGAGCAGAGTGGACAAGAGGACATCCAGGAGGAGAACACCGAAGGAATCACTGGAGGACATGGGACAACTCTACAGAAATTAAGGTGACGAAAAACCAATACATAATTTTCAAAGAGAAAGACATTGAGAGACTCTAAAAGTCAAAACAATTTTTGTAAACATAATAATAAGTATGTAGATATAAATAAAATTCAATGTAATTAATATGTAATCAAAAAAAGGTTATTTAATTATTTTTCGTAATGAACATAACGTAGAGTCATTGAAATTAGTAATTAGTAATTGTGCTAAAATGATTTTTTTAAAGCCATACAAAGGTATTAAGAAAGCTAGAATAAGAATGCAGTAATAACTTTTAAATAAGCACACATTTAGACTGAGCAAGCAAGAAACATTAACATATTGACGAGAAGTCTATATACAATAAATAATATAATATTTAGAATTTAAGATATGTTTATAATGTTGACATGAATAGTAAAGACACTTTGAAACCATCGATAATGAAGATCACATGGCGTATTAATCATGATTTTCATAATATTATAATATTTTTGTTTGTTTGTTTCAAATAATAAATGAAGCATATTACAATTCGTAAAAAGAGTTACTCTTAGTATAATTACACCTACACCCCAATTATTCATGCACGTTGTTAGTAATGGTATAGAGAGTGTCTGAGTTAAATATGTACAAATTAAATGCACAGAAGGGTTAATGTGTTACATTTTTGCGTCCCAAAGAACGTGGGGCCCATTCAAATAAAAATTGCATTGTTACATTTTGTCGCTTCCAAAGTGGGGCTATTCAAACACAAAATAGATTTTTATTTGAATTATCAAAAAAGTGTTGCATATTTTGGCGCTCCAAGATCGTGGGGCTCCACAAATTTAAATTAATTTGTTGCAATATATTACAACAGTATATTTTGTGTATACAGGTTGCAAATACAAATTTATTTGTGTTTGAGGAGCCCCACATTCTTGGGACGCCAAAATTATATAACGACAAAACATATTAATTAAATGTAATTTAATTTGTGTACTGGTATAACTCATACAACATTACTAATAACGTGTATTTATAATTGGAGTTTGGGTGTAATCATAATAAGAGTAGTGATTTTTAAATTGTAACATGTTTTCATTAATTTATTCAAAAGAAATCATAAGTGTTTTAAAAATAGCATTTACTTCGCCATAAAATATTCATTATCATTTGTTTAAACGTTTCTTTGTTGCAGTACATTCATTATAAAATAAATCTTATATACTATATTCACAAAAATCTATGTTAAACATTTATTTGTTACTCTAAAATTTCTCGACCGCTCAGTCTGACTGTGTGCTTCATTTGCAGTCTTGTTTTCTTTGCTTTATATATTTTTTTCTTTATTACATTACTCTATGCATTGCATACATCTTAATGCTTTATAAAATTTTAAATTGACCAATAGAATTGTTAGTCTCCTTCTATACTTCCAACTACGTTACTTTATACATTGCGTGTAATATTACACTGATTACTTTACACGCTTTAAATGAAAATTTAAATTTATTACATTAATCGTTAATCATCCAAGCAATGATTTAAATTAACTTTAAATTAATTGTTCATCATCAAAGAAAATTCTTACTAAATTTAAATTATATTCTATTATCTCTATCTACATTTGACATAAATTTTCTTTATTTAAAAATTTTAAAATGTCTTGTCTTTATTCTTTCGTTTACTAATTATAAATTGGTTATTTGTCACCTCAATTCTGTAGATTGTACCCCTGTCCTCCGGTGAGCGGTAGGTCCTCTTCTAATTGATTTCCCTGCACGTTCTCCAGTTCCACTTGTCGTACTTCAGTTACTTGTTCCTTATGGTCCTCTCTGCTTGCTGTATATGTCGCTCTGCATCAGCTGCTGTTGTCCTAGCAGACGCCTCGATTGCTCTGCAAATCGTTCCTCTGCTTGATGTGACCTCACCAGTTGTCTAGAGTGGTGAACATTTGTGGTTGTAGACTGGTGGTGTATGTTCGATAATTGTATTTAAAATAATCAAACTAAGAGTTACTGTTTGATACTCGGATGAATGTATTGTCCATCCGACTTTACAGTTTATTTAAAAAAAAAAATCGCGTCGCTAATGGACATAGCGTCCCGCTGCTTCTGAAGACTGATTGAGCATAAAATTTGGCTCTCCTGGGCCCATATTTATATTCAACAAAAAAACCACACCTGACGGCTCAGGATTCTGCATGTCAGAAACTGTCCGTGGCGTCAGTTCCCCCACTATCGTCCAATTTCACATATATGCACATTTCTGCCAATTGCAATGTCTGATGCGGATTTCAAAGTGATCTAATATTGTCTGATTTAATTATACATATTATATGTAATTACCATAGTGATCACATAATTAGTGTAATTACTATGCTCTTAAAATCGCACAGAATTCGCACTGAACGTCATAATCACACCATTTTCGCACTGCACATGTGTCTGATTTTTATGCACATTTAGAAGTCTTTGCAATCTTCTAACATTTATGGTTTGCTTATAATTACATAAAACTATAATTTAGTATCTATTTGGGGTGAGGTTTCAAACTTTCAGGCTTGAACAGGCTCCACACACACACACACACACACACACACACACACACACACACACTGTTTAAACCTTGTACTGGTTTATCAGCTGTAAACAGTCTACTAACATTGCACGGCACGCGCGGATGACGTCACGCGTTTATCAAACCTTGCAACCGGCCAGCCTAGCCGACTGCAAGCCAGTTTTAGTTCAGTTTATAACACGACTCCGAGCGCAACTCTCGTAAAACACTTCTCTTACAGCCGCGGCTTTTGGCTATTATACAGCATGCATTTATAACATTTCACTTTAATCGTCTACCTGCGTCCATCTACAATGGACCACGATTTCATTCAAAATTAATTTCGGGCGTTATCGCCTCAAATGCATCCGCACGTGCCGATCGTAACTAACAAACCAAATTATTCAATAAACGCATGTTCAATATCTTAAATACAGTCCACTTCTTTCTAACAAACGATCCAGCCTTCCTCATTAGCGTCTTTGGAATAACTCGCGATTATTCAAGAGCTTCCAAACCGCATCATTTTTGGTCCCACCGGACCGGATTTCACATTTTCAAGCCAAAAGCGACATCATTTTTGGTCCAACCAGGCAGGATTTCATATTTTCAGGCCAAAGCAAACTACATCATTTTTGGTCCCAACGGCACAGATTTCTCATACCTGAGTACACAGGCGACAACATTTATTTATACACATCATTTCTGGAAAAACCAATCTGAAGTTAATCACGACATACGGGCATCATTTTCGTCCTGAGCGACACCATTATCGTGAATCACGTCGCAGTCATCTCGACAAGATTCAGCCAAGCAGTAGACCAGAGACGACGGGACGAAACAGGACAACATTTACGAGATTCCACAGCTTTAATTGATGGAGGGTACAACATGAGGCATCGGCTGACCGGTAGAGACAGGAGGTGTAGCAGCTCCAAACGGGATCGAAGCCAGCTTCATCACGAATGGATCGACGGCCACGTGACTATAAACTTTACCTATATTTGATTTATTTTTAATAATATTTCACTCAGTGTGTATTTTTTGACATATTTATATAAACAAATAACTTATTACACAATACAAATTAATAAATGGTTGGCAGCTCATTATCAGTCAGAACTTTAAAGATAAAGCTATACTTTGTAATCATTTAGATTTATAATTTCAATAATTTAACTGCCAACGAGTTTGATTAGTTAGAGAGAGTAAGTTTATATTCAAACCAACGATCGCTAGCTACCAAACGTATTTAAACTCATTCAAAATTAAGTTTGTGGTTCACATGCTCGATGCTCAATTGCTTTCTAAATATCTTTCCCTTTTTTATCTTAAACTGTAATAATGGCCGATGTAAGGGCTCTAATAAAAAAACGAGGTACAATTAAGGCCTCAATATCCCGAATAAATACCTTCGCGGATAATTTCGATTTGTTAAACAGCGATCCTCATGCGCTCAAAATAAAACTGCGTCATTTGATGGAATTATCCACCAAATATGACGAGATACAGTCACAAATCGAGGCTGAGGAAGCAGACGTTGCGTTAACAAGTGATAGAGTGCAAACGGAGGACGATCTCTGTGCTATAGAATGTAAATTGCAACACTTGTTGGAGCAATCTGAGCATTTGAACCAAAAACCAGTAATTAATACTGATGGTAAACAGCCTAAAACACCCCCCATTCAATTGGAACCAATAAAATTACCACGGTTTGAGGGTAGTATTGTGGAATGGCAACATTATTACCATATTTTTATGGAACTAATTCATGTCAGAACAGACCTGACAGATATACAGAAGCTTCATTATTTGCACTCGTCATTACATGGCGAGGCGCTTAACGTAATAAAATCATTGCCCATAACACATGAGAATTACGCGGTGGCTATCGATCTGTTGAGGAATAGATATGATAGTAAGCTGATTGTCTCCGCTCACCACGTGTGGAATGTCCTAGACGTACCATTAGTTCAGCAGGAATCCCAAGGTAGCATATCGCAATTTATTGATCAAATCTCTGCAAATATAAACGCTTTAAATAATCTCAAACTGCCAGTCAACACGTTTGAAATTATTGTCGTAAATTATCTAGCCAAAAAACTTGACAGTTACACTTTACGTTTGTGGAAAGAGAGTTTATCGGAGCATAAACTCCCTGATTTTAATAATTTTATAAATTTTTTAAATTCACGTAGGAAACTACTGCAAAATATCGATAACGCGACTAGCCCAACGAGCAGGTTGAACAAAAGCGATAAGTCTCCTTATCGCAAAGCAGTTAAACAGATAAGCACTCCAAAGGGCGCATTCCACTCACATATTAGAAACAATTTATGCAGGCTGTGTAACGGTGGACATAGACTTAGCGATTGCCCACAATTTATATCGCTGTCTATCCCTGATAGAAAAAATGCGTTGCTAAAAAACAAACTTTGCTTAAACTGTCTCCGTTCGGGACACGAGGGTTCAAAATGTCCCTCCAAATTCTCATGTAAAAAATGTTCTAGGCGTCACCACACCACGATTCATGTCCCCAACAGGGACGTAACTTCTGTTAACAACCAGTGTTCACTGAAATCACAGACCAATAAATCGGTATTGTTATCTACCGCCGTTTGTATGACATACAATAAAGTTGGCAAAAAATTTCCCGTTAGGATATTACTGGATTCCGGTTCTCAAGCGAACTTTTGCACAATGGATTTCGCCCGCAGGTTGGGCATCCAATTAGTTAAATCGCAATTGCCCATCACGGGTATAAATAACTCGCTTTCCCAGGCTGACTTCAGTACTAATGTAAGGCTACATTCACGCTATAAACCCTTCACGTTAAACGTACATTGTGCCGTATTACCCAGTATAACTAATAATTTACCGGCGGAGTCGTTCAATCTTACCTCTTTAAATTTACCCAAGCGCATATTCTTGGCGGATCCTCACCTACATTGCTCGTCGCAAGTCGATATATTAATCGGCGCTCAATATTTTCTACAATTAATTGAACCTGTGAAATATACGCGCGGACCACACTTTCCTATAATTCAGGAAACCAAGTTAGGATTTATTTTGGCCGGTGACTTACCATTCAACGTCGATATGACTAAAACGGTTTCTTCATTTATGGTCTGTAAGGATGATAATCAGGTTTCCTCGCAACTAAAGGAATTTTGGAAGTTGGAGATCTCTAGTCGCGAAGCCCGATCTGAGGACTCACCGTGTGAAAGGCATTTCGTGGAAAACACTAGCCGCAATCGCGACGGGAGATTCGTGGTAGCCCTGCCCCGCAGATCTGATAAATCTTATTTGGGAGATTCTCTCCGCGGAGCAATACGCAGATTCCAATCGTTAGAATTCAAATTCAAGCAGAACCCTACCCTTTATAAGGATTATAGTGAGTTCATGAGTGACTACTTAAGACTTGGCCACATGTCGCCGCTTAATGAATACGATCTGTCGCTTGACAGGTCAGAGATCTTTTATCTGCCCCATCACGCAGTCTTCAAAGACTCTAGCTTAACCACTAAATTGCGCGTGGTATTTGACGCATCCGCTAAAACCACCAATAATTTGTCCCTTAACGATACTTTAATGGTCGGTCCTATGATCCAGCAGGATCTGTTTTCGATAATGGTTCGGTTCCGCTCCCACCGATACGTACTTATTGCGGACATTGAAAAGATGTATCGCCAGATCATTGTTAATCCTAAGGATTCAAACTTGCAACGCATTGTTTGGCGTGATGCACCGCATAAGGAATTGCGACATTACGCGTTAAGGACGGTTACATATGGCACTGCTAGTGCCTCCTTCCTTGCTACGCGTTGTCTGGCTCAAATAGCATATGAAAATAAGTCCGACTACCCTACCGCTGCTAAGGCCATAGCAAATGACTTTTACGTAGACGATCTCATAACGGGTTCGGATGATCCGAACAGCTTAGCTAAAATGAAATGCGAGATCGAGAAGTTGTTGAGGAGGTATGGTTTTTCGTTACACAAATGGTTCTCTAACCACCATAAGATTATGACTCTTCGCGCCCAAGTAACCCGTGACTTCAGCAAGGGTCAAAACATGCGTACCTTGGGCATACAGTGGAATGTTGAGGGGGATAACTTTTTATACACCGTTAGGGGTGATGACAATTTAACCGTTCTCAACAAGAGAAGCGTGTTGGCAATCATTGCCGGGATCTATGATCCATTAGGTCTAATCGCTCCCATCACATTTTGCTGCAAGCATTTCGTGCAGCAGTTGTGGTTGGCGGGCACTGATTGGGACGAACCCTTGTCCGGGTCACTAGCAAATCAATGGTCGGAATTATACGCCCAATTAGTCTCCGACACTCATTTTGAGATTACGAGGTCGGTTAAGAGTTCGAACAGTTACCCGGTTAGTTCATTGCAGCTGCACGGATTCGCCGACGCTTCGGTTAAAGGTTACGCGTGTTGCATTTATGTGCGGGCGGTCTTCGAACGGCGCCATATCATCAAACTTGTTGTGTGCTAAATCTAGGGTCGCTCCGCTGAAACAGATAACGCTTCCTAGACTTGAACTTTGTGCTTGTTTATTGTTGGCTCAATTAACGTCCAAGGTTTTAAATGCCGTCGATTACAATTTTGACGGATTATATCTTTATTCGGATTCGATGATAGCGTTGTACTGGATACATCAGCAATCTTCCCGCTGGAAGGTATTTGTGGCTAACCGTGTCGCAGAAATACAGCGTCTTGTTAGCAGCAGGGGAATTTGGCGTCATGTAGTATCGAATGACAACCCTGCCGACGTTTTATCGCGCGGTTGGCTCCCTCGTAGTCTGCACTGTCATGCTCAATGGTGGCATGGTCCCTCCTGGTTGGCTCGTGATGCGGCCTCATGGCCGGTCAGCGCGTTCGACATTAATACTCCCTGTACCTTACCCGACATTGAAGAGGAACGTCGCAAGCAGGCTCAAACCTCACTAATTGTCGCGTCCTCAACACATAGTTATATTGAAAATTATTCATCTCTTACGAGGCTTATTCGCGTCTTCGCATACTGCCGTCGATTTTTTCGCAATTCTAGGCTCGCGGCGGTTGATAGAGACACGTCCTTTTTGTCGGCTCAAGAATTGTCTGACACGCTCTTGGTTTTTGTCCGGCAATCTCAGAAGTTGCATTTCGACGTAGAGGTTAGGGAACTTGAGGCACACCGGTGCCTTCCACGCAGTAGTAAAATTCTTGCTCTCAACCCATTCCTGGATAAATCAGGCATTTTAAGAGTGGGTGGACGCTTGCAATTCTCCCCACTTAGCTACGAGACTAAACACCAAATAATTTTACACCCGCACTCTCATCTCACGAGATTAATAATTGAATACGAACACATCCGTTTGTTGCACGCTGGAGTGCAATCAACTCAAGCTTCGCTTAGGCGTAAGTATTGGATCATACACGATAAGTCCTATATCCGCTCAGTGATACATAAGTGTGTCACTTGTTTTCGTTTCCGGGCTAAAGGCGCGAATCAATTACTCGGTCAATTACCCTCTTCTAGGGTCACGCCGTCAAGGCCATTCTCACAGTCGGCCGTGGATTACGCAGGTCCGGTGCTTTTGCGCCATGGCGGGCAGCGCTCTAAGTCCACGACCAAGGCATATATCGCTCTATTTATATGCATGTGTACTAGGGCCATCCATTTAGAATTGGTGTCGGATCTTACTTCCAACGCCTTTATAGCGGCTTTAAAAAGGTTCATATCGTGCAGAGGTATTCCCGCGCAAATATTTTCGGATAATGGCACGAATTTTCGTCGTGCCAACCACACGTTGCATGATTGGTACAAATTTTTAACCTCCAAGGAAGTTGAACAATCTTCTCTGGAGTTTTGCGGTCTCCACGGCATCAAATGGTCCTTTATCCCCCCTTCAGCCCCTCATTTCGGTGGTTTGTGGGAAAGTGGTGTAAGGAGTGTTAAATTCCATTTACGTCGCGTAATTGGCGGTACGATCTTGAATTTTGAGGAATATTCTACCCTTCTTTCTCAAATTGAGGCTTGCCTTAATTCACGCCCGTTATGCGCGGTGTCCGACGATGCTAGAGACCCTGAACCCTTAACACCCGCTCATTTTTTGGTCGGTGCTCCACTGACGGCACTTCCGGAACCCGACTATACACAAGGCAATAATACTCATTTGGGCAGATGGCTTCTGCTCCAAAAATTTACGCAGACCATCTGGAAACGGTGGTCTAGGGATTATATGCAGCAGCGCAATAAATGGCGCACCCCATTTAAGAATTTGAAGGTCGGACAACTTGTCCTCATTTTGGATGACAATTCCCCCCCTCTAGAATGGAAGCGTGGGGTAATTACCAATGTTTTTCCGGGTCAAGATTCCTTAGTACGCGTCGCAGAAGTACGCACCGCGCTAGGTATCTTACGCCGACCCATCCACAAATTATGCCCCCTTCCGGTGGCAACAAGCTAATCGTTTGCGTGCCTTACGGTGTGTGTGTGTGTGTGTGAGTGTGTGCGTGTCACATTACATGGAACACGCCCGGGACATTCCCCGGGGCGAGCATACAAGTCAATTGTATCATAAGAATTGTAACATTGTTAAGTGTCGCTAGCTATTACAGAAATAGTGACTGTGTCTCATATGTACTATCAATTATTATGGATGTTGTGTATTGTTAATATGTTTGTGTGATTCAAATTCTGAGGACCACAAGTGTCAGTTATAGTGTCAATTATTCTATATATGTATTGCATTTTCTAAGGGTCAAAACATTATGAAATTCATTGGGGTTGTTATGTCAATATCATGGGGAAATTATTGTATTTTTTTTATGGTGTTATCAATTTATTGTAATGCTTGGCAAATATCAAGGGGTATCATTTGGGAAAGATCAATACCTACTTAATTATTGTATTATTGTGCGTATTGTATTACTATTATGTTTTGAGTAATTTTAACGTCAGTAAGCCCTTGCTATTGTCGTAAGGGTTAATTTATTGTATGCTTGGTGATTGTTAATAATTTATATTATGTCCATTATGTCATTGCTCTCTGGCCAGTGCGCCAATTATTGTATCGCTTACGACATGTAAGTCTAACTATTATATTGTTCAATTTAACCTTTAATGTACAAAATCGTCCCGATTTTGGCGGGCAGTATGTTTAAACCTTGTACTGGTTTATCAGCTGTAAACAGTCTACTAACATTGCACGGCACGCGCGGATGACGTCACGCGTTTATCAAACCTTGCAACCGGCCAGCCTAGCCGACTGCAAGCCAGTTTTAGTTCAGTTTATAACACGACTCCGAGCGCAACTCTCGTAAAACACTTCTCTTACAGCCGCGGCTTTTGGCTATTATACAGCATGCATTTATAACATTTCACTTTAATCGTCTACCTGCGTCCATCTACAATGGACCACGATTTCATTCAAAATTAATTTCGGGCGTTATCGCCTCAAATGCATCCGCACGTGCCGATCGTAACTAACAAACCAAATTATTCAATAAACGCATGTTCAATATCTTAAATACAGTCCACTTCTTTCTAACAAACGATCCAGCCTTCCTCATTAGCGTCTTTGGAATAACTCGCGATTATTCAAGAGCTTCCAAACCGCATCACACACTATTTACTACTGTACACTCTCTCAGCAATAATCGCGTGATCATGCATGTTCATTCCTGCGTCTAATTCATCTTTCAACTTCACACCTGCTTGTCTATTACATATTACTAAAATTAATCCAAATATTTATTTTATTTAATAAATGCACATTACAGCATATGCTTGTATTGTTGCATTATTCCTCTGCTTGGTAACAAAATTTGTAATAAATTTATTTATTAAAATTTTTTTTCTTTTTTTCTTTTATCATTAGACACATCATATTTTTTATATTTCATATTATTTATTTTTATTTTTATTCATACAATACAACCAATAATAATGAATATTATAACTAAACGATGTCATATGTTTTTTTCCTTCTATCGCTGACGATGACTATCGCAAACGCACTAATAACCAGTACCGAATGTGTATCGTTCTTCTCCGTACCTGTCCTTAATTAAAAGTACCTTATTTCCCGATAGGCGCCAAATTGTTTTACAAAAAAAAAAAATTTTAAAGTTTCAATCTGGGTCGTCTTCTTTTCTTTGATAATAATTTCAACTTAGTCAAACGGACTGGCGCAAATTCAAATCTCGCATGAAGTCTGACGTGTTGCCAACCTATATTCTGGTAACAAATTTTCTACACTGCTAAAGTACACAATTATTAAGACATACATCAAATAAAACAAAGAACGGTTATTAATGTTCAGTACTAATTTATTGGTGTCCAGATTCACTGATTATTTATAAGTTAATTACAAAATATTGTTATTATAAAAAAGTTTGTTCCGGCTATAAATAAATTACAACTCAGCGGTTGGCTATGTTGATTGGGCCGTTCGACTAAACAAGCGTATATGCTGACATTAATTTTTTCACAATTTATTCAGTCAAAGATTTCTTTTGATTACAAAAAAATAAACAAGATGTTTATGAAAGTACACAACCTTACATCAATGTTAATTAAATACTATACGGATTTGCTTACAACTCGGTTCTTAGTGTCTAAAAAGTGTGTCGACCTTTAGGCATCGTGCATAGGTTAAGTTACAGTTCACATACAGTTTTATTGTATAATTTCAATTAATCCTTGAAAGAATTTATTATACCAAGTTCGGAGTGAGAGTTATTGTGTTGTGGAAAAGTTAATTAATTTTATTCGCAATTATAGAATTCATTTATACTTAACAAAATCTTGTGGATTCGTTTGATGAGTCCCAGGTAATTCTTCCAAATTGTGTTGATATAGTAATTAGTTCTTCAGCATTCGGGTTTTCTCTTTTTTCTATTTTCTATTTTATTTATTCAAGGTTTTTTAATTTTAATTATTGAATTTTGTTTTATGGTTTCATTCTTGTTGAATGGATCCAGATTCAACTTCTATTATTCATATTCGTTTATTTTGAGTACATTTCCTTCTTTTTAATTTTTTATTGGAGCAGATTCAGTTTGGCATCTGTATCTCTTGAGCGTCAATAATGGACTAACTAACAATTCTAACAGTTTTCTCAATCCCAAGCATAATTCCCTGCTTCTGATTGGTTAAGAATTTTGTTTACATTGTTATGAAAGCTTGGGTTTATGGTCCCAAACTGACCTAATATTTTATAATTGCTATTACTGTTAACTTTATTGTTATTACCAATGTGTGAGATATTAACATCAATGTCTCTATTTTCTTTCAAAGATTAATTTGATATCCCATAATGCTAGGCTTGGTACTGTATTAGCTATTTGACCATTTTGCTAATGTTATTTTATTACATATTTCACTTATTTTTTATGTTTTACTTTATTTCTGACATACTATTATGGTTAGATAATTGAAATTAACAAGTCACTTTGTCTTATTTCTTAAATACAATGGTTAATTGCTTATAAATTGCTTTTTCTGAATTTTGACAGTTAGGCATTTTATAGGCCTAAGCTGTAAATGTCTAGAATTTCTTAGTTTACACAATTTAAACATTACCCATTAGTTTCACAGGTTCTGCTTGCTATCACTTAGTCATATTGTTTACTTTTGAATTACTTTTGCCCATTTTACAATAAATAAATGTTAGTATAAATTTAAAAAATAATTCCTTGTCTAATATTCTTTTCCTGTCTTTACAATGATGAGTATTATTGTGATTATTAAACTTATACAATTATTATATATATAAACTTTCACATATGAACTTACTTTTTTTATCACTTTCCCATACGTTTCGAGGTGATGTGCCTCTTCCTCAGTGGGAGTAAATACTGAATGTCATTTTACAGAATAACGGTTATGGACTATAGGTGTGTGACAACCCCCACCACACACATCTATAGTCCATAACCGTTATTCTGTAAAATGACATTCAGTATTTACTCCCACTGAGGAAGAGGCACATCACCTTGAAACGTATGGGGAAGTGATAAAGAAAGTAAGTTCATATGTGAAAGTTTATATATATAATAATATTTTATAAAGTGAACGAAGAGGATGAATCAACAAGATAATTACTTATACAATTGCTTGCTTATATTTTCTAATATTTCTTACACACACTTTTTATCACTTAATCTTTCTCTGGTAACATATAACAGTAAAATGGTTTATGGTCTTTTTTAAGATCCAGCCCCATTCCTTCTTTTAAAATACAACTCTTTTAGATAAACTAACAACAACTTTGGTGCATGGTGTCTCGGCACCATTTACAATATTGTGATCACCATTCTTGTGACTATTTTGTAACATAGGATGTTTTCCTCTTATCGAACTCATAATTAATTTGTTTCTTAGTTATTAACACAGTGAACTTGGTTGACATTCTATCTTTGTTGTCTACCATTTGTATGAACATTTAATCTTATTTTTTAATTGAATAAAAGAATTCCTTGAATTAACTCAAACAATATTGTTGTTAAATTGCTCTTATTTCCTAATAAAACTTATCTTTTAATCTTATACTTTTTATCTTATAATCTTATCTAACATAATCCTTATATCATAGGTTCTACACACTACTAATGTTTCTTATTGTTTATCTATCAACATTTTTATTATTGGTTATGGTTTATTACCATTGTTCTTTTCTTTTATTAATATTATTAATTGTTTATATTAATTCATCCCTATCCTATCTATCACTTTCACTGATTACACTGGTTAACCGTTTATCAACTTACCGTCACATTTGTAAGACTTTGTTTAAATTCACTGTAGTGATTCTTCTTTAATTCATTAAGGTTTACAATCACTGTTGCTAACATATATTAGTTTGGTTCACTGGTTATCATTAACACTCCCTACCTACCTCTCACTCTTGGTTTAAATTAGTTTTTTAAAACCTAATTTTAAAGTCAGTTTTTTTACAATCTCATGTTTGCTTTTTATATCAATAATGTTATTTTAAAATACATAATATTCTAACTCACAAAGTTAATACTACAACTTTGTATTAAGTTAGTTTTTTGGGCTATTGACCTTAGTCCCTTCAATTCTTTCATCAAGTCTTTACAATTCGAGTCTATACTACCCTTTCTTGGTAGTATTTCTATCATCATTGGGGATACCCAATGTTGTTGTTAAATAACAATGGGTTTACCTGTTTATTACTGGTGGTGTACTTTCTTTTACTTAACTTTGGTAATACATGTTACTAAATTTGACATATTAGTTGGGTTTTTATTAGTTTACATTTATTTTATAGCCTTTATCTGGCCAATCACTGGGGTTGGGTCATAGTCATTTGTCTGTCAGTCTAGTCTATTCACTTATTTATTATCTTTGTCTACTATTTTTCTTTGTATTCTCTCATTACCTTGGTATATTTATTGATCATTATGCTCTAAATTAGTTTGCTTCTCTTACAGCTATATTATATTTGTGGATCCCCTAGAGGGTCTGAGTTCTGCAACGTTATAATATTAATTGTTCAATTCCCCTTAGTTGGAGGGTAGAGCAAGTAATGTTACCTCTCCCCACACATGTGTTGCTGACCACGTGTTAGCGTAGCTCTTCTTTCCATTGTTCTCCTTTAATCTGGTCCCATTGACCTATTTATTTTTACGTATAGAACTTTCTAAATGAATTTGCATGGTACTTGCCAATTTCTTTCTTCTTCACGTCATCATATACTATAAATGTATGTCTCGCGACTCGCTGTTTTAATGTATATGGTCCATTATACAGTCTAAAGAATTTGTTCGTTGTATTATCGCTTTGTTTTCCAACTGGATTTGCTTTGATCAATATTTTTTCTCCCACGTTGAATTGTTGTAGCTTGTGTGTTCTGTTAAATCTCTCCACTCTCTTGTTACTTCTTTCTATTATCCGTTGCTTTGCGTACTCAATTTTTACACTTACTGGTACTGGTACATTCTGGTTGTCGGGTTTGTTTACATACTTCGTCCAAAATCTGTTCGGCTTTTTATCTTCTTCTAATTCTATTGGAGTATAACTGGTTGTTTCACTGTAGTTCTCGTTAATAGCTTTCTCGAGAAATGGTAAATATTCTGTCCATTTATTGTGCTGATTATGGCAGTATATCCATAAATATTTACCTACTTCTTTGTTAACCCGTTCTGCAAGGTTTCCTTGAGGATGTCTTATGGATGTGAGTACAGGTTGTATTCCATTCTCTCTCAAAGTTCTCTCCCATCTCTCACTCTGGAATTGTACACCCTGATCACTGAGTATTTTCTTCATTTTTCCATATGTTGGAATATATTTCTGCAGTAGTATCTTTAGAACAACCTTTGTTGTGGGTCGCATAATCGGGTACAGACGGACTACCTTGGAAAACACATCGATACATACCAATATGTGTTTCACTCCTCGACTTGATCATGGTAGTGGTCCCAGAAAATCCACTGCAATTAGCTCTCCCTTATTTTATTTCTGGATGCTCTGTATTTCTACGTATGCGTGTAAATTCGGTCCTTTCGCCGTTTGAGACTCATAGCATTTCTTCACCTCTTTCTTGAGTTTTTGAAACATATTATTAATAGTAAAATCCTCTCGCAGACTCAGGTAGCATTTCAGAGCAGCAGCATGCGCTAAGCTCTCGTGTGCTGGTTGGATTAACTTCTGCAACATTTTGTTAGAAGTACTTGAAAAGAATTCCATGCAGTACCTAATAGTGATCCGGTAGCTGTTCTCGATCTTTCATCTCCCTTATGGTAATGTCCAAACTTTGTTGTTGCGCTAAATTTTTTAGCATTTGTTTTACCTCATCGTTTGCTTTAAATTTAATTGATAGCAACAGCATTTATTGAATTTAATACATCAATACCTAGAATTCCATCATAAATCAATTTATGGATAATTATCATGGGGTATGTCAATTCTAGATTTTTATATGTTAGAGTTACATATGCTTGTTGCTTAGCCCTTTCCTTTTTATTGGTAGCTGTCGTGATATTCATATTATTTACGGGTAAAATTGCAGTATTCTTAAAATGTTTCTTATTATGTTGTATCCAAGCAGCGTTAAGAACTGACAGCTGGCTTCCCGTGTCAACTAACATTAGTATGCTACACCCGTTGATTCTCACGTTCACAATAGGACATTGTGTTTGTTGTTCGTCTCGCTTTATATCTTGTTCAGTGCTTAATAAGTCCTCTCTAATATCATATGGGTACAGGTTATTTATCGTATAAGTTCGTTTCCGTTGATTCAGTCATTGTGACGCGTTTGACGTAGAAGGCCGACTGTAGAATGTCGCTTTTTCTGTCATTCATTTTTTTCTATCTTTCTTTGTAGTCCCCTCGCCGTCTTTACGTACTGATGCAATGCCTTGGTCATATGGTTTTGAAAAACTTTTATGGTTAGATGACCACACAATGCCTCCTTTATAATTTTTGCCATCATGCAGTTCTGTTTTCATCAGCTGATCGTTTTCCACTCGTTTAGCCGTGTTCACTCTCTCTGTATCTGTAGCCGCGTGCATCGTTGTGTTGTGTACTGTTGGGGTATAATGCATTTTATAATTATCACGATTTTGCGTAGTGTTTCGTATTGGTGTTTTGTCACTACGGTGATAATTATAGTGATAATTAGTGTGTTGGTTCCCAGTGTTGTGTGTTCTTACCTTTACTGATATTCTCCAACTGCGTCACAAGGATTAAAAATTCTTCTATGGTTTTAATTCCCTGCGTGTAAACTGCTAACTGAATATCTCTCTGGAATGGTAAGATAACTTTGAAACAATTTCGTACTCTGAGAATTTATGTTTAAGATGCTTTACACGTTCTATTTGCACAATTGTGTACTGTTCTATACTCTTCTGTCCGTGTGCGTTAAACTTTCCATACTCGAGTTGATCACATACCTGTCGTTGAGTATGTATGTTGAACAATATCTGTTCTCAAACGCCTCACGAAATTGCTGATATGTGCTGATGTTATCTCTAATAATAGAGCACCATTGACTGGCTGAATCTTTAAGATGTCGCGTGACGAAGTCTATCTTCTCGTCGTCATTTATCGCACTGCCAATCTTTTCTATTTCTTTCTCCACTCTAGCTAGGAATTCCATACTGTTCTCCCATTTACCAACTGCGAAATTTATTCTGCTCCTTTCTTCCATTGGTGTGGGAAATATCATCATTTGATTCTGTCGTCTTCTCAGTTCACCTCGTAGCTGGTTCATTTCGTCTTGGATCTCCTCTTTCATATGGGATACCTCTCCCGAACGGTCTTTCGTAGTCTCTTCAATTTTATTTTCAATAACTACGGCACGCGTTTATATTTCTCTAATTTTACTGGTATTTGCTTGTGACATATTATTAACAGTTTGAATTTAATCATCCTGTTCTCGTGTTATAGTAGTTAACTTATTATTTAAATTGTCATTTATTTGTTTATATACTTCTTTTATATCTCTTCTCCATTCGAGACGCAATTCTTTTTGTTTATTTTCAATCCTTACTGCTTGGAAGTCTTTGCAATCTTTCTAACATTTATGGTTTGCTTGTAATTACATAAAACTATAATTAGTATCTATTTGGGGTGAGGTTTCAAACTTTCAGGCTTGAACAGGCTCCATGCAGACACACTATTTACTACTGTACACTCTCTCAGCAATAATTGCGTGATCATACATGTTCATTCCTGCGTCTAATTCATCTTTCAACTTCACACCTGCTTGTCTATTACATATTACTAAAACTAATCTAAATATGTATTTTATTTAATAAATGCACATTACAGCATATGCTTGTATTGTCGCAATATATATATCTTATAACCTGTGTAAGAGAGGTTGTTATCCATGGTACAAGGATCTTTGTGGCAGTAACCTGCTTTACTATTGGGTGCTGCTTTTGAAAGTGTATGGTTTCTAATAGTGGTCTAGCAAATGTAAGATTGTCTATTTTCTGAAGGTTTAACGTAAATGACCTCAAAAGTGTATCTGCATTTCTTCTGCCCTTTATAATATCCAACTCTGTTATCTACTTTCCAAACTTCTGAATATTTGAGTGGATGGAATTGAGTAGCAACTTGCATATACTTTACTTACCAAGCTGTTGTCAGATATATGATTACTATGGGTAACCATCAGACTTTTGCTGGATTTTGGAAGTCAGTTTATATGTGTTTACAAACTAAATTTCTCAGATTGCAACAAATTCTACATAGGCCAGACAGGACTTTGCTTCAAACAAAGATACATTGAACACATAAAGGCACTACACTCCACTACCGAATCCACCTTTGCAAACCACAAATACACAAACATCGACAACAACATGGATATTCTACACATACACACCAAAGGCCGAAACTAGACACTCTTGAGCAATTGGAATTGTACAAACACACAAAAAACATAAAAACGACATCCTAAATGAACAGACACAATTCAAACCACACATATTATTCGAACATATCACACCCCACACACACAACATCGATCCTTCAAAAGTCGACACCATCGCCAAAAACAAGACGGACAGTGCTCCCAGTGGCAGCTTCAGACGAACTTATAATAAGCAAAAACTGGTTCAGGCTATAAGGTAAAACTCTTATGTTTTTACCAATAAAAAACTTTGTATTCCGAGTCGGTAGTGATATACATATTTAGTTAATCAACGAACACATCATAGACAACAAAATCCAAGAATTATATGTTGTGATGTAAAGGTAGATTTATAATTCTCAATGCAGAAATTATACAGGATCTGAATATTCATTTCAGTAACATCATTTGGCTAGTGATGAACCACCATTTTAAGGTTTTATAAAGTCTCATTATCACGAAATAACTTCGAAACTTATTAAAGAGCTCATTAGAGATCTTGTCTTTTCAGTGACTTATCATAGGTACTTGTCAATGATTCTGACATTTTTGTTTATAAATACATAGTTTTTAATTGACAGAAGCATTTGTCAATTGGCATTCACAGAGACATTTGAAATTCAATTTCAATAATAAAAATATTAAAGTAATCATATGATCAGAACTCTTTAGAGTCTTTGGTCCATAATTGATGGAACCTGGAGCAGTTTTAATACCAAAATACAGCTTATAATAATTTAAGTTTTTGCACTTTCTTAGTCTGCTGTTCGCGGACTCTTAAACAAACCAAGGTTTCACATCAATATATAAAATATAAAGAACTGTATTATACATTACTTATGATATTATTATTTTAGGGGCTCATTAGTATATAGATACAAGTTCAACCTATCAAATAGTCAACACATGGATATACTGATATACCGGTATAGATATTTGTTTTAGAAATTACAAGTAAAAATACTCTCACTGCATAACTTATGCCTTTGAAAAATTCCTGTTCTTTAAGATTTTGGAATTCTTATTTAACTTTCAGTTTTACTGAACAATGAATTTCTCTTGCTTTGTATATTTTTAGTTTCCTGGAGCTTTGGGAGAATTTAAGATGTTTGAAACATCGTGTTTGTGTCTCATCAATTTTCCTTAATGAGAAGTGGTTAGGTACAACAAATAAAATGTCATTTGTTTTAAAATTGTAATATTGAAATTGAAATCTTTCAATTCCTAACAATAAAAAATACTGTATTTGAACAAATAAATTGTAATGGGTTGTAGCTGAAGCCTACATGTTTTGGTTTGTATGGTCTGGTTATGCAAACACACTTAGACTTTTGAAAGTGGATCAAATGTGTGCAAGGGTGATGTCACAAGTATTAATTTTTTTCAATTATCAAAGATACTGAGTTCATACTTTAAATTAAATTTTTCATGATCTTTTATTTTTATCAAAATTTTGACTACCATTTTTGGCCTCTAGTGTTGTAAAGTTGAAAACTTTTCACAAATGAATACTACACTCAAATTTTGGTCAAAATTTTCTTTAGCCTCACAGTCAACACAGATTTTTATAATTTGTATCCCTTTTTTGGGCCCTGGTATCATACAATTTTGAAATTTTTAAAACTAAACATTATATTTTGGTTTGGTTAATATTCTCTTTAATCTAACACACAGCATGGGTTACTACAACTTTTGAACCACTGTTTGTGCCCTTTTTCTTGAGTAATCAGAATTTTGACAGGTTTGTACCTTTCCTTCCATGTAGTGTGTGTGTATGTGTGTGTGTTACAGATTATCTCACAGGCACATAATTCAAATTCTCTTTATACCTGATATGAAATTTGTTGAGAGTTTTTCAAAATTTTGACTTCTTACACTTTTGCTTTCTGTCCCCTTTTTTTTGGGGGGGGGGGATCAATCTAAAAACCAATAGGTGCATGTGGGTATAATAGTATGGACACACATAGGCCTACTTAGTTTTACAAAATTTAGTTAATGACTTCAAAAGTAATGAGAAACATCCCGAAACACGTAAACAGATAGATAGACAGACAAACACAAAATAGCCACATAAAACCAAGAGCTCACTTTGTTTGATCATAAAATTAAGTGAAAACTAAAAATTATTCATATGTTATATATATTATTCATATAGTGATGATTACCACGTTAAAATGTGAGAAACAAAGAATATTCTATGAAATATTATGTGAACATTATATTATAACTGATGTGAACAAATATTATTGCTGACATGTGTGATAAAATATTAATTACTGATAATTCTTTTATAAAATTTCTTCTTGTATTTGCTGATGCAATTTGACAAAGTTCACTAATGATTCTTATTTACATTCCTGTTGTGATTGAATTTCAGATGAGTAGTGAATACTTAGAAAGATAAAAGAAACAGGTCACTTCCGCAAAGTGATTATATAAAACCATAATCCCTTATAGATATTTACATTTCATTTTTATATATATTAAATGTGTTCATGGGTATATTTATTGGGGGGGGGGGGGACAAACAGGACCAGACCCTATCCCAGAGGATAGAAAAAATTGATTAATTTTGTTAATCTCATAATTTTTAGGCTGTTTTATCATTTTTCAGGTGTGTATGCTAATATAGTGGTAACTCTTTCTTAAATATACAAACAGGTTTAATACACAGCATTAGCATATATGTTTGAAATATAAAAAACATGAAAATCAATTGATTCAATAAGTATCTTGTAAACAATGTTTCAGTAATACTTATTTTTATTGTGTTATTATCATTTACTTCAATGGGACTGAGTTCAAGGTATTATACCATATTTTTCAGTTTTTTAGCCACTTTAAAGATAGTAATGTTGATTAGTCTTAACTTGGTTTTTCTTTTGTATGAAGCTGTCTCAACCCCCCCCCCCTTTGAGGCCAGATTCTAAATATGCCACTGAATGTGTTACACTTTGTTTGGGCACACACAATGTGTGTGCATGTGTGTGTAAAAATTGTCTTGTATTTAGAAAAGTTCTTAAACCAATTCAGTAAAGTGTGTATTAAACCAAAAATAGTTTTAGTTCTTTTTTGTCTTTGTTCAATTGTTTCCTGTACTTACTATATTTTGATGCACACCATGATGATTCAATGGGTAGATTCTGTTATCATAAGAGGAAAGAAACTGATAATCCAACTAATTGTTCAGAACAATGAAATTTTCATAGTTCTCCACAATAGTCACTTTATGTATATACACACAGTGGGCAGTGGATTGGAGCAGATGTAGGAATGAGTGCAGAATGTGTTTACAGTGAGATAGGGATTTCTCACTGTCTTATACACACAAATTTTAAAAATGTTAAAAAATTAATGTTATTAACAAAAGCATGTTCTATTAAATAACTGGTTTTACTAACAGGTTTTATAACTTCACAAAAGTGACAGAAACCATTTGCCTGATGCCTGTACTGAAGCAAAATACCAAAAATGCAAATAGCATAATTTGTTTTCAGACTATCAATTGGTATGCTCATATCTGTTAAGTTGATGTAATGTGATTTCACACATCCCTTTGATGTGTGTTAGTGGTGGTGATAAGAATTTTTACAACTGGTCTGTTTTAAAAGTTAGTTTTAGTACTAAATTTCGTATAAACAATACAAGAGGCACCTCAACACATAAACAAAATATAATTTTCAGTGATGTAGCAATGATCAGTATTACTCTATAAGTGTATAACTTACTTGCCTTCGTGACCAGTGAGTTATATTTAAAAGTGGAGTAAATCTAAGTTTTCTTTGCAAATCAGCACACACTGAAATCTCAGAGTTTAACTTATAGTTTACCTAAAATACTGAAACAGATATTAGTTTTTCTTAAAATCACAAAATCTGTGGAATAACAAAACTCCAAGTAAGCCTATTTTGTAAAAAAATTTGCATTGTCACATGAACCAATACTGCAAAAAAAAATGATAAAACTGCATTGTATGTTTAAAAGCATTTTAAATGTATCCAAATTTGAGGGAAATTCAGATTAACCAGTTATTCTGATGATAATAAACTTCCTTTTTTTGCTGTGACTGCCGCAGAACAAAAGTAGGGCAGAAAACAAAAACGCGTACTGTGAACAGCTGTAGCTACACAAACTTCAAAGTAATTTAAAAACTTAGTTTACAAAATAATGTGTACAAAAAAAAACATAAGTTGTGTTTGCCTAATTATACAGGATTTTAGGATCTTTATTTTAGATAAACTGTAGTTCACAAAAAATAAATATCTACAAAAAAGCAAAAGGTATACACATTGTGAAAATATGAATCATAAACTATGGTAGGCCAGTGACAGACAATGGCCATGCCTTCCACTTTGTGGCTTCATATAAGTTTTCTTTGTATCGGCATATGGCCTTCTGTATAGTTGTAGTATTAGCTAAATATTGTACTCATCATTTAAAGATTTTATTGAAACAGAAAAAATGTGTATAAAATGAGAAAAAAGTTTTATTCGCCTACAATTGAGTTACACAGAAATTAAACTGTGTTTTTGAGCTTTTATTTTAATGAGCTATTATGGCATCAAAACTGAAAGAGATTTAGTTCTTCTCCCTGTAATCAAAACAGTCATGTTTTTCAGTCTTTCCTCACTCACTTTTGATCTAAGATAAGTTTTATTAATTTAAATTTGAGAAACTTCATTCACATGAGGCCACATACATCTAATTCCTCTAATCACATATATGTTATCTCTGAGGACATTTTGAAGATTAATTCAGAATCAATACTTTATTAACTCATTCTGAGGAATATACAGTCTCCTCCAGTTGAAGGACCTGGGGTGAACCACAATCATCCCCACCTCCCCAATATGTTGCCACTGCTGTTTGGCATTCCAAAACTGGTTGTGCAATGTGCACATAGAAATTAATTTTCCAGTCCATGCTTAAGCTTATAGTAGACAGTAAATAAAAAAGTCGTTATTCCAGCTTTTTTCTTGCTAGGCCACAAGTGTATGCGCGCTCATACACACGTGCACACGCATGGTGTGTTGTTGCAAAGTGTAGCTGCTAATTATGGTGTTGTGTTGGGATATCAACTTGTCAGAGTAAGTAAAATCAAAATAAAAACTTCTGGAATACTATTTTACTTAAAGTGCTGAACAGAAAAACAATTAAATTAGTGGATTATGAAAAGGTCAATAAAGCTCTTTTTCTCTGGTTCATCTATGAACAAAACGAAGAAATGCTGCTGTCTGCCCTATTTTACAAGAAAAGGCCAAATTTCTATCTGAGATGATGGGGGAAATAAATTTCACTTTATATTTGGGCTGGCTAGACACGTTTAAAAAAAGGTAAGGCATAAGAAAGCTACATCTGTGCAGGAAATAATTATCTTAAGATGCCGATGCCATTGATGTTTTTAAGACTGAATGTTTTGATTTTTCAGAAAGACTGACAAAAGAACAGATTTATCATGCAAACAGCTAAACAACAAGATGTTGCCTAAAAAGTTGTTTGTGTTGCTTCAAGAAAAATCGGCACCTGAGCATAAAATGAAGAAACAGAGAATCACAATGTTACCATGGGCAAATGTATCTGGATTTTACAGACTTCCTCTGATGTGCATCAAAAAATCTAAATCACCCAGAGCTCAAAAGAATATTTCTCTTAACGCACTTCCAGTTATTTATCGTGCTCAAAAAAGTGCTTGGATGTGCTCAGATCTTTTTAAAGAGTGGTTTTATAACAACTTTGTTCCGAGTGTAGGAAAACATCTTGGATCAAAGAAACTTTCCAGGAAAGCTATTCTGATCATAGACAATGCACCTACAAATCAAAATGAACTAAAAAGCGGTGATATTGTTGTAAAGTTTTTACCAGGAAATGTCACAAATTTAATTTAACCTGTGGATCAGGGTGTGCTTCAAGCACCATTATCAAGAATTCATTTAAGATACATTTTGGAAGAATCCGAGACTCACAACAAAAATACATCAGACTCATTGAAATCAATCAACATGAAACATGTAATTTATTGGTGCGCACAGATTTGTGAGAAGATTACAGAGTTCACTTAAAATAAGGCATGGAACAAATTGTAAGATGGACTTAAATATGAAGAAGGCAAGGAAATTTATGAAAACTTAGCATAAATGGCTAAGGGAAATCCATGGTGTGAAGAAATAGAAGAAATTGAAATCAACAAATGGCTAAAGGCAGATGATGTGGAACCAGAATTGACTGACCAAGAAACTGTGGAAGCTGTGATGAGACTGGAGACTGAAGCAGATGACACACAGCAGGATGTTCATGACACTGACACAAAACGTGTGACACCAGACAACGGATTTAAAGGCTTGCAGGTAAGACTATTTCTTCTTTTTATTAATCAATTAAATTCACT
The DNA here is from genome assembly GCA_034769895.1 of Magicicada septendecula. Taxonomy (NCBI): domain Eukaryota; kingdom Metazoa; phylum Arthropoda; class Insecta; order Hemiptera; family Cicadidae; genus Magicicada; species Magicicada septendecula. The sequence continues at coordinate 827,166,931 of CM068367.1, forward strand.
CTCTAGTAAATTCATGACAGATTCAACATAGCAGCTTTATTTTTATAGGTGGCTTTATGTTTCGTGGAGCAGGTTTATCAAGTAATGCCATCATACATCTTACTTTTAAAGAGATGGATAAAAATTGCAGTGCACAAATGCAGTGAGGAAACTGATCAGAAAAAAATTATGGACTTCTTAAGTAAAACTATGTAACTGTGAGCATTGATCTTGATACACTGCATGTTCATAATTTGAAACTTTTGATGGTTGTATCTAAAGAGACATATACTATATCTCTTTCTTGACACTATCAACATGACCTACAGAATAATGAAATAAAAACTGAGTCAATATTCATACATTTAGTATTATGGATCAGGTATTTAATATTCTTGCTTACAAGATGAGTCATTGTTATTAGCATGAACAAACTACTGATTTCATGCAGCAATTAATCATACTGGTAATTAACTGATTCTATGTAAATTTTCGTTTAATGTCGTACTGAACATTTACCTCAATTTTCATCTAGTTAAAATAAACTTGCAAATGACACATGTTGTAAAATGTCATTTACTAATTTATTTCAGTAACAATTTTTTTTGTGCATGTACATACAGGGTTGTTATACCATTATATAATATGTTATAGCTATTCACACTATGTCACCTAGTGTCTAGGTGCAACAATTTTATGACATTACTCTTTGCTATTTTTTTGTTAACTTTTTACATACTTATATCTTTCTTCTTCTAATATGTATGATATAGTAACTAAATAACAGATGACCGGAAATTTTAATATACTATGCTTTCTTGTTCTTTCATCATTTACAAATGTGGTCATGAAATTAAAGCATATTGTATATGAGGTAAGAGACATCTATGCATGCATATGACATATTTTAATGGAATTTATGCATAATACATTAAGTTTTTTGTCATAATGTTCAAGTGAGCTTTTCAAAGTTTTAACCACACACCAAAATCTGATGTCAATCCCATGCAGAGAAGGAATTTAACTCCTGAAAGTTTGTTAATAAGGTGGTAATTTCATTTTGCTTTTTTTTTATTTACACAAAGACAAATAAAATGAATATAAGATACACTTAGTATAAAATAAATATTAAATTACAATCCTAAATTGTATTAAGTTGATTTTGTTGGCCATCAGACTTACTATCCACAGGAGAATTTTTGTTTAAAGTGCCCCACTGTTTATGTTCATTCAATGTTAAGTCTTTTTCTTGTTTTTCATCATAAATTTTGAGGTTCTTAACATGATACCATACACCACAATCAAGTATTGTTGCCAGAAGAATAAATGCTGAAAACAATTAATAAATCAGTAATACAAACATTGATCATTATTGTATAATGTGTTGTCAGAATGTGGAAAGTAGGGAGGGAAAATTAGTATGGAGAGGTATATAGATGATAGAATCAGAGAGAATATGAAGAATAATTAATGAATTAAACAATATTAATGAATTTATAATATTACACTTAATTATATTTACAAACAACTAAAATTACTTATATTGCCTAACACTGCTAAATATTTACAAATTATTTCTATGTTACAATTTTAAGTCCTACTTTCCTTCAATTTAACTACTGACAAAAGGACCCAGTTTTTCTTAAGGTATTTGTTAGAGTTCTTTATTATAAAAATAAGTGTTACAGAGTGTTCTTAGAAAATAATAATTGAAAAGACAAAATAATTTTAGTAATTATTTGTAGCTTTTGATACAAACCTGAAGCTGTGAAGTTGAGGTAGTAACGTAGTGTTTGTCCATAGTACAGCCAGCAGTTCCCACTGCTTCCACATGTCGTGCCCCATACTAAACATGCTGAATCTAAACAAGAAATGTTTTAATATACTAGTATGTTCATTTGGATACAGAATATTATGAATGAATGATTAATAATGACAGTAATATTTACATAATTGAGTATTATGTTTGTAACATAAGGACACACACACACACCTAAGTGTGTTAGACACATAAACTATAATATTAAATAAACAAAATATATTCCCTGTTACTTCATGAAACAATAAATGCAATAAATTCCTTATGTATAAACAATAGTAAACACATTTTGTCTATCAGATATTTATGCAAAAATTCAATTTCAGAAAACTGAATTTACCAGTTACCATTTTAAAAAGAAAGTTCATATAGTTTATAATGGAAAAGAAGTGATCACATATCCATTTGCAATCAGAAAGTACTTAGGCTATTATTATCCCCCCCCACACACACATCAGAGGCGTTTTTACCTATGGGCAAACCCGGCAGATGCCGGGGGCCTCGACTTTAAAGGGGTCTCAAACCAAGGCGTGTTGAAACAAAGACAAAAAGCGCTAAAACCTAAATGCTCGAGGGACAGCACACTCTACACGTGCTAAACCAAAGACTAAAAGCATTAAACCCTAAATGCTCGGGGGACAGCGAGATCTACGCGTGCTTAACCAAAGACAAGAAGGTTGGTTGGTATTTGGATAATACAAAGTTATAACTTGTGTAACTAATAAGATTAAAAGTGTAAAAATACTATAGATTGGTGAAATTATAAGGCACTTCGTACCTCGTACGGTCGAACCTATAAAATCATTAAAAGTAATTGACTTGTTTCAGTTTATATTCGGTACTTATTATCAAATTTATAAATCAGTTCCCTCGTCAAGAAATTTTGGTAATGTACATGACGCATTTACTTTTGGTAACATTCCCTATACGCAGACACGCGCAACATAAGGCACAAGAATCCCAGTAAAGTTGGTAAACATGTATACAGCGCTATCTGCTGATCTAAAATCTAAATATAATATACTAGGATATTTGCCATTGCCGGAGTTGTTTTTTATTGCCTTTCATGTTTTTTGCAACGCAACTGTAATTGCATTTTATTGACATTTTATTAATTAAATGATGGTTGAATAAGAGACAATGACTTTGCATTAACCCGATATTAGTTTTTTTATACGTGCTGTGAATAGAAAAATAAAATTAGTTGACTTTAAACTAAGGTAAGTAAAATGGTGTATTATTATTAAATACTTTTTTGTGCTTCTTAGGTTTTATCTTATTAGTATGTTTTTCAACGCACTCTAAATTGTTCGTATCAATACTTCATTTTAAATTCGCTAACGCTTAGAAACTAACCTCAAATTAGACTGACTCATATTATGCTATTTACTTGGTCTGAAGTAAAAAAGATTTTGGTTCGTAGCTTTGAATGACATATCAGAAACTTTTAAACATGTATATCTGTAAAAAAGTGGATGTATGCTTGAATGAAAATGTAATGCACACCTTTAGAAAATGATGTAGGGCTTTTAAAATTTTGTTCTGTATTGGTACGTTATCAGTGTAAGGTTATGTCTCATAAATTTTGCAAGTTCGAATTTTAGGTCGTAGAACACAAAAAAATATACATTTCTGGTATGCCCATTCGAAGATTATCAAAAATGATCTATTTACATAATAATATTATGCACCATTAATTCATTCGGATATGTCATTGCTGAACTGACTCATTTCTTATAAAAAACATAAAAGTCTAGTTTATTTATTTTATTTTTTTTATTCTAAACTGTTCTAGATCGAATTTGATTCTGAAAGAGAAGGAATTTTGAAACCAAAAATGAAGCGTTTTGAAAGTGGTGCTCATAAACGCCGAAAAATTGAAAGAGAAAAACATTTAATTGATAAAACTCGTAAGGTATCGTCTTTCTTTCATGTCGTACCAAGCCAATCGGAAATTGAAAGAAGACCCTGTAATTCACCTTCATCAACTGAACCTCAAAATCATCTACTCATAGACAATAATGATCCAGCTATTGAAGTATCACAGTTCTCTTCGTCTGCATTTTCTGAACAAGATGGTCAAATAGTTTGTAATTTGGAAAGGGAATCACTCGTTTCACAACATATTCAAGAAGAGTTTTCACATAATAATCATTCGAAACAGAATACACATGAAATGAACACACATTCAACTCAAAATGATAAAGATGAACAAATAGAGGTTGAAGAATTTCTCAGCTTAGATATTGCATTATGGGATTTAAATAGAATTTCAAAAACCCAACTCCAAGAATATTTTATTCGAAAAGGGCCTTCATGCTATCAAAATTTATATAGTGATTTCAGTAAATCTATTAGAGTATACGAAATTTTAGATAAGGGAAAACAGGTTTCTCAAAAGCGAAGTTGCCAATTGACATTTTTTTATAAAGAACTTCAAAATGGAGAAAAAGTAAAACGAGACTGGTTGTTATACTCTCCATCCACCCGTAAGATTTATTGTTTCGTTTGCAAACTCTTTGGTTCTACTTTGATGCCCACAAACCCTTTCAATTCCAACGGTTTCAACGATTGGAAGCATGGTGCTCAAGCTGTTACATTTCATGAAAACAGTCAACAGCATCGTGCTTCTTTACTGTCATTTCTTAACCATTCTTCTATGTCTGGGAGAATAGACTCTGAGATTTAAAAGCAAGTGAACGAGGAAAGAGATTACTGGTGTCAGATTTTAACTAGAATTGTTTCCGTAGTAAAATTTCTTACTGGACGAGGACTTGCTTTGAGGGGTGATGTTGAGGAATTTGGGTGTAAAAACAATGGAAACTATTTAGGACTACTTGAATTAATTAGTGAGTATGATCCGATTTTGAAGGAGCATATAAAAAAGTATGGTGGTGCTGGCAGTGGTACAACTTCTTACTTATCACCAAGTACTTGTGATGAATTTATTCATATTATGGGAAAGCGAGTGCTTCAAGAAATTATAAAAGAAGTAAAGGCTTCCAGATATTATTCAATATCAGTTGAATGGAAAAGATTCCACGCCAGACGTTGCACACATCGATCAGTTAACATTCATCATTCGATATGTTTTGTTTGGAGAGCCTACTGAAAGATTTTTGAAGTTCCTTCCTATATCTGGACATTCAGCAGAGAACTTATTCGATGAAGTAGTTAACTTTTTGAATGAAATTACCATACCAATTTCTCATTGTCGGGGTCAATCATATGACAACGCATCTAATATGAGTGGTTGTTACAATGGCCTTCAAGCAAAAGTCAAAGAATTAAACGAATTAGCACAATTTATTCCTTGCTCAGGTCATTCGTTAAATTTGGTCGGAGTTTCTGCTGCTGAAGGCATCCCAGAGGCCGCTAGATTTTTTTACTTTGTACAATCATTGTATGTGTTTTTCTCATCATCTACATCTAGATGGAGGATACTGTTGGATTCATTGACAGGAAAGAAGAAAGTTGTAAAGGCCTTATCTACAACTCGTTGGTCTGCTCGTGCAGATGCAGTCACTGCACTGTATGATAACTATGCAGAAATAAAATCAGCGTTGCAAAAACTTGAGGACGATGATGATCAGACAGCAGAGACAAAAGTTAAAGCTTCAAGTTCAATTGCATCCATGCAAAAGTTTGAGATAGCGTTTTTAACTCTCGTGTGGTAAGTCTCTTTTTGCATGGGCCTATTTGTTACTTACTTACTTATACATCATTTTCTATGTAGACGATTGTAGTATCTATAAGCATATTCTTATCTGTTAAATATAAATAAATAAAATCATTATTTAAAAAATTTTGAGTTGTGATTTTTGTAAAGCAGCCTGTATTTATTAATTTAATAAACCAAAAAACTTAATAATTTGTATTTTTCATTGCAGTGCGTGAAAAATACATTTTTACTACCATGTGATTTTTTTAAAAATTGCATTTACGTTTTACGCCCACATGCAACGAAAAATATCGTATATATCTCAGACGTTTAATGTAAAACTCTTGTGTGCATAATATACTATACTTGGGGCCTCATTTTCGGGTCTGCCGGGGGGCTCTGAGGTCCTAAAAACGGCTCTGACACACATGCATGCAAACACAAAACTTTTTAGCACTTGGGCCCTGTTGCAGAAAATGCACTAAGTAGTGGAGAAGACTGAACATATTTAACTTTTATACATGAATAACTTTGTAGGGAGCAAAAATGTTATTGTTTATTAAGGATAAACATTATGTATAAGAAAAAATCTGAGGATTGGATAACTCTTAAAGCAGCAGTTCAATATAATGTGCAGGTTAGAAGTGGGAAAGCATAGCTCGCTTATAGGCCAGGTTCACAAGACTTTGTTACCTCAATACGGATATCACCAAAACTTGCCTACTGCAAACAAAAATAGATATGAAAGCAACAGTAAACACACTGAGAAAGAAACAATTTTAACCCTCCATGTAGTGACAAATCCCTTCATAAAATGAAGATGAGAGAACTATAACTGGGCTAAAAATATGAGAGGCCAAATGATGGTTAGTGCTTTCCTAATGTGCCAGTCATCCAAAGAAAAGGATATATATATATATATATATATATTATGTTACAACACAAATAAGCCACCCCAGTACCAGGGATAAAAAAGATAATTATTAATGTAAATGTACTTCATATTAAACAAAATGATAAAATATAAAAACTATGACACGACAAACGACGACATTACCCAACCCAAGTGATTGACCCAACTACAGGAAACAAAAGAAGAAGGGAACCACGAAAAATAAACAAGAAAAAAGTGATTGACCGAACAAACAGGAACTAACAAAAGAAGGGAAGAAACCAGAACCAAAGAAGAATAAAGACAATTAAAGGAAGTGAACAAATTCCTATAACTAAATAAAATTAAACCAGACGAGAAGAGGAGAACCGAATTAAAATGAAGACAATTGAAAATGAAGAAGATGAAGGAGAAGAAGAAGAAGAAGCAGAAGAAGGAAGAGGAAACGAAGTGAAACCAAGAAATAAGAAACACCACATATAAAAGGGAGAAATGGTACGCTCAAATATAGAATATTGTAAATAAACCCCAATAATTATCCACTAATGGAAATAAATATTATTGTAAATGAGATAATTTATATACCTGTTTTAAACAAAAACAGTAAAAAGTAACCTAGTAAAGAAAAGTACACTAATCCAAATATTAGAGTTAGAGATAGTGAAATATATAGCAAAATATCATTAATACTATGTATAATTTTATAATGAAAGAAATAGTAAGAAAGTGAGAAGGTGAGAAAGAGAAAGAGAAATAATTATAGGGATTACCCACTAAACAACACTTAATATAAACAGTGAAAAAGTGAAATAGTGAGTGTGTAAATACCCCAAAATAGTGAGTGTATCAGTGATAAACACCAATTAATTAAAGGTGAAAGTGATAAGTGGAAAAAGATATTATAAATAATAAAAAGGTAGTAATAGATAAGAAAACACTTAGTAAGTCATTGATGAACCAATAAATGATTTAAGAGTGAGCTTGTAGAAAATTATATAATTAAGGATAATTAGAAATAGTATTTAAAGTAGAGATAAGGAAAGGATATAATGTTATTTAGGGAGAAAGCCCATGTAAAAACAGTTTGTGTTAACATGGAATGGAGAAAAGAAGTAGTAATGAATTAAGAATGTAAGTACATAATTAAAAAACACCCTATGTTTGAAGGGAAAAAAAGTTTAATAAGTTTGAAGGAAGTGATGATAATTCTCACTCAAAATAATAGAAAAAGGATGAAATGAATGTTAAACCAACAGTAACTAATAACTTGAAAACAATTGTTTGTTTTAATTTTATGAATAGGATATGGCTGAAGGAAGCTTTCAGTCCATAGGCCTAATTGTTATGTTTTAAATATTAAGATATAGAAAATAATCTTGACATGTAATCAGAACACAAACAGACTCAAAACACAACACAACCAATTATAATAGCAAAATAAAGCTCATTAGGCTGAAATGAAATGTAATTTAAATGAAATAAGTAAAATACCATAATGGCTACTTAGGCCTATGAACATGCCTAACTGTCAGAAACACACAAATACAAATTGTAACAAATTAACAGGGAAATTTACAAATCTAAGGCAAGTAACTAGCCAGTAATTATGTATAAACCATTTTAAAAGAAAAATATTACTATAAGAGATTAAATTAAAAGAAATATGTAATTATCAAATGTCAACATAATTAGACAAAAGTTAATATATAATAGAACATGACCTTATGAGGTATTGTTTTAATCTTTGAAAGGAAATAAACACAATAGTGATAATATTTATTACCCAGAAGGAAAGACAGAAGAATAAAATCAATCAGAAAATATATACTAAATTTGAATAAAAATTTCAAATATAATAACAGTGCTTTTAATCTCGGCCTTAACCAATCAAAGGGTTTCTGTTACCATGGAACCGGGCCGTTGGTTACTAATTTTCCGTTAAATTGACTTACTTGGAAAAATGACGCTTAAGTAAGAGGTACGCAAGATTGAGATGACCGAAATTTTATTTTAAAAAGTTTGAAAAACATTCAGAAGTCGGCAACATTAACCAGCGAAGAGGAGATGAAGAGTTTCAACTATTAACAGATGTCCAGGAACCAAATAAACAAAATCAAATAGCAGAAATTCCCAAGACAAATTAGAAGAAGATGCCAGCAGCCTAAGTCACCCCAAAATTGATGAATTTCCATTACCCCAGAACAACGACACATCGTATCCTTCCGAACTGATAAGTATCAATTAAATACAATAATCCCCGGAATAAAAGCACTTTAAATATTTCTCACATCAATCAAAAAATTCTCACTATTAAGCAAATTTAATTTTCTTTCAAGGATTTCTTTTATGTTTTCTTTATAATCCAAAGAACTCCAGATTTTGGGTGAGTTAATATATAGTGTACAAACAGACGCCATGTCGGCCTCAGTATAACTCATTTCAAAATCAATTTCGTCAGCCTAGAGATTTATGTTTCATGTTTTAAGCCGGAGCAGTTTTATTGAAAACTAATTTTAGAATATTTTTGTCACATTGATAAATGACCAAATCACAATTAAAATTACAGTACAGAGTATTACCATTGTTTTATTTCATAGGTAGATGTATAATATATGTGTGTGTTAGCAATTTCACTGAGCAGACGACTAGCGCTCTTGCCAAGTGGGCAATACAGTAAGCTATACGGAGGCGGGAAGCATTTGAACGCTGATAACTCCAATCTAACTTGTTAATTATCAAATTTAATTGTTTTAAAATAAACAATTTGGCGCCAACCGGGACTCGCAACCCCTATGAAATTACAGGTAGGTTGTACTGATAATTGTTACCACGCTACGGACTTCGGTAGCGACAACTATAAATGTAACTACAGGTGTGAGACGAACACACCACACTAACACTGAATACACAAAAAAACAGGTGTACACGTCTTACAGATACGACGACAACGAGTGGTTACAATATATATATTGTAACACAACAGAAATGCTAGCATTCATGTTACATAAAAACAAGGTTAACAGAATAATAAACAAGTCAATATCTGACCCCATGATAGAACAAAGATCTAATAATTATATTTATAATCATAGATAAAGGTAAATAAGGATGCAAGGTAGTATTAACAAGAATAAACGAACCTGTAAGTTAAATAATAGTTGATGATATATGTTTAGTGAAAAGCAGACAAAAAATGAAACAATAATTTACTAATAGCAAATAAGAATTTTGAGTTAAGAAGTATTATTTTGTGACAACAAATGTTATGATAAAGTTTATGTTATGTTATACCAAATATGTGTTGAGTTAATGAAAGATAATGAAACAAGATGTATTATTCAATGACTGTTGTAGAATGAAGTGTGAAGCAGCTAATTAACGTTAATAGATTTGAATTTTCTTATATGTGATCCATAGGTCAAGATAAAATTGTTATTAGATATGGAAAAAATAATTGTTTATGTAAATGTTAATAGTTAAGATTTAATTATATGTATGAATTTATGTAAAAGGGGCTATAGATGTGTACCAGTTATAGACACAGGTAGATCTGTTTACAATAAAAGGCCTAACAGCCAAAACCACTATATAACCACTCATAACATAAAGGTTAGGTACATCAATTAATAATAATTAATGAATACGATTTGAAGAGCTAGAAAAAACATTAAATTAATAATGATATATAATAAAATTTATACAAATTATGCTAATACCATAATGCCATGATATCGATTAATAACATATAATATCGAAAGTGGATTAAATATAAAAAAGGAAAAAAAAACCGGCTTATATAAAAAAACCAGCAGAATATGTGTAGAAAATAATAAACCAACTATCGGTAAAGTTATATTCCGATAGGATAGCAAATTGATAAAGAATAGACAAAAAATATATGAAATAAACACTATATTCAAAACATATGGAAGGAAGAAATTATGTGTTGCTAGGGACGACAGAAGAAGAGGAAGTTGTTGATTTGACAATAATTGCTTTGATGATCTGAATGTGATGAGATTAAAAAACCCAAGAATTATCTATTTAATCGGAATATTTTAAATTATCAGACACGATTATAAAACATAAAATCCTAATGACAATATTTATGACTATCACCAGTACAGTTTAACCCAAATAACACTACAGTATGAAATCACAATAGAGAATAAATAACTGGATTATACAAGGAAGAACTTGAACTGTCCCATATCCGAAGGGAATTGATGATATATTAAACCAAATGGAAAGAATTGACAGTATCACAATTAATAATATTCACTACACCAGAAGTTATAACCTTTCAAATACACGGAACAACACTAATTGCTTCAACTGAGAGAAGAACGTATTTGGATCCTGGCGTTGCAGAAGAAGCATCAATCGGGCTGTAAACCAATCCAAAGAGCTGTAATTCCGAAGTGGACAGGACAAGAATTCCATTTTATTAAACCGAAGAAAGAAAATCGTACGGCATAATTGTCCAGAACAGTAAAATTATCAATCAACCGCCTACACGATTTGCTTCGTTCTAGTCTGGTAAATTATTATTATATTAATCATACTAACTACACAACACTTCAAATTTATAAATCTTGCATTCTTATCTATGTATTTTTAATCTTCCCCACAGTTACAAGAACCTTCACACCCTGAATTAAATTAATTACAAATTAAAACACACTATATAACTAAATTTAAATAAAGGATCAGAATAATCAACAATCGATTCATGCAATCTATAGCCCAAGGTTAATTAGAACATATCTTATTCAATGTTAAAGAAGTAAACAAATAAAGAACCTTTATATATTTGCAAAATCTTGTTATTTGGAGTATGGTTTAATGAGCTGGGAATAAAAAAGTAACTGAATAAGTATAGAATAATTGGATAACATAAACATTGAAATAACCTATAAGTTTCGTCGAGCCGATACTACAGCGCTTATAGCGGAATTATCTGACACCAAAGAGAGAGCGTAAAAATACAAAATTAGAAATAATTCTCTTCAAGGTATAATAGGGTTGGATGAAATTGTAGAATAACGCATTAATTGTTTAAGTTTCAGGTACACTAACACTGATATTTCTTAGAGAGCTAAGTTAATATTAATTAATTACATCAATATATCCCACAACTCCAAATATCTCAGAAATTTAAATAATTAAAATAATTCAAAACACATGAGCATAGGTGTAGTAACAAATTGACAAACCCAACAGTGGGGTTTGAACCGTACATATCCGATATATAACAAATTGGTCAGCCCAACAGTGAGGCTGTAAGGAGAGGAAACCATTTCATTACAAATTGACGAACCCAACAGTGGGGCTCGAACCGTACGTATCCGATATATAACAAATTGACGCTCATAACGTGGGACCTAATTAGGTGACGCGAGAGAGTTATAACAAATTGACGCCGGCAAAGTTGGGGCGGAAATAACGAGAATCCCGCGACCGTAAGAGACAACGTAAGAGCCGAGGGTTGAATTATAACAAATTGGCGCTCAACTTGTGTAGGGCTTAAGTTAAGTAACTATAACTATACTAATATTACTTAACCAGAGCAGGCAACTGTGGGAGACTAGAAATGCAATAGAGAAAGATGATACAAAAGGAAACGAAAATGCAAGGACAAGAGAGACGATTAAGTTATGCGGAATGGACGACAGTACTATTTAAGAAATTCAGCAAAGAGATGGGATACATAGAAAAGAATACCAATGATCACGAAAGAGCGCAAATGAGTCGCGCGAATGCGTTGGGAACACCAGACGACAAAATGACATTGAGAGAGATTTATGATGAATTGTGTGAATTAGATGCCAGGTGTAATAAGGAAAAGACTATTGGGACGACTAACGAAAAAGACGAGAACAAGGTGGAAAGAATGACGGAAGAAGATTGGGAAAGATGGGACGATAATGAAGAACAAATGAAAACCGAAAGAACAGGAGTATACGCCCAGGTGACAGAACAATATACTCAGGAAGATTATGAACAATGGAAAAGAGAAATAAGACCACCGGAAAACCCAATACAAACAGAAAACAAAGAATTAAGGGAATGGATCAGGGTGATGTTTGAACTATCCCGAGAAGATATGTGTCCATGGAGGAAGAAACACAATCAAATAGATGAATTTATAGAAATGCCAAATAATAAAAAGCTAGAACAATCCAGTGTACAAAAAGAAGTAAAAATAGTCAAAGTGAAGCAACAGAAGAAAATACCAGATCAATCCAACAAAAAGGAAGACATGAGTATGCGGGAGCTGTTGAGGATTATAATGGAAAGCAATAGACAAAGGAATGAGGAAATTAAGGAAACCTTAAGGGAACAATTTAGGAAACAGGGGGAACTATTTAAAAAACAGGAGGAAAAATTAAAGAGTTTCAGGAAAACCATGGATGAAGGTTTCAAAAAGGTAGCGGAAACAATGGATAGGTGTGTAAAGAATATGAATAAAACACTAGAAACCACTCCTGAAGGTAGAAAGGAAACCGAAATTAGAGAAGATCAAAATGCAGTGCTCTCTGAAAATAAGAATAGAAAGGACGAGGAGAAGATACAAACTAGGGAAGAGAATAACCAGAAAATAAGAAAAACATGCAGAAAGAACATAGTCAGTACCAAAGAAGAAATGGAGATGAGGAAAGGTGGATTAATTAGTGCGTTTAACATCCCAATTAATGAACGAAGGGAGTTATGTAAAGGTATGGAATATAGGAGAAACTTTATGAAAATAACCCACCATAGAGCAATCACCAAAACCTTAAATAAATTTAAATATTATTTGAAAATATCAACGATTAGAGAATATTTGACCAAGTCAATTATATCGTTAATACGGAAAATACCCGTAAAACATTTGGTAAATAGTACCGATATCCAAGGAAATGGAAAGATAGGGTATACAAGTAATTATGCTAGAATAGAGGAGATACAATACCTGATAATTCAAAGGGAGCTAAATATAACTGAATACCCTGAATTAAATGAAGACTTTGCAACAGCCGAGTTACAGTACTGGCTTTGTATCATGCACAAGAGATATGTAAAAAGTGTAGAAATTGGTATGAATACTGCAGTAATCCGGACAACGGGTGCAGTCGAATTAATGGACCATGGTTAGAAAAAGAAGCAGTCAACCAGAAAAATGGGACTGATTTACTGAGAACTGACCAGGCAACCAATTGGAAAGAATACGAAAATATAATGAATAAATTCTAAAATATAATAAGAACAACTTATTACCAGTGTTGAAGAGAAAATACTTGAAATTTAAAAAGAATTTGAGTTGAATACTACCACTAAATTCTAAAATACAATAAGAACAACTTATTATCGATTTGAAGAAAGAAAAAAAACACTTGTAAATAAAAGAAAATTTGTTGAACCATAAAATAAATAGAAAAAAAAAATGTGTGTCATTCAAGATGAAGTAAGTCTGAATTAAAATATAGTTATGAAGAAAGTATTAAGAAGTGTGAATAATGAATAATGAAACCCCAAGATTACAGAAGAAAGCGAGAATTATTATTAAATGTTTATAAAGAAATAGTGTGAATAATGAATAATGAAACCCCAAGATTACAGAAGAAAGCGAGAATTATTATTAAATGTTTATAAAGAAATAGTGTGAATAATGAATAATGAAACACCAAGATTACAGAAGAAAGCGAGAATTATTATTAAATGTTTATAAAGAAATAGGGTGAATAATGAATAATGAAACCACAAGATTACAGAAGAAAGCGAGAATTATTATTAAATGTTTATAAAGAAATAGTGTGAATAATGAATAATGAAACCCCAAGATTACAGAAGAAAGCGAGAATTATTATTAAATGTCTATAAAGAAATAGTGTGAATAATGAATAATGAAACCCCAAGATTACAGAAGAAAGCGAGAATTATTATTAAATGTTTATAAAGAAATAGTGTGAATAATGAATAATGAAACCCCAAGATTACAGAAGAAAGCGAGAATTATTATTAAATGTTTATAAAGAAATAGTATGAATAATGAATAATGAAACCCCAAGATTACAGAAGAAAGCGAGAATTATTATTAAATGTTTATAAAGAAATAGTATGAATAATGAATAATGAAACCCCAAGATTACAGAAGAAAGCGAGAATTATTATTAAATGTTTATAAAGAAATAGGGTGAATAATGAATAATGAAACCACAAGATTACAGAAGAAAGCGAGAATTATTATTAAATGTCTATAAAGAAATAGTGTGAATAATGAATAATGAAACCCCAAGATTACAGAAGAAAGCGAGAATTATTATTAAATGTTTATAAAGAAATAGTGTGAATAATGAATAATGAAACCCCAAGATTACAGAAGAAAGCGAGAATTATTATTAAATGTTTATAAAGAAATAGTGTGAATAATGAATAACAAATCCCAAGATTACAGAAGAAAGCGAGAATTATTATTAAATGTTTATAAAGAAATAGTGTGAATAATGAATAATGAAACCCCAAGATAAAAGTTTTTACCTCAAATCTACATATGCAAAATAAAGAAAGAAAAAAAAATCATATGACCTAAAATACATACTACATTGCCAAATGATGGAAACAACTTCAGTAAACGATTGAATGTAACCAAGGTAATGTTAAAGAAGACAAGAAAGAAAGAGTAGTTATGAACATAATTCATTGAAAAATAAACAGCCAGAATAATGAAATACGATAAAAAGAAGAGTAGTTGGGCTAAGGAATATATTTAGTCAGAAATACAGTTATAATGATCATCACACAACAACTATTTAGAAAATATTGAGATCAGAGAAAAAACAAATGAAGAAGATACTTAGCTTACAATCACAACAAAAATGAAAACAAAAATGATTACAAATGATAACTGTCAAATTCAATATCAAGGAATGTTTAAGGAACTAAAATGGAATCACAAAATATGAAGGATAGTAATGAAGAAATATAAAAGCAACAAAGAAAAAAAAATTTTTTCCCAAATATTTATTATTAAATAATTAAAGAGATTATTAGGAGATTATTATATTTTATAGCTGACTGTAGATGAATTCCAGCAGTACTACATTAAGATGTGGTGTGGCAGCAGAGTATGAAGCCAAACAGTGCCTCTCTGAACTGTACCAACACATGTATTAGGGATTGTTAGGGAAATTAAATATTTAAGGAATATCAGAATAGTTGCAAGAATAACTTCAGTTTCCAAAAGAGTAGGACGAAGAAAACAGAAAGAAATGAGTTGACAGAAGAATAATTGAGAAATACAGTGATTATAGTAATTATAAGTAGAAGAGATGTGAAACTAATGTATCATTGAATATTGTAGCCAACTATCAACAAATAATGTTTACAGAAATTAAAAATGATCAAGAATGTTAATAAGAATGATGAAATGTTATTAAATAAAAAAAAAGTATTAATACTAGTCTAATGAAGTTACATTAAAAATCCCATCGTCAACCATTAACAATGAAATGAAGAAAAGGCATGTGAAAAGACAAGTTTATTTGACCTAAACTTCATTCAGGTAAACTAAACTTTTTTAGGAGGGGAAGCATATGTAATGCAACAGAAATGCTAGCATTCATGTTACATAAAAACAAGGTTAACAGAATAATAAACAAGTCAATATCTGACCCCATGATAGAACAAAGATCTAATAATTATATTTATAATCATAGATAAAGGTAAATAAGGATGCAAGGTAGTATTAACAAGAATAAACGAACCTGTAAGTTAAATAATAGTTGATGATATATGTTTAGTGAAAAGCAGACAAAAAATGAAACAATAATTTACTAATAGCAAATAAGAATTTTGAGTTAAGAAGTATTATTTTGTGACAACAAATGTTATGATAAAGTTTATGTTATGTTATACCAAATATGTGTTGAGTTAATGAAAGATAATGAAACAAGATGTATTATTCAATGACTGTTGTAGAATGAAGTGTGAAGCAGCTAATTAACGTTAATAGATTTGAATTTTCTTATATGTGATCCATAGGTCAAGATAAAATTGTTATTAGATATGGAAAAAATAATTGTTTATGTAAATGTTAATAGTTAAGATTTAATTATATGTATGAATTTATGTAAAAGGGGCTATAGATGTGTACCAGTTATAGACACAGGTAGATCTGTTTACAATAAAAGGCCTAACAGCCAAAACCACTATATAACCACTCATAACATAAAGGTTAGGTACATCAATTAATAATAATTAATGAATACGATTTGAAGAGCTAGAAAAAACATTAAATTAATAATGATATATAATAAAATTTATACAAATTATGCTAATACCATAATGCCATGATATCGATTAATAACATATAATATCGAAAGTGGATTAAATATAAAAAAGGAAAAAAAAACCGGCTTATATAAAAAAACCAGCAGAATATGTGTAGAAAATAATAAACCAACTATCGGTAAAGTTATATTCCGATAGGATAGCAAATTGATAAAGAATAGACAAAAAATATATGAAATAAACACTATATTCAAAACATATGGAAGGAAGAAATTATGTGTTGCTAGGGACGACAGAAGAAGAGGAAGTTGTTGATTTGACAATAATTGCTTTGATGATCTGAATGTGATGAGATTAAAAAACCCAAGAATTATCTATTTAATCGGAATATTTTAAATTATCAGACACGATTATAAAACATAAAATCCTAATGACAATATTTATGACTATCACCAGTACAGTTTAACCCAAATAACACTACAGTATGAAATCACAATAGAGAATAAATAACTGGATTATACAAGGAAGAACTTGAACTGTCCCATATCCGAAGGGAATTGATGATATATTAAACCAAATGGAAAGAATTGACAGTATCACAATTAATAATATTCACTACACCAGAAGTTATAACCTTTCAAATACACGGAACAACACTAATTGCTTCAACTGAGAGAAGAACGTATTTGGATCCTGGCGTTGCAGAAGAAGCATCAATCGGGCTGTAAACCAATCCAAAGAGCTGTAATTCCGAAGTGGACAGGACAAGAATTCCATTTTATTAAACCGAAGAAAGAAAATCGTACGGCATAATTGTCCAGAACAGTAAAATTATCAATCAACCGCCTACACGATTTGCTTCGTTCTAGTCTGGTAAATTATTATTATATTAATCATACTAACTACACAACACTTCAAATTTATAAATCTTGCATTCTTATCTATGTATTTTTAATCTTCCCCACAGTTACAAGAACCTTCACACCCTGAATTAAATTAATTACAAATTAAAACACACTATATAACTAAATTTAAATAAAGGATCAGAATAATCAACAATCGATTCATGCAATCTATAGCCCAAGGTTAATTAGAACATATCTTATTCAATGTTAAAGAAGTAAACAAATAAAGAACCTTTATATATTTGCAAAATCTTGTTATTTGGAGTATGGTTTAATGAGCTGGGAATAAAAAAGTAACTGAATAAGTATAGAATAATTGGATAACATAAACATTGAAATAACCTATAAGTTTCGTCGAGCCGATACTACAGCGCTTATAGCGGAATTATCTGACACCAAAGAGAGAGCGTAAAAATACAAAATTAGAAATAATTCTCTTCAAGGTATAATAGGGTTGGATGAAATTGTAGAATAACGCATTAATTGTTTAAGTTTCAGGTACACTAACACTGATATTTCTTAGAGAGCTAAGTTAATATTAATTAATTACATCAATATATCCCACAACTCCAAATATCTCAGAAATTTAAATAATTAAAATAATTCAAAACACATGGGCATAGGTGTAGTAACAAATTGACAAACCCAACAGTGGGGTTTGAACCATACATATCCGATATATAACAAATTGGTCAGCCCAACAGTGAGGCTGTAAGGAGAGGAAACCATTTCATTACAATATATATATATATATATATATATTGTAACGTAACAAAGTTAAGGTTCCCGACGTTACATAAAAAAATTTGTCAAAATAACTGAAACAATGCCCAAGGTATGCCATAATTAAGTACAAGAGGGCCAATCTCACCTAAAAAATATATTGATGATATGTAGTAAGGTTACTAGGTAATAAAATATTGAAAGTGTACCTAAATATAATATATGTAATGAGCAGTGTAAGATGTAAACTATAAACACTGTGTCTAATGGGATGAGTTTGAATATAATAGACTGTTCAATTAATATTTAATGTTTTATAAAATGTACTTGTTGTTGTACTTTATCATGATATTGTGTTTACATGATATTTATTTTGTGTTTTGAATGTAGTAAGTGCGGAGCCATTGCTTTAAGGAAGTACTAAGTAATGGGTACTCTTTTCATTCATGTTAAACTTGTATTTAAGTAATTAAATACAAGTATATTTATTATGTATGGTATTATGTTAAGTGTATTTACTTTAAATAATTAATGAAGATGTTTTAAAATAATATTTGTAAACTTGGCCAGGAAGACAATAAGTGTTAATAAGTTGTCAAGTGGTCATTATAATTATGTTAAAAACCAAGGAAGGGTTCAGTGATGAACTAAATAACAATAATGAATTGAAATCATGAAATTAAAATTGAAATAATGGGCCATAAGCCAGTGACTCTTTGTACAGTAGGTCAGGTAAGAAAAATTAAATTAAAAACAAAAAATTATAACACCTGTAATAAAACTAATAGGCCTAAACATTAGTATTTTGTAAAAGGAAATTAATACCTTTTAAAATAAGTCAATTAAGAAGAAAATGTAGTAAAATGTATACGGTTTAATAAGGCAGATTAAGTGAAAGTTTTATGTGATTTAGTGTAATTCCAAGCAGGGAGTATTTTATTAAATAAGTGTAAGAATATTTCCTAATTCTGGCTCTAGAATAACAAATATTATCAAATGACAGAAGAAGCAATGGTTGTTATTGCAACAAAATGCAGGAAATCTTGTTGATTTAGACATTCAATTGTTATATATAAACGAGGACAGTTCAGTAATTAAAAATCGCCAGAAAACCACAAAACCTCATGAATAAAATTATTACAAATCAACATTAAAATATAATCACTAATTAAAAAGACGGATTGGACGGCTTCCTAAACTATCACTTTGAGAATATAAACTACCTATCTACAAAATTCAAATCAAAAACCTTAAGAAAAATGAACTAAACTTACCACCAAATGAGTTATAAAAGAAACCATAAATAAATGCAGATAATCCAGACCGGGAGAAGTTGAATTGAATAAATACCATACAACAAAAATTAAAGAGCATTAAATTTACCTACTGAACCTCACTTTTGACTGCAGAGCAAGAACTTAATACTACACTAATTCCATCGGGACCTATTACCACCAGAAACGAAAAAATCAGTGAAGATCAAGAACTGAACTTTCCATTACATCCCGGGACACTAACAACAACTTTTATTGAGAAGCTGGAGTTGGAAATATTCGAGCCATTCTTTATCACTCGTAGAACTGACATCGTTAGTGGAACACAGCCTGAATGAGTATCTTGTAAACGCTTGGTAAAAACCTGCTTATGTTAATACTTTATATAATAAGATTTTAATTTAAATTGTAATACCTAGTAACCTCAATTTGCATTACCTGGCCTTACTAATAGTTAAAAGAATTACATGTACCCTGAGATAAGAGATAAACTGAAAATTATAATTAAATTGTAACATAAACCACGAGTTCAAGAACAAATCGATTCGGTATTGTATGATCGATATGATGCTTTAATAACCGAAGAAAGCAACTGTTGGAAATTTTAAATAATATAAAATAAAGAATCCTTCTTGTATTTGACGAGTCTGTGTTATTGTAGAATAGTTATTGTATTTCGAATAGGGTGTAATTTACAGGGAAAGAAAGTGATAAAAGCGTCAAGTGGAACAACTTAACCTATAAGAACGGGTCATTCGCTAATGACAGCGCTCGATTGCAGACAACTCTGAATACGGTAGAATAGAGAACTAACTTACTCTCTTCACACTCCGCTCTTTTCAAATTAGATAACACATAGTGACTAGGGTTGGAGAAAAATACTGAATTATTCATTATAATAACCATAATATAGCGTTTTCCCTGGTAAAACACTTGATAACTAATTAACACAGGTCTATAATCAACAACCGAATAATATCCGCAACATAATAAATATTTTTCCTTATAAATAGATTGAATTTGTTAATTTAAAATTTTTAAATTAACTATAAACCCGCAACAGTAATTAAATAAGTAACACAGCTTATAAACAGATTGAATTGGTAACAAATTGACGTCAACAACGTGGGGCTTAACGTTGATACACGGGAGTCGCATATAAAGAAATAAACCAGAATAATTTGTTGTAACAAATTGCCGCATTCAACGTGGGGCTGAATTAATGATAAACCCGTAACGGTGTTACACTAGACACACAATACTACAGATCATAATTTGTTGTAACAAATTGGCGCTCAACGAGTGGGCTTTAGTTAAGTAAAAAATCAACTATATCGCTATTACTTAACTGGAGCAGGCAACTATTAGAGGCACAGGAATGCATACGAGAGGTGTTTCTAAAAGGATGGCGAAAGACCAAGAAACGGAAGAAGATAGACGGGAGGAAGAAGCAGAAATAGTTACAGACGTTGAAAAGGAACAACAGGCGGGTGATAAAGATGAAGCTAGAGGTGATATGGATTTAATAAAACTATGGGAATTAATTAAAGAAGATTCCAAGAAACAGAAGGAAGCCAATAATGAAAATTTTAAACGAATGGAGGAAAACTCAAGGAAACAAAACGAGGCTTTAAGCGAAAATTTAATAAAACAAATGGAGGAAAGATTTGCCAGAATAAAGAGGAAACTAATGAAAATTTTAGGAAACAAAATGAGAACAACCGACTAATCAATGAAAAAATAGACAGTATTAAAGGAAGTACTAGTGAAACCTTAAGACAAACTATAAATGAACAATTGAAGGCCGATTTTAGACAAATAAATGAGAAAATCGACAGTTCCAATGGAAGTACTAGAGAAGAGTTTAGAAAATTACATGAGAAAATAGATAGTATAAATGGAAGGATAGACAAAATTAACGATAATACGGAGGAGAAGATAAAAAATATTAACGAAACAATCAGTCAAAGGGTCGACCAAACAAGAGAGGAACTTATAGGGTTCAAGGAAGAGGTGACTACCCGAGTAAATAACATAGAAATTAATAACAAAATTAGTGTAACGGAGGTACAAATGTAAAGACAAGAAAAATTTGACGAGGTACCAATTCACATAACTGGAAGAATAGAACAGGTTCACAATGAAATGAAGACAATGAAAATAAGACAAACGCGTAAAAGGAAATTAATAAATACACGGGAAGGATTGGAGATGATTAAAGGGGGATTAGTTAAGCTGCATAATATACCAATTATGGAACCAAAAGAAGTAAGGCAATTAAGAAACTCTAAACGAACCACAACTGAATTCCTAGATAGATTAGACGGACCAAAAAAGCCAAAACTAACCGAGGAGCATGGAGGACTTCTGGAGATTATGTATGAACTATTCTAACGATTAAGAAACAGTACGGAAGAATCAGTTCGAAGGACGATGGTAAACTTTAGCATAAATGAAAATTTTATAGCGATATGATGGAAGAACGAAATGAAAGTGAGATACGTCACAAGGACGGAAATAATTCTACACACTAGAGAAACCCAAACAATCAGTACAGAGGAAATAATGGACCACGGTTAAACAGATTCCAAACCAACCATTGGAGAAAAGGGACGGATTTTATGGATACAGAATCAAGCAAATCTAAGGAAAATAATGAGAAACTAATTAAAATATATTAAACTAACTACTAAATGAAATAAACTAATTACACGATACTTCAGAGGAATTATGTGGAATCAATTTAAAAAACCAAAAAATTCAAAAATAAGTAAGAACACCTTACTATATAATTCAGAAGAAATTATTTTAAACTAATAAACCTGAAAGAAGAGAAAGAAGGGTTAGAAATGAGTTAAATGAAGGAAGAATATGCCACACAATTTATGATAAGGAGGAGATTCAGTGTTTAATTGCAGAAGTAAATGGGAGTGAATTAAAGATAGTAAAATACGTATGCTAAAGAATAATTAATTGACAGCACGGAACTAAGAAGAATTTAAAATGAATATTGAACAGCTTTAACTAATATACTGGTGAATAATATGTAAATGGAACTACAGAACAACGAGATAAATAATTTAAGAAAAGTATTAGGATACCTCAGAAATAATAGTAATCATCCCTTGAATATAAGTTTGTAGCGAAGGAGCTACCTTATAGGTAATAATTATATGTATTGTGTTGTGATCGTGCAACGTTTATTTTTTTTTCTGGACAGAGATGAAGTTCCTCTGATCTCAGAAGATATAGTTAGGGAAACGGCAGAGTAATAGAAGCCAATAGTGCCCCACTGATTCCGTACCAGCTATGATATTAGGGAAAAATGTTAGGAAATACAGTATTTCAGGGATTACACAACAAGCGAGGTAATTAAATATAAATATGATAATAAGAAATGATAGTTGTCTTGATTATTCATCTCTTCTTTCATAGCACTAACACTTAACTAAAAATGAACTTTTTTCATGTGAAAAACTTACTATTTTATTGTACGCGTTTCGGCTTAGTATCCGCCTTCTTCGGATATTAAGCTGAAGAAGGCGGATACTAAGCCGAAACGCGTACAATAAAATAGTAAGTTTTTCACATGAAAAAAGTTCATTTTTAGTTAAGAAATGATAGCGTAAAAAGCTAGAAGAAGTTATGGGTTCCAGAGAAAAGGACAGGTCTACAACTGAGGGAGGTACCAGTAGAGAATTAATGACCAGATACACAATGAGTATCAACACAGCTTTCCGGTGCAATTAAAAGTTTAAAGAATAGAAAGAGAAAATAAACCCCAAAGAACCCATTGAATTGCGGATTAAAACAGAAACAATGAAAGACTGAAACCATTATAAGTTAATAATTTTATTAAATAAATATTCCAAAGTATGAAGAAACTATAAGTTTATTTTAATTAAACTTTATTCAGCCAAAATAAACTTCTTTCAGAGGGGGAGTATTATGTAACGTAAGAAAGTTAAGGTTCCCTACGTTACATAAAAAACTTTGTCAAAATAACTGAAACAATGCCCAAGGTATCCCATAATTAAGTACAAGAGGGCCAGTCTCACCTAAAAAATGTATTGATGATACCTAGTAAGGTTACTAGGTAATAAAATATTGAAAGTGTACCTAAATATAAAATATGTAATGAGCAGTGTAAGATGTAAACTATAAACACTGTGTCTAATGGGATGAGTTTACTGTGGATGAGTTTGAATATAATAGACTGTTCAATTAATATTTAATGTTTTATAAAATGTACTTGTTGTTGTACTTTATCATGATATTGTGTTTACATTTGTTTTGTATGTAGTAAGTGCGGAGCCATTGCTTTAAGGAAGTACTAAGTAATGGGTACTCTTTTCATTCATGTTAAACTTGTATTTAAGTAATTAAATACAAGTATATTTATTATGTATGGTATTATGTTAAGTGTATTTACTTTAAATAATTAATGAAGATGTTTTAAAATAATATTTGTAAACTTGGCCAGGAAGACAATAAGTGTTAATAAGTTGTCAAGTGGTCATTATAATTATGTTAAAAACCAAGGAAGGGTTCAATGATGAACTAAATAAAAATAATGAATTGAAATCATGAAATTAAAATTGAAATAATGGGCCATAAGCCAGTGACACTTTGTACAGTAGGTCAGGTAAAAAAAATTAAATTAAAAACAAAAAATTATAATTTTTTCTTTTATGAATTTGCTAACTGCTATAATTTTTTTATTGTTCGACTAAGCTTTTCGCCATTACTGACATCTTGAGGTCTTAAACAACCTGAAGAAGGTCTTAAACAACAAAGGCGTTGTTTAAGACCTGAAGATGTCAGTAATGAGGTTGTTTAAGACCTGAAGATGTCAGTAATGACAAAAAGCTTAGTCGAACAATAAAAAAAAAAAATTATAGCAGTTAGCAAATTCATAAAAGAAATAGTAAGGATGGCTGCTAATTTAAACAATACGAAGAAAAAATTATAACACCTGTAATAAAACTAATAGGCCTAAAAATTAGTATTTTGTAAAAGGAAATTAATACCTTTTAAAATAAGTCAATTAAGAAGAAAATGTAGTAAAATGTATACGGTTTAATAAGGCAGATTAAGTGACAGTTTTATGTGATTTAGTGTAATTCCAAGCAGGGAGTATTTTATTAAATAAGTGTAAGAATATTTCCTAATTCTGGCTCTAGGATAACAAATATTATCCAATGACAGAAGAAGCAAAGGTTGTTAGGGCAACAAAATGCAGGAAATCTTGTTGATTTAGACATTCAATTGTTATATATAAACGAGGACAGTTCAGTCATTAAAATCGCCAGAAAACCACAAAACCTCATGAATAAAATTATTAAAAATCAACATTAAAATATAATCACTAATTAAAAAGACGGATTGGACGGCTTCCTAAACTATCACTTTGAGAATATAAACTACCTATCTACAAAATTCAAATCAAAAACCTTAAGAAAAATGAATAAACTTACCACCAAATGAGTTATAAAAGAAACCATAAATAAATGCAGATAATCCAGACCGGGAGAAGTTGAATTGAATAAATACCATACAACAAAAATTAAAGAGAATTAAATTTACCTACTGAACCTCACTTTTGACTGCAGAGCAAGAACTTAATACTACACTAATTCCATCGGGACCTATGACCACCAGAAACGAAAAAATCAGTGAAGATCAAGAACTGAACTTTCCATTACATCCCGGGACACTAACAACAACTTTTATTGAGAAGCTGGAGTTGGAAATATTCGAGCCATTCTTCATCACTCGTAGAACTGACATCGTTAGTGGAACACAGCCTGAATGAGTATCTTGTAAACGCTTGGTAAAAACCTGCTTATGTTAATACTTTATATAATAAGATTTTAATTTAAATTGTAATACCTAGTAACCTCAATTTGCATTACCTGGCCTTACTAATAGTTAAAAGAATTACATGTACCCTGAGATAAGAGATAAACTGAAAATTATAATTAAATTGTAACATAAACCACGAGTTCAAGAACAAATCGATTCGGTATTGTATGATCGATATGATGCTTTAATAACTGAAGAAAGCAACTGTTGGAAATTTAAAATAATATAAAATAAAGAATCCTTCTTGTATTTGACGAGTCTGTGTTATTGTAGAATAGTTATTGTATTTCGAATAGGGTGTAATTTACAGGGAAAGAAAGTGATAAAAGCGTCAAGTGGAACAACTTAACCTATAAGAACGGGTCATTCGCTAATGACAGCGCTCGATTGCAGACAACTGGTGAATACGGGAGAATAGAGAACTAACTTACTCTCTTCACACTCCGCTCTTTTCAATTTACATAACACATAGTGACTAGGGTTGGACAAAAATACTGAATTATTCATTATAATAACCGTAATATAGCGTTTTCCCTGGTAAAACACTTGATAACTAATTAACACAGGTCTATAATCAACAACCGAATAATATCCACAACATAATAAATATTTTTCCTTATAAATAGATTGAATTTGTTAATTTAAAATTTTTAAATTAACTATAAACCCGCAACAGTAATTAAATAAGTAACACAGCTTATAAACAGATTGAATTGGTAACAAATTGACGTCAACAACGTGGGGCTTAACGTTGATACACGGGAGTCGCATATAAAGAAATAAACCAGAATAATTTGTTGTAACAAATTGCCGCATTCAACGTGGGGCTGAATTAACGATAAACCCGTAACGGTGTTACACTAGACACACAATACTACAGATCATAATTTGTTGTAACAAATTGGCACTCAACGAGTGGGCTTTAGTTAAGTAAAAAATCGACTATGTCGCTATTACTTAACTGGAGCAGGCAACTATTAGAGGCACAGGAATGCATACGAGAGGTGTTTCTAAAAGGATGGCGAAAGACCAAGAAACGGAAGAAGATAGACGGGAGGAAGAAGCAGAAATAGTTACAGACGTTGAAAAGGAACAACAGGCGGGTGATAAAGATGAAGCCAGAGGTGATATAGATTTAATAAAACTATGGGAATTAATTAAAGAAGATTCCAAGAAACAGAAGGAAGCCAATAATGAAAATTTTAAACGAATGGAGGAAAACTCAAGGAAACAAAACGAGGCTTTAAGCGAAAATTTAATAAAACAAATGGAGGAAAGATTTGACCAGAATAAAGAGGAAACTAATGAAAATTTTAGGAAACAAAATGAGAACAACCGACTAATCAATGAAAAAATGGACAGTATTAAAGGAAGTACTAGTGAAAACTTAAGACAAACTATAAATGAACAATTGAAGGCCGATTTTAGACAAATAAATGAGAAAATCGACAGTTCCAATGAAAGTACTAGAGAAGAGTTTAGAAAATTACATGAGAAAATAGATAGTATAAGTGGAAGGATAGACAAAATTAACGATAATACGGAGGAGAAGATAAAAAATATTAACGAAACAATCAGTTTGGTCGACCAAAAAAGAGAGGAACTTATAGGGTTCAAGGAAGAGGTGACTACCCGAATAAATAACATAGAAATTAATAACAAAATTAGTGTAACGGAGGTACAAATGTAAACACAAGAAAAATTTGACGAGGTACCAATTAACATAACTGGAAGAATAGAACGGGTTCACAATGAAATGAAGACAATGAAAATAAGACAAACGCGTAAAAGGAAATTAATAAATACACGGGAAGGATTGGAGATGATTAAAGGGGGATTAGTTAAGCTGCATAATATACCAATTTTGGAACCAAAAGAAGTAAGGCAATTAAGAAACTCTAAACGAACCACAATTGAATTCCTAGGTAGATTAGACGGACCAAAAAAGCCAAAACTAACCGAGGAGCATGGAGGACTTCTGGAGATTATGTATGAACCATTCGAACGATTAAGAAACAGTACGGAAGAATCAGTTCGAAGGACGATTGTAAACTTTAGCATAAATGAAAATTTTATAGCGATAAGATGGAAGAACGAAATGAAAGTGAGATACGTCACAAGGACGGAAATAATTCTACACACTAGAGAAATCCGAACAATCAGTACAGAGGAAATAATGGACCACGGTTAAACAGATTCCAAACCAACCATTGGAGAAAAGGGACGGATTTTATGGATACAGAATCAAGCAAATCAAAGGAAAATAATGAGAAACTAATTAAAATATATTAAACTAACTATTAAATGAAATAAACTAATTACACGATACTTCAGAGGAATAATGTGGAATCAATTTAAAAAACCAAAAAATTCAAAAATAAGTAAGAACACCTTACTATATAATTCAGAAGAAATTATTTTAAACTAATAAACCTGAAAGAAGAGAAAGAAGGGTTAGAAATGAGTTAAGTGAAGGAAGAATATGCCATACAATTTATGATAAGGAGGAGATTCAGTGTTTAATTGCAGAAGTAAATGGGAGTGAATTAAAAATAGTAAAATACGTATGCTAAAGAATAATTAATTGACAGCACGGAACTAAGAAGAATTTAAAATGAATATTGAACAGCTTTAACTAATATACTGGTGAATAATATGATAAATGGAACTACAGAACAACGAGATAAATAATTTAAGAAAAGTATTAGGATACCTCAGAAATAATAGTAATCATCCCTTGAATATAAGTTTGTAGCGAAGGAGCTACCTTATAGGTAATAATTATATGTATTGTGTTGTGAGGGGCCTAAATGGGGGAGTGATGCGTAATATATGGCCTGCATACAAGAGCTGGTCACTAGCCTCTCCTCTCCAACTCCAACTCTCACCTACAAGCGGTGGGCCCTGTTAAGTCGAGCAACCCATGCTAAGGTTGTGGTAACCAATCCCTTCGGCAGCTTGGGTCGGCGAGCCAACGAGAGATGGGGGTCTGGGCGAGGTGGCCCTGAGGTAATCAGGGACCCGGCTTACCAAGATGTAGTGTGTCGGCAGCAGGATGCATGGCGGGGTTGGCGGCGGAAGAACATAAAAATGTCAACGGCGGCGCCCATAGATCTAGTGAGCATGGTCTACTGCGGACGGGTGGATGAGACTCGTTAGCTCAGTGAAGGCAACTCATCTAAGAGACGGGAACTCTAAACATAAAACCCCTGGTCCTCCAGGTTGGGGGTTGGGCGCAGGGTTAACAACCCACCCCATAAAAAAAAGATTGTTATGAAACCAAGAGAAAAAGAAAAAGCCGGACGGATTAATGGAATTGGGACTGGATCGTGTAAAAAGGACAAAGATTTTAAACTTGCGACATGGAACTTGCGTTCCTTATACAGACCTGGAGCCTTGAAGATATTAATAGGAGAGGTTCTCAAATATAAGATAGATGTTTTGGCTATGCAGGAGATGAGGTGGACTGGTGCTGGAATCATGGATCGAAGGGACTACTCGGTGTATTACAGCTGTCAGAACCGGGACCATGTGCTTGGAACTGGCTTCTTGGTAAGCCGTAGAATGAAAGCAAATATCATCGATTTTAAACCCCTTACACCTAGAATGTGTAAAATAAGACTTAGGGGAATTTTCTTTAACTATACTATAATAAACGTGCATGCCCCAACTGATGATAAGCCTGAGGAGGAGAAAGATGATTTTTATGACTTGCTGGAGAATGCGTATGCTAGCAGCCCTAGACATGACATAAAAATAATCATAGGTGACTTAAATGCCAAAGTGGGAAGCAGCCATACCTGTAGTAATATAGGAAAGTATAGTTTACACTCTGAACACTCAGACAATGGTTTCCGACTATTGAACTTTGCAGTTGGTCAAAATATGATCATAGGAGGGACTTTCTTCGACCACAAAGACATACATAAGGGCACATGGATGTCTCCAGATGGGAGAACGGTCAATCAAATAGATCATGTCCTATTGGATGGCCGCCATAAGTCAGACTTACAAGACGTGAGAGTTTATAGAAGTGCCAACATGGACAGCGATCACTATCTCGTAGTTGCAAAACTGAGAGCTAGAATCTCCAATAATAGAAATGAAAAAGGAATAAAGACTGTTAGATACAATACAGAAATGCTAAAGGAAGAAGAAATAAAACGGAGGTTCGAGGAAGTTACTAATGAGAAAATTAGACAGTGGAGACTTGAATGCCGTGAGGAACAAGATATAGAAAACCACTGGCTTAATCTAAAAAACATGTTAGTGACCACGGGAGAAGAAATCGTTGGTTTGAAGAAGAGACATGGGCGAGATGAGTGGTTTGATAAGGAGTGTGAAGAGGCAACTGACTTCAAAAACAAGACATACAAATTTATGATCCAAAGGAAATGCACTAGGGCTGTTCAAGAGGAATACAGGAAGGCCAGGCGGAGGGAAAAGAAGATTCATAGAGGAAAAAAGAGGGAGTATATGATGAGACAGATGGAAAAGATAGAGGAATATAAGAGTAAAAGGCTGAGCCGAGATATGTACAGGAAGGTGAATGATATGAGACAGGAATTTCAGCCTAGAACAAATGCCTGTAGGGATAATAATGGTGGCCTTGTGAGTGATAATGCTGGCGTGATCAGGAGATGGACAGAACACTTCGAAGAGTTGCTAGGCTCAGTTGGGGAGGCTTCGATGGAGGCATCTGAGAATGAAGAGGAGGTAGGAGAATTCGAGGATGATAGAGAGGAGTTGGTGCCATCCTATGACGAGGTGTATGAAGCTCTAGAAAAGCTTAAAAATAACAAGGCAGCAGGTTCCGATGGTTTACCAGGGGAACTATTAAAGAGCGCAGGAGGAGATTTCATAAAGGAATTTGCCCATCTTATAGAGCGAATATGGCTGGAGGAGGTAATGCCTGATGAGTGGAACAATGGGGTGGTGTGTTTAATACATAAAAAGGGTGATCCGCTTATATCTAAAAATTATAGGGGCATCTCTCTACTTAATACAGCATATAAGGTATTGTCCAACATCATATTTTCTAGGCTGCTTCCCTACGCTGAGGAAAACATAAAAGAATATCAGTGTGGATTCACTAGGAATAGGTCAACAACAGACCAAATATTTACACTAAGGCAAATCCTGGAAAAAACGTTGGAATATGGAGTGCCCACTCACCATCTCTTTGTGGATTTCCAGTCGGCATATGATTCAATCAACCGGAAAATGCTATATAGAGCTATGAAGGAGTTGCATATACCATCTAAGTTGGTGCGTATGGTTGGAGTAGTTATGTCCAATTCTAAGTGCCAAATCAGAATACAATCAAATCTATCTAACTCCTTAAAAACATTGAATGGGTTGAAACAAGGAGATGCCTTAGCATGTCTGTTGTTCAACATAGCTCTAGAAAAGGTCATCAGGGATTCAGGAATTCAAACTAGCGGACACATATTTCACAAGGAGGTACAGCTTCTGGCCTATGCCGATGACATTGACGTCATAAGTAGGTCTGAATCTGGCTTAAAGGAAGCCTTTCAGGAACTGGAGTTGTCCGCTAAGGCTATGGGCTTGGTTATAAACCAAAGCAAAACCAAATATATGGTTGTAGGTGCCAATACTCGTACCCTGTCCCTGCGCATTAACGATTATGAATTTGAAAAGGTTCAGGGTTTTCCATATCTCGGGTCATATGTGGACTCTGGAAATGACTCCTCTAGAGATATTGAAAGACGAATATTATCTGCTAATAGGTGTTACTACGGACTGGTGAAACATTTTAAATCAAAATTAATAACTAAAGATACAAAAGCCTCCCTATACAAGACCTTGATTAGACCAGTCCTGATGTACGGCTCGGAATGCTGGGTGTTAAAAAAACTAGATGAGCAGAGACTATCCGTTTTTGAGAGGAGGGTACTGAGGAGAATCTATGGCCCTGTGAGGGAAAACAACATTTGGAGGCGACTGCATAATCGAGAGTTGTACGAAAGGTTTAAAGATCTTCCGATCGTGCAACTCATACAAATTAACAGATTGCGTTGGGCTGGTCATGTGCAGAGAATGGCGGAGGATAGAATCCCAAAAAGAGTGATGAATTATTTGCCGATGGGAAGGAGAAGGAGGGGAAGACCGCGTACAAGATGGCTGGACCAGGTTGGTAAGGAGGCAGTGAGGCTGGGTGCAGCAAACTGGTGGACATTGGCCGGGAGTAGAGACCAGTGGGGAAGATTTCTTTTGGAGGCCAGGGGCCGGACTGGGCTGTAGCGCCGAGGATGTATGTATGTATGTATGTATGTATTGTGTTGTGATCGTGCAACGTTTATTTTTTTTTCTGGACAGAGATGAAGTTCCTCTGATCTCAGAAGATATAGTTAGGGAAACGGCAGAGTAATGGAAGCCAATAGTGCCCCTCTGATTCCGTACCAGCTATGATATTAGGGAAAAATGTTAGGGAATATAGTATTTTAGGGATTATACAACAAGCGAGGTAATTAAATATAAATATGATAATAAGAAATGATAGCGTAAAAAGCTAGAAGAAGTTATGAGTTCCAGAGAAAAGGACAGGTCTACAACTGAGGGAGGTACCAGTAGAGAATTAATGACCAGATACACAATGAGTATCAACACAGTTTTCCGGTGCAATTAAAAGTTTAAAGAATATAAAGAGAAAATAATCCCCAAAGAACCCATTGAATTGCGGATTAAAACAGAAACAATGAAAGACTGAAACCATTATAAATTAATAATTTTATTAAATAAATATTCCAAAGTATGAAGAAACTATAAGTTTATTTTAACTAAACTTTATTCAGCCAAAATAAACTTCTTTCGGAGGGAGAGTATTATGTAACGTACCAAAGTTAAGGTTCCCGACGTTACATAAAAAACTTTGTCAAAATAACTGAAACAATGCCCAAGGTATGCCATAATTAAGTACAAGAGGGCCAATCTCACCTAAAAAAATGTATTGATGATACCTAGTAAGGTTACTAGGTAATAAAATATTGAAAGTGTACCTAAATATAAAATATGTAATGAGCAGTGTAAGATGTAAACTATAAACACTGTGTCTAATGGGATGAGTTTACTGTGGATGAGTTTGAATATAAGAGACTGTTCAATTAATATTTAATGTTTTATAAAATGTACTTGTTGTTGTACTTTATCATGATATTGTGTTTACATTTGTTTTGTATGTAGTAAGTGCGGAGCCATTGCTTTAAGGAAGTACTAAGTAATGGGTACTCTTTTCATTCATGTTAAACTTGTATTTAAGTAATTAAATACAAGTATATTTATTATGTATGGTATTATGTTAAGTGTATTTACTTTAAATAATTAATGAAGATGTTTTAAAATAATATTTGTAAACTTGGCCAGGAAGACAAAAAAGTGTTAATAAGTTGTCAAGTGGTCATTATAATTATGTTAAAAACCAAGGAAGGGTTCAATGATGAACTAAATAAAAATAATGAATTGAAATCATGAAATTAAAATTGAAATAATGGGCCATAAGCCAGTGACTCTTTGTACAGTAGGTCAGGTAAGAAAAATTAAATTAAAAACAAAAAATTATAACACCTGTAATAAAACTAATAGGCCTAAAAATTAGTATTTTGTAAAAGGAAATTAATACCTTTTAAAATAAGTCAATTAAGAAGAAAATGTAGTAAAATGTATACGGTTTAATGAGGCAGATTAAGTGAAAGTTTTATGTGATTTAGTGTAATTCCAAGCAGGGAGTATTTTATTAAATAAGTGTAAGAATATTTCCTAATTCTGGCTCTAGGATAACAAATATTATCAAATGACAGAAGAAGCAATGGTTTTAGGGCAACAAAATGCAGGAAATCTTGTTGATTTAGACATTCAATTGTTATATATAAACGAGGACAGTTCAGTAATTAAAAATCGCCAGAAAACCACAAAACCTCATGAATAAAATTATTACAAATCAACATTAAAATATAATCACTAATTAAAAAGACGGATTGGACGGCTTCCTAAACTATCACTTTGAGAATATAAACTACCTATCTACAAAATTCAAATCAAAAACCTTAAGAAAAATGAACTAAACTTACCACCAAATGAGTTATAAAAGAAACCATAAACAAAAATGCAGATAATCCAGACCGGGAGAAGTTGAATTGAATAAATACCATACTACAAAAATTAAAGAGAATTAAATTTACCTACTGAACCTCACTTTTGACTGCAGAGCAAGAACTTAATACTACACTAATTCCATCGGGACCTGTGACCACCAGAAACGAAAAAATCAGCGAAGATCAAGAACTGAACTTTCCATTACATCCCGGGACACTAACAACAACTTTTATTGAGAAGCTGGAGTTGGAAATATTCGAGCCATTCTTCATCACTCGTAGATCTGACATCGTTAGTGGAGCACAGCCTGAATGAGTATCTTGTAAACTCTTGGTAAAAACCTGCTTATGTTAATACTTTATATAATAAGATTTTAATTTAAATTGTAATACCTAGTAACCTCAATTTGCATTACCTGGCCTTACTAATAGTTAAAAGAATTACATGTACCCTGAGATAAGAGATAAACTGAAAATTATAATTAAATTGTAACATAAACCACGAGTTCAAGAACAAATCGATTCGGTATTGTATGATCGATATGATGCTTTAATAACCGAAGAAAGCAACTGTTGGAAATTTAAAATAATATAAAATAAAGAATCCTTCTTGTATTTGACGAGTCTGTGTTATTGTAGAATAGTTATTGTATTTCGAATAGGGTGTAATTTACAGGGAAAGAAAGTGATAAAAGCGTCAAGTGGAACAACTTAACCTATAAGAACGGGTCATTCGCTAATGACAGCGCTCGATTGCAGACAACTGGTGTATATGGGAGAATAGAGAACTAACTTACTCTCTTCACACTCCGCTCTTTTCAAATTAGATAACACATAGTGACTAGGGTTGGAGAAAAATACTGAATTATTCATTATAATAACCGTAATATAGCGTTTTTCCCTGGTAAAACACTTGATAACTAATTAACACAGGTCTATAATCAACAACCGAATAATATCCTCAACATAATAAATATTTTTCCTTATAAATAGATTGCATTTGTTAATTTAAAATTTTTAAATTAACTATAAACCTGCAACAGTAATTAAATAAGTAACACAGCTTATAAACAGATTGAATTGGTAACAAATGACGTCAACAACGTGGGGCTTAACGTAGATACACGGGAGTCGCATATAAAGAAATAAACCAGCATAATTTGTTGGAACAAATTGCCGCATTCAACGTGGGGCTGAATTAACGATAAACCCGTAACGGTGTTACACTAGACACACAATACTACAGATCATAATTTGTTGTAACAAATTGGCGCTCAACGAGTGGGCTTTAGTTAAGTAAAAAATCGACTATATCGCTATTACTTAACTGGAGCAGGCAACTATTAGAGGCACAGGAATGCATACGAGAGGAGTTTCTAAAAGGATGGCGAAAGACCAAGAAACGGAAGAAGATAGACGGGAGGAAGAAGCAGAAATAGTTACAGACGTTGAAAAGGAACAACAGGCGGGTGATAAAGATGAAGCCAGAGGTGATATGGATTTAATAAAACTATGGGAATTAATTAAAGAAGATTCCAAGAATCAGAAGGAAGCCAATAATGAAAATTTTAAATGAATGGAGGAAAACTCAAGGAAACAAAATGAGGCTTTAAGCGAAAATTTAATAAAATAAATGGAGGAAAGATTTGACCAGAATAAAGAGGAAACTAATGAAAATTTTAGGAAACAAAATGAGAACAACCGACTAATCAATGAAAAAATAGACAGTATTAAAGGAAGTACTAGTGAAACCTTAAGACAAACTATATATGAAAATAATGAACAATTGAAGGCCGATTTTAGACAAGTAATTGAGAAAATCGACAGTTCCAATGAAAGTACTAGAGAAGAGTTTAGAAAATTACATGAGAAAATAGATAGTATAAGTGGAAGGATAGACAAAATTAACGATAATACGGAGGACAAGATAAAAAATATTAACGAAACAATCAGTCAAAGGGTCGACCAAACAAGAGAGGAACTTATAGGGTTCAAGGAAGAGGTGACTACCCGAATAAATAACATAGTAATTAATAACAAAATTAGTGTAACGGAGGTACAAATGTAAACACAAGAAAAATTTGACGAGGTACCAATTAACATAACTGGAAGAATAGAACGGGTTCACAATGAAATGAAGACAATGAAAATAAGACAAACGCGTAAAAAGAAATTAATAAATACACGGGAAGGATTGGAGATGATTAAAGGGGGATTAGTTAAGCTGCATAATATACCAATTATGGAACCAAAAGAAGTAAGGCAATTAAGAAATTCTAAACGAACCACAATTGAATTCCTAGGTAGATTAGACGGACCAAAAAGCCAAAACTAACCGAGGAGCATGGAGGACTTCTGGAGATTATGTATGAACCATTCGAACAATTAAGAAACAGTACGGAAGAATCAGTTCGAAGGACGATGGTAAACTTTAGCATAAATGAAAATTTTATAGCGATAAGATGGAAGAACGAAATGAAAGTGAGATACGTCACAAGGACGGAAATAATTCTACACACTAGAGAAATCCGAACAATCAGTACAGAGGAAATAATGGACCACGGTTAAACAGATTCCAAACCAACCATTGGAGAAAAGGGACAGATTTTATGGATACAGAATCAAGCACATCAAAGGAAAATAATGAGAAACTAATTAAAATTTATTAAACTAACTATTAAATGAAATAAACTAATTACACGATACTTCAGAGGAATAATGTGGAATCAATTTAAAAAACCAAAAAATTCAAAAATAAGTAAGAACACCTTACTATATAATTCAGAAGAAATTATTTTACACTAATAAACCTGAAAGAAGAGAAAGAAGGGTTAGAAATGAGTTAAGTGAAGGAAGAATATGCCATACAATTTATGATAAGGAGGAGATTCAGTGTTTAATTGCAGAAGTAAATGGGAGTGAATTAAAAATAGTAAAATACGTATGCTAAAGAATAATTAATTGACAGCACGGAACTAAGAAGAATTTAAAATTAATATTGAACAGCTTTAACTAATATACTGGTGAATAATATGATAAATGGAACTACAGAACAACGAGATAAATAATTTAAGAAAAGTATTAGGATACCTCAGAAATAATAGTAATCATCCCTTGAATATAAGTTTGTAGCGAAGGAGCTACCTTATAGGTAATAATTATATGTATTGTGTTGTGATCGTGCAACGTTTTTTTTTTTTTCTGGACAGAGATGAATTCCTCTGATCTCAGAAGATATAGTTAGGGAAACGGCAGAGTAATGGAAGCCAATAGTGCCCCTCTGATTCCGTACCAGCTATGATATTAGGGAAAAATGTTAGGGAATATAGTATTTTAGGGATTATACAACAAGCGAGGTAATTAAATATAAATATGATAATAAGAAATGATAGCATAAAAAGCTAGAAGAAGTTATGAGTTCCAGAGAAAGGGACAGGTCTACAACTGAGGGAGGTACCAGTAGAGAATTAATGACCAGATACACAATGAGTATCAACACAGTTTTCCGGTGCAATTAAAAGCTTAAAGAATAGAAAGAGAAAATAAACCCCAAAGAAACCATTGAATTGCGGATTAAAACAGAAACAGTGAAAGACTGAAACCATTATAAATTAATAATTTTATTAAATAAATATTCCAAAGTATGAAGAAACTATAAGTTTATTTTAACTAAACTTTATTCAGCCAAAATAAACTTCTTTCGGAGGGAGAGTATTATGTAACATAACAAAGTTAAGGTTCCCGACGTTACATAAAAAACTTTGTCAAAATAACTGAAACAATGCCCAAGGTATGCCATAATTAAGTACAAGAGGGCCAATCTCACCTAAAAAAATGTATTGATGATACCTAGTAAGGTTACTAGGTAATAAAGTATTGAAAGTGTACCTAATTATAAAATATGTAATGAGCAGTGTAAGATGTAAACTATAAACACTGTGTCTAATGGGATGAGTTTACTGTGGATGAGTTTGAATATAATAGACTGTTCAATTAATATTTAATGTTTTATAAAATGTACTTGTTGTTGTACTTTATCATGATATTGTGTTTACATGATATTTATTTTGTGTTTTGTATGTAGTAAGTGCGGAGCCATTGCTTTAAGGAAGTACTAAGTAATGGGTACTCTTTTCATTCATGTTAAACTTGTATTTAAGTAATTAAATACAAGTATATTTATTATGTTAAGTGTATTTACTTTAAATAATTAATGAAGATGTTTTAAAATAATATTTGTAAACTTGGCCAGGAAGACAATAAGTGTTAATAAGTTGTCAAGTGGTCATTATAATTATGTTAAAAACCAAGGAAGGGTTCAATGATGAACTAAATAAAAATAATGAATTGAAATCATGAAATTAAAATTGAAATAATGGGCCATAAGCCAGTGACTCTTTGTACAGTAGGTCAGGTAAGAAAAATTAAATTAAAAACAAAAAATTATAACACCTGTAATAAAACTAATAGGCCTAAAAATTAGTATTTTGTAAAAGGAAATTAATACCTTTTAAAATAAGTCAATTAAGAAGAAAATGTATACGGTTTAATAAGGCAGATTAAGTGAAAGTTTTATGTGATTTAGTGTAATTCCAAGCAGGGAGTATTTTATTAAATAAGTGTAAGAATATTTCCTAATTCTGGCTCTAGGATAACAAATATTATCAAATGACAGAAGAAGCAATGGTTTTAGGGCAACAAAATGCAGGAAATCTTGTTGATTTAGACATTCAATTGTTATATATAAACGAGGACAGTTCAGTAATTAAAAATCGCCAGAAAACCACAAAACCTCATGAATAAAATTATTACAAATCAACATTAAAATATAATCACTAATTAAAAAGACGGATTGGACGGCTTCCTAAACTATCACTTTGAGAATATAAACTACCTATCTACAAAATTCAAATCAAAAACCTTAAGAAAAATGAACTAAACTTACCACCAAATGAGTTATAAAAGAAACCATAAACAAAAATGCAGATAATCCAGACCGGGAGAAGTTGAATTGAATAAATACCATACTACAAAAATTAAAGAGAATTAAATTTACCTACTGAACCTCACTTTTGACTGCAGAGCAAGAACTTAATACTACATTAATTCCATCGGGACCTGTGACCACCAGAAACGAAAAAATCAGCGAAGATCAAGAACTGAACTTTCCATTACATCCCGGGACACTAACAACAACTTTTATTGAGAAGCTGGAGTTGGAAATATTCGAGCCATTCTTCACCACTCGTAGATCTGACATCGTTAGTGGAGCACAGCCTGAATGAGTATCTTGTAAACGCTTGGTAAAAACCTGCTTATGTTAATACTTTATATAATAAGATTTTAATTTAAATTGTAATACCTAGTAACCTCAATTTGCATTACCTGGCCTTACTAATAGTTAAAAGAATTACATGTACCCTGAGATAAGAGATAAACTGAAAATTATAATTAAATTGTAACATAAACCACGAGTTCAAGAACAAATCGATTCGGTATTGTATGATCGATATGATGCTTTAATAACCGAAGAAAGCAACTGTTGGAAATTTAAAATAATATAAAATAAAGAATCCTTCTTGTATTTGACGAGTCTGTGTTATTGTAGAATAGTTATTGTATTTCGAATAGGGTGTAATTTACAGGGAAAGAAAGTGATAAAAGCGTCAAGTGGAACAACTTAACCTATAAGAACGGGTCATTCGCTAATGACAGCGCTCGATTGCAGACAACTGGTGAATATGGGAGAATAGAGAACTAACTTACTCTCTTCACACTCCGCTCTTTTCAAATTAGATAACACATAGTGACTAGGGTTGGAGAAAAATACTGAATTATTCATTATAATAACCGTAATATAGCGTTTTTCCCTGGTAAAACACTTGATAACTAATTAACACAGGTCTATAATCAACAACCGAATAATATCCACAACATAATAAATATTTTTCCTTATAAATAGATTGCATTTGTTAATTTAAAATTTTTAAATTAACTATAAACCTGCAACAGTAATTAAATAAGTAACACAGCTTATAAACAGATTGAATTGGTAACAAATGACGTCAACAACGTGGGGCTTAACGTAGATACACGGGAGTCGCATATAAAGAAATAAACCAGCATAATTTGTTGGAACAAATTGCCGCATTCAACATGGGGCTGAATTAACGATAAACCCGTAACGGTGTTACACTAGACACACAATACTACAGATCATAATTTGTTGTAACAAATTGGTGCTCAACGAGTGGGCTTTAGTTAAGTAAAAAATCGACTATATCGCTATTACTTAACTGGAGCAGGCAACTATTAGAGGCACAGGAATGCATACGAGAGGAGTTTCTAAAAGGATGGCGAAAGACCAAGAAACGGAAGAAGATAGACGGGAGGAAGAAGCAGAAATAGTTACAGACGTTGAAAAGGAACAACAGGCGGGTGATAAAGATGAAGCCAGAGGTGATATGGATTTAATAAAACTATGGGAATTAATTAAAGAAGATTCCAAGAAACAGAAGGAAGCCAATAATGAAAATTTTAAATGAATGGAGGAAAACTCAAGGAAACAAAATGAGGCTTTAAGCGAAAATTTAATAAAATAAATGGAGGAAAGATTTGACCAGAATAAAGAGGAAACTAATGAAAATTTTAGGAAACAAAATGAGAACAACCGACTAATCAATGAAAAAATAGACAGTATTAAAGGAAGTACTAGTGAAACCTTAAGACAAACTATATATGAAAATAATGAACAATTGAAGGCCGATTTTAGACAAGTAATTGAGAAAATCGACAGTTCCAATGAAAGTACTAGAGAAGAGTTTAGAAAATTACATGAGAAAATAGATAGTATAAATGGAAGGATAGACAAAATTAACGATAATACGGAGGAGAAGATAAAAGATATTAACGAAACAATCAGTCAAAGGGTCGACCAAACAAGAGAGGAACTTATAGGGTTTAAGGAAGAGGTGACTACCCGAATAAATAACATAGAAATTAATAACAAAATTAGTGTAACGGAGGTACAAATGTAAACACAAGAAAAATTTGACGAGGTACCAATTAACATAACTGGAAGAATAGAACGGGTTCACAATGAAATGAAGACAATGAAAATAAGAAAAACGCATAAAAGGAAATTAATAAATACACGGGAAGGTTTGGAGATGATTAAAAGGGGGATTGGTTAAGCTGCATAATATACCAATTACGGAACCAAAAGAAGTAAGGCAATTAAGAAACTCTAAACGAACCACAATTGAATTCCTAGATAGATAAGACGGACCAAAAAGCCAAAACTAACCGAGGAGCATGGAGGACTTCTGGAGATTATGTATGAACCATTCGAACGATTAAGAAACAGTACGGAAGAATCAGTTCGAAGGACGATGGTAAACTTTAGCATAAATGAAAATTTTATAGCGATAAGATGGAAGAACGAAATGAAAGTGAGATACGTCACAAGGACGGAAATAATTCTACACACTAGAGAAATCCGAACAATCAGTACAGAGGAAATAATGGACCACGGTTAAACAGATTCCAAACCAACCATTGGAGAAAAGGGACGGATTTTATGGATACAGAATCAAGCAAATCAAAGGAAAATAATGAGAAACTAATTAAAATATATTAAACTAACTATTAAATGAAATAAACTAATTACACGATACTTCAGAGGAATAATGTGGAATCAATTTAAAAAACCAAAAAATTCAAAAATAAGTAAGAACACCTTACTATACAATTCAGAAGAAATTATTTTAAACTAATAAACATGAAAGAAGAGAAAGAAGGGTTAGAAATGAGTTAAATGAAGGAAGAATATGCCATACAATTTATGATAAGGAGGAGATTCAGTGTTTAATTGCAGAAGTAAATGGGAGTGAATTAAAAATAGTAAAATACGTATGCTAAAGAATAATTAATTGACAGCACGGAACTAAGAAGAATTTAAAATGAATATTGAACAGCTTTAACTAATATACTGGTGAATAATATGATAAATGGAACTACAGAACAACGAGATAAATAATTTAAGAAAAGTATTAGGTTACCTCAGAAATAATAGTAATCATCCCTTGAATATAAGTTTGTAGCGAAGGAGCTACCTTATAGGTAATAATTATATGTATTGTGTTGTGATCGTGCAACGTTTATTTTTTTTCTGGACAGAGATGAAGTTCCACTGATCTCAGAAGATATAGTTAGGGAAACGGCAGAGTAATGGAAGCCAATAGTGCCCCTCTGATTCCGTACCAGCTATGATATTAGGGAAAAATGTTAGGGAATATAGTATTTTAGGGATTATACAACAAGCGAGGTAATTAAATATAAATATGATAATAAGAAATGATAGCGTAAAAAGCTAGAAGAAGTTATGAGTTCCAGAGAAAAGGACAGGTCTACAACTGAGGGAGGTACCAGTAGAGAATTAATGACCAGATACACAATGAGTATCAACACAGTTTTCCGGTGCAATTAAAAGTTTAAAGAATAGAAAGAGAAAATAAACCCCAAAGAACCCATTGAATTGCGGATTAAAACAAAAACAATGAAAGACTGAAACCATTATAAATTAATAATTTTATTAAATAAATATTCCAAAGTATGAAGAAACTGTAAGTTTATTTTAACTAAACTTTATTCAGCCAAAATAAACTTCTTTCGGAGGGAGAGTATTATGTAACGTACCAAAGTTAAGGTTCCCGACGTTACATAAAAAACTTTGTCAAAATAACTGAAACAATGCCCAAGGTATGCCATAATTAAGTACAAGAGGCCCAATCTCACCTAAAAAATGTATTGATGATACCTAGTAAGGTTACTAGGTAATAAAAATTGAAAGTGTACCTAAATATAAAATATGTAATGAGCAGTGTAAGATGTAAACTATAAACACTGTGTCTAATGGGATGAGTTTACTGTGGATGAGTTTGAATATAATAGACTGTTCAATTAGTATTTAATATTTTATAAAATGTACTTGTTGTTGTACTTTATCATGATATTGTGTTTACATGATATTTATTTTGTGTTTTGTATGTAGTAAGTGCGGAGCCATGCTTTAAGGAAGTACTAAGTAATGGGTACTCTTTTCATTCATGTTAAACTTGTATTTAAGTAATTAAATACAAGTATATTTATTATGTATGGTATTATGTTAAGTGTATTTACTTTAAATAATTAATGAAGATGTTTTAAAATAATATTTGTAAACTTGGCCAGGAAGACAATAAGTGTTAATAAGTTGGCAAGTGGTCATTATAATTATGTTAAAAACCAAGGAAGGGTTCAATGATGAACTAAATAAAAATAATGAATTGAAATCATGAAATTAAAATTGAAATAATGGGCCATAAGCCAGTGACTCTTTGTACAGTAGGTCAGGTAAGAAAAATTAAATTAAAAACAAAAAATTATAACACCTGTAATAAAACTAATAGGCCTAAAAATTAGTATTTTGTAAAGGGAAATTAATACCTTTTAAATTAAGTCAATTAAGAAGAAAATGTAGTAAAATGTATACGGTTTAATAAGGCAGATTAAGTGAAAGTTTTATGTGATTTAGTGTAATTCCAAGCAGGGAGTATTTTATTAAATAAGTGTAAGAATATTTCCTAATTCTGGCTCTAGGATAACAAATATTATCCAATGACAGAAGAAGCAATGGTTTTAGGGCAACAAAATGCAGGAAATCTTGTTGATTTAGACATTCAATTGTTATATATAAACGAGGACAGTTCAGTAATTAAAAATCGCCAGAAAACCACAAAACCTCATGAATAAAATTATTACAAATCAACATTAGAATATAATCACTAATTAAAAAGACGGATTGGACGGCTTCCTAAACTATCACTTTGAGAATATAAACTACCTATCTACAAAATTCAAATCAAAAACCTTAAGAAAAATGAACTAAACTTACCACCAAATGAGTTATAAAAGAAACCATAAATAAATGCAGATAGTCCAGACCGGGAGAAGTTGAATTGAATAAATACCATACAACAAAAATTAAAGAGAATTAAATTTACCTACTGAACCTCACTTTTGACTGCAGAGCAAGAACTTAATACTACACTAATTCCATCGGGACCTGTGACCACCAGAAACGAAAAAATCAGCGAAGATCAAGAACTGAACTTTCCATTACATCCCGGGACACTAACAACAACTTTTATTGAGAAGCTGGAGTTGGAAATATTCGAGCCATTCTTCATCACTCGTAGATCTGACATCGTTAGTGGAACACAGCCTGAATGAGTATCTTGTAAACGCTTGGTAAAAACCTGCTTATATTAATACTTTATATAATAAGATTTTAATTTAAATTGTAATACCTAGTAACCTCAATTTGCATTACCTGGCCTTACTAATAGTTAAAAGAATTACATGTACCCTGAGATAAGAGATAAACTGAAAATTATAATTAAATTGTAACATAAACCACGAGTTCAAGAACAAAT
The DNA here is from genome assembly GCA_034769895.1 of Magicicada septendecula. NCBI lineage: Eukaryota > Metazoa > Arthropoda > Insecta > Hemiptera > Cicadidae > Magicicada > Magicicada septendecula. The sequence goes on from CM068367.1 coordinate 827,210,907, forward strand.
CGATTCGGTATTGTATGATCGATATGATGCTTTAATAACCGAAGAAAGCAACTGTTGGAAATTTAAAATAATATAAAATAAAGAATCCTTCTTGTATTTGACGAGTCTGTGTTATTGTAGAATAGTTATTGTATTTCGAATAGGGTGTAATTTACAGGGAAAGAAAGTGATAAAAGCGTCAAGTGGAACAACTTAACCTATAAGAACGGGTCATTCGCTAATGACAGCGCTCGATTGCAGACAACTGGTGAATCCGGGAGAATAGAGAACTAACTTACTCTCTTCACACTCCGCTCTTTTCAATTTAGATAACTCATAGTGACTAGGGTTGGAGAAAAATACTGAATTATTCATTATAATAACCGTAATATAGCGTTTTTCCCTGGTAAAACACTTGATAACTAATTAACACAGGTCTATAATCAACAACCGAATAATATCCACAACATAATAAATATTTTTCTTATAAATAGATTGCATTTGTTAATTTAAAATTTTTAAATTAACTATAAACCTGCAACAGTAATTAAATAAGTAACACAGCTTATAAACAGATTGAATTGGTAACAAATTGACGTCAACAACATGGGGCTTAACGTTGATACACGGGAGTCACATATAAAGAAATAAACCAGAATAATTTGTAATTTGTTGTAACAAATTGCCGCATTCAACGTGGGGCTGAATTAACAATAAACCCGTAACGGTGTTACACTAGACACACAATACTACAGATCATAATTTGTTGGAGCAATATATATATATATATATATATATGCAGACCTAAAATTAAAAGAAAAAAACTGGATTTCAAAACCTTGAGATATATGTGAGTAAGATTTGGAGAAATCTGTAGAGTATCTTAATCTCAATGTTAGACAAAACACACATGGAATAAGATGAATAAAATTACCTCAGTTCTGAGAATGATGTAATAGCAAAAAAACACATTTGGACCAAGAATTCAAAACAAATACTAATACTGGGAGCATCCAGTTTGTTTGGATGGTGCGCTATATTTAAAAAGTAATTGTAACCATCTAGATGTTTTAAATATTTGCTTAACTGCAGATGACATTGCCATTGTAATTATTGCCAAAGATCTGGAAAAAATAGATCATTTGATGATTAATAGTCATATATCAATGTATTGGCCTATAATTGGGCGAATTCAAAACAGAGACAACTGTAATAATTGGCAGGAATTTTACCTTACATTTACTTTACAAGACTACACATCAGCCTTGCATCCACTATCTCAGTATGATGATTAACTTTAGGTTAAATTTTAAAAGTCATACTGTGCATTCTCACAATACGACTACAGTTTCTGTTACACCATTAGGAGAGAGCATAATGTCAGAGTCCCAAGACAAAGCAAAAAATTACTAATGGCTTTACCAATCCCATCTGTGTCATTCTACTGTGTTGCGATGTATTAAAGAATGAAGCAAATACAAAGAAGAAAGCTGTTATATATTGACTTAATGCCCTCAGAGTGACTGACCACTTATTTCACGACATGTTTAGGATATCATGTGCGCTTTTGAAGGACAATACTAATTTTATATAAATTATAGTCATCCAAAGATCTTGGCATCTAAGAAAATTGTAAGAAAATAAACTATAGGAACTGACATAATGGTAAATAGACCTGTCATTATATGCCAAGCCCATTAATGTGGAAAACCAATTGGAGAGTTTAAATTGCATTGCTCACAGCTCTATGGTGGTATGGATGCTTCTGCAATTACTTAGTAAGTCAGAAACAAGAAGGATTGAAACTGCCCATAATATCAGCAGTGTGTTATCTGACTATGTGGAATACATACTCTTACCTGCTCTATTTCACTGAGGGCCTTAGGAGAGTCAGCAACCACTTACTCTGATGAGTTCAGGGAATGTGTGCTGCATAGAATAGCTTTCTTATGATGCCAATTACAAGAATCTCTGGTTTGCACAATTGCTGCAGATCCAGCAAAAAGAATGTGCTCAGCTGGATAAACCTACTTAACTAGTCAACAGTCACAGACTGTTCAAGTACTTTCAGATTCACCAAAAGCTTTCAAAATGTAACAGTTTTGAACTGCAATAATGAAGATTCTAAAAATACAACTGATGAATGCGCGCTTGTGCATGCACACACATACAAAACATATATTGTAATGCTTCCATGTATATGTATGTGTGTATGTAGTTATTTTTTTTTGTGTATGTAGTAATTCCTTTTTTTTCATATGTTCTCTTTGCAACTTTTTTCCTTATTAATTCACTTCATTTATGAAATGGGGCTGTACATGTCTATTTTTTATAATGCATATTGTGTTAAATGTTAAGAAGTGGTTTGTGTCATTCAGTCTAATATGAAGATAAAACAGCTTTTGGTATGATATATCTATGTTTATAAAATTGTTATATTTATACTATAAAATACACACTTATCATTGTACATGTACGGTTGTGCTCCATGATCATGTATATTTATAAATACATGAATAAAAAAATAAGTGCAACTATTCTTTTTTTAAATGTAAGTAAATTTATGTTAAAGGAGTGTCTGCATCTAATTACATACAAACACAAATACAATATAAGTAGAATATATCCTCTTTTCAAATATAAATAAGTTTATGCATGTGTGTGTGTGTGTGTGTGTGTGTGTGTGTGTGTGAGAGAGAGAGAGAGAGAGAGAGAGAGAGAGAGAGAGAGAGAGAGAGAGAGAGAGAGAGAGAGAGAGAGAGAGAGAGAGAGAGAGAGAGAGAGATAGGATACAAGGGGAAACAATTTCTGTGATCTGTGAATATAATAAGCAGTATTGTGATACACAGTGTTAAGAAGATAGAAGAAACATGAGTGTGACTTAAATCTAAGAATAGAAAAATGAATAGCTATGCACAATTGTAGAGTTTGTGCTGTAATATAAATTGACATCTTTCCTGTGTTTGTCTCTAAGGATTACGTAAACATTATCCAAATACCCACGAAACACTTTGCTGACCCAGTCAAGACAAATTCCTTTATATAATTTTAATATCCTTCTCTGACTGATTTTTCCCTTCTCTAGTCTTGGTACTTTATTACAATCTATTTTTCATGTGTTATTCATACTGTTTGCATGCATGTGCACACATGTGTGTGTTTTTGTGTGTTGTGCACAGGTAAGATAGTTAGGTTAAGATACAGACTGAACTTTTTGTATTTAAATTTCCTTAAAATAAAAGTTACTGATTAGATAAAAATTGATAACCTAAAAGAATTCCATATACTATGGGACCAGGAATCCATGTGAATGCACTTAGAAGCACTTCTGTTAATCCAATAGCTACAGATTTGTCTTCTGGAGAAACAGATCTAGAAAATAAATCATGACATGAGTATATAGACTGTATGAGTAAATGTGGACCTACAGAATATATGAGATAGCTTCAAAAATTCCCTAGAAAAAAATTACTTAGGATAACTGAACATTAAACAATTTTACACTATTCTGTATTTCCTTTAAAATAATTCTTTGGGCAGTTATATACTTCTGACAACATTCATAAAGTTTTTGGAAACATTTCTGGAACTCATTCTTAAAAACCTGCTTCAAACTACTTCATCACTTTGCTAATCACAACATGACACCCATGCATCACGTTCATAGTTAATTTCAAGGAAATAAAGAGATAAAAATTGGCAGATGACAAATAATGAAAGTATGGTGGATGCTTGAGACAGATTGTCTTGTGTTGTGCAAGGTATTCTATGGATAGGATGGATCGATGTGTTGGTGCATTATCATGCAAAAAAAAAAATTTATTTTATTGTTACCTATTTTTTCAGGGTGTTTCCTTATGATTGCATTCTGTAGATGATGAAGGATATCAAGTGTTCATTTACTTGTTCACTGTTTGGCCTTGCAGAATTAATTCATGAGTAGACACTTTCCAGTATAAAAAAAGAATTTCTGCAAATCAAAAAATTTAGAATATAACTTTGTTTGCTCTTGTCCAAATGAAATTTCTGTCTCTGAGGAGATGAATGAATGATAAATAACTGATAGTTTGTCTTCACACACACACACACACACACACACACACTACATTTCATCTCCTGTAATTATATTTTTCAGAAAATCTGTATCCTGATCAACCATATGGTCTTCCGGCAAAATCACTTATTTATTTCTGATCTGCGGACAACATTTTTGAAACAATGTGTTGACAAACCTGATTCATATTGTTAAGAATACTGTAGCTACTTCACACTGATATTCCAGCTGCTAATGCTATTTCCTCAACAGATTTCTTTATGTTACTTTGAACACACAATGATTTTGTCATTTATTGTGGTAGATGGGCACCCAATAGGAATATCATCATCAACAACCAACCTACCAATAACATAACTGTCACAGAAACAATTGTACTACTCACATTTTTTAAATTTCCAATTCACCATTTTTTTTTTTAAGCAATGGTATTAACTTTTACAGCAATTTCCTAAACAAAACACATGATTTGATACTTGCATACTGTTCAGTGACAGACATTTTTAACTGTGACAATGTCACATGCACATTACAGAAATATACAGTTGTGCTGTTACTAAAGAGGGAACAATAATTTGGGAACCAACCAACAATATTCTAATGCACTGTAAACGTATGAAACAATATTTTCTCTGACACAATTATTATTTCCGACCCTTTTTGAAGCTACCTCATACTTGATTTTTATGAAACTAAAATTTATTGTAATCTTTTTAATTACCAACTTTATAGTACACCTATAAAAAAATAATATGACTTAACTATATTCTATATAAATTAAATTTAAAAATGAGATCTATTTTACAAAATTCAATTTTTCAAAACAGTTTTTGATAAAGTTACGCTTAACATGACTAAATTTTCTCAGGGGTTGTGATTTCTATTTTTGACAGAACTGATACCAGTTGTCTTTAAGAACACAAACTATGCTATTTTGGTTTTTACCAATTTATATTTGAGAGTCAGTGACCTAAACAGTCATTTGTATTGGATAAAATAAAGTAATCTATCAGACATGACATGTGATACTGTTTTTGTGTTGGTTGTTTTTGCACATCTTGAGACATATATGTCTCACATTCAGAATCTTATCACTCCTTTAGAGGATATTAAAATATTAAGATGCAGAAACCATACATAAATACCATTCATCACTTATATATAACACACATTCTTGAAATGTGAAGATGGGAGGAATATATTTCTTTTGAGGTTGTAGATGTGCATTGCAGCAATGTGACATGCTTACTCATAAGTATTGTGAAGATGTATTCTGAAATATGCAAATATGACCAACACAAAAATGAAATCACACGATAGATAAGTAATAATTTTCTGTTATTTTTATTCATTAAAGAAAAATATCAAGAGAATAACAAAAGAAAAAACAATTTAAGATGTTTACATAAATCTTTATGAAAAGAAACCAAGAAATGAAAACAGAGCAATATCCTAAACCATATCTAAGATCTATACTTATATTTCAAAGTCATCTAACTATTTTGAATGTACATTTCAAAGAGATGAAATACCAACAATTTTTACAAATCAAATAAGAACACATTAACTAGAAAAACATTATAATTAACTCATAAAGCATTCTCACAAAAACAGCTATTAATAATATACTTTATATCACACATGTTAGTTCCCTACTTAAGTACTGATGCATTTTCATAATTGATAAACCTAAGCAGAAAGAACTTCTTCGGCTTGATATGATAACAATGTATTTAATATCAATGTATATAATTTTTCTGATCACAGATTCTTTTGTGTTATTCAGAAAAATCTCAAAAACTTGACTGCAAACAAATTTTGTGTGACCTCAAAACAAATGTAATCATTACTATTACTATTATTAATTTATACACCAATGTTTTCATGTTTGGTTGTATATATTATAATGTACTACTGTTGAAACCATTCTTTATTAAGATTACATAAATTAAATCATTTTAGAATAAATTAAACCTATGGTGGAAAACAGAACTTGATGTGTCCAACATTAGTTTTTTAGAAGAGCAAAAATGAAGTGTACACTCCTGCAACATCAAGAAATAGTCGTGAGGAAGTCGCGGGACAGCGCGCATGCATGCGAGTACTCCGAACGATTCAGTTGTTATGTTTTATATTTTATTTAAAAGATTTTAATCATTTTAAATTATGACATAACCACAAAATGTGGTATACATTTACGTTTTTAAATTAATTTTGTATATCTGAAGATTGGATTTCATCCCGAAACGCGTCATTAGACGAAAAGAAGCTAGTGTCACTAAGGTGGACCAAAATAAGGTAATTTATTTATATCAAGAAATACTTGCTGAAGCTATTCTACTGATCTGTGTGAATATTGAAGTACCCTATTACAATGGTGTAAATGATATAAAGGTGTAACAACATACACCTGCACTAACCTTGGTTTTAAAAATTCTGAAATTAACAATAATTTTTTTTAAGGAAACTGTAGCATATTATGTTTTACAATTTGAGAATAACATTGTTAAGTGTAAACATGATACGTCAATTTGGTTCAAAGGTTTCTTATTCTTTTCAAAGATTGTAATGACTATGATTTTATAGTCAACACAGAAGCCTTTGTAACAAAATAAAATTGCTTTTTATTGATTCACACAAAACAAAGTAATAATAAAATATTAAATAAATATTAATATTTATTTAAAAGTGCACATTGTACATTTGAAAGTGAATTATGCATGCACTAAAAGATACACTTACAAAACAGAGTATTTTGAAAAATATATTGTACATTGTGTATACGGAATAGCATACAAAAGAAATGTACTCTGAATAGTGAATAACAATATGAATTCACCATTTTCAGAGTCAGAAATGTCTGTTTCTATTATCTAAAACTAGTTCATTGTTACAACTGTTGCACTACTTTGGTATTACTGTAAACAGGACCATTGTAGCTTCTGATGATATTGAGGTTCCCAGTGTTTACTGACTTTCTTCGTCCCTTCCTTTCTATGTCATGCACTAAATATCTGCCCTCTTCTTCCAAGCTATATTTGTAATTAATTATCCAAAGGTTGATCCAAATCAATCTACCATATGTCCAATCATCTCATTTTCTTACTGTTAGTGCCATTTCTGTAACCTGACTCTGATATTTACTTCTAACAGTCCATACAAAATTTTATTATTCACAAGACACCATTATTGGAAGTTTATTAATTTTTGTAGCTTTTTCAATCCTAGCATGTTCAATTACATATTCAAAGTGTCAATGGCCAGAAATAAACAATTTGTGGTAGGTTGTTTGCAGGTTTGCAAATCACTACATTCCTATTATGTATTCACAGTCTGGCTACAATACTAGTCATAGTACAGTAACAAACCAGGTGCTGTTTGGGTAAGTCATTGTCATTGTTACCTTCCTTCCATGGTAAAGACGCATATAAACTGTCCCAATTCTGTACCCGCACTACATTTTCAATTTTTTGAATATGCGATTGTATCAATATACTACGATAAAGATGTGTACTAATTGAAAATTATTCTATATCTTAGTGTAAAGCAAAAATACACGTTGTTTTCATTTGTGAAGTTAGGTAATGATGGTTTTCGGTTTTTAGCTAACTGTTTAAAGAAATAAAAGCCATGGCTTCGAAAAATATGGTATTCAATGTGACCACATAATTCTTGGAAGAGAGGAACATTAAAAATAAACACCATAATGTATTTTTAACAAAAACAACAAGTGAAAAATAAATACAATTATTTCTGAATAATAAGATTAAAACAAAACAAAAGCAACGTATTAACAAATGAAAACAAGATTTGTTATTTGCTAGGTGGTCAACATTATTTTGTGTTATTCAGAAAAAACTTCACTGCAAACAAATTTTGTGTGACCTCAAAACAAATGCAGACATGTATACTATCCCACTATCCTTGGAGTTGGTTGCTTTTCCAGTGATCTGGACAAAAACCGAGTATTAGTGGAAAATGAGTTCTGCTATAAAAAATTGAGACATGTATAGTAACAGGCAACGGATGTTACTTGGGCCACCCCGCCTTACTCTGAATTGTTTTTTTTTTACGTGGATTTCACAAAAAAGGAGTATTATTTTAAAGGTATATTGGTTTCCAGGTGTAATTTTAGTTTGCATATTAACCTAACAACACCAACATTGGTTTTACATTACTGCTAGAAACATTTTTCATAAAAAAATATGACAATAAAACACGATTGAATTATCAACACACTATTTTATGACATACAAAAATAAATTTTCATGATTTCTATTATCCAAATAAAATTATATGCATACCAATTACATATCGATGCAAATAATTGCATAATTGAAATATCGAAAATGAGTGTGTACAGTTACTGGGACAGTACCGGCTTACAACTTATTCTTGTTTTACTGTGACTATTTCTGGGAGGGCTGAGCCACAGATCACTTTCAACTTAGTTCACTACAACTAGAACTTAGTACTCACAGATCACTGCAACGTTAACTAACAGACTCTAATAGACTACTTGGCAGGTTAACTACTTTCTGATTTTCATTCTGTAAACATGCTCTATCCACTTTTTTCTTTCTTTTTTCTATTATTTATATAGTCATTTTTGAATTCTAGAAGCTTTTTCATAAACAATTTTTGATAGTGCTAAATTTAGTAATGATGAAAACAAATTAGTTAAGTGATTAATAATAAAAAAGATTGAAAGTAATAGTATCCGGCCTATTTGCCTATACCATAAGCATGTCACTGAAAATGTTAACAACAGATTTATTTTAATATTTTTAGGCGTGTAAACAAAATTCAAGGTATATTTCAAACCTGTACTGCCCACCATGTACCCTACATAATCTAAACCAGACATTAGCAAACGAAATCTACACGATCTAACAACTTTTCACAAATTAGAATCTGACAGAGCTGACGAATGTATCTTGCTGGCTTTTATATACAACAGTAGGTCAAATATAATAGACATTATTTTAATATTTATTGTTTTTAGCATGTTCAGCAGAAATCATTATAACCATGTAGGCAGTACCCCAGTCACCTGAGGTGCCATATTAAGTGGTGAAGTTAATATCATATTTCCATCATCATTTAATTAGTACATCAATCCAGAAAAATAACGGCAATTTAATTCTTGATATACTGTAGGCCTACTGGTATTTATACTTAATTTTTAAACTCATTCATAATACATGCACTTACGCACGCATTGATGGTTAATCATAATATTTTTTAAGGTTTTGAGACATAAAGATTGTTAAAATTATTTTATGTAACTCTGTTGATTTGTTTTCAAATACAAGGGGCAGCCAAAAATAAAATTTCTTATTCTGTAATGATTACAGATAACTTGCATTAGTACAAAATATTTATTTATATCAAATCATGTGTATACTACTTCTCTACATAGTCCCTAATATAAGACTACATCTACATTAGTCATGATGGAAGCAACTTAAAGGAAAGAAACGTATAAATGCCCTCTTTGTTGCTGTGAAGATTAAATGGAACACCATCTACCATACTAGAAGGAAGGTATTCCAATACCTGTCTCCTAAGCAGGTTTGTGAAGTTTTCAAGGACAGTATGGCTGCTCTCGGGTATATTATAAATTTATTTACTTCATTTTCACTGTGTACAGGTAGACAAATTGCCACTGAGCCAATTCCTTTCTGAGAGAATTAAAGAGCTTGGGAGCCTTAAATAATAAAATGATCAAAAATAGACTTGAGAAGAGGATTTTTCTTATTTTTCACAATTTGTTTGGTTTTAACATTAATTCTATTCTTAATTGTCATAGAAGAACTTTAAATATTATATTTAATTTTTTTACTCTTTAGTTGGCAGAAATGAAAAAATACTCTAAAAACAGGTTTCTGAATTTCTGGCTGTGGGTCACTATTCAAAATTTTCAATAAATTTGAGTGTAAAAAGTAACTGAAAATACATAAATATAAATACGTTTCAGACCTGCACAACTTATACGTTTTTTAGATATTGCAATTTTTAACTTCTTAGAAGTTTTCACTCTGGAAGTGAAAAAAATGTGTAGTATACTTTTAGTGAGTATATGCTTTTTGTTGAGAAGTTTGTTGTATAACTTTTAAGAAAATGAATAAAAACCATAAAACCCAATTTATAATTGTACAGGGAGAGGGATGGGTGAAAATTAAATAATAATTTTTTTCTTATTAATACGATTACACAATCTTCACTGAACTGGTTCTAAGCCACTTTTGGGTGCTTCAATCAGAGGTACTCTTATTTGGTGAACACAACTTTCTTCAAGGTTTCGTACATTGTTTCATTCCATGTGTGTACATATCACAAGTCTTGCATGTATCAAGTAATCCTTTTTGAATGTGAAAACAAGGCTTTGAAACACCTTCATACAAAAAAACGAGCGTGTTTGATTTGTTCCTGATGTTTCCCTTTTTGTATTCATCATATATTATTATTATTTTTAAATCACTTTGCAAATAATAACTAGAATAATACTATGCAAATAACGTCTTGGTACTTAGGGTACTTTTAATGTGTTTAAGAATATATTCTTTTTCTTCAGCTTTTTTGTTACAATATATTAAGGTTTACTACAACATAAGTTTTGCCTAGCTGAAAACCTACATATCATGATTTTTAAGCTTATAGCTAGTTTGATAGTTGAAATTAATATGTCACGATCTTCTCATAGGTAGAATATACATGCATGAACATACCTCCAAAATCTGAAAATTGCCTTTTTTGTGGATATATCAAGTTCTGCCCTTTCCCACAGATATAGGAAATATATTTTTAAGTTACTGAAACAGTTTTTGGTTCAATTGACTGAGTATAAATTAGTGACCAGAAATATAATGCTGTTCACTTGTGAGATGAACTGTTAAACATTTTAATACTAGTTTTAAGACCAGATATAATAGTTGAAAGTAACTTTTATTAAGAGTTTAAATTATCTACAATAATTCTACCTATACTGAATAATTGCATTCCCAGCCCGTCCAGTTGATGAGAAAAATCTTATAACACACAGTAAAATTATAAATGTGTTGAAACTGCTATAACACTCCACTTCACAGTATGACTCAGTTGCCATTCTCTCTCCTGGGATGCAACTACAATTTGTAAAGACCTGATGAGGAAAATTTGTTGTATTAATTTACTATTAGTTATAGTACTAGATTAAACATTCCAAATTTGGTGGTGGAACACAGATTCACTATAGTAATAATAAAAGTAATATTAAGTATTCATAAAATGTAATATACAACTGCTCACTGACTTATGACCTATGTGTGTTACAACTGATTATGTGATTACAACACAAAAAATTATTTTCACTATGACTATCTTGAAATTTTTTTATCTTTTTGTCATAAAATTTAAAAATATTAAATTTGTAACAAAACATTTGTTAACAATGTAACTATAAACAACGTTTGTGTTTTTTGTTTTGTTTTACATTATGATTTTGCTTTGTCATAATAAACCCAATTGTTCCATTTAGGTGAAAAATTGAAAGATAAGTCCTTTATATAAAAAAATATCCTTGCTATGGGATGTGTTTTCTGATAATGTCTGTGTGGGTTGTGAATCAAGTAGTCTTATAGGTACTATATTAAATACTAGAAGGCACCTCAAAATAAAGGACGCTTATATTAAAATGCATGTACATATAGGCTATATTTTGTAACAGAGTATATACTTATATTGTACATGTCATTTTATTGCCACATCAGCACAATCCAGTCATGCAAGCAATTGCAAATAAATAACAAATTTTAAGAAGTGTTTGTTTCTATTTATGTTAATTTTGCAATCTGTTTATGGTACAAACCTTTACTAACATAAACAAACATGTTGCATGCTCCATAATTATTTTTATAAAAAATAACAATTTTATTATAACTTTTATAATTATAATAACAATTGACCATTCTGACCAACCAGTCGTAAGCTGATGTGGCAATAAAATGACATGTACAATATAAGTATATACTCTGTTACAAAATATAGCCTATATGTACATGCATTTTAATATAAGCGTCCTTTATTTTGAGGTGCCTTCTAGTATTTAATATAGTACCTATAAGACTACTTGATTCACAACCCACACAGACATTATCAGAAAACAATAATTAATAATAACACTTGCATGTTAACGAATACCTAATCCTTATATGTTCTCATGAGAATACGTATGATCAGAAAACAAACTGCATGAACTTACTGTATATTTGAATTTAGGTGTACTCAATTAAGAAGAACTGGTATAAGTAGAAAAACACAATTGGCAGCTTGGTGTAGACCTGACCTTGTGACCTAAATGGCTATCGTTTATACACATCAGTCTATTGACATTACTCACTGATTTGTGTTACTTTGAGTAGTACTATATCACGTATTTCTGGTGGATGATTTGAGAATTAATGATGTTGTACCACAGCTGGTCGCACAGCTGTACCTACTAAGCTATAATTGATTGTACACAGGCCTTTTGATATTAAGACCATAGTTAGATCACTACAGAGAAATATCAGATCTTAATCATAAATGAAGATCATCAAGTTATGTCAAGTGTTATGCTGAAGGTTCATTTCTTGATTGAAGTAGAGCAGGGGTTTTGTCCACCATCAATGTGTGCAGAGAAATAACCGTATTGTTACGGTTAAAGACAATTAACTGTATTGTCTGAAAATATCAACTTTATCAGAGAAATGGTGAGAAGGAAGAGACCTGAAATCTGGAAAGATAGCTTATGGTTCTTCAACTATGACACTGTACTAATTCATGACTTCCAATGTACGGGCCATTGCCAATTAATGACTTACGTGCAGAAAACAACATTTGCACCAACATCTTTACCCTCTGTATTCTGTCAGTCTTAATTCTTTAGACTTTTTTATTTATTGACAGATAAAAAAATGTGACACAAAAGAAAAGAAGAGTTTACAAACAGAATGATGTCCTCCAAAACATGGTGGGAAAGGTGAATCAATACAAAAGTGGAAATGCTACAAAGGAGGGAAGCACTTGGAGAGAAAAATATTCAATAAAATATAGGCATATCCAGAAATATAAATGAATAACTTTAGGAATTTTCTTAACATACCTATACTGGTAAGCATGCCTACAATTTCAATCAGAATGAGGGGGGTTGCAGCAAGACATACAAGAGGCAGTGTAGTGATTGGCCTTGGCTGAGATGCTTTATACAGAAGAGAAGCCCCCCCCCCCCCCGATATCAGCAGATTTGTACAAACTCCATGTTACACGACTGAAGGTGGCTATCATAGCCTTAATAGCACAAAAATGTTTTACATCTATTAACTCAAGCTGTGAAAGCCTTCATGCCTTATTGGCGGTAAGTGGTGTACCATTGAATTTTCCATGAGTGTGTATGTTGAGCAAGATTCTTTACATTGGAGGAGGTCACAAACCAGCATTTTTACATGGTAGTAAGTTATTGATGGAGAGAAGCAAAGGTGTTAGCGATACTAGAGATATATATTTTATAGTAACTCACTCACTTAATGCTAACAATGCTTCGTACTAAAATAATATCTATGATATCAATAACAATTTAAATTCACTAAGGAATAGTAATTTCATTCCAAGGATGAAATTACTCAGGGATTTCGTGCCTGTTTAGGATGAATAAATATACTGTTGACCCTCAAATATTATAATGCTTTGGTTAAATGAGTTAACTCGTTAAACAACTTACGTTGTTGTATAAATAGTATATAAATAATGGCTTTTTAATTAAAATATGAGGATTGTTCAATAGAACATATATTGAGGCTGTAAAGCATTTTTTATTCAACAATTTTAAAAGAAGTCTCCATTAACATTAAGGAGTCCCACTGTTGCACTAGTCTGTAGATTCCCTGCTGGTAAAATTCTTGCGGCTGTTTGTGGAACCATTCGCTAACAACAAACTCTACCTCAGCATCCGATTTGAACCGCCGTCCTTTTACCGATTTCTTTAATGGGCCAAAATATGATAATCACATGGGGACAAGTTGGGACTCTAAGATGGATGTTGTAAGACTTCCCACTAAATGGGGTCGATCATTATCATGGAGAAGAATGACACCATTTGTGAGCTTCCCGGGACGTTTATTCTTTATGCTGACCTGTAAGCATTTTAAGCTGTCTGCATATCACTCAGCATTGATGTTAACACCAAGTTCTTTCAAATCTAAGAGCAGCACACCCTGATAATAAAGAAAATACGGTCACCATTACTTTTCCTGGTGAAGATTGGGACCGACATTTTTTCACCTTCAGAGATTGCGCATGCTTCCACTGCATACTCTGACATTTGGATTCTGGTTCGTAGTGATAACACCAAGACTCATCACTGGCAACAGTTTGATGTGGAAAGGCATTACCTTATTGTTGATAGCATATCAAATGCTGTAATGATAAGGCTGAACACAAATTTTCCTGCTCATCAGTAAGCAGTCGTGGAATCCACTGAGCAGCAACTTTGTGATACCCAAGACTATGAATGATGAAATGAACAGTTCCCATGTTGATGCTCAACATTTGAGAAAGTTCTCTAACTTTGGTTCTCTAACATTTGCATGTAAAGCAGTTTCCAGCTGTCTCACATTTTCATCTGATGTTACAACATGTGCAGATCTGGGACAGGCCAAATCTTTAGTGGATTCTCTTCCTTGTCAAAATTTATTGCACCATTCAACCACTGCCGTATGAGAATAACTATAGTTACCATATACAGATTTCATTCTCATATAAATTTCTATTGGCTGACGCCCCTCAGTGGCCAAAAACTGAATAACACCACACAAATTGTATTTGGATGGATTTTCTATCATAAATGCCATTTTTGAACCCAGTCACAAGGCTTAGAAAAGAGCAAACTGCAAATATTTTTGACAGACGCGTCACTAGTACTTAAACAGAATATATAAACAAATGAATTCCGTTGCCATGGCGATTAATTCATGGCTGCACACATCAAACGTGTTTCTATTGAACAATCCTCGTATGAAAAAAAAAAACTAGAAATATACTACATAATAAACTGAACTGTATGATAAGCAAGTTACTATATCATAATTACAGTCACAAAGACACACACACACACACACACACACACACACACACATACATTCAGCAACAAGTACACACCTATATAAATATACTTTGCTCCCAAATGTACCTAAATTCAAACTACAGATATACACATATAAATTAAAAGTAGAATGAAATGAAGTTAGAATAGGTAAATAATAATGTTTTCATAAGCATTCATTTATTTGACTGTGAATTAATAAATGAACTGAAGGTTAATGAGCATAAATCTATTAGACACAATTTAAAATATTTGAAGTGACACTTAGACAAAATTTATTGTCATCTTCAAAACCTGTATGAGGATAATACAAACAAATAGTTAATACACATGCCATTCACATTAGTATTTGAATATTTTTAATATATGTAACAGTATATATTTCATAAAGTGATATATGGGTGTATGCATGTAAAGAAACATAATGGTATTGTGGTGTTTAACTATTGCACTAATATGGCTACTGTACTACTACTATATACAAACTAACTATTTTAATGTTTTGTTTCATGTCTAGCAATCTTTTGCCAGTGGGCTGAATTAAAGTCTAGAGAAAGTAATGCGGTCATAAGTTTTATTTAAACTCTTACCAAAATGGTACTTGTAATGCAGTGATTAAATACGTAGTTACAAATATCTATTACGTGTTAATTATAATAAATAGAAACAGTCTGTAGGTTCCAGTTATAACACTTCATACCATTGTGCTACTCTATTTTGCAGCACTGACTGTGATCTACCTATATAAAGGTCTCTATCATAAAAACAACGAAATAATAGCCAGGAAAGCACCAAATATGTCCAAGCTAATGTAGAACTACATTTTTATCTGTACTTGATAATTCTACAATGTTCTAGATTGCACTGTACTATTTGTTGTTGTTTATACATCACGTTATTATCTGATGAATCGTCAGTTATACAATCCACAGTGCTAATTTTCAATGGTTGTTTGCTTTTGTTTGACCATGGCAATATAGTGATGAATGAGAGGAACTCCATGAGCTTGAAAACGACAACTGTCTTTGGTGAAGGGTGACTAGCTGCATAGATTCAACAAGAAAGTTTGTTTGATCTGATGTTTTAAAATTTCCTGCTCTCTCCAAAGAGTTTCCTGGAGTTTCATAGACTGTGCTGCATGAAATTGTCAATGCTCATTCGAATTACTGAGGAATGTGTTTATGTTAGATATGGCTTGCAAAGATGACATAACTTGTGGAACTTGTAGTTTATGGTGATTGTTTACAACTATACTTCACCATAAAATATAATTATTTAAAATGCATATTAGTTCTTGGTATCCAAGTCACGTATGAACAGTAAATTATTATAAATAAATCACCTTATATCCGTCGTGTGACTTCGTTACGTCGATTAAAATGACGCGTTTCGGAACATCTGTTCCATCATCAGATAAAATCGCTCTATTGAGGTCGTTAAACGTTAAAAACACATGTTACACATAATTGTCCACTATGTAATTCACTTGCTTCCTAAATGGTGCGCACCACGACGAAGCCGATCGGACACTGAACTATTATCTGAGTGATTACGCCTAAGCAGGTTCAAAGCTGTATCGTATAGCAGGTTGGATTTAAAATTTAAGTGGTCATTCAATATGAAGTCTCGGCTGTTTATGTTATTATATGCTTTGTATATTTCGAACTCCTCTATTGTGTCCATGTAACGGCCTTTGTTGCACACATGTAGGTGTATTAAATTAGATTTAAAATCAGTATAATTATGATTGTGTAAGATTAAGTGGCGGGCAAAGTTGGACTTGATAAGGATCCCCCAATAGATAAGGATACAAAAATAACATTTATTTCTACCGCATACACAAATATAATGCCAAAGATTCTAACCTCCACATTTAATAAATTGAATATTACTGCTACCTTCAAAACAAACAATAGTCTATTAAAAATACTACGTCATAGAAAACCCATCCCTTTAGAAAAGAAATCCGGCATATATAAATTATCATGTAACGACTGCAACAGTTTTTACATTGGTCAAACGGGGAGAGGTTTCCTCAAACGATTTAAAGAACACACACCAAAACGTCACCTAAATAATCTCACTTTGTTAAATAATATCAAGTCCAACTTTGCCCGCCACTTAATCTTACACAATCATAATTATACTGATTTTAAACCTAATTTAATACCCCTACTGTGTGCAACAAAGGCCGTTACATGGACACAATAGAGGAGTTCGAAATATACAAAGCATATAATAACATAAACAGCCGAGACTTCATATTGAATGACCACTTAAATTTTAAATCCAACCCACTATACGATACAGCTTTGAACCTGCTTAGGCGTAATCACTCAGATAATAGTTCAGTGTCCGATCGGCTTCGTCGTGGTGCGCACCATTTAGGAAGCAAGTGAATTACATAGTGGACAATTATGTGTAACATGTGTTTTTAACGTTTAACGACCTCAATAGAGCGATTTTATCTGATGATGGAACAGATGTTCCGAAACGCGTCATTTTAATCGACGTAACGAAGTCACACGACGGATATAAGGTGATTTATTTATAATAATTTACTATAATTATTTCACTACGACTCGGAACACAAAACTTTTTATGGGTAAAAACATAAAAGCTAGACACTCTAGAACAATTGAAAATATACAAACACATGAAAACAAATAAAAACAACATCCTAAACGAACAGACGCAATTCAAATCACACGCATTATTCGAACATATCATACCTCATGTACACAACATCGATCTTTCGAAAATCGATTTTGTCGCCAACAACAAGATGGATAATACTACCAGCGGCAACCTCTGAAGAAGCTTTTTAAAAGTGAAAACTGGTTCAGGTTGTAAGGTAAAGTTTATATGTTTTTATCCATAAAAGTTTTGTGTTCCGAGTCGTAGTGAAATAATTATATTTAGTTAAGAAACGGATACGTCATGGACAACAAAATCCAAGAATTCACCATAACAATTACAAAGATATAGCTTATGGTGACAACTTGAACAATTTCATAACTTCAGTGCTGTAAAATATTATTTTTAAAACTGTTAACATATCATAAACATATAATTCTATGATAATATGTTCTTCATATAGCTGATAACAAAATTCTTGTGATAAGGGAAGTAAATAAAGATAAAAGTATTCAGGATTACATTTTAGAACAGAGCTAATACTCTGTATACAATAAAATTTCCATTTAATGAGTTACCTTAGTGCCATTAATAACACTGCTTGCAGTACAACCAGCATGGCATGGGGAGTAGAAAGTTAATGATTTGTCAAATGCACAGACAGGTTCATACTTCACAGTTGTTCCACAGTTACAGTTTGCATTGCACTCTGCTTGTAAATTCCAACTGGAACAGTTAGTAAACACAGTAAGCTATTTTAGACAATTAAAAGTAGTAGTGAATGACAGGTTATAGCTCTTATTTTAGTTTTTGTATTGCTTCTAAATTTAAAAAAAGTCATAATCAGTATATGCCATTCTTATATCACAAGTCAACATATTTTGTCTAAGAGAAATTTAACAGGTACGTAATTGCAGTTATAAGGAAGTTATATAAATATATATATAATATATATATATATTATAACAATACAAATACAAATACAATTCTAATTGTGTTTGAATAGCCCCACGAATTTGGAGCCAAAAGGTAACAAATTAATTATTTTTATATAATTTATTTTGTGGAGCCCCACGTTCTTTGGGACGCCAAAATGTAACAAATTAACTTTCTGTGTAATTTAATTTGTACATTAATTTAACTCGTACACTTTATATAACCTTACTAACAACGTGTATGTATAATTGGAGTTCAGGTGTAATTATAATAAGAGTAGTCCTTTTAGGAATCATAATATGTTTTCATTTATTAATTCAAACAAACATAATAAAAATAATAATATAATAGTAATAATCTCTTCGCCATAAGATATTCATTATCTATGGTTTCAATGTTTCTTTGCTTGCCGTATTCTCATCACAAAATAGATTTTATATCTTAAATATTATATTATCAATTCTAAGTAAAACATTTATTCGTTATATTATAATTTCTCGACTACTCAGTCTGAATGTGTGCTTTTAAAATTTGTTAATACATTCTTATTCTCTACTTGACATACCTTTTACGGCTTTATAATCATTTTATCACAACTAATTGATTATTTCCAATTACTTTGCTTTATGTGCTTTCAATAAAAAGATTTAAATAAATTAATTAATTGTTCATTCTCCAAGCAAGGATTTAAATTATCTTTACATTGACTGTTCATTCATTAAAGAAAAATCATAAAAAATATTCGGATTACAAGTAAATTACATTCTCTTATCTCTATCTACATAGTTATTCTTTAAATTTAAAATGTTTTTATTAATGTCTTTCAATGTCTTTATTCTTTGATAATTATAAATTGGTTTTTCGTCACCTCAAATTCTGCAGATTGTCCCATGTCCTCCAGTGATCTGTTGGTCCTCTCCTACTGGATGTCCTCTTGTCTTTCCTGGTTTCACTGCTCGTTCTCCCATCTCTCGTCCTTCATGGTTCATCGGCTGCTATAGACTGTAATGACGTTTTGCTCTGAATCGGTTGCTGTTGTGATAGAACCGTCTCTAGTGCTCTGTATCTCGTTCCTCTGCTAGATGTTCTCTCGCCATCTGTCTAGAGTTGATGTTCTTAGTTGTAGACTGCTCGTACACGTCCAACGATTTTATTTACGGTACTTTTTATTTATTATCTTTTATTACTACTTGAAATCAAAACATTTCCTGTAATACTTTACAGTTACGATATAAAAATCTTGTTGATGTTAGACATAGCGTCTAACTCTGTCCAAAGTAATTAAAAATTCGCGTCTCAGACAGACATAGCGTACCGCCACGACTGAAGACTGTTTGAGAAGAATTATAAATTCTCGTCGCTGACGGACATAGCGTACCGCCACGACTGACGACTGATTGAAGAGAGAGTTTGTTTCTCCTGGGCTCGTATTTATATTCACCAAGAAAACCACACCTGTTGGCTCAGGAATAAGAATGTCAAAAACTGTCCATGGCGTGAGTGCCCCCACTCTCGTCTCATTTCACATATTCGCACTTTTTTGCCAATCACACTGTTTAATGCGGATTTTAAGGTGATCTAATATTGTCTACTTTAATTACACATATGATATGTAATTATCACAATGATCGCATCATTAGTGTAATTATTATGTTTTAAAAACGCACAGAATTCGCACTGCACATGTGTCTGATTTTTACGCATTTTTAGAAGTTTTTACACTCTTTCTAACATTTATGGTTTGCTTAAAATTAAATACACTCTTAATTTAGCATTTACTTGGGGTGATGTTGCAAACTTTCAGGCTCTAACAGGCTTCACGCACACACTCTATTTACTTGTGTACACGCTTACAGCGGTAATCGCGTGATGTTTCTTGTTGATTCCTGTTTGTCAGCCAGCTTCCAATTTCACACTTGCTCGTCTATTATATATTACTAAAATTAATTTAAATATTTATTTTATTTCATATATGCGCATTACAGCATATGCTTGTATTGTCGCATTATTCCTCTGCTTGGTAAAAAAAATGTTTAATAAATTTATTTATTAAAATATATTTTTTTCCATTAGACACATTATATTTTTATATTTCATATTACTTAATTTTTTTTAAATTTGTATTTTATACACTACTATCAATGATAATGAATAGTAATTGTTCAATTTCCCTTAGTTGGAGGGTAAAACAAGTCAAGTTCACTTCTCCCCCCCCCCCTACAAGTTGCTAACAATGTGTAAGTGTAGTTATTCTTTCCATTGTTCTCCTTTAATTTGGTCCCATTGATCTATTTATTTTTAATTTTTTTATGTATAAAACTTTCTAAATGAGTTTGCATTCTTGCACTGGTAAACATTCTGCATCTTAACATATTATGCCATTCTTCAATCTGGAATTTTATATTACCTTAATCATACATTCTTACCTTCGTTCCTTAACCCTTTTCTTACATGACCATTCTTTACATTTCTTATATTACTTATACAATACATTAACTTTCATTACCCTGTATTACATTTCTTTAACATTACCTTTCTGATCGCTAATAATTTTCTTCATTTTTACCCTTATGTTGACATACACTTCCATAACAGAATACTCTTTTAGCTTTGTAGTGTGTCGCACGATTGGTTACAGATGAACTGCCTTAGAAAACATATCGATATTTTTACTCGTAGTCCTAAATTCTAAGTAGTCTCTGCCCTTTTGACTTTTCACTATCGCTATCTTCTGTGTCCTTGCATTTCCATTAAGGTATGAAGTTTTCGCTTGATCAGCCGTTCTGACAATTATAACATTTATTTCTCATTTCTAACACTTTCTTCATATTAATAACACATCGATAATAACATTCCTTTACAATCATTTCTTAAACATTTCTGTACACTAACATTCCTCAACATTAATAATACATTTCTTACCTTTCTTACAAACATAACATTTATTTAGCATAACATTCTTTATTATTTAATTCCTTATTTCTTGTATTTCTTTCACATTTCTTTTTATTTGCAATCATAACCTTAACAAATAATATTTCTTAATTAATCTTTTATCTTTTTACACATATTATTTCTTATAATTATCTTGTTGATTCATCCTCTTCGTTCACTTTATAAATATTATTATATATATAAACTTTCACAATTGAACTTACTTTCATTTATCTTTCCCAAACGTTTTGAGGTGATGTTCCTCTTCCTCAGTGGGATTAAATACTGAATGTCATTTTAACAGTATAACGGTTATGGACTGGTGTATGTGGTGGGGGTTGATGGTGAGAGGGAATTGGCACTGAGGTTCAAATTGTGTGTTTGGATCAATGTATCGAATAGCGTATGTGATCTATAATGTAATTGTTCATTACATTGATTTGAACCTCAGTGCCAATTCCCTCTCACCATCAACCCCCACCACACACACCAGTCCATAACCGTTATACTGTTAAAATGACATTCAGTATTTAATCCCACTGAGGAAGAGGAACATCACCTCGAAACGTTTGGGAAAGATAATTGAAAGTAAGTTCAATTGTGAAAGTTTATATATATAATAATATTATTTCTTATTATTTAGCTCCTATTTTTATTAATAATCAGCAATATTATTATTTTTATTTATAAATAATTCTTCATTCCAATAGAGCATTGAGTGTGAAGTCGTTTTATTTCCACCCTTCTTAGTTTAACAACACATTGTTTGTCGTCTCCCGGACATATATTGTTCCTTTGAAGCATAGTAGCCGCCATGTACCATTTCCATCTTGCATTCCTGTCTTGTTAAAATTCCATTGTATCGCTACGACGTTGGTTTTGATCATGGAAGTCACCTGTTCAGAGGGTAACGATTTCATCTTGCCTGTCGGCCACACAGAATTTCCCCTCTTTCTCTCATTACAAGTGCTTTTCTCACTCTCATTAGTTTTGTTTAGTGAACCTACCTGAACAGCTGTGCGCGACTTCGCGCGTCTTTTATGGTAATCTCTGTAGTTTTTATAATTACAATTACAATTATCGTTGGCTTTATACTTCTCGTGTGTATACTTAACATCATACGGTACTTATCACAAGTTTGCGTAGTATTTCGTATAGATAATTTATTACTACGTTTCTCATTAGGCCTACAGTAATATTTATCTCCATAAGTGTGGTGCCTTAAGTGTTTCATGTTTTATCCTATGTGACTTACTCTTGTGTGTGTAACTTGTGATCTGGATATTTCGATCAAGAAGGTATGCTTTATTAATCTTTATTTTGTTCTCTTCTTTAATGTTAATTATTTCTTTAGAATTATCGTTATTAATTACGAACGTATTTTCAACTATTATGGTTTGTTCCCATACCATCCTTTCACATATTTATTCCGTTTGTTTACCAATTATTTCACATACATTTTCTGTGATAGTGTCAATAAGTAAGTTGGTATCAACAATTTTTTCGGTTAACTGTGCATTACTGTCGATTATACTGTGTTTTATGTCAAGATTACCGTTCTTCAATTCTTCTACACTTTCAATTATTCTTATAGTGTCTTGTTTAGAATTATCAAACTGTTCTTCTAATTGTTTCTTATTAGATTCTTTTAAATCGTCTATTTTAGCATTCAAATTTTCTGCTTGCTTATTCATATTGTCTGCTTGCTTATTCATATTGTCTGTTTGTTTTGTGCTTATCTAATCTACCCAAGCACGCATCATCGTTTGAAACGCCTCCATGTTTAGACTTTCTGGTGCTGCCATGGTGAATTATTATTAAAATATTTATTTATAATTTATTATTAGTGAACCATATGCGAGTTTTTTAAATTTATTTATTTATTGTTTAATTATTATTATTTATTTATTTTTATCTATTTATATTACAATTACACCTTTACAATGATATTATTTCGTTGAGCGCCAGTTTTGTTTTAATACACAACAATTAACATATATAAAATTATTCATTAATAAACATCACTTATTATACATAAAATCTTATGCACACATTTAACCATAGAGCATACATTTATTTATTAAATGTAGGCGTGTCATGCCCCAAGTTAACGGGCGACAAAATTATAAAAAGTTACAAATACAAATACAATTTTATTTGTGTTTGAATGCCCCACGAATTTGGAGCCAAAATGTAACAAATTAATTATTTTTATATAATTTATTTTGTGGAGCCCCACGTTCTTTGGATGCCAAAATGTAACAAATTAACTTTCTGTGTAATTTAATTTGTACATTAATTTAACTCATACACTTTATATAACCTTACTAACAACGTGTATGTATAATTGGAGTTCAGGTGTAATTATAATAAGAGTAGTCCTTTTAGGAATCGTAATATGTTTTCATTTATTAATTCAAACAAACATAATAAAAATAATAATATAATAGTAATAATCGCTTCGCCATAAGATATTCATTATCTATGGTTTCAATGTTTCTTTGCTTGCCATATTCTCATCACAAAATAGATTTTATATCTTAAATATTATATTATCAATTCTAAGTAAAACATTTATTCGTTACATTATAATTTCTCGACTACTCAGTCTGAATGTGTGCTTTTAAAATTTGTTAATACATTCTTATTCTCTACTTGACATACCTTTTACGGCTTATAATCATTTTATCACAACTAATTGATTATTTCCAATTACTTTGCTTTATGTGCTTTCAATAAAAAGATTTAAATAAATTAATTAATTGTTCATTCTCCAAGCAAGGATTTAAATTATCTTTACATTGACTGTTCATTCATTAAAGAAAAATCATAAAAAATATTCGGATTACAAGTAAATTACATTCTCTTATCTCTATCTACATAGTTATTCTTTAAATTTAAAATGTTTTTATTAATGTCTTTCAATGTCTTTATTCTTTGATAATTATAAATTGGTTTTTCGTCACCTCAAATTCTGCAGATTGTCCCATGTCCTCCAGTGATCTGTTGGTCCTCTCCTACTGGATGTCCTCTTGTCTTTCCTGGTTTCACTGCTCGTTCTCCCATCTCTCGTCCTTCATGGTCCATCGGCTGCTATATATTGTAATGACATTTTGCTCTGGATCGGTTGCTGTTGTGATAGAACCGTCTCTAGTGCTATGTGTCTCGTTCCTGTGCTAGATGTTCTCTCGCCATCTGTCTAGAGTTGATGTTCTTAGTTGTAGACTGCTCGTAGACGTCCGACGATTTTATTTACGGTACTTTTTATTTATTATCTTTTATTACTACTTGAAATCAAAACATTTCCCGTAATACTTTACAGTTACGATATAAAAATCTTGTTGATGTTGGACATAGCGTCTAACTCTGTCCAAAGTAATTAAAAATTTGCATCTCAGACAGACATAGCGTACCGCCACGACTGAAGACTGTTTGAGAAGAATTATAAATTCTCATCGCTGACGGACATAGCGTACTGCCACGACTGACGACTGAAGAGAGAGTTTGTTTCTCCTGGGCTCGTATTTATATTCACCAAGAAAACCACACCTGTTGGCTCAGGAATAAGAATGTCAAAAACTGTCCATGGCGTGAGTGCCCCCACTCTCGTCTCATTTCACATATTCGCACTTTTTTGCCAATCACACTGTTTAATGCGGATTTTAAGGTGATCTAATATTGTCTACTTTAATTACACATATGATATGTAATTATCACAATGATCGCATCATTAGTGTAATTATTATGTTTTAAAAACGCACAGAATTCGCACTGATTGTCCGAATTACGTAGAATTTGCACTGCACATGTGTCTGATTTTTATGCATTTTTAGAAGTTTTTACACTCTTTCTAACATTTATGGTTTGCTTAAAATTAAATTCACTCTTAATTTAGCATTTACTTGTGGTGAGGTTGCAAACTTTCAGGCTCTAACAGGCTTCACGCACACACTCTATTTACTTGTGTACACGCTTACAGCGGTAATCGCGTGATGTTTCTTGTTGATTCCTGTTTGTCAGCCAGCTTCCAATTTCACACCTGCTCGTCTATTATATATTACTAAAATTAATTTAAATATTTATTTTATTTCATATATGCGCATTGCAGCATATGCCTGTATTGTTGCAATATATATATATATATATGTATATGTATAAGTGTATGTATATGTTATATGTATGTATGTATGTTACCTGGAAAGTACAAAATCAGGCATTTTATAGAATGCCTAGGAATTTCATACATTGCCTGAATCCAGCCGGCAAAGTATGAAATAAAACACGTTTCATACATTGGCTAGGCATTGTATAGAATCCCTACCGTCTTCTAGGTAATGTATAGAAGACAATGTGTGCATTATGGTTTCATGTTATGAAAAGTGTGTAGAATGCTGCAGATATGCATAGTACGTGTGGACATTTTTTGAACACTAGTGGAGATAAGCATGACGGTGGCAAGAAGCTGTGTACTCTCTGCTTCAAAGTAAAAATTGCAATTAAATAATGAAAAAGGTCAATATCATTTCTAGAACAAAGAAGATGAAATCTGATTCTGACAAAAAATTTCCTCCAGCTCCTGTGTTCCAATTCTTGAAGTCTGTTCGTGTTCCAATTCCTAAAGTAGACAAAGAGCGAGGGAGATCTTCAAAACATCCTAGCAATCGTCATGAGTGTGACAGATGACGGATTTTACAAAGTGGGAACCCCTAATGGATTGTTAAAGCAGCTGTACACAAGATCAGAGGTCACTGTATGCCCAAGACCACTAATGGGAGTTGAAGATGTTCCTGAACAAGAAACCGCACTTCGTTCTGCCACTACTCCCCAAGCATCAGGGTCTGGACAAGGGTTCGTAAAATGTGTGTGCAAGACTAAAATTTAATGACATTTAATGTCAAAAAAAAACAAAAAATGTAATTGTGTAAAAAATGAAAGAAAGTGTACTTCAAACTGTCACAGCTCTATGTCTTGTATTAAGTAGAGTATATTCCATATATTTGGAATTAATAAACACCAATAATATCTAATCTATTTTTTTAACCAGATTGGTTAACAAAGTTCTTATACAGTATAATTTTGATAAAATAGTATCTGAATATAGCTAAGTAGAGAATAGATAATCTCAAAATGTCATACAAAGTCCTCCTCTGTGTAAAATAAAACAATTATGTGTGATTTTGTAATAAAATGTTTTCATTTTGAACGTTGTAAGCTTATTTTACACTTTGCCTAAAGAATCACTGGAATCATATATAAAGCCTAGGCAATGTACAGAATACCTGGGAAAAGTATAAAATACATTTTAAAAGTATTCTATTCTATACTTTGCCAAAAAGCTCCAGGCATAGTATGAAAAGTGCCTAGGTATTCTATAAAATGCCTGGATTACATACTTTTCCGGTAACGTATATAATATTTAATATTTATAATGACTTTACCTCAAGACGTTTTCTCCTTATTTGGAACATGTTTTGGGAAGCCTTGTGTTCCCATCTTCACCCTTCTTGATTTTGAGTCTAGTGAAGTACTTGTGTGTAGGTTGGTTGTTATTGTGGTTTCCTGTTGCCCTCTGGTACTTTAAATTGGTATTATTGTGGTGTATGTATTAGTATTTTGTATATTCTTGGATTTCGTTGTCCATGACGTGTCCGTTACTTAACTAAATATCACTATAATATTGACGACTCGGAACACAATGTTTTTTATAAGTAAAAACGTAAAGTTTTACCTTACAGCCTAAACCGGCTTTCACCTATAGAAGGCTTCATCAGAGGCTGTCGTTAGTAGCGCTGCTCGTCTTGTTGTTGGCGACGAGAAAGTGTTTCGAAAGATTGAAGCTGTGTGTGTGTGGTGAGATGTGTTCGAATAATGCGTGCGATTTGAATTGTGTCTGTTCGTTTAGGATGTCGTTTTTATTTGTTTTTGTGTGTTTGTATATTTCTAATTGTTCTAGAGTGTCTAGTTTTCGGCCTTTTGTGTGTACGTGTAGTATGTTCATGTTATTGTCGATGTTTTTATATGTGTGGTTTGCTTCAATGAGGTGGTTTGCGAAGGTAGATTCTGTAGTGGTGTGGAGTGCTTTTGTGTGTTCAATGTATCTCTGTTTGAAGTTACGTCCTGTCTGGCCTATGTAGAATTTACTGCAATTTGAACAATTTAGTTTATATACACCGGGTAGATCGAATTTGTTTTGTGCTTTGGGCATGCGTTTTGATAGTGTGTGTTCTGTTTTGTTAGTAGTTTTGTAAGCGATTCTGTATCCTGCTTTTTTGAATTTGTGGGCAATTTTTTCTGTTTGTTTGTTGATGTATGTTAGTGTTATGAATTTGTTGTTTTCTGTCTTTGTCTGTTGTTTGTTTTGTGTTTTGTGTAGGAGTTTACTGACTATTGTTCTGTCATAACCGTTAGATTCTGCTAGATATTTTATCGTGTTTAGTTCGTCTTTGTAGTCTATTTCATCTAAGGGGATGTTGTTAAGTCTATGTATCATGGTTCTAAAAGCAGCTAGTTTGTGTTGTATTGGGTGATTGGAGGTGTTGTGTATTAGTGTGTCAGTTGTAGTTGGTTTTCTGTATATACTGAATTTGTGCCTGTGTTCTAGTTTTGTGATGGAGAGGTCTAAGAAGTTTATGGTCTTGTTGTGTTCGTATTCGGCAGTGAAGGTTATGTTTTTATGTATTTTGTTTATGTGCGTTAGTAACTGTTCACATTGTCTTTTGTTTCCCCTGTATAGTATTAGAATGTCATCAACGTATCTGTGCCAATATAGTATTTTATGTGAGTGTCTGTCATTGTTTGTGAGTATTTTTGTTTTTTCTAAGTGTTGGAGGAAGACTTCTGCTAGAATGCTGGATATGGGGGAGCCCATGGGTAGGCCGTCATTCTGTGTGTAGTATTTATTGTTATAAGTAAAGTAGTTTTGTTTTGTGATAATGTTCAGAGTTTCTGTTATTTCATTGATAAGTTCGTCTGGTGTGTTGTTCTGTTTGAGTTTGTTTTGTAGGATAGTGATTGTTTCAGAGATGGGGATGTTTGTGTACAGGTTTTTAATGTCAAAGGAGGCTAATGTGGCGTTATGGGGGATGTGTATGTCTTTTATTTTTGTTACTAGGTCAGTGTTGTTTTTTACTGCAATGTTGTTGTCTATTTGTGTGTGTTGTCTAATAATTTTGTCTAGATATTTTGCCAGTTTGTGTGCAGGGGCATTACGGTAGTTGATAATAGTCAACAGTAAAACAAATAGTCAACAAAGCCAAACACATTATGACACATAAACAAAAGCCCTACATGAAACAAATCCGACCATCAGCACCTACACTCCAAGCGCTTCCCAAAATCCATAAAGAAGACATTCCGATCCGCCCCATTATCAACTACCGTAATGCCCCTGCACACAAACTGGCAAAATATCTAGACAAAATTATTAGACAACACACACAAATAGACAACAACATTGCAGTAAAAAACAACACTGACCTAGTAACAAAAATAAAAGACATACACATCCCCCATAACGCCACATTAGCCTCCTTTGACATTAAAAACCTGTACACAAACATCCCCATCTCTGAAACAATCACTATCCTACAAAACAAACTCAAACAGAACAACACACCAGACGAACTTATCAATGAAATAACAGAAACTCTGAACATTATCACAAAACAAAACTACTTTACTTATAACAATAAATACTACACACAGAATGACGGCCTACCCATGGGCTCCCCCATATCCAGCATTCTAGCAGAAGTCTTCCTCCAACACTTAGAAAAAACAAAAATACTCACAAACAATGACAGACACTCACATAAAATACTATATTGGCACAGATACGTTAATGACATTCTAATACTATACAGGGGAAACAAAAGACAATGTGAACAGTTACTAACGCACATAAACAAAATACATAAAAACATAACCTTCACTGCCGAATACGAACACAACAAGACCATAAACTTCTTAGACCTCTCCATCACAAAACTAGAACACAGGCACAAATTCAGTATATACAGAAAACCAACTACAACTGACACACTAATACACAACACCTCCAATCACCCAATACAACACAAACTAGCTGCTTTTAGAACCATGATACATAGACTTAACAACATCCCCTTAGATGAAATAGACTACAAAGACGAACTAAACACGATAAAATATCTAGCAGAATCTAACGGTTATGACAGAACAATAGTCAGTAAACTCCTACACAAAACACAAAACAAACAACAGACAAAGACAGAAAACAACAAATTCATAACACTAACATACATCAACAAACAAACAGAAAAAATTGCCCACAAATTCAAAAAAGCAGGATACAGAATCGCTTACAAAACTACTAACAAAACAGAACACACACTATCAAAACGCATGCCCAAAGCACAAAACAAATTCGATCGACCCGGTGTATATAAACTAAATTGTTCAAATTGCAGTAAATTCTACATAGGCCAGACAGGACGTAACTTCAAACAGAGATACATTGAACACACAAAAGCACTCCACACCACTACAGAATCTACCTTCGCAAACCACCTCATTGAAGCAAACCACACATATAAAAACATCGACAATAACATGAACATACTACACGTACACACAAAAGGCCGAAAACTAGACACTCTAGAACAATTAGAAATATACAAACACACAAAAACAAATAAAAACGACATCCTAAACGAACAGACACAATTCAAATCGCACGCATTATTCGAACACATCTCACCACACACACACAGCTTCAATCTTTCGAAACACTTTCTCGTCGCCAACAACAAGATGAGCAGCGCTACTAACGACAGCCTCTGATGAAGCCTTCTATAGGTGAAAGCCGGTTTAGGCTGTAAGGTAAAACTTTACGTTTTTACTTATAAAAAACATTGTGTTCCGAGTCGTCAATATTATAGTGATATTTATTTTGTATATTTTAGATGTTGAGTGCTTTGAAAATTGTGTCATGTTTTGTTAAATATATATAAGAAAAAATTCAGTTAATAAAGTTGTATTGCAATACAAAAGCAAAATGTGAGAAAACAATGCTAACTTTGTGATGAAAATTGAAAATAATTCAAAAAAAGCTAAACTATGTCTAATCAGTAACTTTTTACTAGTTATAAAGATCTCATAAAGAGACTGTAACTTATGTAACTTATGATAGCCACATTCTATAAGATTTGTGGGCAGAGCTGTAATTCCTGTAGCACCTGCTACTCTAACACACACAAAAATACATAGGGCACAAGACCCTGCTATATAGAAGGCAACTATGCTCGAGTTCACACTACCATCAAACTAGCACTGCCACTGGTAGGTAAAACATTTTGATTTGAAACAAGGCTTTATTTAATTAAACATGAAAAAGAAGGATTTATAATATTTTGTGCCATTGCATTATGAATATACTGTGTACTTGACAGAATGCATTGTTTAAAGCAGTAAACCTTGCAGTGTTTATAACAAGTCAATAGGTGTACAATTTTTTTTCAAGGGTGTAGTGAATTTTACCTTCCATCAGCATTCCAGCTACCATGTAGATCTTCAGCTGGACATCCAATAAAGGCATAGGAAAACTGGCCAACAACCTCAAGCACTTCTACAAACACATTCCAGGCAGCAAGCATACGTGGCCTAGGTTTAGTTTTTGAAATAACTGCTCCAGATATCACTATGCCCATTGCTGTAAATACTAATCCTACAGCACCTATAACCATCACTTTCATTACTTAAAACAATATTTTTATCGTACCGCAGTTCCTAACTTTTTTGTAGTTAGAATTAGACAAAAATTATAAAATATTTTAACAATGGTTAAGAAATAAAAAAAGCACATAATATTCCCAGTAAATGAATGTGCTCAAGAATTATATAAAAATAGTTTTATATATATATATATACATATATATATCAAAAGGCATTATAATGGTTCACTTCGTTGTTAACATTTTGTTTATTCAAAACAGGTTATAAAAAATCTGTTGTTCTGTTGTTAAATGTTACTTTCATTCTGAATTTATTAACACACACACACACACACACACACACACACACACACACACACACACACACACACACACACACACACACACACACACACACACACACACACACACACACACACACACACACACACACACACACACACACACACACACACACCAAGCTGTTGGTTCTGGTAACATGTATTCAAATGACACTTTTTTTTAGTAAACAATAGAAATAAAGTCAAACAAAACTAGTCAAATGTTTTATAAAACTAAAAACCTTTTATGAGTATCATTCAAATTTTTCCTATTATAGTAATTTAAAGATTTATTTCATGAAATAAATAAAAATGTCAGATAGTCGGTTCTTGTATTCTGAATCAACTTGTTTTGAATTATAGTCCATTCAACTAAAGAAGATCGCTGACTTTCAAAGCCTGCCATTTCCACAAAAGTAGAGCCAAAAATTAAAGAAACACATAGTTATAATCGTCAATCGCTTTTTTTTAAGTGGTTTATATTTCATAATTTTACAGCTAAGTGTTTTTTCACGGTAAAGCAATATTTAGAAAAAGTCACGGTTTTTTCATTGTTTTACTGTAACTGCCAATTTTATGAATTTATTTCTTAGTAAGTAATGCCTTAAAAAAATTTTCTTGTTCAAGGATTGTTGACCCACTCATTCTACACAACATGTAAACATTTCAAGTTCATATTTTTCTTTTTTTACTAGTTATTAATTTTTTTCTAAGATCATGTTTTCTCGTAATCTAGAAACGTTTAACAATCAAGTGTTATATCGTTTTGAAGCTTACAATCCCAACAGGTTGGTTAAATATTTGAAATTAGTTTAAGATGCTTTGCTGAATTTTAACTGTGAGATAAGTTTAGAGCGAAAGGTCAAGTGACGCGTACAGTAACAGGCGTGGAGTAGTAGACCACAGCGCAGCAGGTCGGCCTCATAGCGCCAGTTGGGTGTGCTGAATGCAGGGGCCTTCCGTAAGTAGGGAATGCGTTTGTAATCTGTTTGCGGTAAGCCTATATTAACCTAAAAAAACGAGGCTTTTCAGCCTCCCTGTCGGAGATATGAATAAACTGCCGACATTTTTTTTTATGATGCGCTTTAAATATTTTTCGAACTTTAATTACCCGTGAAGTGCATTATGAATTATTAAAGAAAGTAGTGATTAACCAGATGTCTGTTCGTATGTTCTGGTGTCTGAATTATGTGTCCCAAAACATTGAAGTGACCAGAATTTATTTATTTTAAGACCTACGGCTACATAAACGTTTATATTTTTGTTAATGTCCTCAATCATATTTTAAATTATTGTTACGACTTTTTAACATTTTATATTTTATAACAATTAAAATTTCAACGTATTTTATGCGTTGTAAAACAATTCAGGCAAAATAAAATTTCTTAAACATTAGAAAACTTGTACTACAATATTAATTACATAATTATATAGGCTACATACCACAACACAATGAAGGGTACTTAAGGTGATAGTGGCAAAGGTGCGATCCCCTCCAGAATTGAGTCATCTCCAATGTCCATGTCATCTTCTTCTGACTCTGAGGAAGTATTTCCCATTATGTTTATGACGAACCGCTCTACTACTTCGTCAAGGATTCCCTCTGCTTCCCAGGCTTCCTTGGTCAGCTTCTCCACGTGTCGGATGACGTCTGCCCACTCCTTTTCGCTGATTAGCCCAAACCCTTCATTTATCAAACGCTCCACTTCCGTCAAAAGTAAACTTTTTGTTGTTCCTTGCCACGTGTCCTTTTAACTGTGCCCATATTTCAATACAATTGAAATGGCAATGATAAGGAGGCAGTCGAATTATTTCGTGGCCATGACTTTTTGCCAGCTCGTCAATTTTGTAAATTGGAAATCTTGGCTTATGAGCCAAAACTATGTCTAATAATTCGCCTTTTTTGAGTTCTGGCCCTTCTTGCACTCCGTGTCTCTCCAACCACTCAATCATCGCAGATTTTTTTGACGACATTGTAGGCGCTTTGTCTATTTGCACTGTGTGGTATGGAGCATTGTCCATAACTATTACTGAGTTTGGGTCAATGTTCGGCAATAGTTGCTCTTCAAACCACTTATAAAATCTGTTATGGTCCATTTCTTCATGGTAGTCTCCTGTCTTCTTAGACCGGAACATACGTAAAGCATTGGGAACAAAACCTTTTGATGTGCCGGCATGCAGGACAATGAGCCTGCCTCCTTTGCCGATTGGAACGGTCATTGTTCCTTCGAGAGTGTTGTCAGTCCATCCCTTACTTTCGCTATGACTAGCATTCACCCATGTTTCATCAAGCCATATAATTTGTGTAAAATCCTTTTGTTTAACACTGCTCAGATAATGGCAACGCCAAGCAACGATGTCTTCCCTTTCCATCAAAACTTTTCTACCGTTTACTTCGGAATAATGGAATCCCAGATCGCGAAGAACTGTCCAGAGAGAAGTTTTTGCACCACTAAACAATCCTGTATTTGTCGCTGATACCAGCATTTTATCTAGTGTGGGGTGTTCACGACATTTGTAATACCCGTAGACGTGCCGTCTAAGCGCATCCTCTTGAAACGGGTCTAGTTCAGTAACTTTGGCTGCATGTTTTCTCTCTTTCCCAGGAGTTGAGACGGAGCTTTGGCCTGCTGATTTTTCACGACACACTCGTGTCACTGTTGCAGTTCCAATTTGTAAAGCTTGTGCGGTCCTCTCCGCTATTTTTGAAAAAGGTATTACAGGTTCCCCCCAGTTTTTTTCAAGGTACCATTTTCTTTTTTAAAAAACTCCCGGACATTCACGATCATTTCTCTTCCTTGACTCTTTATCGTACTTCCTTTCCAAAAAACAGTCTTCCCGGCACTTGTTGATGGTAAACTTTCTTCATCACTCGCCATCTCTAAGATTAAAAAATATAATTGAACAAAACACTTCAGCTATCTCAGACGACAACACTTTACAAAACAGAACACTCCACCAAACTAAAGTATGTTGGTATTTTGTGTATGTGGTGGGGTGTGTGATAGCGGTGACCTTATCAGGTTATAGACGGTTGACTCATCAGGTTGTGGCGCGCGGTAAGCAATTCGGCCTACATAATCAGAGGGCAAGCATAAATGTGCTTTCAATCTTTAATAACATTTTTTAATTAATATATTACAAAGTGTAGCTATATACAACCGTAATTAACATTCACTTAACGCCTAACATTACTTGGTGACATTTAGTTCTAAGAAGTAATGGCCGCCGCCGCACAGACAGCGGCCATTGTACTAGAAATGAAACTACTGCAATTTTGACATAATTAAGATATTTCTGTTGAAATGCGATAACCAACACTTGACAATAATGAAATCATCTTATTAATGTTAACATTGTGGCACAATTGAATTGAATTAGGGATCTTGGTAATGTCCAACGACGAGTAAAGGTTAGCATAATTCAAAAGAAATGTCTTAATTTCTTTTAAAATTTTGGCTGTTTTATTAATGGAAAACGTTTTATTATTATAATACCGTACAGCACAAAAACAAATATATACAAAGCAGTAATACATCTCTGTAAAGACAAATAAATAAAAACAATATTTATTTCGAATTATTAGATTTCGACACACAAGTCATTACAGTATTAACATTATGGTTCGTGTTGTCGTCGGCGCGCGGATAAAATGGACCCAGTACGGAACTGAGTGTACTCCACACTTTGTCCGTCGCTTTACATTTTAGCGAAAGAGTGCTTCAAATATAAGTTGATGTAAAATATAGTAGCTGTTTAAGCTTGTTTTCACTCAACTTGAACTTTCGTTAGCGTTGTCTTCTCAGTGTTGGCACAAATTTCAACTCTAACAGTGCTCCCGTTTACGAGTTGTTTGAGGTCAACAACAAAATTAATAACGCCTATAAAAATAATCGCAGAGAGTTCAAATGGGAATATGTGATGTAGGATGAATGTAAAAATAATTGTTGAACAGGAAAAATTTGTTGACGCTGTACTTTTTTTGTAATGAATTATCAAAGTTGACAATCATTGTAGAAGGGCTAAAAAACAGTGACTTTTTTAATATACCTCTTAACGTTATGAAAACGAAGAATCAAAAAAATATGAAATGCACAAGAGTAACGCAGAAAGGAATGCCGATTCCAACAATATGCTCATTTATTTTTTGTCTTTGAAAATTTGGAAACGGCAGGCTTTGAAAGTCAGCGATCTTCTTTAGTTGAATGGACTTTAGTCTTCCACTCTTCTAAGGAAACATTTTGATCCACATGAGGGAGAAGTAATTCTTGTAAAAAGATGGTATTATTAAATATAGTACAGTATTTTCGAGTTTTATATCCATATAGCTAGTCATACTTGATGTCAGTAAAGCATGATTCAAATTAAATGTGTATGAATGATTTACAGTAGTGAGGAGGTGAAAAAATGTCATTTAGCCATTTTATCTGTAACATGTCAACACTCCTTTCCAGCTCCAACTTTCAACACATTAACATACTGTAAATAAATGCTATTTGATATTTTAATTTTGATCACGTACTAAAAGATGATGAAACTAATACTAAGATTGTGAAAAGTATTAACATAACAGTTCAACTATTAAAACAATAACAATAATAAGTAAACACTGACAATATTTTTCTATAAATATTTAGAACAGATTATGAAGTCTGTAAATAGAATGTTTGGAGCCTTTTTGACATAATTTGCTGTATTGTTACAAATAATATCTGAATACTGAATAAACTAAATGAAATTCGCCTATAAAAATTTTATTCTTTACCAATATTTGAAATTAACCTCCTCAGACTTCTGTACTTTCCTATAAACTTTCTGTACACTTTCCTATTTCAGTTACTTCTTGAAATCTATTCCATTGGTACTTTTGTGCTCTATTCAAACTCATAATACTTATTAAATGTGTTGATTTGGACCAATCTACTTTTATTTACAATTCTATTTTTTATTACAAAATAGATATTGTTACATAATACGGAACATTCTCGTACATTCGATAGTGTTGTTCTACAGGCTTCTCAACTAGCCCAGCCGGTGTGTGCTCCTGCCAAGGCTGCACTGAAGTATCCTTTAGAATTTTCGAGTGCTTGTTAAGGACATATGGAACCATGCAGACTACAAATAGCCCACACCTGCCACTTAATATTCAGTTTTACGTCGGGCGATTACTGATTGCGTTTAAGTGGTGATTGATTCAAGTAATGTTTGAAGTACTGTGGTGAAGTGTTATTGTGTTATAATTGTGCAGGGCTCTACTAGTTGACATTATTATTGCATGTGGACAAATTTTACATAAATTGTTGTAAGAAAGTACCTTGTTGAATACAGTTTATTAATTGTGATAATTAAAGCTGGTTATTAGTGACTTCATTGGTGTTTTGTATTTTGTTTTTCACTATACCATATGGCAATCAGACCATCGTAACAGTGGATCAGAAGTGCGACAGAACCTTTAACAGTGAAAACAGAGGATACTTTGTAGAAGATTAGTGTATGTTGTGAACATGGACACCAGTCAGATGATGGAAGCTATCCAAGCTTCTGCTGTTGTAGACAGAGAAACGTCAGAATGAGAAACGCAGACAAGAGGCGGAAGAAGCAGAAAAATAACAAGATGAGAGAGTGGATGAGAGACAGAAAACCCTCCTCCTGGAAACACAAGAATGCTAGAAAACATTACTGCTCAATTCAGAGGAATAACAGAAAGCACTAATGATGGAATAAGAAGAAAGACAAAAAGCACTGTTGTTCGAATCGGAAGATTGACAAGACGAGAAACATAAGTAGAAAGCAGATAAAACAGAAGCTCTTTTTGAAGCTGTGCAAAAACAATTGCAACAACATACTACTGCAGAGTTGGGTCTCCTACGTGGTGATGTGGGTGAATTATGCAGTAATCTAAATGGTCAAGAGGCAAGATTGTCTACAGTCAAAAACTCTGTACCAAATATAGAACAAACAATGTCAGAAAAAAATATCTGCAGCAGAATACTCAATTGCAACCATAAAAGAACAAATTAAAAGTGGAGTTGAGCAGTTCATGAAGATGCAACCGTGTGTTTTATAACAAATTGCTGAGTAGACTGTACCTATGGTAAAGACAGAAAAAGACACAGAAAATAAGACAATAGTGAAAGTCACTTTACCTGCAGTGGGGACAGTTCATGTCAAGGCTCCAACCTTTGATGAAAGCACTCACTGGGTGACGTATCTTTGGCAATTTGAATCCACTGTTAGCGTAAATAATTGGACAGAGAAAGAGAAGGGAGGTTCATTCATTCTTGCTTTAAAAGGACCTGCCACAGAGCTACTACAGAAAGCGCCATCTGACAGCCAGAACACTTATGCCGAAGTGACAAAAGCTCTAGAGTTACGGTATGGTGATAAACATTTGCACGATGTGTACTACGTTCAGTTGAGAACAAGGTGACAACATTCAGGGGAGAGTCTTCAAGAGTTTGAAGCAACTATCAACAGACAAATTAGACTGGCCTATCCTGAAGCTCCAGAAGATTTTCATATAAGGTTTGTAATGCAAATATTTACTGATGGTGTCCGAGATAATGAACTACAGCAAGTGTTACGAATGGCAAGACACCAGAATAGTGCAGACGCCCTGGTACACGCTTTGCAATTTGGGGCCTCCAAGTCAGCATCTGGTTGGACAAGTCATAAAGTGCCTGCTAAAAGATCACAACGGCACAGAGATGAAGAGGAAGAACAAGGAACAGAGACCCAATGGTCGTCGCAACAGAATAACATAAGAAAAGAAGGAAGGAAGAAGTGTTATAGAAATACAACGAGATTGTCGGGTTAGAGTTCACCAGCAGGGAAACGAGCAGTAGTCGGTACAACTGGAGGAACAAAGCCCCTAGACAATACGCAATTTCTACACTTCAGAAAAATAGCAGTAGCTTAGTAGTTACCGGATTCGTTCAAGATAGGCCACACGTGATTACAGTTGACACAAGCACAACACTTTCCATTGTGCACCGATGTGGTGAAAAATGTCAAGCCAAGCTGGTGCTCTTGCAACTAATAATAAATATATTTACCTTATTTCCTGTCTCGTGACCACATGTATTTAACGCAATGAATATTACGCGTTTCGAGACATATGTCTCATCATCAGAATATATATTAAAATTTAAATCACTCAATGAGGTCGTTAAAAATTAAAACATCAAAATCACAAAATCGAAAACCAAACATATAAGTATTTATGTGATGCGAGTGCGCACTCGATGAAAGCCGGCCGGACAAGTGCACACTCGCATCACATAAATACTTATATGTTTGGTTTTCAATTTTGTGATTTTGATGTTTTAATTTTTAATGACCTCATTGAGTGATTTAAATTTTAATATATATTCTGATGTCGAGACATATGTCTCGAAACTCGTAATATTCATTGCGTTAAATACATGTGGTCACGAGACAGGAAATAAGGTAAATATATTTATTATTAGTCATTACACGTGGCCTGGATGCCGACAGACATGTTACTCTTGCAACTTGCGAACAGCTTCTGGATGGCCTGTAAAAGTGTTTTGGAAAAGTGGAGACACACCTACACCCTGGTCGACTTGAGTTTGATCATCAAGTACTTGTTGCAGACTTTGTGGATGAAGCAATTCTTGGTGTGGACTTTATGAACATGTATGGTTTCATAGTCGACTTCAAAAACAATGTCTTGAAAATCGGAAAAAAAGAGGTAATGCTCTCCACAATAAGTACATAAGAAAAATTGAAGGACATGATAAATAAAGTGGCTGTAACTGTCCCGCCAAACTCCAAAAATATCATCAGCAGTTGGAACTAAGGTAGATATTAGGGCCAACCAGTGCTCTATATTCGAACCCCAGGTAGTCAGCACACCAGGCATACTAATTGCCAGAAGTTTAGTAAAAACCTGATGGAACTGGAAATGTACCTATTAGAGTGGCGAATTTTTTTGGATCAAGCTGTCACTTTACAAAGCAATACGCTCCTAAGTAAAATAACTCCTGTGGCCTGGGTAGCTCGAATGATGCAGCGAAGAACCAGTACTACGGACACTTCCGAATTACCGGAGGAACTTCAGGAATTGTTGAACAGATCTTCTAACCTCAAGTGGTGAGGTAAAAGAACTCAGATGGTTTTTACATGAATTTAAAGATTCTTTTGCAGTTCGGCACCAGTCATTGGGAAGAGCCTCTCTTGTACAGCATTGCATCAATACTGGGGAAACAACACCAATTTGGCAACATCCTCGAAGACCTCCATTAGCTAAGCAAGAGGAATTGTCTTGGTTAGTACAGGGCATGTTGACAGAAGGAATAATCGAGCCTTTGTCAAGTGCATGGTCTTCTCTAGTAGTTTTGGTTGCGAAGAAGGACGGTGGATTAGGTTTCTGCCGGAGGTTGAACTATGTGACAAAGAAAGATTGGTATACCTCGCATTGATGATACACTCGATGCTCTTTCTGGTGCACAGTGGTTTTCCATATTGTAGCTGAAGAATGGCAAGTAGGCCTCCTTGCCATTCTTCAGTTTTCCATATTGGCAAATAGGCCTTCATTAAGAAGACAAGGAAAAGACAGCTTTCTTGATCCTACATGTCCTTTTCCAGTTAAAATTCATGCCATTTAAACTCTGTAATGCACCAACGTTTGAAAGATTGATGGATCCTCCGAGGAAACTTGCCTTGTTTATTTAGACGATGTCATAGTCATTGGGAAGACTTTCAAAGACAATTTGGAAAACCTTAAGGAGGTTCTAACTAGAATTCATGGTGCACAACAAATACTGATGCTGAGCCCAAAGTTTCTCTCTTCTAGAAGGAAGTACAGTATCTGGGCCATCTGGTCTTGGTGTTAGCATGGATCCCACTAAAGTAGACACTGTAAGAGACTGGCCAGTTCCGAAGAGTAAACTCGACGTTTAGAGTTTCCTGGGGTTATGCTCATATTACAGTCGTTTTGTGAAAGGCTTCACTACTATTGCTAAACCACTACATGAACTAATGGAAAATAAATGAAACTTCCAGTGATCGAGAGAGTGTGGTCAAGCATTCAGGACTTTGAAAATTGCATTATGTTTGCAGCCAATTCTTGCTTTCGTAGCTTCTGAAAGGAGGTACATCGTAGACACATGCAAGCAATACTGGTCTAGGAGCAGTTTTGTCTCAAGTTCAAAATATAGAATGAGTAAAAGCATATTACAGCAAGACGCTTTCTAAATCAGAGGGGAATTAATGTGTTAAAAGGAAAGAGTTGCTGGCAATCATCCAAGCTTTGGAGCACTTCCATAAATACATCTATGGTAGGGAATTTTTACTACGGACCAACCATGCTGCACTTGCATGGCTCCTGAGATTTAGAATCCGGAAGGCAAGGTGGCTCAAACGTTCCAACAGTACAACTTTAAGGTACAACATAGGCGGAGGTGCCTGCATGGTAATGCAGATGGATTATCTCATAGACCGTGCTCGGAGGACTGCTGACATTGCCACAGAAAGAAAGAACAGAACACAAGCGAACATATTCAAGCTGTCACTGTAGATTTCCTAGCAGATGGCTGGACGACAAGATTTTCGACAAGAACAGATGACTGATGAAGACATTGGACCGATCCTGACAGTAAAAGAGGAAGGTCGCCACCCAGATTGGCAAGATATCTGCAATAGTTCAGAAGTGCTGAAGTCCTACTGGGCACAATGGGAATCTCTTACCTTAGAGAACGGACTGCTGAAAAGGCTTGGAAAAGTGCAGATGGATGAGATGTGGTCATACATCTGATAGTTCCCCGAAGTAAAGTGCAGTCTGTTTTGAAGAAGATGCATGATGGAACATCCGGAGGTCACCTTGGAATTAACAAAACCCTTGACAAAATACAGAAGCAATTCTATTGGCTTCATCTTCACCACGACACGCAGGAATGGTGTTGGACATGTGAAATATGTGCTGCAAACAAGGGCCCACAAAACCAGAAGCATGGGAAAAATGAGACATTATAACGTTGGACTGCCTTTTGAGAGAATTGCTATAGACAGTGTTGGGCATTTCCCAGTTACTGACCATGGAAACCTGTACATCATGGTTATAAGTGACTACTTTACTATGTGGATGGAAGCCTACGCAATTCCAAATCAGGAGGTTACCATTTTGGCAAAGGCATTAGTTCACAACTTCTGTTGCCAGTATGAGTCCCTATGGAAATCCATACAGATCAAGGGAGGAATTTTCAGTCAGGAATGTTTAAAGAATTATGCCGTCTACTCAAAATTCAAAAGACCAGGACAACGCCTCTCCATCCTCAGTCTGATGGAATAGTTGAGAGGTTCAATGTGACACTTAAACAGCATCTTTCCAAAGTTGATAATGAGAAACAAACAGACTGGGACCAACGTACAGTATACCACTATTCCTCATGGCGTATAGGTCATCAGTACATGACACAACGGGGATGACTACATCAAAATTGGTGTTTGGCAGATTCATCTTCCTGGGGACTTGATGTTTAGATCAGCTGAGACTCAGCTCCAAGGGCCATAGAACTATTCCTCGCAATTAGAAAACCAACTGCGAGAACTGAATTGCTTGAAAAGAGGAAGACTCAAGATAGCTAGCGATAAAATGAAAACTTGGTATGACATTCGCAGCAATAGTATGGGTTTGGTTGTTCAACCCAAAGCGCCGTTGTGGTCGCTCACCTAAACTTCAAACTAACTGAGAAGGACCTTACACTGTGAAAAAAGGAATCAGTGATGTTGTCTATCAGATTCAACAGGAAGGACAGCGAAAATTCAAGGCCATCCACCTAGATCGCCCGACCAAGTATTACTTCAGAGATGTTTTGCCAGTTCGGGACAAACAGGCTTAAGGAGGGGGCAGTGTTACATAAATTGGGAACATTCTCATACATTCAATAGTGTCATTCTACAAGCTTCTCAACTAGCCCAGCCAGTGTGTTTCTGCCAAGACCGCGCTGAAGTATTCTCTAGAATTTTTGATTGCTTGTTAAGTACGCATATTATGGAACCCTGCAGACTGTAAATAGCCCTCACCTGCCACTTAGTTTTCAGTTTTACATCGGGCGATTACTCATTGCTTTTAAGTGGCAGTTTTTCAAGTAAGATTTGATGTATTGTGGCAAAGTGTTATTGTGCTATAATTGTGCGTGACTCTATTAGTTGACATTATGACATTATTATTGTGTGTGGACAAATTTTTCTTGAACTGTTGTAAAAGACTATCTTGTTGATTACAGTTTATTAATTGTGATAATTAAAGCTGGTTATTAGTGACTTCATTGGTGTTTTCTATTTTGTTTTCCACTGTATGATATGACAATCAGTGAGATCGTTGTAACAATATTCAAATACAGAGTCAGTGGCGGCGCTAACGAAACGGGGGCCCCCCGCGAAACTAATTAGGGGGCTCTTAAAAATGGTTAAATTTTGTATACGTAATAGGGGAAAACACTCAAATGAGTTTCTATTTACGTGTGTTTCACAACAATGGTTTGTGAATATTTTCTCGTCTATCACAAAGCGTTTGCAATTTGCAAAGGACGTTTTACACGTGTACGAACTCTTAAAATTCATTGTTGCTAAATAGACTAAGTTCTATACAAACTATAAAAAACCAAAATAAAAAGAATAATTTACTTTTACGTCAAAGATCTAAATTCAGACTATGAAACAGTACCGCACACAGAGTGTTAAAAATTTATTATTTAAAAACGAATATCAAAGTAACATTCTAGCTTTTTTCAAACATTTAAATTAGTTCGTAACTGAATTTGTAAATTCTTGAATATACTCTATACAAGTTCTCCTTAAGTCTAATCCAATTCAATAACACTCGAACTCAAGTAATGTACAATATTTACAGATGAGGATCAACCAAAGTTCACTGTTTTCCTAAGCCTAGTCTTCTTTTTTTAATAGCTAAGAACTTTTCAACCACTTCGTTGATATTAGTTTTCTGTGTTTCTTCATGCTCAATGCTTAACAGTGCCAAGTCACTCAACCGAGTTTGGGCCATGGTACTTCTTAAGTATGACTTAATTAATTTAAGTTTTGAAAAGCTTC
Organism: Magicicada septendecula; assembly: GCA_034769895.1. NCBI lineage: Eukaryota > Metazoa > Arthropoda > Insecta > Hemiptera > Cicadidae > Magicicada > Magicicada septendecula. The sequence continues at coordinate 827,254,671 of CM068367.1, forward strand.
TTTCCGCTGTAGCTGTTGTGACAGGTATGGTTAAATAAAGCTGCAAAGCTGTAGTTAAGTCTGGGAGGCAACTCATAAGGCAGCTGTTTTCTTCAACCAGTAAATTCATCATTTCTCGAATGCTTTTCTTGTGTACAATTTCTTTGGCCATCAAACCTTTGAAGGATATTACTTGGTCAGGCAGTGATGTGGAAAGGTCACCAGGATACACATTTACCAGAGCCTTACTTTTCTCCACTATTGTCTCTTGTAAGAAGTTTACTAAATTCTGAGCCGTCAGGAATGAAAACCTATCATCAATGCAACGCAATCCTTCGAATCTCATTTGTAGCTGAGCTATTACAATATCTAGTGTTGCATTAAAAACTTTTACTTCAAATGATTTCACTGGGTCATCAATTCTATGGTCAACTGATAATTCAACAAAGAAGCGTTTTACAACTCGCTTACGCTTATTTTTCATGTTACAAGTTATGTCCCATGACTGGGCCAACTGTTTAGCATCAGCAAGAAAGCCAGCAAAGTCCTTTCTTAAAACTTTTAACTCATCACAAGCGCGGCTTAGAAACTGCCACGGTCTGCCTAGGTCAACAGTTGGCCTCTGTAGTGCTTTTGAAGTTATATTTACATTCTCTAAAATCTTAGTTTCAAGGCAGAGCACAAGAATAAATTCAAAGTTTTCCAGGTGGTTTCTAATTGCTAATGCTTCTTCTGCCTCAGGGGTTTTTGAGCTGTACAGAATAATTTCTGTCAAACACTTAATCACATTTTTGAAATAATTTCTTAAAGCTAACAGGCAGTCGTGTCTAGAAGACCACCTTGTTGGACATAGCTTTTATAAAGTTAGATTTTTGGCAGAGCTGTCTTCTTTAACGGCAGTGTTAAGTTCTTGCCATATATGTAAGCTTTCACTGAAAAACACATAAGTTTTCTGAACTATGTCATAAAATTGTGTTATTTCAGAAATATTTGATACTGAATCATTGATCACCAAGTTCAGGTTATGTGCAGCACAGTGTACGTAATCCGTGTTTGGGACTATATCCATAATTCTTTTCTGTAACCCAGAGTATTTCCCGCTCATTGTTGCTGCACCATCATAACCTTGACCTCTACACTTACTAATGTCAATTTCATTTGTTTTCAAAAAGTCTAAAATCTTACTTTGAAACCCCTCACTGTTGGGATCCTTTATTTCTTGAAATCCCAAAAAGGACTCACTAATCACAGTTTTATAATTGCCAGGAGATTCTTCTACTATGTTAATGTATCTGATTACAACACTCATTTGGTCAATCTTAGAAATGTCTTGTGTGCTATCAACAATTATAGAAAAAAAAGGAGACAAGTGAATCTGTTTTAGTAAGGCAGTCAATACTGATTTTCCTAGCAAGTTAATGATTTCATTTTGAATGTCATGGTGGAGGTATTTTGATCTGGTTTTTTCATTTTCTAAGTGTGCACTAAGGAGAGAATCGTAGCGAGAAACTAAAGATAGTATGTTCAAAAAATTTCCACTTTCAGGATTTATTTCATGTAATGATTCTCTATGGCCACGAAATGGCAATGAACACAGTGCCGTGGTTCGAATGACATCCACAATCCGTATGAAAATATCTTTCCATTTTTTCCGCTCATCGGAAATTTGATCAGCTACCGTTTTACTCTTTTTCCAAGTGGCATACGTGAGACAAGATTGTAAATGAGCATTGCTACTTTCATGAACTTTAATTTTTTTACTGAGACCTTTCCAATCTCTAATATCGCCTTCACGCCAGCTTTGGGCATCAGCACTTTGGCTGAAAAGCCAACATGGTAAACAATAGACTCCATCTAGATTACGAGAGTAACAAAGCCAAAACCTATGAACAATTTGGCCTGCTGCAGTTTTGAAAGAATAATATGCTGTACTGAAAGACCGCTTAGAAACGGAATCCATCGGGAAAGGAACCTTTGGTTGACAAGGTTCACTTAACGTTATTAACTTTTTCATCTCGTCTGTCATTGTAGCTTGATTTTTATAGAATGCAATATCTGTCTCAAAACTTTGGCAGTTTGGATCGGAAGGGCCTGCTAAACTAGTTTTATTTGCATGATTACTTACAACTTCAGTTGGTTCAAACTGATTTTCTGGTCCAGGTATGTCTTCGGACTGGCGAACACATTCAATGCCTAGCAGTTGTTCTTCTTGTTCATGTTGCAGTTGCTTATTTGTTTCCGTAGTTGTATCACTTGTATCCGACAGACTAATGTTTAAATCAGGTTTATTGTCACTGTCACAATCAACTTCAAGTCCGATTTTTGTTTCTTTTTCATTAGTTGCACTTGGCCCGGGTTTGGGTTGTTCAACTTCACATTTTGATGATTTTTTTTTTAAACTGGTCGAGTTTTGAAAGTTTACTTTTAGATTCTTCTCGTTGTTTTTGCAGTTTCCTTTTCTTAGCACCACTTAAATATTCACGCTTACTTTCCATTTTATAAACTCTGTCTCTAACACTCTAACTCTACACAAAATACAAAAACTAAAATCAAATGTTAAGTCATTAAACTTAAACGGCACTGAATTACGAAATGAATGCAATACAGTACTATCGCGCAGGAGATTCGACGCATTACTGAGTACTGAACTACATTGTTTACGTCTCCCCAGTGCCGAGTGACTCATCGCACCGGACGTACGGGCACCACAAGAGATAAGATAAGCTTCGCTTACAAACAGTAATGTCATTTCGGAAAACGTAGTTTTTTTGGATGTCTATACACTTAAATAAAACGTATATGTCGTATTTTAAATACAAATTTGCCGGTAGTCGGATGCCATTAAAACTTTTTTTCCTATTATAGCTCGTTTTATATTTTGTTCTAGGGGCCAGGTTGGCGGGGCCCCCCAGAGGGTCAGCCCCCCATGCCGCGGGGTCTGCGGGGGCCTTATCGCTGCCACTGTAAACAGAGTTACTATCACAATATAATATCTTAGCTCCACTTAGATTTATGTTCTGCTATCTTAATTTTACAACTAAAAGCTTTGTACGTATTCCGGATAATTGGTAATTTGTTTAATCAAATCATTAAATCTCAGAGAAGTAATCAGCTTAACCATTTCGGAGATTAATAGAAGAGTTTGTTTCATGCTAGGGATATCCTGTTGAATGTATTCACGTGATTTATTATTATTTAAGACTGTGTTCATACTGAAAAGAATAGTGAAACCCACACTGGAGTTTTATCATTTTATAAGCAATTATAACTAATACATAATTACATAGTATTAAAGGTATAATTAAGTTCTTGGATTTCGTTGTCCATGACGTGTCCGTTACTTAACTAAAAATAATTATTTAGTATAATTAAGATAAGAGGCCAAAAGTAAAGTGACGGTAACGTGGATGCTCCCAAGTTTTAAAAACACATTATACTCATTTACTGAAAACTGAAAATAGTTACATGACAAAATACCAACAACTGAGTAGCCGACATAACATTTCCAGTATGAGTGTAGTGTTGATATGTCTAACTTCATTGCACAACTTATTTCCTATCTTCATCATTACGGTAAACTGTAAGGAACATGTAGTGTTGTACATTTTCAATCTGCATTGTTTCCTTATATTATTTTTATTTAATTAAAGGTTTTAACTTGATTCATATTTTTTATCATTTTATCTACAATTTCTGTGTTCAAATGAGACAATGTATGTTTTCATATTGTATAGCTTGTGCTAATCTAATTCACATTATCTTTGGTTGATCAGAATTATATTTCCTTGTATTAATTTACTCTCAAGTATTGGTAAACAGAAGATAGTAGACAGTTAGTAAAAATTCACATATATACAATACACATTGAAAACAAACAGACACTTTATACTCAAATTGTTATACTGTTTTACCTATATTAAATATCGCTATGGAGAACCATACATGACTTCCAGTTTTAAGATTTATATTTAAAATCATTTACTTGAATTCGGTTTGATAATTTCTTTAAAAAAATCCCCCACCCTCAATTTTCACTATTTATAGATATTTTTATTATTATGGGGTAGTCATTTACTATAAAGTAATTTTTGAGTCACTTTATAAAAATTAGGTACTGTATTCTTATAAAGAAACTGAACTATGCAGATAATCATCCTCCTCCTCAACCGATCCCCACCATTACTGATATTTACACTTTCATAGAGTAATAGTTTTATCATAATTATGTAAAGGTATCTTACTCATGTTAAGGTATCTTATTCTTCAAAATTAATATACTCATACTTTACTTGATATCAGCAAAGTAATTATCAAAAAATAACCTCCTCCCCTTCAACTACCCTCTCCATTTATAGATATCTCGTTTACCATTTTACAGTGGATTAATATGAGTTTATTTACGATGCACTTATTTATCAAAATTAAGTACTTTACTCTTGTTAAAACACAAAAATATCTTATTTTTCTCTTTCAAAATGAAGTAGTTTATTCGACATCAGAAAAGTAATTGTCAAAAAATTATCCCCTCCCCCTTCGACTACCACTTTCATTTATAGATATTTCATCTACCTTTTTATAGTGGGTTATTGTGATTCTCTTTTCAGGATACTTTATTTATAAAAATTTAAGTACCAGCACTTTACTCTTGTTAAAACACAAAACACTGCCAATAAACTCCCCCCCCCCTTAACCGAACAACCCCATTTTTGATATTTACAATTTTATTAAGTAACAGTTTCATTATATGTAATTATTAAGGTATCTTATCCTTCAAAATGAAGTACTTTATTCGAAATCAAAAAGGTAGTTTTTAAAAAATGACCCCCTCCTCCTTCAACAACCCTTTTCATTTATAGATATTTCACCTACCTTTCTATAGTGGATTATTATGACCTTCTTTCCAGGATACTTTATTTATCAAAATTAAGTAGGCCTACTTTACTCTTGTTAAATCGTAAAATGTTGCAGGTAATCTAGCCTTCTCCCTTAACCGATCGTCACCAAAATCAATAAGCCTTGAATCCTCTACAACTCATGCATGTATACAAAAAATTATTTGATTCTGTTTGAATTAGCGGAAGTTATTGTTCACCATAGAAAAAATCTACATATAGACAGATACTTTTCTTCAGTTTTGAGGTTAGTACAATCAGAATCAGCCCTTATCTTGAACACAATTATTTTTGCGATCACCATACTTCCATTTCCTTATGGAACATGGAAATAAACAAATTTGTTTGTGAAAAATTAATCATCAGACTATATTGGAATGGCGCCACTCGACTTTTTGATCACCATTTATTAGCTACATTATCGAATATCATATTTACAGAAGAATCATGTTCCACATAATATTACGGTATGGTGATGGTAAACATATACAGTAAAAAATATGTAGGCAACATTTCTTCAAGTCAAGTCTTATTGTGCCAAAATTATATAATTTGGTTATAATAGATTCTTGTTACTTTATTACACATATTTACTGTTTTAATTCTACAATCTTAATCCTAATAACTTTTATGTTCTTGTAAGATTCGTTTTACCTTTCACTAAAAGGGTTTCTCTACATTTAAAATGTGGAAAGTTAACGTGATAAAAGAAACTGGATTAAACTTCAGTGTAATAGAACATAGGAGTCTGCCTGACTTCAAAGTACTGAAGGTTTCTGCAAAATGTAGTTATTTTTACTAATTCAAATTCACACATGTTAATATTTAATAATTATGCACATACAATGTTTAATAAGTTAACTACTTCAACTACTATATAAATATGTAAAAAGACAATTAAATGACAACACAAATTACATGACTAACTGAAATACACAATACAAACCAGATATGAGACTAGCCTCAGATGGAGATTTTCGAAACTGAGTCTCCATGTATTTAGGCATGAACGTCCAATAACCTATTAAACCAAACATGTAACACACTGTACTCAGTGTATTGTACATTAACACTGGGTTCTTAAACAGACGTTTCATTGTTTTCATGAAGTCTGAAACAAATCAATTAAAACCTTTAATAATAGAGCTTAGCAAAACAATATTAATATTATACTGCTATAAAATGTTTCTATACTGTAAATACTACTCTGTAATGCATTTTTCTGTAACACTCTGCATGCATTTGAAATAAATTTTATCTGTGCCTAAGCCAGCTTTTGCCCGTTATCAAGCTTTGTGGTGAAATTTATTTGGAGGTGAAATTTATATAAAGTTTACCTAAAAAATATTATTTTATAGATAAAACAAGTAGTTATAATAAATTAAAATAAAGTAGATATAATTAATAGATAGATAAAATAGTACTCTAGTGTCAAAAAGTGAATTACTCAGTACTGGATAAACGGACATGTTATGGAAAACAAAACATACAAAATTCTTTTATGTATAGATATTTGTACATAGGTTCATACAGAGGATACTTATGTATGTATGTCAAGACTAGAGTGCGAATCAAGCTTCTTGGTGAGAGGAGGGAAATATTTACCTAACATTATTTGCACAATAATATATTAAAATAGGCTAATACTTTCTTATTTACACTAACAAAATGTTGCATGAGACAGTGCAATTTAATTAGATGATTAATTTAGTTTTCTACTAGAACATTAATGAAATTTAAAAAATATCAAGCAGAAATAAAATAAAAACAAATAAATTTATTTTAAATTAATATAAATAGTTTGCTTCTGAGATAGTGACCTTCACATTTCATGTTGATGAGGTATGTTTGTAGAATACTGACAGCCCTCTTCTAGCCAATCAACTAAACATTTTTTGTGGGAAATTACCTATTGCAGGTCTTTACTGATATAAAGATTTCAGATGACAATCGCAATATGAATTCCACCCTTTAGGTTGATCTGTATTTTGTTTATTTTACTTAACTCTCTTTCACTCTCTTCTGAAAGAGAGGCGGTTACTTTAATTATGTTGATTAGGTAGGTAATTATTTTACCTAACAGGTAGGTAATCACTTTAATGAATTACCTACAAATTTTTTTTTTTTTTTTTATTTCTTTTAAACTTAAATTTGTTAACTTTTCTTTAACAAAATCAAGGCAGTTCTGTTACAAAAGACTCAAATTTACTAACAGTTCTTGAAATTTTACTTTATTTTTTGGAATTAAGGAGTCAACACATTTATCATGCTAAACTGAAAAAATGATTAAATTCTATCATCACCAATAAGAAGATCACTGCTGTTTTTTGACCAGAATGCTTAGTTTAAAACTTCAGTTTTTAAAGAATTCATTGATATTTGAAAACACTGCACTCAGTTTATTAATTAAGCCTTACAAGAACTCTTGTCTAACGCTGTTGAAATCTCTTTGTTTTTATTGGATGGTTCTAATCATGATGATAAGTGTGAGTCTTTAAGATAAATGCCTTCAGCTTCCTCCCTCATTGCATTTAAGGAGTTAATATACACAGTTACTCAGATAAAACAGAGGATTATATCTTAATTCTACGACTGAAAGTATAGTGATAGTTGTAAAACTTCTAAAGTGTTTCTGAATTATGCAGTTCTGTAACAAAAGACTTGCGTTTTCTAACAGTTCTTGAAGTAGTAGTAGTAACTGAGCTGAGCAGTGCTTGCATACGTTTGAGTACTATGCTTGAGTTTCTTTCTGCTCAGTGTGGTCCTCTTCCTCAATGGTGATGTCATTTTCTTCTCTTTTATCATTTACATTAACTCCTCATCAGTTGTTTACTCAAAGCCTTGATTGTCTTTGTCTAGCATTTAAATCATTCTGTTACATTATCTTCATCTGCTTCTTCAACACTGAAAACATCTTGTATAATTCTAGTCAGCTCAATCAGAAGGGATAATTTCACCAGTGAATGCAGACACCTCCTCTCCTTTCATCTATAGAATAATTTCTTCCATAATTTTGCAATAATATCAGTTTATACTTTTTCCAAGCTTCTAAAATCTTGTAATTATATCTAAAACTGTAAAACTTTTCCAGAGAGGTTTAAAGTCATTGTCTTCTTTTACTCATGTTTTAAATACTGTAGAGTCATATTTCACCTTGTAAATCACTCCTTGATCCATCAGTTAGATTAATTCATCTACACTTGGGAGTAGTAAATACTTCATAAAAATATTTGCCACTGTCAGATAGTAAATCTTTTCATTGGGAATACATCAAATGAAGTGTGAAACCATGAAATCAAGAGTTGGCTGTATGCATAACCATGGCCCTACAAAAGTTCACTTATATTGCTTTCTTTGTATATTTGAAACGTATTTTAATGGTTCTAATTACATATATTTCACATTAATTTCAATAAAACAATGATATTCAGAGAGATCAGACAAATGGTCAAGGGACAAACTAAACCTGCTACTGTTGTACAGTCACCTACAGTGTCGTCTATAAATTTATATATTTATTGTTGGAATTAGACATTTTATCTAATACATTTATTAGTTCTAACATTTATTGTTTAACAAGATTTTTACACAGATTACACTAAGTTTGGAATCCCAACATTTTTGTGTCAGTTGTTCTTCTTTTATTTTGCAAAAAAATACATGTTTAGCAGTTTTGTGTCTTACTTATATATTTAACATAAATAAATTAATCTATTCAGGAGACTGGTGAATAAAACTACTAGGTTTAAATATACTAATTACCTTTTACAGATCTCTCCATTTGTGTGTGTACATTATTTGATGTAATAACTTCAGATTTCTTCCTTATTGCAGCACGAGGTAATGTTTGAGGAAACAGAGCCATCGTTATAGAAAGTACTATGTTCAGTGTACCTAAATATGTCCAACCTGAAAAATCAAGTAATTTCTTAAATTTGTCATTTAAAAAATGAATCATAAAAAATACTTGGATTTTGTTGTCCATGACGTGTCCATTGATTAACTAATTATAACTATAACACTACTGACTCGGAACATAAAGTTTTACTGGTAAAATTGTAAAATTTTTACCTTATAGCCTGAACCAGGCTATTTTAAGGTATTTTTACCTTATAACCTGAATAACTGAAATCTGGTTCAGGCTATAAGGTAAAAATTTTACGATTTTACCAATAAAACTTAGTGTTCCGACTCGGTAGTATTATAATCATAAAAATAATATAAGGTTGGTTAATCATACTCATTATTTAACATCATTATATTATTATCTTGAATGAAGTCGTAACATTTAAGATAATGACCCGACCGAAAACACACTAAAACCATAAATTTAGCTATAAATACATGTGTAAATTTACTTGACACACTAACCAGATGGAACGTAAAACAAATCAAACCTAAGGCACCTGAATTTACGGGACTACCCAAATTGCACAAACAAAACATACCCATACGACCTTTGATTAACTATACGACCGCCCCAAGTTATAAAATAGCCAAAAAACTACAAACACCTTTGAATTCATAAATAAAATTAAAGATACGGAGATTCTACCTAGCTATAAGTTTGTCTCGATGGACATTGTTAATTTATATACAAATATTCCGGTTTTGGAAACATTAACAATTCTAAAGGAAAATTTAACTAGGACAGGCATTCTAAATAAAAAGCAGATAGAAGAACTCCTATCTTTATTACAGATTATAGTTCAACAAAATTATTACACTCATGACAATAAGTATTTTAACCAAAAGGAAGGGTTGGCAATGGGTTCACCTCTAAGCGGACTTTTGGCCGAAATATACATGAACTACTATGAGAATAAATTTCTATTGTCTAACTACAACCAGTTCCATGATAAAATAGTTTCTTATACACGTTACGTAGACGATACCTTCATAATATTTAATGGCACTCATAGACAGGTGGATATGTTTTTTAAGTTTATTAACGACATTAACCGTAACACTAAATTTACCATGGAAATGGAAACTAATAATAGCTTGAACTTCCTCGATATATCGGTGTTAAAAAGAAACAACCATCTCGGTTTTAAAATATACCGAAAGCCTACCACAACAGACATAGTTATAAATGCTAAATCGAATCATCCGTACACACAAAAAATGGCGGCGTTTAATGCGCTAGCGTATAGACTAATAAACGTACCAATGAACACGGAAGATTATAAGGACGAATCTAACGTCATAAAACACATAGCTTTGAGAAATGGATATAAAATAGAAACTGTGGATAAAATAATACGTAAACAATTACGGAAAATAAATGGTGACAATAATAAGGCTAAAAATAAAACACAATACGTCTCAGCATTATATACGAACTTACTCCCCAATGTAATAAAAAATAAATTAAAAAAATTATGTATAAATGTATAAATTATTCAAGACCATGAATAATCTAAAAAATATACTTAAGTCACGTGCTCCAATAACATCGGAGGAATGTTCAGGAGTGTATAGAATCCAGTGCAGTGAGTGCGATAAGTTCTATATCGGACAGACGGGTAGAAAATTTATCAAGAGGTTTAAAGAACACTATCAAAAAAGAATCCCCAAACCACCTCATCAAATTACGCACTCCACCTCATAAACGAAAACCATAGTTATACCGGATTCAAAGAAAACATGGAGCCGATACACACATGTAATAAAGGTCATCTCCTGAACGCCCTAGAAGAGTTTGAAATATACAGGGCCTCCAAAATAAATGAAGAACAGTTACTCAACGATCAGCTGATGTTTAAATCCAATAAATTATATGATACCGCGTTGAAGATAAGCAGTGAAGCGCAAATACATGTTAGTTGACGATCAGAGGTCGACCGGTGCACCGAGTCACTTATAACGTTTTCATATGTTTATGTATATATGTTAATTTATTCATAGTGAGTTTTGTGCGTGTGGTGTTTATGTATATAAACGTTTCAATCTTTTCGACGACCCCTATGTATTAGGGGAATAGCATTTTACTGTACCTGAGGATGGGGATTTAGTCCCTGAAACATGTCGTATTTGAAAAACTGAGATCGCCTAGTGGATTATAAAGGTAAAATTCTTAAATTAAAAACATAAAGTTTTACCTTACAGCCTGAACCGGTTTTCACCTTTAAAAGGCTTCTTCAGAGGCTGCCGCTGGTAGCGCTGTCCATCCTGTTGTGGGCGACGGAATCGAATTTCAAAAAATCGATGCTGTGTGTGTGTGTGTGGGGTGAGATATGTTCGAATAATGCGTGCGATTTGAATTGTGTCTGTTCGTTTAGGATGTCATTTTTATTTATTTTCATGTGTTTGTATATTTCCAATTGTTCTAGAGTGTCTAGTTTTCGGCCTTTTGTGTGTACGTGTAGAATGTTCATGTTATTGTCGATGTTTTTATATGTGTGGTTTGCTTCAATGAGGTGGTTTGCAAAGGTGGATTCAAACTAGCTGCCTTCAGAACCATGATACATAGACTTAACAACATCCCTGTAGATGAAAAAGACTACAAAGACGAACTAAACACGATAAAATATCTAGAAGAATCTAACGGATATGACAGAACAATAGTCAGTAAACTCCTACACAACACACAAAACAAACAACAGACAAAGACAGAAAACAACAAATTCATAACACTAACATACATCAACAAAAAAACTGAAAAAGTAGCACACAAATTCAAAAAAGCAGGATACAGAATCGCTTACAAAACTGCTAACAAAACAGAACACACATAGAAAACACAAAACAAATTCAATCTACCCGGTGTTTACAAGCTAAATTGCTCAAATTGGAACAAATTTTACATAGGCCAGACAGGACGTAGCTTCAAAGAGAGATACATTGAACATTGAACACACAAAGGCACTCCACTCACTACAAAATCCACCTTTGCAAACCACACACATAAAAACATCGACAATAACATGAACATTCTACACGTACACACACAGCACACAGCATCGATTTTTCAAAATTCGATTCCGTCGCCCACAACAGGATGGACAGCGCTACCAGTGGCAGCCTCTGAAGAACCCTTTTAAAGGCGAAAACCGGTTCAGGCTGTAAGGTAAAACTTTATGTTTTTACTTATAAAAAACTTTGTGTTTGAGTCGTTAATATAATAGTGGTATTTAAATAAATATTGTAATGACGATTCTCTGTCGTCTTTGCCAAATGTGTATATCATGCGTTCGCCTCACATGTGTGGTCGTTACTTAATATTCACGCTGACGATGTCCACAGCGATCCTTCGAATTACCAGTACACTCGAGTGGAATCCTTACCTGTTCTTCTATAAGTGTTGTATTTCCCGGGTGGCGCCAAATTGCTTTAACTGAAAACAATTAAAATAGAAAATAGGATGATTGAGCGTTTGTGGCTATGACGGTATGGTGAATTCAGTTATTCCCGCCGCGTGCGAATTGATTATGTAGTTCGCAGAGTTTCCGATGTCTAGCGTTTACCGCCACTGTCGCTCGTCCCTAGTATACACAAATCATATAACACAATTTCATATGGAATAAAGAACAGTGGTTATGACTCTGTACTAGTTTATTAAATTGTGATTAGTAATCCATTTAGTATTATACAACAATTATATTTTGTTATTAAACAAATTTGCTCTGACAGTGAGACAATTATTCTCACGGCTTGGCGAAATCGATTTTGAACGATGTTAGTTAGTCAGACATGGCGTCTACAGAAAATGTTTACTTTTTACAATTTTTTGTTCAATAAATCTGGATTCTTTTGGTTTACGAAAAAGGATCAGTTATGATTACAATAAAGTACACTACCTTATATTACTGGCACTTATATACTATAAGGAGTAATTACAATTTGTTCTTGAAGTGTTATAAAGTGTGTTTCAAAAGTTCGTAATTTTTGTACAGGTTATTTTTCTCGTTCACATAAGTTTAGTGTTTTGTTTTTCAATTAATCTTTGAAAGAAATAAGATCATCAGTTTATAGTGAGAGTTCAAAGTGTAGTGAAAAAAATTAAAGAGAATTTTTAATTTGAATTTGGGTAATTCAGCAATACTTATCAATCAGTTGACTTAAGGTGTAGTGTCATTCAGTTGAATTAGGTTAGGTCATTGTTTGGTCTTCAATCACGCCTTGCGTCTTTTTCGTATTAGTTGATCGAATTTAATTAATTTGGAATTAATTAATCTGGTCTGTTGCATAGGTTTAATGTATTAGTTCCTCATCAGGTAGTTTGGTTCTTCATTTTAATAAATTTGGTTACTTTTGGTTGTTTTAAATTAAAAATTGTGCCATTTACGGCTTGGTGTCTATTCCTCTTGAGCGTCACTTTGGAATTAACAGTTTCTAATGGAATATTCATAAATAACGTTCAGTTGTCATGGTAACTGATTGATTCTGATTGGCTATTCATGACTTAAGCCCATTGTTAGAATATTTGAATTTTTATTCAAAATGATTAAATATCTTCTGATTGCTATTATTCTTCGGTCTTCTTATTTAAGTATGAGATATTATCACAACTGTTCGTATTTTCTTTCAAAGATCATTTTCACATCCCACAAAGCTGGATTTGCTTATGTATTATGTTTTGACAGTTATGTTTATATTATTTAATTACATTTCTTTCTTATTTTATGTCCTTAATTTAACACTTATCTCTTAAAATGATTCACTAATTATCATTGACTAGTTACTTGCCTTGGATTTGCTAATATCGTAGTTAATTTCTTACAATTTGTTGTTATTGGTTTCTTACAGTTAGGCATTTCATAGGCCTAGGTAGTAATTGGCTATATTTTCTTATTTTATACAAATTACATATTATTTTACCCTTATATATGTTTTGTTTTGTGTTACAAGTGATTTGTTTATTTGTTGAATTGTTTTGAGTCTGTTTTATTATAATTGTATGTTTTCATTATTTTACATATTATGGTTTGTCTATTATTTTCTAACTGCCTTTCCAGTATTATTAGATTTATATTAATTTATCTTTTTTCTTATTTATATTGACATTGTTTATAATTGGTCTATTATTTACTATTCTCTATAAAATATAACATAACATTTAGGCTTATGGTCTGTATAACTCCTTCAGCCATATTCCTATTCATAATCTTAATCAAACAATTCTTTAACAGTTATTATGCTACTCTTGTTTACAATTTGTTACTTCTTACTTATTTTTTGGTGATAAACATCATCACGTCATTTACTTTAGTTAATTAACTATCCCTTAGAACATAGGATATTTATTGTTTTTGCATTTATATTCTTTACCATATTTTTCTATCCTAATCTTTACTAGCTAACCATGGTAACACTAATTTGACTCTTCCTGGGATTTTTTCCCTGAATATCCTTGTATTCCTCATCTAAAATTAATCTTAATCCTAATAATAACAATATCCTTATTTACTAACACTGTTCACCATTAACCTTTAGTGTTTATCACTAGTTTTTTGGGCGTCTATCCCTATCAATAGGGTTTCTATTTATTTTGTGGGGTTTACACTTACACTTTGCACTTTTTATATTATTTAAGTGTTACTAGTGGGTATTCCCTAACATTAAATTCTTGTTCTCACTTACTCATGTTCACTATCTAACTATCTCTCACTTTACAATGGTTAGTTATACTGTTAACAAGTTCATATCATTATAGAGTGATTTATAATATTTACTCTCTATTTATTTGGTTAGTGTACTTTTAGTTTATCATTACTTTATTGGATTTTAATACTGTAACGGTACATAACCCAGTCCCAATAACTGATAACTCTTGTACTACCATAAAGGTCAGAAATTGGTAAACTATAACTAGCTAAAATTTAAGTTGTATCACTAAACATTATAAACAATATTGAAGTGATATACAGTGACAAGTGAGTTATAGTGTACCCAATGAGGTAATAAGTGAAGGTGAAGGGGATCTTACAGAATTGTGCTGTAGCCCTAGATGTGAGAATTATAGACTATAATAGTAGACTATGATGCTACCAACTAATTATGTATTTTGTTTAGTTATTGTAGGATTTATATTGTGTAGGCAACAAAATTTAGTACCTATGTTAATTTTATATTTTATAAAATAATTGTGTTATTATATAAGATAACCCAGGGTTTTTAAAAAAATAAAAGATTTAAATATCAAATGATAATAAAAATTAAAATAATACTGTATGAGGGAAATGGCAGAAGAAAATAGTGCAGTGTAAGAATACTATAAGAGATTAATAAGTAATATATAAATTCATTTAACGTTAACAATAATATTAAAGACTTATATCTAAAGTTATAAGAAAATAAACAAAAAACTATTATGTAAATCAAATTGGGAAAGAAACCAAAATTAAAAGGAATTATTTTTCGGTAAATCAAAAATAAATTTATAATAATTAAAAACCGCCTATATACTAAAAAGTAAATAGCAGCACCAATAAAAAATGATTAAAAATTATGGGTTACTAAGAGTAACGAAATAACAAGTATTGTTTAATCGAATTTGAGATTGAAAACCGTCCGGTTGACAAAATGATGAGACAAAAATTGTATTAAAAAATCCTTTAGAAATCTTTTGAACAGCACAAAATTGTTACAAAATTTAAATAACAGTATAAACATTATGTACCACTACCTTAATTATCAAAGGTAACTTGCTATACTCCATAATAAAAGTGAAAAACCATTTGGAAGATCAGGCCTAGCCTAGCCGCGTTTCGAGTTTTTTTGACGAGATAGTATCTGACAGACGGTCATGAAATTACAAACAACTAAGAACACCACCTGAGAAACAGCTTCACCCAAGTAAGAACTTCGAGAAGAGAGGTAATATAAACAGTTCTTTTAATATTTAACAAAGAAAACTCAAATCAAATTGTCGTTCAGTACAAAACTTTCCAAGTGTAATCACATGTTTTAATAAAAAAAGAAAACAATCTGCTCTCTTACGGACAAATCCGGAACTACGTACTAAGAGAATAAACAAATTTTCGAAGTTTTTCTATATTTGTAGAGCGTAGTATAATTATCCATTTCTGACCATCTCATAACACAAAGAACTTACCCTTAACCCTGGGGATTGTAACAGTACAAAATTGTCTGTATCGGAATAATGGGATGTAAGGGTATTTTTATTATGAATTTTATGGTAATCATCAAGTTAAGTTTAGACAAGGTTAGTTTTGGCCCAAGTCCCAATAAATATGTAAATTCGCCGGTGGAGAGACGATCCAAGGTCAGAGGCGTACGAGCAAATTGAACCCACGAAAATGGCAGTGTTGGCGCTAAAACACGGACAATACTGACTTTCCATTGGTCTACGATAATAAATCGTCACCAAATCAATGACGAGTTAAAAAACAATTACGTATTAACCAAAACAGTGGTTAAAGAACAATAGACAATGACGTCAGATGCACGACCACTTACATAACAATTGCGTCTGAATCGCCCCCAGTCGTCAGTAACAACTCAAAGAGAGCACATGCTCAAACAGTGTAGTGGGCAGTTTTTGCCATAAAAATGAAAGAATTGTTTAAAAAATGTAATGATCAACAATAATGTAGCATCAGTGGACAACCAATGTAAAAGTTTAGTAAATTCAGTGCACAAACAAGGACAAAGAGAGATTCGGCCGAACATCTGCCAGCCAACATGGGAGTCTTCTGAGGAGGCTACGCCGCATCAATTTCAGGAAAGCCCTTTCAAAATTACTTTCTAAATTTCAAACATGAGCTCTAAATCTATAAAATAAAATGTATTCAGTATCAGAAAAATGAATGTTGTGTGTGATAGTGTGAACGTGAGAGTTGGCCAACCTTAAGTAAATATATCTGAGGCGTTGGTTCGTGATCAAGTTTAGAGTAACTATTAACAGAAAGAAAATTTAAAAACATTCCTCTTGAAGTTTTAACTGCAGTAAATGAATTTGATAAAAGCCTTAATTTCAAAGAAAACGGCTAGGTAACCATGAAAGCATGGCTAGAAAACGGAAGTCATGAAGCCGCCATTTTGCATTTTATCAAGTATTAATTGACTCTAATTGTTTGTAATCGTAAACAGTAATAACTAAATAAAATCTAATTTGTTATCCTCATGTTGTGTGAATGGTTATTTCAGTACCCGAATACCTCTGTCTTGTCTTGCTTAACGCAATTCTGGACCAAAAGCCTAATGCAAGTAAATGAGCAAAACACGTGTTACTCCGGTGATAAGATTTATTATTCAAATTATACAATATTAAGTATCATACATTCAGTACTAATAATTGTATAAATAATACATAAAAAAGGGGAAAGTTAACAGATGGCAGCCCGAACTTGGACTATATATATTAATAAAAAATATATAAATAAGCAGACAAGCGGAGGTTAGATGGGTAAAGAAATAAACAGAAAAGAGAGGTTATCTACAGAGATTACCTATAGTATAAAAGACGTACACAGCAAATAAAAACAAAGTTTAGTACCATCAGTACGATAAAATGGCAGATAACGAAAGCATTAACGTAGAAAATACAAACACAGAATCATTGATGTTGAGCACGCCACAGGCGAACTCAACGCCTATAGTAAATACCAGAATGGAAGAAAATGACATAATAAAAACGATGAAACTGCTTTTCAATGAGCAGAGCATCAAATTCGATGTACAATTGAGTGATATTAAAAAAGAAATTAAAAAACAAGGTTGCAATTTTGACAAAAGATTAAATGAAATATGTACAAAGTTAGAAAAAATAGAATTAGAAAAGAAGAAATTAGAATTAAACAAAGTTGGAGTGAACGAAGAGGACAAGGTAAGTGGGGTAGAAAATTACGATAAAATAGATGAAAATGTAGTAATAGGTGATAATAGTGTGGATGCTGGTAGTATAAATGAAATTTTATGGGGAATAGAATATAATAATAAGGGAATGATAGTGTGTTTTGAAGGTTTAAAGAGTGGGTGTAAAGAGAGATATATTGAGAGAGAGAAGTGTTATTGGGAGAGTTATTATGAGAGATATTTTAAAAGAGAGAGATGTTTTGAAAGTAAGAGATATTGTGAGAGAAAGAGAGAAATAGAGATTTTTAAGATGAGTAGAACTTATGAAGAATTTATGGAAAGGTTAGGAGTAGAGATGATTGATAATAAAAATAATAAGTACTTACCTTGTAAGGAAGCTGATATAGCAGTCGTAGGAGATGATAATGAAAATAATGACTTTATAACATACCTACTGGTGACGAATTATACTGGAGGTGACAGGACAATGACCAATCATGACAGATTAAATGAGTTTGTGGAAAATAATGAAAATTTGAATGGTAGATGCATTTATGATGTTAATATAAGAGATTCAATAATAAACCATGTATATAGTTTTAAGGTGCGATTATTATTTGACGATATGGGGTAGTTGTGTATTGTTTATTGTGTTATGAACATTTAATTGTGTGACCAGTGTTTTTTTTTTTTTTTTACATGGACTGATCAGGACTGATTATGGTAAATGATTTCATGATTATGTGAGTTGTATATTTTTGTGTATTGATGTCTATGTATTTGTGTATTTTTGCTGTTGTGTACTTTATGTATTTTTTTTATGTAAGCATGTATTGTACGATTTTAAATAACTGAAGAAAGTTTAAATGATATTATGAGATTTAGATTCTAAAGGGTTAATAAATGATTAAGCAGGTAATAGATTTGGATGGTGAGAGGTATAGTTGTTAGCAGATAAGTGATGAATTTCTAATGGTATATTAATGTTGAAATGTTATAAAGAGTTTGGGAATAGTGATAAATAAGGGCATTGGAGTTAGGTAAGTAGAGTTATTGGGAGTTAGGAAAAATAAAGTGTTGAGATGCTGATAAAATATAAAGAGGTGTTAGATATTTTAGGGACACAGTAGGTAGGGATTATATGTAGAGTTGAGTAATGTGGATGGTAATTTTATAGTTGTTGTTGGTGATATTTTGTAATAAGGGTATTGGTGTAGGAGTCCAACGAGAGATGTTGAGACAGGAAGGGATCGTTGTGTGCCGGAAAGGGTTATCTGAAAGGGTCAGAAACCGATAAGGGAATGAGTTGGTTAGAGGGAATACACACATACTAGTACAAAAATGAGCGGTGCCAGAGGTTTTAAATGGGATTTGTGAAAGGGGGTTATTATTGAGATATTGGTGTCATAATGTATTAATGGTTAGAAGCGGTTGTTAGTAGAAAAAAGGAGGTGAGTAAGGTTAGATTGACGAATACCAAAATAAGATAGAGAAAATAGTGAGTAATTGAGAGTCACCCAAACTAGTAAGGATAAAAGGGTTAGAAAAGGGAAAATTCATAGTAGAAAGGTAATGGTATATTTGAAATTTTGTTGTTGTATAGAATCTAAATGAATGTTAAATGAATAAAAGTTAATAGAGAATTGTTGAAGTAGTAATGTGATAAAGTTTAGTACAAATCATGTAAATTTAAATTGTTTACTGTAAGGTAAATGTAACAATGTTAATATGTAATGTACAATGTTTTATGATGTTTTATTATGTTGATGATAGAGTGTGTGTGGTTAGGAGGCTACTGTAAGGGTAGTGACCATAATAACATAAAAAATTGTGTTATAGTAACCAGTCTCTAGAAAAAAAAAATGATTCTGTAGAAAAGGGTTTGAAATTAAAGTAAAGAAATTAACAAAGAAATTTAGATAGTATTGAAGTACTGCCATGCTAAATAAATGTAATGATTAATTGAAGTAAGTGAATAAAAATAGTAGTTGTTGTTTGAGAATCAAAAAATTTATGTTGTGTTTATTATAAGAGTATAATTTTATGATGAAAGAGGCAAGTTAATATTGACGGGAGTCAAAGCAATTGATACAAATATGTAGGAGTGTTGTTAAGTAGAAGGCTTATCTATCCTAAATCTTGTTATGTTTTATTGTGTTGTTTGGTACTTTGTAAATAACTAAAACCAACGCCTCAAATCACAAACCAATGCATCTAAGAGGAAACATATCAGTTGCGGATCTGTAAATGAATGAGACCACTATTTTAAAATTTTGTATTGAATGTTTCAGAGTTTTTATGGTGTTGTGACCGCGGTCCTGAGCTGGCCGGAGCGTCAGAACAGGAGCGTGCAGTGCCTCATGGCCTTATGGTGTAGGGATCTCTCAGGAGAAGTCCAGTAAGGTCAGACGGGTACGATCGACACTATGGAACCAAGGGTAAGTGATTGAGATTTTTTTATTTTATTAACATTACAGGGGGTTGTGGCACATATCTGAACTGATCCTTTTAGAGGAGTATGAATGAGTCAATGAAAGTTTTTGTGTCTCGACACAAAACCTTTCATTGAGGGGGTTTTGTAACAGTACAAAATTGTCTGTATCGGAATAATGGGATGTAAGGGTATTTTTATTATGAATTTTATGGTAATCATCAAGTTAAGTTTAGACAAGGTTAGTTTTGGCCCAAGTCCCAATAAATATGTAAATTCGCCGGTGGAGAGACGATCCAAGGTCAAAGGCGTATGAGCAAATTGAACCCACGAAAATGGCAGTGTTGGCGCTAAAACACGGACAATACTGACTTTCCATTGGTCTACGATAATAAATCGTCACCAAATCAATGACGAGTTAAAAAACAATTACGTATTAACCAAAACAGTGGTTAAAGAACAATAGACAATGATGTCAGATGCACGACCACTTACATAACAATTGCGTCTGAATCGCCCCCAGTCGTCAGTAACAACTCAAAGAGAGCACATGCTCAAACAGTGTAGTGGGCAGTTTTTGCCATAAAAATGAAAGAATTGTTTAAAAAATGTAATGATCAACAATAATGTAGCATCAGTGGACAACCAATGTAAAAGTTTAGTAAATTCAGTGCACAAACAAGGACAAAGAGAGATTCGGCCGAACATCTGCCAGCCAACATGGGAGTCTTCTGAGGAGGCTACGCCGCATCAATTTCAGGAAAGCCCTTTCAAAATTACTTTCTAAATTTCAAACATGAGCTCTAAATCTATAAAATAAAATGTATTCAGTATCAGAAAAATGAATGTTGTGTGTGATAGTGTGAACGTGAGAGTTGGCCAACCTTAAGTAAATATATCTGAGGCGTTGGTTCGTGATCAAGTTTAGAGTAACTATTAACAGAAAGAAAATTTAAAAACATTCCTCTTGAAGTTTTAACTGCAGTAAATGAATTTGATAAAAGCCTTAATTTCAAAGAAAACGGCTAGGTAACCATGAAAGCATGGCTAGAAAACGGAAGTCATGAAGCCGCCATTTTGCATTTTATCAAGTATTAATTGACTCTAATTGTTTGTAATCGTAAACAGTAATAACTAAATAAAATCTAATTTGTTATCCTCATGTTGTGTGAATGGTTATTTCAGTACCCGAATACCTCTGTCTTGTCTTGCTTAACGCAATTCTGGACCAAAAGCCTAATGCAAGTAAATGAGCAAAACACGTGTTACTCCGGTGATAAGATTTATTATTCAAATTATACAATATTAAGTATCATACATTCAGTACTAATAATTGTATAAATAATACATAAAAAAGGGGAAAGTTAACAGATGGCAGCCCGAACTTGGACTTTATATATTAATAAAAAATATATAAATAAGCAGACAAGCGGAGGTTAGATGGGTAAAGAAATAAACAGAAAAGAGAGGTTATCTACAGAGATTACCTATAGTATAAAAGACGTACACAGCAAATAAAAACAAAGTTTAGTACCATCAGTACGATAAAATGGCAGATAACGAAAGCATTAACGTAGAAAATACAAACACAGAATCATTGATGTTGAGCACGCCACAGGCGAACTCAACGCCTATAGTAAATACCAGAATGGAAGAAAATGACATAATAAAAACGATGAAACTGCTTTTCAATGAGCAGAGCATCAAATTCGATGTACAATTGAGTGATATTAAAAAAGAAATTAAAAAACAAGGTTGCAATTTTGACAAAAGATTAAATGAAATATGTACAAAGTTAGAAAAAATAGAATTAGAAAAGAAGAAATTAGAATTAAACAAAGTTGGAGTGAACGAAGAGGACAAGGTAAGTGGGGTAGAAAATTACGATAAAATAGATGAAAATGTAGTAATAGGTGATAATAGTGTGGATGCTGGTAGTATAAATGAAATTTTATGGGGAATAGAATATAATAATAAGGGAATGATAGTGTGTTTTGAAGGTTTAAAGAGTGGGTGTAAAGAGAGATATATTGAGAGAGAGAAGTGTTATTGGGAGAGTTATTATGAGAGATATTTTAAAAGAGAGAGATGTTTTGAAAGTAAGAGATATTGTGAGAGAAAGAGAGAAATAGAGATTTTTAAGATGAGTAGAACTTATGAAGAATTTATGGAAAGGTTAGGAGTAGAGATGATTGATAATAAAAATAATAAGTACTTACCTTGTAAGGAAGCTGATATAGCAGTCGTAGGAGATGATAATGAAAATAATGACTTTATAACATACCTACTGGTGACGAATTATACTGGAGGTGACAGGACAATGACCAATCATGACAGATTAAATGAGTTTGTGGAAAATAATGAAAATTTGAATGGTAGATGCATTTATGATGTTAATATAAGAGATTCAATAATAAACCATGTATATAGTTTTAAGGTGCGATTATTATTTGACGATATGGGGTAGTTGTGTATTGTTTATTGTGTTATGAACATTTAATTGTGTGACCAGTGTTTTTTTTTTTTTTTTACATGGACTGATCAGGACTGATTATGGTAAATGATTTCATGATTATGTGAGTTGTATATTTTTGTGTACTGATGTCTATGTATTTGTGTATTTTTGCTGTTGTGTACTTTATGTATTTTTTTTATGTAAGCATGTATTGTACGATTTTAAATAACTGAAGAAAGTTTAAATGATATTATGAGATTTAGATTCTAAAGGGTTAATAAATGATTAAGCAGGTAATAGATTTGGATGGTGAGAGGTATAGTTGTTAGCAGATAAGTGATGAATTTCTAATGGTATATTAATGTTGAAATGTTATAAAGAGTTTGGGAATAGTGATAAATAAGGGCATTGGAGTTAGGTAAGTAGAGTTATTGGGAGTTAGGAAAAATAAAGTGTTGAGATGCTGATAAAATATAAAGAGGTGTTAGATATTTTAGGGACACAGTAGGTAGGGATTATATGTAGAGTTGAGTAATGTGGATGGTAATTTTATAGTTGTTGTTGGTGATATTTTGTAATAAGGGTATTGGTGTAGGAGTCCAACGAGAGATGTTGAGACAGGAAGGGATCGTTGTGTGCCGGAAAGGGTTATCTGAAAGGGTCAGAAACCGATAAGGGAATGAGTTGGTTAGAGGGAATACACACATACTAGTACAAAAATGAGCGGTGCCAGAGGTTTTAAATGGGATTTGTGAAAGGGGGTTATTATTGAGATATTGGTGTCATAATGTATTAATGGTTAGAAGCGGTTGTTAGTAGAAAAAAGGAGGTGAGTAAGGTTAGATTGACGAATACCAAAATAAGATAGAGAAAATAGTGAGTAATTGAGAGTCACCCAAACTAGTAAGGATAAAAGGGTTAGAAAAGGGAAAATTCATAGTAGAAAGGTAATGGTATATTTGAAATTTTGTTGTTGTATAGAATCTAAATGAATGTTAAATGAATAAAAGTTAATAGAGAATTGTTGAAGTAGTAATGTGATAAAGTTTAGTACAAATCATGTAAATTTAAATTGTTTACTGTAAGGTAAATGTAACAATGTTAATATGTAATGTACAATGTTTTATGATGTTTTATTATGTTGATGATAGAGTGTGTGTGGTTAGGAGGCTACTGTAAGGGTAGTGACCATAATAACATAAAAAATTGTGTTATAGTAACCAGTCTCTAGAAAAAAAAATGATTCTGTAGAAAAGGGTTTGAAATTAAAGTAAAGAAATTAACAAAGAAATTTAGATAGTATTGAAGTACTGCCATGCTAAATAAATGTAATGATTAATTGAAGTAAGTGAATAAAAATAGTAGTTGTTGTTTGAGAATCAAAAAATTTATGTTGTGTTTATTATAAGAGTATAATTTTATGATGAAAGAGGCAAGTTAATATTGACGGGAGTCAAAGCAATTGATACAAATATGTAGGAGTGTTGTTAAGTAGAAGGCTTATCTATCCTAAATCTTGTTATGTTTTATTGTGTTGTTTGGTACTTTGTAAATAACTAAAACCAACGCCTCAAATCACAAACCAATGCATCTAAGAGGAAACATATCAGTTGCGGATCTGTAAATGAATGAGACCACTATTTTAAAATTTTGTATTGAATGTTTCAGAGTTTTTATGGTGTTGTGACCGCGGTCCTGAGCTGGCCGGAGCGTCAGAACAGGAGCGTGCAGTGCCTCATGGCCTTATGGTGTAGGGATCTCTCAGGAGAAGTCCAGTAAGGTCAGACGGGTACGATCGACACTATGGAACCAAGGGTAAGTGATTGAGATTTTTTTATTTTATTAACATTACAGGGGGTTGTGGCACATATCTGAACTGATCCTTTTAGAGGAGTATGAATGAGTCAATGAAAGTTTTTGTGTCTCGACATAAAACCTTTCATTGAGGGGGTTTTGTAACAGTACAAAATTGTCTGTATCGGAATAATGGGATGTAAGGGTATTTTTATTATGAATTTTATGGTAATCATCAAGTTAAGTTTAGACAAGGTTAGTTTTGGCCCAAGTCCCAATAAATATGTAAATTCGCCGGTGGAGAGACGATCCAAGGTCAGAGGCGTACGAGCAAATTGAACCCACGAAAATGGCAGTGTTGGCGCTAAAACACGGACAATACTGACTTTCCATTGGTCTACGATAATAAATCGTCACCAAATCAATGACGAGTTAAAAAACAATTACGTATTAACCAAAACAGTGGTTAAAGAACAATAGACAATGATGTCAGATGCACGACCACTTACATAACAATTGCGTCTGAATCGCCCCCAGTCGTCAGTAACAACTCAAAGAGAGCACATGCTCAAACAGTGTAGTGGGCAGTTTTTGCCATAAAAATGAAAGAATTGTTTAAAAAATGTAATGATCAACAATAATGTAGCATCAGTGGACAACCAATGTAAAAGTTTAGTAAATTCAGTGCACAAACAAGGACAAAGAGAGATTCGGCCGAACATCTGCCAGCCAACATGGGAGTCTTCTGAGGAGGCTACGCCGCATCAATTTCAGGAAAGCCCTTTCAAAATTACTTTCTAAATTTCAAACATGAGCTCTAAATCTATAAAATAAAATGTATTCAGTATCAGAAAAATGAATGTTGTGTGTGATAGTGTGAACGTGAGAGTTGGCCAACCTTAAGTAAATATATCTGAGGCGTTGGTTCGTGATCAAGTTTAGAGTAACTATTAACAGAAAGAAAATTTAAAAACATTCCTCTTGAAGTTTTAACTGCAGTAAATGAATTTGATAAAAGCCTTAATTTCAAAGAAAACGGCTAGGTAACCATGAAAGCATGGCTAGAAAACGGAAGTCATGAAGCCGCCATTTTGCATTTTATCAAGTATTAATTGACTCTAATTGTTTGTAATCGTAAACAGTAATAACTAAATAAAATCTAATTTGTTATCCTCATGTTGTGTGAATGGTTATTTCAGTACCCGAATACCTCTGTCTTGTCTTGCTTAACGCAATTCTGGACCAAAAGCCTAATGCAAGTAAATGAGCAAAACACGTGTTACTCCGGTGATAAGATTTATTATTCAAATTATACAATATTAAGTATCATACATTCAGTACTAATAATTGTATAAATAAAAAATAATACACACAAAAAGGTGTAAGTTAACAGGATAAATAAAAGAATTATATGTTGATTGATGTTTAAATAAAAGATAAAATTGTAAAATCGGTCAAAACCAGATTTTATGACAATTCCATGTTTACTCAATGAAGTCGATATCATGTACTAGTTAATGAAAATATCGATTGTAATATTTGTATTTTGGCGGAAAAGAAAAACCAATAATATTATAAATAAATATTATTGAGAAATGATATTGAATAATAAAAATGTGTTTCCTTTATTGTAGTCGGTAGTTGTAGTAGATTTCAGAAAAATAAGAAGAGGACGATCCACCAGGTCGTATTCAGCAACAGTGTCGTTTGGTTAACCTATATTTGGAGACTAATGTCAAAATCAGCTGATTCGGTTCACAGCAAATATTTGAAAAATTTAGAAATCGTCTAAACCGAGGGTAAACAAACGGTACTTGCTCTCTCTTCAAAAGAAGGCTAAACAACTTCCCTACTTGACCCAAATCACACACACTCGATTTCTGCTTTGTTTGAGTAACATTACCAACAACTTTATTTAAACCTTAGTCTTTATAATTCATAAGTGGCGATTGCTAAGAGGTGTTCTGACCGATCCGAGACTGTAAAAAAGACGGACGTCACACACTCACTCTAAAGGCGGAACGTTACAAAAATGGCGCTTACAACAGTGGGGCTTAATTAACTAAACCCGTAATTGCAATACACTCTTGGAGAGGCGGAAACCTTTGATAAAGAGGCGGTTACGTTACAAAATGGCGCTCAACGTAAAAGGGCTGTAATTAGAAAAGAATTTTGATATATTTAATAAACTAATATACGAAAAAACCTAATTATCGTCGGCAGTTATGAGAAAACAAGAAATGCATAATACCAGAGGCAGATCGAAGAAGAGGGCAGAAGAAAAGGAGAAGGAAGAAGGTGGGCAGGAACGAGAGGTAGAAATATTTACGGACAGTGAAATGGAACAACCGGTGGGTGATAAAGAAGAAACTGTAGCAATTATGAGCACGGAAAAGGAAATAGTGGAAGAGGATGCCCAAGGGGACCAACCAGACAAAGCGGAAGCCAGGAGAGAACCAAATTGGCAAGACATGATGAGATTTATAGCCGAGAAGTTTGATAAAATAGATGAGAATTTTAAGAAACAGGAGGAAAGCTCGAAGCAAACCAATGAGGAAAATAAAGAGAATTTTAAGAAACAGGAGGAACAAAATAGACAGACCAATGAGAAAATAGATAGCATTCAGGAAAGTTTAGTCAAACAACTAAATGAAAAAATAGAGACCATTCATGGAAATATCAAACAAACCATGAATGAACAATACCATGAACTGAAAGAAACTATTGAAGACAAAGAGAAGAGATGA
This sequence comes from Magicicada septendecula, assembly GCA_034769895.1. Classification (NCBI taxonomy): domain Eukaryota; kingdom Metazoa; phylum Arthropoda; class Insecta; order Hemiptera; family Cicadidae; genus Magicicada; species Magicicada septendecula. The sequence continues at coordinate 827,281,731 of CM068367.1, forward strand.
ATGCAAAATTTGAAGAGAATAATGAGAATTTAAAACAAATTGAGGGTAAGATGGAAAACTTCAACAAGGAATTAAGAGAAAATCTAGAGAGTAAAATTGAACTGGTCAGTAATACGCTTAGCCAAAGAGTAGATGAATATAAGGAAGAGGCAGAGAAGAAAGTAATAGAAACCAATCAAAGATTGGATAAAACAGAAGAAAAGATGGAACTAATTAAAACAGGAATCGATGCACGGATGGAAAAGGAGGAACAAAATAATCAAGTTCGTGTAATGGCCATACGCCAAGAAAACAATGACCAGTTAGATTGTATCAAAAGCAGTCTAAATTGTAAATTTTCGGATTTTCATAAAACAGTAGAGAATGTAAAAAATCAGTGTAATAGCCAAGCAGAGAAATTAGATAATTTGCAACAAAGACAAACCAATTTACAAGGTGATGTAGATAGAATAAGTTCTAGATCTGCATGCAACAGTCATCATGTTATCCAAGATAGTAAGGAAAGTGTAAACTTTCGGGATTATCGCAGAAACCCACTCGAATTTTTAGGGAGAGTAGACGAAATTTTGAACAGATCAAAGGAGAATCGATGGAATATGATCAAAGGTATATTAGACGAATCTTTCAAAAACATCAATGATAATTGGTGGACGGTAATCAGGAACGAGGTGTGTGATTATGGGGGTTTCAAAACAATGTTCAAGCTTAAGTACTGGTCGGAGTCAGTACAAAACATTATTAGGGACGATATCTGTCATGGTAGGTATGACCGTACAATGGGACAAACACCTACTGCTTACTTTTTGGGGAAGGTGTGTATAGCAAAGTATTTAGACCCAAAGATCCCTGAAGAGTGTCTAGTGACCAAAATTGCGTATCATTTCGAAGAGAAGATCATCAGTGCCCGATTAAGTGGACAAATAAAAACTATTGGAGGTATGGAAACGCTACTAGAAAATTATGAGCAGGAATCTTATTATAGGAGAAGTAGATGGAGGTCAGGGAATACCGAGGAGCGGAAGAATGAACCACCAAGAGAGAATCGATCTAGAGTAAATTATGTGCATGCTAATAACAATTATTTTAATAACAGGTATCGAGGAAGATGGCCAAATTATAACAGTCAAAATTACAGACATGATTCTTATCACCGAGAAGAAGGTCCACAAAGGAGTATGAGTGCAGAGCAACCTAGATTCAGAGGTAGTGATGAAGAAAGGAGACCAATAAGCAATATTCAACATAATGAAAATGTTGAATCAAACAATAATAATGATGGAAATAGGGGAAACGGGTACCAGCAGTGAGAAGATGTGACTGCCCGTCACTGCTAGAAACAACAGGGCACAGAATTTACCACAAACCCAATTATAATAATAAATTAAACAAACCAATAACCATTATCAGAAATAATTTTTTAAAAAATATACAGTCAGAGTTAATGGAAGAAGGAGCAATTAAAGAGTCATCGCCAAACAATGACATAGTCTATATACAAATAAAATTAAATGGAGTGTCAGCAGAGGCCATGATTGATACAGGAGCAAATATTTCAATTATTGATCAATTAGAACTAGACCGTATTACTGAGCTAACTACTGAGATAATACCTACTTTACCAATTAATAATTTAACAATTGTTGGTGCCACCGGGAAACAAAATAAAACAATCAGGAAACAAGTGTCTTTGAATGTTACCACTAGTGGAATAGGAATACCTATGGAATTTTTAGTAGCAAAAGGGCTACCGTTTAGGGTGTTAATAGGGTGTGATATGCTACAGCGACACACTGCAATTATAAATCTGGCCAGGGGTATAGTAACCTTGAGCACAGAAAATGGTGAGTTAACGGCTAAGATAATTGGTAGCCAAAGTGCCCCTCAGTGTCCGAGCTCATTTTTTATTAGGGAGGATAATAGATTAACCCTAGGTAAAAACACAGAAGTAACAGAATCGAAGATTTGGCAAGAGAAGATAGAAGAGATAATTGAGTTTCAGAATAGGCAGGCACCGGAAATAATTAATGTAAAACAAAAACAACAGCTTATAAAAATGTATGATAAATATAAATCAGTAATCTCAGTCACCAGGAAAAGCAAAAAACTTCTTGTGTGAACTAAAGTTCAAGGAAAATGTAAATTTTAATAAACGATCATACCCTATTGCTCAAGCTTTGAAAGAGGCAGCAAGGAAAGAAATTCAAAGAATGATATTGGAAGACATAATTGAAAGAAGTAGTTCTCTGTATACCAGCCCATTGGTAGCTATACCGAAGAAAGATGGTCAAGTAAGACTATGTCTTGATGCTCGGGAGTTGAATAAAATGCTCATTAACGATCGCATGTCTCCAGGTTAGATTGAAGAAATAATGAAAAAATTCTATGGATGCAAGTACATGAGTACTTGGGATGCAGTCTGTGGATATTGGCAAATAGAGTTGCACCCTAACAGCAGACCATATGTTGCTTTCATATTCGAAGGACGAAATTATCATTTTAAGCGTTTGCCTTTCGGATTGGTAAATTCTGTGGCCGTGTTCATCCAATGCATGGACCAAATTTTAGGTAAGGAAGTTTTAGATTTTACTACCATATATGTGGATGACATACTTAATTACGTCTTGTACTTGGGAGGAGCATTGTAACCGAGTGGAAACAGTATTAAATAAACTATTGCAACATAATATAACTTTAAAATTGGATATTGCAACATAATATAACTTTAAAACTGGATAAATCTAAATTTATCACACATGAACTACCATTTTTAGGGTTCATTTTATCTGCTACTGGGATTAAACCATCTCCTGAAAAAGTAAAGGCTATCCAAGATTTTCCTAAACCAAAAAACTTAAAACAATTACAATCCTTTCTGGGGATATGCAACAATTATAGGAAATTTCAACAGAATTATTCAGAAGTAACAGCCAAATTCCAATGTTTACTTTCAAAGAAAAACAAGTGGAAATGGGAAGAAAGTGAAGATAATAATTTTCAGATAGTAAAAAATAAATTTCTTGACAGCATCATGTTACATCACCCAAATTTTAATAAACGTTTTTTCATAAATTGTGATGCTAGTAACATTAGCCTTGGAAGTGAGCTATATCAGGAAGATGAGGAAGGAAATCATGGGGTCATCAGTTTTGCAAGCAGAGTACTGAGTAGTTGTGAGAGGAATTATACAGTAACTGAAAAGGAACTGCTGAGTGTTGTGTTCTCATGTATAAAATTTCGAACATTTATATTGGGATACCCAGTAACCATCAGAACCGATCATAAATCAATTTAATTTTTAAAAAATTGTAAACTTAACCACGGCAGACTCACCAGATGGGTATTAATACTTCAAGAGTATAATTTAGACTCGGAATATATTCCGGGTAAGAAGAATGTAATAGCAGACCGATTGTCACGGATTAATCTAGAAAAAGGAACTTGTGAAATAGAACCAGAAAGTATTGGAAAAATATATTACATTATTAAGATGAAAAAGGAGTTACAAGATATAATTAATAAAATAATAATCGATCAGCAAAGGGACACTAAATTAACAAAAATTAAGGAACGAATATTACAAAATGACCCTATAATAATGAAATTTTTCTGTGTTTATGAAGAAATCCTTTTTATTCGTCCTACCATTAAGGATCATGTATGGAAAATGTATGTGCCAGAAGCAACAGAAGTAGCCCTGATTAAGGATTATCATGAAAGATATGGTCACATGGGATCACTCAAAGTTATTAAAGCTCTATCTGAACACTGTTACGTGAAAGCTATAAATAAGAGAGTAAGGGTAATAGTAAAAAACTGTAACATATGCCAGCTAGTAAAAGTAAATAATGAGAAGAGAACAGGCGCAATGATTACAATAAAATCTAATAGTAAACTTGAAAGGACATTCTTGGATATATGTGGACCTTTTCCCAGAAGTGGAGGGAGACATAAATATAAATATATAATCATTATATTTGATCATTATACTAAATATACAAAACTCTACGCTATCAGTAGAGCCACAACGAAGAAAATTCTAGAAGTAATCATTCAAAAATACTTACCTGAGGTGGGAAAACCGGAAACAATTATAACGGATCATGGAACGCAATTTGGGGGAAAAAGTGGAAAGAAGAATTGAGAAAATGGCAAATAAGGACCTACAAAACATCAGTGTACCACCCTAGTAGTAATCCTGCTGAACGTGTATTAAGGGAAGTTGGCCGAATTCTACGTACATACTGTCACCAAGAACATAAAAACTGGAGCCAGTACATCGAACCAGCAGAGACTTTCCTTAATTGGTCATACCATGACACTATCGGAACTAGCCCTTATCAGGTAATGTTTGATAAACCACCACCAAGAGAAATTACCTCGTTGATAAATTTTCCTCCAGGAGAGAGAGTAAAGTTCGACAAAGTGGAAATGCACAACAGAGTGTTGCATAAAGTGGAACTTCAACAAAAAAGGGATCAAGTAAAAAAGAAAAGATTGGATACATACCAGATAGGAGATAAGGTATTAATCAAAAATAGACAACTACCCAGTTCTATAGAGGGTATTGCTCGGAAGCTACTGTTACTTTATACTGGACCTTACCTCATAACCCAGGTGAAGGGGAATAATACCTATGAAATTAAAACAATTAACAATAACAGAATAAAAGCAGTGTACAACCAGTCGGAAATGAAACAATATTACGAAGAAAAAATAGCCAAGAATATTAGAAGAATTGAAACAATTAACATATTATTTTAGTAAACGAGTAAAACCAAAATAAATTTGTTCTAGTGGGGGGGCTTTATGTAACGGTACATAACCCAGTCCCAATAACTGATAACTCTTGTACTACCATAAAGGTCAGAAATGGGTAAACTATAACTAGCTAAAATTTAAGTTGTATCACTAAACATTATAAACAATATTGAAGTGATATACAGTGACAAGTGAGTTATAGTGTACCCAATGAGGTAATAAGTGAAGGTGAAGGGGATCTTACAGAATTGTGCTGTAGCCCTAGATGTGAGAATTATAGACTATAATAGTAGACTATGATGCTACCAACTAATTATGTATTTTGTTTAGTTATTGTAGGATTTATATTGTGTAGGCAACAAAATTTAGTACCTATGTTAATTTTATATTTTATAAAATAATTGTGTTATTATATAAGATAACCCAGGGTTTTAAAAAAAATAAAAGATTTAAATATCAAATGATAATAAAAATTAAAATAATACTGTATGAGGGAAATGGCAGAAGAAAATAGTGCAGTGTAAGAATACTATAAGAGATTAATAAGTAATATATAAATTCATTTAACGTTAACAATAATATTAAAGACTTATATCTAAAGTTATAAGAAAATAAACAAAAAACTATTATGTAAATCAAATTGGGAAAGAAACCAAAATTAAAAGGAATTATTTTTCGGTAAATCAAAAATAAATTTATAATAATTAAAAACCGCCTATATACTAAAAAGTAAATAGCAGCACCAATAAAAAATTGATATAAAAATTATGGGTTACTAAGAGTAACGAAATAACAAGTATTGTTTAATCGAATTTGAGATTGAAAACCGTCCGGTTGACAAAATGATGAGACAAAAATTGTATTAAAAAATCCTTTAGAAATCTTTTGAACAGCACAAAATTGTTACAAAATTTAAATAACAGTATAAACATTATGTACCACTACCTTAATTATCAAAGGTAACTTGCTATACTCCATAATAAAAGTGAAAAACCATTTGGAAGATCAGGCCTAGCCTAGCCGCGTTTCGAGTTTTTTTGACGAGATAGTATCTGACAGACGGTCATGAAATTACAAACAACTAAGAACACCACCTGAGAAACAGCTTCACCCAAGTAAGAACTTCGAGAAGAGAGGTAATATAAACAGTTCTTTTAATATTTAACAAAGAAAACTCAAATCAAATTGTCGTTCAGTACAAAACTTTCCAAGTGTAATCACATGTTTTAATAAAAAAAGAAAACAATCTGCTCTCTTACGGACAAATCCGGAACTACGTACTAAGAGAATAAACAAATTTTCGAAGTTTTTCTATATTTGTAAAGCGTACTATAATTATCCATTTCTGACCATCTCATAACACAAAGAACTTACCCTTAACCCTGGGGATAAATAAAAGAATTATATGTTGATTGATGTTTAAATAAAAGATAAAATTGTAAAATCGGTCAAAACCAGATTTTATGACAATTCCATGTTTACTCAATGAAGTCGATATCATGTACTAGTTAATGAAAATATCGATTGTAATATTTGTATTTTGGCGGAAAAGAAAAACCAATAATATTATAAATAAATATTATTGAGAAATGATATTGAATAATAAAAATGTGTTTCCTTTATTGTAGTGGGTAGTTGTAGTAGATTTCAGAAAAATAAGAAGAGGACGATCCACCAGGTCGTATTCAGCAACAGTGTCGTTTGGTTAACCTATATTTGGAGACTAATGTCAAAATCAGCTGATTCGGTTCACGGCAAATATTTGAAAAATTTAGAAATCTTCTAAACCGAGGGTAAACAAACGGTACTTGCTCTCTCTTCAAAAGAAGGCTAAACAACTTCCCTACTTGACCCAAATCACACACACTCGATTTCTGCTTTGTTTGAGTAACATTACCAACAACTTTATTTAAACCTTAGTCTTTATAATTCATAAGTGGCGATTGCTAAGAGGTGTTCTGACCGATCCGAGACTGTAAAAAAGACGGACGTCACACACTCACTCTAAAGGCGGAACGTTACAAAAATGGCGCTTACAACAGTGGGGCTGAATTAACTAAACCCGTAATTGCAATACACTCTTGGAGAGGTGGAAACCTTTGATAAAGAGTCGTTACGTTACAATACTTATCATTTACTTTGATTAATTAGTTGGTACTAATAATTATCATTTACATTTATCATTTATTGATTTCTTTTTCATTGCTTTATTTGAGTGTAACATTTCTCCTTTTCTGTTCTATATTATTCGTTGTGTCTTTTCATTTCTTCTCATTTTATTTCATTCATATATTGTTTGTTTCCTTTTCATTCACCTTCTCATTTGATTTCACTTATTTTGTTTATATGTCCTATCACTAGTATTGGGGCTGGTTCTACCTACTCACTTACCATCTATTGGGTTATTATGGTTAAATCGCATTGTACTATCGTTTTTTCAAGTTTGGTTTTGTTGCTTGCTACCTTTCTCTTATCAGAGGTTACTTTTATTATTACCTTTATTTGTTTGATCGCATAATTATGTTAATTACCCATTCCTTTATCTCTGACTCATCCCTTTTTATTCATAGTGTTAATCATTTAGTATTTTATTCTTACCATGTTGCTTCATAAATGTATGTTGAAGATATGTACCCTTACAATATATGTGAGTGGTTGTGTAACAAACAAATAAATATGAGAGGCATACACTAAGTCGCAATTTATTTAATTTTGCTTGCTTTTAAAAATCTGTACTAGGAAATATCAGTATATCCTTTCATTATCACTTTTAACTAGGCTCAACCAGTTTGTCCTATCCATTAAAGGTGACTACAGGCCAAATTAGTTCAGACTAGGAAATATTAGTTTATACTGGGAGTTCTGTCTTAATTTTAGGATAAACTATTTAGTACAAAGGTTTTGTAAAATATATAAAAACACTTGGTAAGTTTCACAGATTTTATTGATGAACTCCTCGTTAGTCTCTTTGAATTTTACTAAACCTTTGTATTAATATGTTTCACCAAGTGCCCAATGAGTCATCAATTAATATCGTAAACTAGTTTAGACTAGGCTATACCGGTTGATCCTAGTGTGTTTTGGATAAACTAGTTTGGGCTAGGAATAACTAGTTTGTCCTGAAATCATGTTTGGCTAGCAACACATGTACAGGTTGTCAAAGTTAGAGAAGCAAAATTTGCGCCAGTAGGGAGAAAGTTGGGGGTACACAAAAATATTGGTAGGGATAGTGAACTTACAAAGCCTGCAGTAACAACACAGAGGCTAGCTGGCCAGCTGTGTGCATCACGTTGAAAACTTAACTAGCTTTTACTTTCTGATGAAAACTGAATAAAAAAAATTGTGTTACTTACTGATATTAGGGAAGTGTTTCAATTCCATCCAGTGAGTCGTCCTGATCATCTGTACAATCTGAAGAGTCAGATTCATTGTCAGTAGTGTCGCTGTTGTCAAGTCGTATAATAAATTCTTCTGTTTCATTGTCTATTAACCTCTCTGTCTCTGCATATTTTTGTTCACACTTGACACTATGATCGCAACACTTTTTCCAGTCTTCACTTGTTAATTCCGAAAAAACCTGTTCAACCATTTCATGAATCTACATTCAATTGATTAGATACGTTGCAAGCCACAATATTATTTTTTACCCTTACCCAAATAAGTTCTATAGGATTAAGTTCTGGATGATAAAGGGGTAATCTGAGAACACTGTGACCACATTGTTCCAAAATAGAATCTATGTGGAATTGTTTGTAATTTGGTTTGTTAAGTTTTATTAAATGGTAGAGTTCAGGTTTATACATAATTTCACTACATTGAACATTTATGTTTTGCAACCACTCTAACATTTCTGACTTTCTAGAAGTGAAATTTGGCACTTTTTGTTGTGGTACGGGGCATTATCTATCACTAAAACTGACCGGGGTGGTAGGTTTGGAATTAGATTCATTTCCAGCCATTTTTCATAATTGTCTGCATTCATTTCTTCGTCATAATCACCAGAATGCTTGCCTGACTTAAAAACTAAAAGTGCATTTGGAACACCTCCTGTCTCACTGCCTGCATGTATCATTATCAACCTTTGTCCTTTTGATAACTTTCTTTTCTAACCACTTAGGGATCCATCAGACCAAGCCATACTTTTTACGTGCATAGAATGTAATAATATGATTCGTCCAAAAATATAATTGGTTGGCTACTTTTTCTGATTTTTTTTAAAATACGCGACACCCGATGCCATCTTTTTTAATAAAATTTGTCTCTTGTTGAATGTTTTCTTCCATCTAAATCCCATAATTTTATAACTTTTCTAAGCGATTCGGGTGAAAAATCGAGCCCAAGTTCCAAATATTCCGTTTTTAAAACAGAAAATAATGTTCTTAAACATGGCAATGTCTTATGAGTGGCATGAAAATTATATATTATATTACGCAAAGCACTTGTCTGAAAACTTTTTTATTGACACAATTCCGAGTTTTTTTAGGCATCAAAAATGTTCAACTGGTCCCAGTTTATTTGATTCTGTTACAAGTTTTTGGAGAGAATGAATAGATATTCCACACATATCAGCTACTTTATTTAAGACTTCTGACTGTGTCATTGTGGGGTTGTCTTTTGAAACAGAATTATGCATGTTCACAATTATGTACTTGCTTTGACTTTTATGCGGAACTCCTTTTCCTAAGCAGTGAGCAGTTCTCAGTTGAGGCATTGTTTTGCAATGTTACAAGTATTATACACAATTACACAAATACATTACCATGTATTCAATGCAACTATAAAGTGTATTACACCGGCCAGATCGCAGGATTTTTTTTCTCATTGTGTCAAGTAGGCTATATGTAGTTACACAATAATTAAATAATTTTCAAAGAGGAGTGAGATGTTGTTGACATGAAATAATTAATTAAAACCATTTCAAATTAATCATTCTATGATTTATTAATTAATAGAAAAATATTCCAATATTAAAAATTCAAATATTAGATAAATCAAATATTCTCTTTTATAAGTTTCACAAATACAATGTAACCTGCTGTGCTGTTCATAACATATAAAAAAATAAACAACCATACAATCTTACTAGCTAAACAGACATGTTAAACAAGTTATCTAAATCCTTTTTATTTCAGTGTGTCTGACTTTGACTCAAATTTTAAATAATAATATTAAACTCCAGAATAAAATTAATTGTTGCTATAAACAAAATAAAAATAATATAACATTTAGTTCCAATCTATTATTTATTTCTACTGACACACCCAAATTTTTAACATACAACAAAAGATTAGTATTTCTTTTCTAAATTTTCTTGTTAAATTAAATTCTTTTATTTAACTACTATTTAAATTTAAAACTTTAATTCTTTACTGTTCATTGGTAAGTTCTTTTTGAGAGTTCTTTTCACAACAAAAATATAATTGTTTATTCATCACCTGCGTATATATGCCGTTACCGTTGCGTGTGTGTGTGTCCTGAATCCTGAGAATTTGATGATGATGATTATGCTGATGCTGTGTTCTCTGTCTCTACGGGTTGTTGTTTGTGATGCTCCAGAGTTCCTCCATACGTCGTGGTGTGTGTGGTCCTGATCGATCGGCAAACCGGCAGCGTGACATTGTGTGAAGATTTCTTGAGTCTGAGGCCAGCCCAAAATTGCTGGTGGTATTTATACTGGATGGTGATCTGACAGGTCCAGGACTGTTTTCGACCTGTTAGGTATTGTCAGTTCGTGCAAAGCGTCCTTTTAATTACAAATCACTGTTTGGTTCATTTTCACGATTTCATAAACATACTCGTAGCAAGAGTGATATCATTGTTTGTGTAATTTTTTTCTGGTCACTGACATATACCACACTTATTAATTATTATTTAATTACACTAGTAATTAACATTAAATTAGTTAGCGTGTTTATTATTGCACATTTTTGCAATAATTTTATATCACCATACTCGTTAAAAATTCCTTAATGTAATGGTGTCTTTATAATTTGGGTAAGTCTTTGTTCACAGGTTTAAAACGTATTAATTAATTTATTTTAATCCGGTTAAAACGTGATTAATGACAAACCAACAATTCGTACGTGTCTCCCCTTCTCGTCGTTCACTGCAGGTCGGAAATGGCATACACACACATACACACAAACGCTGTATTTTAACACTACCGAAGCAGGTGTCACTTTCGACAGACCAATACCTGTACTCTCCCACACAAAATTGTTTAAAACTGTTCATCATATTCTTTTTACACTAATTATTTACAAAACATACCGCCCTGGGCAAATATGCAAATATATGTATTGTTACATATATTCCCCAGGTGGGTTTAAATAAAATTTGACTGTTGTTCAAATTTAAATTGAATATTTCAGATATTGTAACAGTACAGACTGTTCCATAGAAATAAAATAGCTGAGTAACAAGAAGTGATAATAACAAATAGTAAATCAACAAAAAGCATTCAATGACAACACAAAATAAACTGACTAATAGACTGAGACATTGACAAAAACTAGTTTCCCAATAGATTAGTTAAGTGAGTATAAAACAATTAGACAAAATCAAACACCATAAATAAATGAAAGGTGAAATTACTTATAGTTAAAAATACATTAGAGAAAGTAAACAGCACATTGGCTGAACAATTAACAAGAAATAACTAGCATAAGAAATAAAATGAAATATCTTGTTGATAATAATGAATAGTAGATGAATTATAATAAATGAACAATTAAAATGAGATTAACAAAGAATAATCACAATGTTAAATCAACCTTGAAAGAAAGGTATGCTAAGGCATAATAGATAATGATTAAAGAAAAAATAATGAAGCAATAAATTATATATGTTCTAATTATAAATAATGCCAAATGTAATCAACAATGTAAAGAACTTTATGTATTTAAAGTTCTTATAAGCCTGTTAATTTTGTAAAAAGATGTATTATAAGGTAAGGTGAACAAAACCTTATTATGAATTGTGAAGTATAAGGGAATGACCTAAGATGAGTTAAAGTAACTTAATGAATAATAAATAATATAATAAAAGATCAAAATAAGACTAGGGCCAATATGCCAAATAACAATAATATTGTGCAATAACTAGCACATGATTTATAAGAAAATCAGAACAAATGGCAAAATGTCTATAATAAATACAGAAATAAAGACATAATAATTAATATGACTCACAACAAACTATGTAGAGTGCATACTGAAATAAATATTGTAATTATAAAAAGAAACATGAAATGATTAGACAAATACAAAAAAATAAATGAGATTATGAACATAATAATCATATATAATAAAGAGACCATACTGTACAGAGTATAGAAAAATATGAATAACCATTAAGGAAAAGGTGTAATATCACCAGACAAGTTCCATTAAAATAATTATAGGAAGTAAGGGTAATTTTGAATAATTCATAATAAAAGAAACAAGCCATTTAATGGTAATAAGGAATTATGTTATAAGAATTATTAATGTTCAGCTGGATACAGCAAATTTATAGAATAATATGTTAATTTAAATATTATAATTGTGTTCCAAGTGTAACATAACAAAATGTTACCTAACCTAAACATATACTATCAGGTTTAATAAATGCATAATGATAATATAAATAGATAAGGTAATGATAAGAATAACCAAGAAAAGAGGAATCATGGAGGAAGAAAGAAGCAGAAGTACCACAAGAAACAGTAAACCCAAATACTGTTTGACACTACAACCAGACTATAACTGACACAAACTGATGGACAAATTTAAATTCACTTTAAGCTGTCAAGCGAGTCAGTGAATAATGTAAACAGAATATGATATGTTACTAAAAAATGATTAAATAAGAATCTGAATAATGTGAGATCAGAATCAGCATTTGGCTGATAATAAATTAAATATGACTAGTAATTATTGAGGCCAAGAACTAAAATTAGCAATGGCCACAAAATGAAAATAAAGCTATATTTCAATCTCAACTATACTTATGACAAATAAACACGTTTGTAAGAGGGAATCTTATACCAATAAGCTACCTCATCAAAATTACCGAATGGTGAATTAATAAAAGCTTTTAAGGCAGAATTCCAGTATAGACGGTATGCCTTAACAAGGCCTAGACCAAACAATCATCATTGAGATGATTATTAGGAAGTAATATGAATGTAGGTCACCTACACAAAACAATTGTTATGCTCAAACATAGCAATAAGCATTATTAAAATGATATGATTTATAATTCGATTGTTAGTTAGTAGAATAGAGCAAATTAATGTGAAACGAAATATCATAGTATGTAAGAACAGTTCATTACAATGTCTAAAGTTAAGGTTTATTCATAATGTACAGTAATTAAACATCAGTACAGAATTAATAGTGTTCTCACATAAACGTTGGAGTGATAAAACGCGATGTAGTACACAAACAATATTAGTCAAAGTGTATAATTGCCGATTTTGGTAAGCAGACGACAGTGCGAAATAGTGTACCTGAACATTGTTTATGTAGCAATGTCAGTAAAAGTGAAACTAACTCGGTATCAAACTATATCAAATTAAAGAGGACAAAATATTCTTTAATTTGATGGCGATACAGCCCCAATCGCAACTGTATTAAGTGCGTGAAAGGCGTTAGCATCATTTACAAAATATGTTTAAGAAATTTGGTCGTCAAAACCAATAACATCGATAGCTGTCAATCATCTTAGCATTTGGCGGTTGGGAAACAGTTTTTAACGGTCAAAAAGACAATACGTCACATTCATCACACCTGTCTAAGCCAATGACAAAATTTGTTAGTAATTAACAGTGTTGCCTAGAGCCGATCAAGGTGTGGAGTATATAAGAGACCGCAACAGATCAACGACAGACACTCCTTAACTGCATTCGGTGTGACAGGTACGCCGACCTCATCTCAACATTTTTAATAACTGATAGCGTCATCACCAGAACACATCAAAGGAAACAGTTCGACAACAACCTACAACTACTTCAAATTATTCTACAAGGAACCATTGTGATTATGTGCAGTATTATTTCATTTTAGTGCGGGAAAAATAATGAACAGCAGAAAGAATTAAATAGTATTATTTATGATCCTGTAAGTTAGAAGCGGATCGAAATTCTCTGTTCAAGTGCGTGTGTAGTGAATAACGATAATCATTATAATCCGATTATCGAAGTGCTAATTGAAATTTTGATCGAAAGATTAAAACACCAGGTAACAGTGTAAACATTTTTTCATTCTTTTCTACGAGCGCCATAACCTGTACGTTTTAATACACTGATCTGTACTGACGCAAAAACACTGAAACATTTTTATGTTACACCATGTCTAAATTTATTTTATGAATTTGTCAATATTAGTTAAGCTGAATGTTAGTTATAAGTGTTCTCAGAATATAATCTTTGTAAATCATTAATCGAGCGTGATGAACGCACAACCTATCAAATAGGTTATTTTTATTTGTTTACTTTATAATAGTAACGTCCAAAACAGGACTAGTCAATGTCATATCAGAAAATCATTAGCTATTGTGTAGGCATAAATTTTCTTTTTTGTGTCTCAAAGAACTGACACCTGAGATTTTAATAATATTAATGTTTAAAGTAAAAAGAAATATCTGGACTTAACCAGATTTACTGTCTATGTTCTGAGCAAGCCCTACAGGGTATATAATAACTTATTTACAATTGTACATCATTGTATGTTTTTTTTAATTATATTTGTTTGAATTCTCTATCAAGGGTATGAATAAAATCCCATTGTTAACAGCATAACTCGACTTAATTCATTTCTAACAGATAGTTAAATATTCTATTCAGAAAACTCAAACAACCTTCAGTTGTGATTAAGTATTTGGAATAGCATTCCCATAAAGGTAATAAACCATTATTTTAATTTCTTTAAATCATTAATTGATTCAATTCATGGGTTTTACACGGGATTTTCCCAAAATAAATCCGTGTGGCGCCCACTATCAAACAAGGCAACTTAACCTTGTAGCTAAAGTGAGTTGGTTTTTGGACAGCTTATTGAACTTCTAGAAAACACGACCAGGTACGTGAAAGTATATTATATTTATTCTATTGTCCAGACATTACTAGACGTAACGTACTCAGACTATTATCGACCTGGAGGAGAAGTTTCACAGCTAGTATCAACAAGACGATCAGCATCATCAAGCGACCAACTATTATACTTTACTATTAAACTTAAGCAAAGCTAGTATTTAAATAATATTAACACGATTATTTTATTTGTTTTATTTAAGAGAATTCTTTTCAGACAATTATAATTCTACAATTGTAAACACACTTTGAGTAACCTCGAATGTTACATTTTAAATCACTTTTGAGAGTCAGTAACCTTCAATTTTCAACCACTACAAACTTTAATATATTCCTAAATAATACTTTAAACATAATTAAATCAAATTTAAACTATCCTGTTTTACGTCAGTTACAAATTGACGCATCCAACGTGTGGCAGAATTACATCCCACGCAAACATTCATTTACGTTAGTTACAAATTGGCGCACCAACTAGTGTGGCTTAAAAATATTAAATAAAAATATGTTATATATTAATAAACAGCCCGGTAGACACAAAAGAATAAACATGCCACACACCCATCAATATGATACGAGGTATAAGGACAGTCGGGTAGGAGAAGTACAGCTAGGTACTGAGACATACGAAGCACAACCCATACACGAAATGGAAGTCATTACCATTAATAATATCGAAACTCAACCTGAAGAAACATCCCAGGTAGAACCGGAAGTAGAAGTAAGGGTCAGCGACCAACCAGACAAAACAACCGAAGGGGCAAGAATAGAGAACATGATGATGATGATGATGATGATGATGGCACAAATGACTAGAAATAATGAGTCATTAAAAGAAGACGGTAGGAAATCCCGGGAAGAGAATCAGAAGAATATCGAGTTATTAAATAAAAATATGGAGTCTATTAGTAAAAATGTGGAGTCACTGAAAGAAGACTTGAATAAAAGGATAGACAATACCCATAGATCCATGGACATATTAAACAATAAAATAGATGACAACAGTAGAGCCATCAGAGAAGAATTGAACACCACATTAGCTGAAATTAGCCGGAGGATGGAAGAAGGTAGTGAGAAAATTAACACCCGAATAGACGTGGAGATAGCGGTCGTGAGGGAAGAAATAATAGAAGTAAACAAAAGGTGCGAACAGCAAGACCAGGACTTAAAGCGAACAAGAGAGGAAATGATGAACGATATCAGATCATGGAGAGAAGAAATCATCCAACAATGGAGGGAAGAAATGAAAAATGATAATAAACCAGCAGAAAACAACAAGACTCAAATACATTATTAACTGAAAATGAAATTGACAGAAACGAGGAAGATATTCGTGACAAGGAGATCGATACCGAAGGTATAAAGGAGACTCAGGTAAAGAAAGAAGCGGAAGAGTTAGTAACCGAGAAGGAAGAATTAGAACAAAATAATCTGCCAATGTGTGATGATCACGTGGAGACAAAAGGAGTACCCAGAAATACAACTACCAAACAAGTGAATTCGAAGGTTAAAATTCATGAAGAGAGGAACAAAATAATTAAGAAAACGGAAGAAAAGGAGGCGAAGGTAAGAAGAATAATACGCCCACAGAAGACTAGAGTAACAAAGGAATTAATCGAAATGACTCGAAGTGGTCTAGTTAATATGATTTATTTCCCAGTCATCAACCGTGAAGAAGGAATCTATAGGAAGGAGTACCGAAGGAGCTTCATGAAGCTGGACGAAGAGAAGAAATGTGTTACAACAAAGAAGACTATAACCAATAAAATACTTAAAGCGAATATTTCCAAAGGGAGAATGAGGCATTCCAAGAAAAGAAAAGGTTATCAAGAACAACTGGACTGGATCATTGAAGGGTATGCCCAAGAAATAAAAGAATTGCGGAAGGAGAGAAACCAATCAATGGAAAAATCCAACCAGGAAACTAATGACGGTCAACCCAAATTAGAAGAGGTACTGGAAGTCAGTAATAACAAAGACCAGGAGTACACTGGACACGTGGAGACTAAAGATGATGAGAACAAGAAGGCAAGAAAACGGGGAGCCAATGACTATCTGGTAGCCGCAAAGTGGAAGAACCGCATGATAGGGACAGGGTGCCAAATACCAACAATGCACCCAATAGAGTGGAAAAGCACAAAATAACCCCATGTATATAGACCATAAAAATGACTATTGTTAAAAGCAGATAAGTTATAGTAGTAGGCGACATTTATCACCAGAATATTTAGAGTATAAAAAAAAAAGATGTTTTTAAAATGATTACTATAAACGGACTCATTTAGTGAGTAAAAGGATCACGTATTATGCCCAGAATTATTGAAGGTAACTAATTGTCTATAGCAAGCCTATTTACCCTATTGTGTTACAAAAAGTGAGTAGGATTAAGATATAGGCCAAACTATTTGTTACTTGTTAAAAAGGAACCAGATCGATCACACTAAAGGATAGAAAAAGATGCATTGTAAACTAAATAATTTAATGAAAAAAAAGACATTTATTATGTCATAGAGAGCCAAAAGTGGCATATAACTAAAATGACTATGTTGTGTTTAAAGAAAAAAAAAAATTATAATAATAACAAATGTTTACCAAATGAATATTGTATGTAGCTAAATGTTTATTGTAGTTATCAAATATTGTATACTCCATAAAATATTATTTAAAATCATCCAGAATAAGCGAAAACCACCATCACTTGAAGGAGTAGAGAAGAAGAATAACAAAGAGTGTAACATGAAAGAAGGATATTATTATGGAAAGTAAAGAGAGAGAAAAAATGTTTATTAAATGAACCATGTAACCCCAAGAATGTCTATAAAATTAAATATCAATATATTGTTATTATATTAACACATTGTGTTGTAATTATCAAATATTGTATGTAGCAAAATATGTCAGAGAACATCTAACCGAGAACATTTTATATATGAATATTGTAAGCCCTGATAATTCAGGATAAGTATAAATTACTAGCGAGAGAAAGAAGAACTTGTAAACTATAGTGAAAATAAAATATTGTAGTCTCTATATGTGAAAAACAACCGCATAATTATATGAGCATCAATGTAAGTGTGTAATCTTAAGAATACTCAAGTAAACTAAAACAATTATCAACTAGTATAAAAAGTAACGATACAGCTAATAAAAAAGCATAGTCGAGAATATCAAGTCTGAAAAGAAATAATTACCTGTGAAAAGAAAGTATGTTATAAAGTGTAAAAGAAGGAAATGTGATATAAATGAAAACCTCTGATACCTTGAATATTATATTGAAGATATTATATTATTGAAAATGAATGATATGTATTATATTTTATGTGTTGTGATAGTGCAACTATTGCCAGGTGCAATGTTTAATTTTTCTCAGACAGAGAAGAGTAATGCCTCTGAATCTGAGTATGTGTATTGAGGAACGGCAGAGAATGTAAGCCACAGTGAGCCACTCTGATTCCGACCTGACATAAAATGATAATTTTATCAAAAGATCAAATTTTTTTCTCAAATTATCAATTTTGAGGGTAGGAGTATATGTAACATAACAAAATGTTACCTAACCTAAACATATACTATCAGGTTTAATAAATGCATAATGATAATATAAATAGATAAGGTAATGATAAGAATAACCAAGAAGAGAGGAATCATGGAGGAAGAAAGAAGCAGAAGTACCACAAGAAACAGTAAACCCAAATACTGTTTGACACTACAACCAGACTATAACTGACACAAACTGATGGACAAATTTAAATTCACTTTAAGCTGTCAAGCGAGTCAGTGAATAATGTAAACAGAATATGATATGTTACTAAAAAATAATTAAATAAGAATCTGAATAATGTGAGATCAGAATCAGCATTTGGCTGATAATAAATTAAATATGACTAGTAATTATTGAGGCCAAGAACTAAAATTAGCAATGGCCACAAAATGAAAATAAAGCTATATTTCAATCTCAACTATACTTATGACAAATAAACACGTTTGTAAGAGGGAATCTTATACCAATAAGCTACCTCATCAAAATTACCGAATGGTGAATTAATAAAAGCTTTTAAGGCAGAATTCCAGTATAGACGGTATGCCTTAACAAGGCCTAGACCAAACAATCATCAATGAGATGATTATTAGGAAGTAATATGAATGTAGGTCACCTACACAAAACAATTGTTATGCTCAAACATAGCAATAAGCATTATTAAAATGATATGATTTATAATTCGATTGTTAGTTAGTAGAATAGAGCAAATTAATGTGAAACGAAATATCATAGTATGTAAGAACAGTTCATTACAATGTCTAAAGTTAAGGTTTATTCATAATGTACAGTAATTAAACATCAGTACAGAATTAATAGTGTTCTCACATAAACGTTGGAGTGATAAAACGCGATGTAGTACACAAACAATATTAGTCAAAGTGTATAATTGCCGATTTTGGTAAGCAGACGACAGTGCGAAATAGTGTACCTGAACATTGTTTATGTAGCAATGTCAGTAAAAGTGAAACTAACTCGGTATCAAACTATATCAAATTAAAGAGGACAAAATATTCTTTAATTTGATGGCGATACAGCCCCAATCGCAACTGTATTAAGTGCGTGAAAGGCGTTAGCATCATTTACAAAATATGTTTAAGAAATTTGGTCGTCAAAACCAATAACATCGATAGCTGTCAATCATCTTAGCATTTGGCGGTTGGGAAACAGTTTTTAACGGTCAAAAAGACAATACGTCACATTCATCACACCTGTCTAAGCCAATGACAAAATTTGTTAGTAATTAACAGTGTTGCCTAGAGCCGATCAAGGTGTGGAGTATATAAGAGACCGCAACAGATCAACGACAGACACTCCTTAACTGCATTCGGTGTGACAGGTACGCCGACCTCATCTCAACATTTTTAATAACTGATAGCGTCATCACCAGAACACATCAAAGGAAACAGTTCGACAACAACCTACAACTACTTCAAATTATTCTACAAGGAACCATTGTGATTATGTGCAGTATTATTTCATTTTAGTGCGGGAAAAATAATGAACAGCAGAAAGAATTAAATAGTATTATTTATGATCCTGTAAGTTAGAAGCGGATCGAAATTCTCTGTTCAAGTGCGTGTGTAGTGAATAACGATAATCATTATAATCCGATTATCGAAGTGCTAATTGAAATTTTGATCGAAAGATTAAAACACCAGGTAACAGTGTAAACATTTTTTCATTCTTTTCTACGAGCGCCATAACCTGTACGTTTTAATACACTGATCTGTACTGACGCAAAAACACTGAAACATTTTTATGTTACACCATGTCTAAATTTATTTTATGAATTTGTCAATATTAGTTAAGCTGAATGTTAGTTATAAGTGTTCTCAGAATATAATCTTTGTAAATCATTAATCGAGCGTGATGAACGCACAACCTATCAAATAGGTTATTTTTATTTGTTTACTTTATAATAGTAACGTCCAAAACAGGACTAGTCAATGTCATATCAGAAAATCATTAGCTATTGTGTAGGCATAAATTTTCTTTTTTGTGTCTCAAAGAACTGACACCTGAGATTTTAATAATATTAATGTTTAAAGTAAAAAGAAATATCTGGACTTAACCAGATTTACTGTCTATGTTCTGAGCAAGCCCTACAGGGTATATAATAACTTATTTACAATTGTACATCATTGTATGTTTTTTTTAATTATATTTGTTTGAATTCTCTATCAAGGGTATGAATAAAATCCCATTGTTAACAGCATAACTCGACTTAATTCATTTCTAACAGATAGTTAAATATTCTATTCAGAAAACTCAAACAACCTTCAGTTGTGATTAAGTATTTGGAATAGCATTGCCATAAAGGTAATAAACCATTATTTTAATTTCTTTAAATCATTAATTGATTCAATTCATGGGTTTTACACGGGATTTTCCCAAAATAAATCCGTGTGGCGCCCACTATCAAACAAGGCAACTTAACCTTGTAGCTAAAGTGAGTTGGTTTTTGGACAGCTTATTGAACTTCTAGAAAACACGACCAGGTACGTGAAAGTATATTATATTTATTCTATTGTCCAGACATTACTAGACATAACGTACTCAGACTATTATCGACCTGGAGGAGAAGTTTCACAGCTAGTATCAACAAGACGATCAGCATCATCAAGCGACCAACTATTATACTTTACTATTAAACTTAAGCAAAGCTAGTATTTAAATAATATTAACACGATTATTTTATTTGTTTTATTTAAGAGAATTCTTTTCAGACAATTATAATTCTACAATTGTAAACACACTTTGAGTAACCTCGAATGTTACATTTTAAATCACTTTTGAGAGTCAGTAACCTTCAATTTTCAACCACTACAAACTTTAATATATTCCTAAATAATACTTTAAACATAATTAAATCAAATTTAAACAATCCCGTTTTACTTTCGTTACAAATTGGCTAGCCCAACAGTGTGGCTTTTAAAGGAGAGAGTTTTATAAGTACGTTACAAATTGGCGCCCAACGTGGGGCAGAATAACACGACAGCGACCACATGATCGTTAAACCTTACGTTACACAAGTAGTAAAAAATGATTGTTTATGAAATGTTAAGAAATACAGCAATATAATCTGTAAATTATAGCAGAAGTGGTGGCAAAACACTAATAGTCAAAAAATTCAAAAACTCTACTGGATAGTTATTGATTTCATTGTCATCATCACAAATTATTTTATCGTAGCTATGATATGTTTTCTGTTCACCTGGTATTCGATTAAGTATATCAGTATTAATAAAAGTACAATCATCATTTTTAGGTGCTGAAATAACTGACTTCAATATGTTATCTGAGAGTATGTTTTCGGAAATATTTCCATACACCTCATTAATAATATTATTTTCATCTCCTATTAATTGCTGAGGTATTTCAATAATATTTTTACCAAACTGAGGGAATTGTGGGGCTTCATCATTACCAATTTTTTTCAAGAATTCGACAAATTCTATTTCACTTGGTAAGGCTCTCATATTTTGAGTAAACGTTACTTTATGAAAATAAACAAATTTATGCCAACTCGTGACACAATTTTCAATTAAAGTTGCACGTGATCCATGTGGGATAACTGGTAAGATTTGCCAAAAATCACCGCACAGAAGTATCGTTTTCCCTCCAAATGGTTTATGTTTATCATTTTCATCGCATAGATCCTGCAATAATCTATCTATGATTTTCAACACTTGCAGTGGGCACATAGAAATTTCATCAATAATTATCAATGATGATGAATTTATGTAACGTCCATAGCTACTATTTGCGGTAATATTCGCTACAGAATTTTCCAAAATGGGTATAGGCAATTTAAACACATTGTGTAAAGTTCTACCTCCAAGTAATAGAGTTGAAGCTATGCCACTGAACACTGTTGCAATGCAACTAAGATTAAGCGAATTTAATTTGTGAATGATTGCTGTTTGTGTGAATGTTTTTTCCACAACCTGCATGAGCGGTTAAACAAAAAACATTAGATCCAGTATCATGATGCAAAACTTCACGAATCACACGATCAATTAGATTAAGCTGTTCAATATTTGCAGTTTCATAATGCTCAGAAAACAGAAACTCTTGTTCTATTTGATCAATAGCATTTGCTTCGTCTGTTCTCTGCGAATACGTGGGAACTGGTAAACCAAGTTCTTGACATGACAAATTATGAACATTCAAAATATCTTCAATTTCTAATAGAGCTGTATTAAAGGATACTTCTTTGTTGTAATCTCTCAAAAAATCTTCATTAAAATATACTTTAAATTCATTTCATAATGCCAATGCATTGGCTGGCACATTTAATGCACAAATGTAACCAAATAAATTTCGTATTTGTTTTGGTGAATGTAATTCTTTTGCTTCATTTAAACATTCGCGTCATTCATTATCATTTGAAGCAATGCCGCGAGCATGGCATGCTTCAACAAAAGAAGTGTGTATAATTCCATTGTATGTTCTAACATCCTCAAATGATTTTGGACCACAGACATGTAATAAAAGCAATCGTAAATGGAAAAGTTCGATGTCTTTTGGTGATACTACATATATGCGTGTAATGATTTTATCACCTCCACGCCTTCTCTTCTTCCATTTTTTTCGGGAATCTTCCCACACATAATGCAAAGGAATTTCAATATACTTATATTCATGCGCTGATGGATCTGATCGATTCAATTCAAAAAATGCTAATAATTTTGTTTGTCTTGCATTTTCAATTGCTTGACGTTCTTGCCCTTCTCGAAAGTAAACATTCTGTCTATGCGGTGTGACGATTTCATTAATTAAAAATAAAATAATTAATAAATAGGTAAGTAGGTAAAAGCTGAGAAATTTTAAATTTTAATAAATCGCACATTTAAACTAAATTTTATCGCTATCATAAATCATAATAATATTTAATAAAGAGTTTTAATAATAAAATAAAAGGAATGCGAGTGTACAGATAGGGAAACCCTTGTTAATTAACCCTGCATAGACATGCGCTAACTGGAATTAACTTGAATACCGACCCCTAAACAAACTAATAATCCTTGAAAATTAATATTAAATAAATAAATAAACAAGACCACAGTAGTGTACTATAATAAAGTCTGTAATTAAGAATATCTTTGGATAATTAAAAGGTCAAACTTTAACCCCTTAAATAGAGGATAAATGTGGAACTATTTTGTTGCGACGCGTAAACTCCGCGCGATTAACTGACCCTTCCTACATAGTAAGTGAGTCGAGATGAAGCGCTCGCGTAGAAAACACGCGCTTGAACCATGTCTCAGAAAAAGACAAAATATTTGTATTTAGAAGACAGTTACAACAATGTGTAGCAAAAGTATTGCCAAATTAATGTGGTAGTAGTCTAAATGTTAAAAACCGAAATGCATAAATAACTGTGTAAGGGATGACATCTCCTTTGTTTAATTTTGTAAGATGTCTATGTTGTTTTAAATAATATGGTACGAGCTACCAAAAGTGAGAACTTTTATAAACAATAATGAGACGTGCGATTCTGCAACAAACAAGAACATTTACGGCACTTATGCTACTAACGATGTTTAACTACGAGACTTCTGAGAACCTCCACGCTACTTCATTATGAACTAACCACTTCAGGAACTTCAACAGGAAAGTTAACTCCACTTAAGATCAACCGCTGACGAACACCATAAGGATCAAGGACCCTGACTACGAGTAAACCGATGGATATGGCAGATGACACGGAGACATGTTCTCCGTGATTAATTACAATTGTAACCAATGAATTATTAAAGACAGTTGAAATAAAAAAAAATAGAAAGACTTTAATGATAACCACTTTATAAGATGTAGTATGTTTTAGAATTCAAAATATTTGTAGTACCAAATAATGCTGATGTATATGTATAGCTTCACTGATACAAATTTTTAGATTAAGTCCATTCTTCAAATGGCCCCCAAATAGTATTATAGAATATAAATAAGCGAGCTTAACTCATAAACAAGTTTAAGGTCCCGGATCCGTGGATAATGCTAGCACTGATAAATCCATGTGTTTTGCCCCAGTTCTTTACCAAAATCTGTTATAAATTGTAATCTTTTATTCAGAAAACCTTATATGGGAATATTTATGTAGAGCTGTTGTAGTAATGATTTAATAAAGAGATGTCGTTACTTTACACTAAAACAGTGAGTGAATAAATCATCAGACCCCCATGTAAAAGTTCCTTTAGTTATAACTACTGCTGGTTTATCTAGTAATTAAAATTTGATTACGAGTATGGCAGCCCGTGCAATTGATCAGAGGTAAGTATGCACAGGTTCCCGATGTTATAACGTAGGTGACACGTTATAGCGGTAAATGAATGTCAAGTCTAACGATGACATGTGATTGAAAATGGATTGGTAATTCATAGATGCGCCATACAGCTTCAGTTGATCCAACATAACGGCCATTTAAAAAATTTTTAACTTCATCAATTTGTATTTCTTGACCTGGTTCATTTCTCTCTGAACCTAATTCAACAGATGCACTGTCATAGCCTTTATACACGTATTTATAAATGTATTTAACTGTAGTGCGTACTTCAACATTTATATGGCAATTAAATTTGGCTAGTAAATACGGATTGTATGGTACAACATAACGATTGTCGAGGCAACTACCGCGAACTTCAGCATTAATACCATTATCACGCCTTCTGTATAATGGATATCCATTTAATGATTCACATGTAAATTCATTAAATCGTTTTGGATAATCTTTTGTGCATTTTCCATCTCTCATACATACAGAATTTGGATTAAGTACACCGCATCATGTGTTTTACAACATATTCATGTAATGCAGGATGTGTTTGAATGTTAGGAATCTCCGCAGATACAACTTTATCAATATCGGTAGCATTAACAATTTTATCTTGCTCATTTAAAGAGAGTAAAATGTGAGCATGAGGCAATCCTCTCTTTTGAAACTCAATTGTATAAATGAGTGCTTCAACTTTACCGAAGATTTTTTTTAGTGTAAGGCCCTCAATTAATGCTTTCAGTTTGGACTTGAATACACGCACAACAATATCAGGTCGAAAATTAACTGACTCACCTACACCAATATTGCTAACTATTTCAGGCCAACTTGGATTGCAAGTCATTGTAATAAACAAAGAAGGCTTTCCGAAATGTTGTACAATTGACATTGCATCTAAATAATTCTGATACATATTTCTTGGAGATCCGTTGAATGAAGATGGTAAAATTACTCTACGGCCAACATTATTGGCATTGGGGTTCAATTCTAAATAATCTGTTAAGTTGTTGTAAACTTCAGACCTAAGACTTGTTTGATTTTGTCGAATGAAATGTAACCTTGTGCCCTCTATTCTCACATATATATCAACTATCCACTGCAGAAATAATTTTTGTGAATGGTGCAACATGCTAAAATCTTCTCTAATTGCAAGTCGATAGGCTGCATACTGAAGCATGGTTAATTTATTTCTGGGCGCTCTTGAATTAGATGTAGTTGGTACACTATGAGAAATATTGATATGCCACCCAGTATCACCATTTGGAAAAAGTAATGGATACGCTAAAGGGTCCAATGATGAATCCAAAACAGAGATATTTTTAATGGTACCATTAACTTTTGAAAACGAAACCATATTTCGTTCAAAGGGTGGCTCACCATCAACTGTACTAAATATTACTGCTACATCAGTTTGAACTGCATCATTATAACGGCGTAGATCTAAATCACGATTTACTTTAATGAGCATACAAATTTCTTTATTTTGATTTTCAACTCTCTGACAATGATCTCTCACTGCAATGAATGACCGAATGAAAGGATTAATGCATTCCAATTCAAGAGAGATTTCGCGCATTATGTTGTTATTGCATGTTTGATTATAGTGTTCACGTAATCTATAATTGACAGCAGTGTCAACATCATAAAAATATAATTGCGCATAACATGGTGAGCGACCACATCCAGCAGTCATTGGACCTGATCTGTGATAAAAAACATCATGTATTTTAAAATGATACACTCCACGCGTAACTATATCAGAAATTTTAGCTTCTGAGCTAACCATAGCAGATGATGAATTGTATTTACGAATGTTTTCAAAATAATTTTTTGACTTTCTTTTTATTGAAGGTTCATTTGAAGTAAGTCCATCATACAATGATTTAAAGTATTCATTTTGACTTAAGGCCGGTAATATTGCTTTACCCTTATGACAACATGAAGTGAATGCAGTCCTTTCACCTAAAGTGACCTCAGATTCGAAATGTTTTCCATTGCAAAACCTGCATTGTAAATGCATTAATCCACAATCAAAAGTATTAAAATTTCTTGGAATGACATTCAGTGTGCATTTAAATGTATCCCTCAAAATAATTTCATCATTTTGTATACTATTTAAATTTGCATTTGGTCTATTATCATTTTGACTTTCACGCGAATATATATTCCTTCTTCCTTGTCTCTCACTCCGACCCGTCAATGTCATACTATTTACACTATTTAAATTTGCATTTGGTCTATTATCATTTTGACTTTCACGCGAATATATATTCCTTCTTCTTTGTCTCTCACTCTGACCCGTCAATGTTCTATGTCGAGGCATAATGGAAGTAGGTGCGAATATCTGAATGTAAAAAAAAACATGTAATGAAATTACTGAAACTAAGATTAGACAGGGTTTAATTTAAAAATAATAAAATGTACTCACTTTTTTGAAACCACCAATAATAATTAGGCGAGAGTAAGTCAATTCAAATTGCTGCTACAAAATTTCCTTTTGCAACAGGTGTATATTAAGCAAGCTGTATTTCACTTTCAACTGCACATTAATATATAAAACACAGATATCTAGTATACAAAATATAAAATAAACGCTTTTTTGCCTTGGCATACACTCCACAGACTATTGTTGCCTGGCAACAAAATTATTTTATTTTTAACAATTACCATTGTTTGAAAAAGTTTAAATGAATTTTCAAGTGAAAATGAATGTTTTATTTTATTTTTTTTAATGTATTTGTAACATATATTATATACAAATTTTAGCTTTCTGCACTCCTTCTCCATATAAACTGTAACTATGCCAAATCTCACACTCCTCCGTGCGCGCAATATGCTTAAAAAGGGGTACAAAGTTTTCTCTTCACGTATTAATATATAGATAAGGAATTATGTTATACGAATTATTAATGTTCAGCTGGATACAGCAAATTTATAGAATAATATGTTAATTTCAATATTATAATTGTGTTCCAAGTAGTAAAAAATGATTGTTTATGAAATGTTAAGAAATACAGCAATAGAATCTGCAAAGTGTAGCAGAAGACGTTTGAAATAAACCAATGTTTAAGATAGGCCTTCAATACGATGTAGTTTATTAATTAAAAATGTATCCAAACTGGCCGCTATTCATCTCAAAATAACCACCAAGGAACGAGCAATACGATGATAGTAATAGATCAAAATTTGTAATTAGAATAAATGAGAAATAGACATAAATAAGATAAAATTTATGAATTTTGGAAAGGTACGGGGTAATACTATCAATAACGCTAACCCACGCTTAGAGCAATTATGTAAAAGTTATTTTTAGAATGACCACATCATGACATCATTTTGAACCAATCAGAAAATTAGATACGAAAATTTGTCGTCACCGCCAAGTGGAGTTTGAGGCGACTATATATACAGCTCGCTCGAAGGAAGAGAGACACATTTTTGAATTCCATCTCGGCAAATACAACAGAAGCTCCACATCAAAATTTCAGTTCAAAGTATTATTAACCAACAGCAGACAAGAAGTTACTTACATAGTAAAGTGAATTAAGACAAACCGTATTCTTTAACCAGTAGTGCGAAACCACAGAACGAGGTTAGAAGTGTTTTCTAACCAAGTAAATAACAACAAGAAGTATTAATCGTTCTTCGCGGAAAGTGAAAGTGTATGATCAGTGTATTGAGATCGTATAGTGAATAAATAATAATACAGAAAGATTATTAATCAGGGAGTACAGTGCAAAATATAATTAAGTGTTCAATTATTATATTATTATTATAAGATACAATTCAGAGTAAATACACTTATGTACTAAACACCAAACACTGACACAATAAGAATTAATCATTATAAACACTTTTTAAAAAAGGAATTATTCAATTCCAATACAAGAATTAATGATTCAGGCTAACCGTAGCTAACCACTAAAATCGTAAGGTCAGACGAACATTTTGTTAATAAGTCTGAATTTCTAAAGGTGTCTAACATACTAAACTAAATATTTGTGAAGCATCGTAACTCGAGGCATATTAGTTTTATTCTGTAGCTCAAAAGGATTCACCATTGAGATATAAGCAATTTGTAAATATATAAATAGTTAATTAGAGTCATCATTGCCAACCTTCTGGGTTACCAGAGAAATAAGCCAGGTAAATTGTAATCAATAAATCATTGTTTAGTTGTATGTAAATAAGTAAAGAAAGCACTCAGTGAGTAAATAAAACGATAATATCTTAATTAACAAACGTTGTACGAACTTATTGAAGTAATTTTTAGTAATTTTTTCTTATTTAAAAGAGTTGTAAATTCAAGCCACTCAACCAGTTAAGTTGGCAGCATGGCCGTGTGAAGCGCCAACCATTCAAATTTATAAACAATAACATGAAAAAATTACTGAATTAAATTAATTTCATAGTACAGTCAATTGAATAATTTAACGATATTAATTAAAATTATTTAATTTATTCATCTAATAAATTATTTTATGGAATAACAACCTAGATTCCATATGGCGCCCAAATAACCCAAAATAAGGCTCACTTACTTTTAAACAGTGCTAATCTACTGTTTTGACGAATCAGTTGTTTTATAACATACCAAGACAATTTGGAACAACCAGTACAGACAGACATAAGCTACCAGTTCTACACCAAAGGTACGTGCAAGTTGTAATTACATTATAAACTAGTCAAAACAACATTATTACTGTACAACGACAATTTAGATCAACGGAATTGCGACGGAACGTCAAGAGAATTCCACAGTGAACCAGATTAATTAAAAAAGATTACAATAACTAAGCAATTATATAAAAATAATTGAAACGGAAAACAAGATTAAATAAATCAAAATAAATAAAATTATTTCATAATTTAATTAAACAATATTTAATCAAAAGGGGTATGATACCAGTAAATTATAATACATATGTGTACTTTATAATTACAATTACATCTTATTATCTACATTACAATTGGTTTTTAAAAACTCCTTATTAAAGTAAATATTTTATAGCGATATGTAAGAAACAAACCCTTTGCGGTGGGTGGCAAAATTCCTTCCCCCTATACAAACATACTTACATCCTGTATTCTATTGTTGTATTGTTGTGTTTAAAGACACACTAGTTTACTGTACATTTGGTCAGCTTATATTTCCTTCTCTCTGTGGATCGGCTGTCATCATAATAGACGATAGACATCCTGCATTACACTTGTTCTGTGTAAATCAGTAGAAGGCCGATATAGCGTGGTCCGATATACCGCGGATTCGGATATAACGCGGTGAAGAGTATGTCGCCCGTTATTAGCGAAAATTCTTACTTGTAGAGAGTGAGTAAATTATGAATTGTTTATTGTGACTTCCGTAGCCACATTGGAATGCGTTGCGTTTATTGTAAACAAAGGCTTGTTGTTGGAAACGGCGTTGTAAACAACAGCCAGAATTGCCAGTTCAAGTATACCTGTAGACATAAACAATTGCCCAAGCTATTTACAGTCTCTACGTTTCTAAGAATTCATGCCAAGGCAAGCAGCCAACTAAATCCCTTCTCTCCCTCATATTACAGTACAGTATAAGATCATACTCTGATATTATCTTATCAAAGTGTATAGTCTTTGTCATAAATTCGCACAGTGTAGAGTTTTGTGATGTCGCAGAAAAGAAAAGCATATTCTGTGAATGATAAACTCAAAATAATTGATCGTGTGAAGAACGGAGAGTCAAAGGCAAGTTTATCACGTGAGTGTGGCATCCCAGAAGGAACAATTAGAGGGTGGATGAAGGAAGAAGATAAACTTAAAAGTTTTGTGAACACAGTTGAAAGTGAAGTGGGGTTGCAAAGAAAAAAGACTAAAGTAGGTAAGGATAGTGAACTAGATGAGTGTCTGTACAGGTGGTTTTTAATAAAATGAAGTGAAGGTGTGCCACTGTCAAGACCAGTTATTAGAGCTCAAGCTGTGAAATTCCATAGTGATTTACATGGCAACAGTGACTTTAATGCATCTGATGGGTGGTTTTCGCGATGGAAATCTTGTCATGGTATAAGCCAGATAAGCATTGAAGGGGAAGCACGATCATGTGACAGTGAAGCTGCAGCACTTTTTTCCTCAGGCATTAAACAAAGTAATGATCGATAACGATTTAAATGACCATCAAGTGTATAACTGTGATGAAACTGCTCTGTATTTTCGAATGCTTCCTACCAGAACTCTGGATGTGAATAATTCAATAAATAAATCTGGATTAAAAATAAATAAGGATAGAGTTACCCTCCTGTTTGCCACAAATAAATCAGGCAGCCACAAAGTTAAACCTCTCTGTATAGGGAAAAGCCAAAATCCTAGATGCTTTCAACATGTTAACATGACGTCATTACCCATCACATATCGTAATACAAAAAATGCTTGGATGACAAGTGATATTTTCGGTAAATGGTTCCATGAAGAATTTGTTCCATCTGTGAGAAGCCACCTGCGGTCACTCAACCTCGAAGAAAAAGCTGTACTGACCCTTGACCACTGTCCAGCACATCCACCTGCTGATATGCTACAGTCAAGAGATGGGAAAATCGGAGTCATGTTCTTGCCGAAAAACACTACAGCACTGATCCAGCCATTAGATCAAGGCATCATAAAAGCATTTAAAGCGCATTACCGCCGTGAACTTCTGAGTGCTATAGTGAATTCTGATGAGGAAATGGAAATTTACCTTAAGTCAATAAACCTGAAAACAGTTGCGTATTCAATAGGTCTTGCATGGGAAAGTATTAGTACGGCTACGATTCAGAATTGCTGGAAGAAATGTTCCTTTGAACAAAACATCGCCGATGGAAATTGCTCTGTTGCCGGATTCACTAATAGTGATGTACAGTCTGCGAGTAGTGCTCTGCATTGCAACTTCACTCTAGATGACTTGAATGACTGGGCAGAAGTTGACAACGGTGAGCCTGTTACAGAATGTATAGGAGATAAAGATATCATCAATGCAGTCCGAAATGCAAATTGCGAAGAAAAAGAAGACGATGACGATGATGGAAATGAAAATGGGGTGGAAGTGAAAGAAGTTATTCCAAATGTTAGTGAAGTGATAATACACATAAACAAAGTAATTTCGTGGATGGAGAGGCAAAGTGAATCTAATAATGTTCATCTGCTGCACCTCGCGTTTATAAAACAATACGCGGAAAAGAAACGCTGTGCATTATCCCATCAAACAACAATTACGGACTTTTTTAAGACCAACAATTAGGCCTACAGTAGGTCGAGTGAGCAATGTATAAATAGTGTATTTTATATTCCACTGGATTAAAATAGATTAAAATATTGGATTAAAATACAGTTTTCTTATTTTTTATTTCTACATTTGGTGACGTAATTTACGTACAGTATATAGTAGTGCATTATGCTGTAGCCTTTTTCCCGGTCCTCCCTCCCCATCATTTGTCACTGTACAGGTCACCTTCCGATATACCGCGGTTACGCCTATAACGCGGGGGAAAGTATGTCACCCGACAACCGCGCTATATCGGGCTTCTACTGTAACAATGATTATTGTACTCTTTGTGTACTGTTATGCCGCTACTACGCTTCCTTATTTTGCATCGTTTGCGGTGCTCTCCCTTCTTACCTGCATTCGGCAGGTCAATTGTATTACGACACTTAGTTTTTTCCTCTTCACAGCAATTCTCTTCTCTTAGTATAAAATTTACACTTCTCTCTCGCAGTTCGGGTAGGTTAGTGTGTGAGTCGTTGACTATGTGCTCCGATTGTGCGAGTAAAATTAATAAATCTTCAATCGTTTTAATTCCTTGTGTGTTACTGGCGAATCTACTATCTCTGTGAAAGTGATGTTCTAATTTAAGTACCAATTTGTGTTGTGTAAATGTGAGTCTTAAGCGATTACTCCTTTCAGTCAGCTGAACTACGACGTATTCTTCAATGGTGAGTGTATCTTTACCTTGATACTTACAATATTACAATTGGTCTCGTATTTGTTTTTGCATGTGAATATTCCAATAGCAACCTTCAAATGAGTTTTTAAATTGTTCGTTAGCAGTTGAATTATATCAAGCAATCATGTACCATCTTGCAGCAGAACCTTGAAAATGTTTACTAATAAAGTTAATTTTCTCTTTATAAGTTAAAGCATTACGTGTTAACTCCATTTCTTGTTCACAGTTCAGTAAGCCTTCAATTTGATTGTCTCCCTTTAATCCTTTGAAGACTAACAATTTTGTCCTTTCATCAATGTGTGTTGGATACACCATAATCTGCGTTGGTTCCCTCTTCAATTCCGTTTTTAGACGTTCTACTTCTCCACATTGATTTTTCTTTAGTGTATTTATTTCACTTGAACATTGTTTTGTGGTTTTATTAGACTCTACTACGACAGTTTCCAATGTCATTGTTCTGGCTTCCAACTCCTGTGTCTTATTGATGTTTTCATGGACTTGTTCACTGACTGCTTTTATCTTCATCTCCTGCTCCTGCTTTGATACAATACACTTCTCATTCCAGTGTTCTGCTACTTGATTCATACTATCTTTTAATTATTTTGACCATTCTGCTTTATATTATTTAAATTTATTCTCCATCTTTATAGCTTGTTTGTTTAGTGACTGTTCTACTCTAGTTTCTAATATTTCTATTCTGGTATTAGTTTCTTCGAGTTTTGTAGTCAACTGTTCTTTAAGGTTATTGAATTCAGCTTTAGCTTCGTCATTATTTTTCGCTCATTCAGCTTTAACTTCATCTTTATTTTTCGCTAATTCAGCTTTAAAGTCGCCTTTAACTTCCTCACTATTCTTTTGGATTTGTTCCTGGAGACTCCTAAACATAGCCTCAATATCAACTCCTTTCTGCGGTGTAGCCATTTCGTTAAATTTAAATTCATTTTATTATTAATTATTAAATATCACTATTGTTTGATGACTCGGAACACTAAGTTTTTTATAAGTAAAATCGTAAAGATTTACCTTACAGCCTAAACCGGCTTTCACCTTTAGAAGGCTTCATCAGAGGCTGCCGTAGGTAGCGTTGTCCGTCTTGTTGTTGGCGACAGGATAGTTTTCCGAAAGATCGATGCTGTGTGTGTGGTGAGATGTGTTCGAATAATGTGTGCGATTTGAATTGTGTCTGTTCGTTTAGGAGGTCGTTTTTATTTGTTTTTGTGTGTTTGTATATTTCTAATTGTTCTAGAGTGCCAAGTATTCGGCCTTTTGTGTGTACGTGTAGAATGTTAATGTTATTGTCGATGTTTTTATATGTGTGGTTTGCTTCAATGAGGTGGTTTGCAAAGGTGGATACTGTAGTGGTGTGGAGTGCCTTTGTGTGTTCAATGTATCTCTGTTTGAAGCTACGTCCTGTCTGGCATTATTATGGGAATATAATAATGACGAAATTTTAATTCGTAATTTTTTAAAATTTCATTTAATACAATTTTGAATAATTTTTACAAAGTCGATATGATATAAGAAGTGTTATTATTATTTTAAAAACACACCATACAGACCCCGGGCTTTAAATGGGCTGACTGGGCAAATGCCCAGGGCGCCTGGTCCAAGGGGGCGCCAAGGAACGAAAAACAATACGCGTTAAGACAGTAGACAGTTGAGTGTTAATTGTTAAAATTCTAGGAATGAAGGAAACTACGTACAAATGCACGCCGGCACTTGTTAGAACAAATATTTCTAATAATTTCATAAATCATGCGATTTTTGCCAAAACATAATTACTTTTACTTTCAAGAAATGATGTTTTAATTTTTGTTGTGTGTAGCCTACGTAGTGATTAGATCACTTGCAATACTGAAATGCTATCGGTACTAATAGTTTGTACTTGGGGAAAAACCAAAATTTACACATTCAACAATAACTTGGTGTTGGGAAGGGAGGGGGGGAGAAAAGTAAAAAAATGAAAGGGGGCGGCTATAAGAATGCTTTGCCCAGGGTGCAAGGTACCTGAAATCGGGGCCCATACACTTTTTCTCGTTATATAATATATATATTGTCACCGAACAAAAGGCTTGCCGCATGACAAATGGCGCCAACCGTACACTCTAGATATTTTGGTTGTGCCGTACTGAGATGTTCGGCGGCTGCGCCCGCTGTTCGTGGCGTACTGTAGTCCTCCTCTTCTTTCGGCATCGGTTGTAGAGTCGGCTGCCGGCCCAGAGAAATCTAACGCTGCGCGGAACTGGAGGGCGAAGACGCAAGAACGCCGGTTCTATTCTTCGCCCGTTCCTTCCAGCTGACTCCGCGTCAATGTCATCCGAGAGAGGAGAGGAGATGAAGTGCGTCCGATGGCGTGGCGATGAGTGCGTCGAAACTCGCTGCCAGAGCTGTTGGGATGCGCGCCGTGAGACGTCCCAATGGTTTCCTAGTTCCGAGCCTCCGGAAGGGGCTCCTGCCTAGTGGTCCTGTCCAGACGGAATAAACCTAGTGCGTCGAAAAGCATGTAGCATGTAGCACTGTGGTAGCGGGGCGTCTTTGCACCCGGTGCATGACTGCAGCATCTGGGTCGAGCCCAATGGCTGCCTGTGGATTGACATAGTGCTGGTTCATTCGACAGGTACCTAAAACTGGAATGGACAAAAGCCAACCAGTTAACTGAGAAGCCGGGGGAGAAAGGTTTCAATTTATTTATTTTTTTAAAATAGTTGCAATCGTTGGGCACTGCCGCATGAACGGGTTCAGGTGACAGATGTCACCCGTCCCCAGTCTAGAGAACCTCCGTGCCAGTGATAGCGCGTAGCAGCGGCATTCAGCCCGGTCGGCGTACTAGGAAGGGAAGAAGGAAACAGCTTTACAGGTAAATTCTGGTGCAGGGTCAGATGTTAAAGATGCAGTTTGTTTTAAGTAATTTATTTACATTTATGGCGGGTCATGGAGAATCGCCCGAGGGCGTTTGACCCGGACAGGGGGAGGCGGTTGCGTGGTGCTGATGGTCCTGAGGTAAGGGAAGGAAGAGGTCTCAGCTGCGGCAAAGAGAGTCGCAGCTAACGACTAGACAAAGGCAGAGAGAGTAGGAACTCGAAGACCTCCTCTAATTACATTATTTCTCATAAACCAAGGAGATCCCGACAAGGAACGGAGGGTTCTGGATTGGAAACTTTCCAGCCTACGCCTGTTGGTGGCGGAGATAAGTGACCAGCAAACAGGTGCCGCATAGGTCAATACAGACCGAAGAAACAATAGATAGATGGTAACTTTCGTGCGCAGCTCAAAGGAAGCTGCCGCACGCGACATATGGGTAAAGTTTGGCTCGGACGCCGCGAGCCTTGGAGAGGGTATCAGTCAAGTGGGTGTTGAAGAAGCAAAGACGCCGGTCGAGCCGAACGCCTAGATACTTCACCGACTCTTTTAGGCGATAGGCCTCCCTTCCAGGGAGAGGGGCTGGCATCGAGAGATGGACTTACGAGTGAAAAAGATCGCCTCGGATTTCTCCGTATCGATCGTCACCCGCCATTTCCGTAGCCAGTCCAGAAGCTGGTTCAACTGACGCTGCAGCTGTGTACTTGCTAAATGCGGGGACACAGAGCTGTAATGATACATAGCATCATCAGCGAACAAATACAACGTGACTCCGGGCAATACAGGCAGGTCGTTCGTGTACACAAGGTACATAACGGGGCCGAGGACAGATCCCTGAGGTACGCCGGCGGCGACGGGACGAACTGCAGAGCAGGTTCTGTCGACGCTCGCCCTGAAGGTTTGGTCGCTGAGATACGACCGGAGGAAAAACACTATGGATGATGGTATGGGGGAATTAGCAAGTTTGAAGAGAAGACCTTCGTGCCAGACTTTACCGAAGGCTTTACTCACGTCCAACAGTACGGCGGCCGTAGCCGCTCGCCTGTTGGTGGCGTCAGAGAGTTGCGTAACCACGCGGACAAGTTGAAGAGTGGTCGAGTGCTCTCTGCGAAACCCGAACTGTTCGTTGCGGATAAAATTATCCAATAACGGCGAGATGCGGGCCAGCAGGAGACGCTCGAACACCTTCGAGATAACTGGCAAAAGAGAGATAGGCCGATAGCTTTCAGGAAGCATGCGTGGCTTTCGGGGTTTGGGTATCATTACGATGTTGGCAGTTTTCCACAGGCGGGGAAAGTACTGTAGCCGGAGACAGGAGTTGAACAGCTCGAGCACGAGGTCAACGCCTGAGGCCGGGAGATATTGTAGTGCAGCGGCCCCGAACCGGTCAGGACCGGGGGCGCGACGGCGGATTAGTCGGCAGATAGACGAAACGAGTTCGTGTCTGTCGAACGGGAGGTCTGGGCCAGCGGGAGGGTGAGAAAAGTAACCAGATAGGAAGTCCCGGACTTCTGCCGAGTGGGCAGGGTCCGAGACGCCTCGACGAACGGTAAATTGCCACTCCATGCAGTCGGCGAAGACCTCAGCCTTGCCTTCTGACGAAGACACAATCCCGTTCGGAGTTTTCAGCGAGTTGCGAGTTCTCTTCTCGCGGGTCAGTCTACTCACCGCTCTCCAGACGGAGGCGTGGTCGACTTCAAGTGACTCAAGATATGAGTCCCATCGATCAGAGTTTACGTCACGCAGAAGCTGCTGGACGTAAAGTGACTGTTGTTGAAATCGTCGCTTAACAACTGGGTCACGTGTTCTTTGCCATCTGCGGCGGAGCTTGCGCCGTAGCCAGATGGCGTGAAGTACTTCCGGAGGAAGGGCCGATTTACGGTGGTTCACCTCGAGTGCGTAGGTGTGTCGATCCATGACACCTTGGACCAACTCCTGAAGATTTGTGGCGCGGATATCCAGATCGTCACGAGTGACGATAGGGTCCGCCGGGAAAAATGGTAACCGTCAAGAGAGCTCGTCATGATAGGAGCGCCAGTTGACTCTCCTAACAATCTGAGCGGGAAGTCGGGGTGAAGCCGGCAGCTCTAGAATATTTATAACAAGAGGATTGTGATCGGACGAGAGCTCCGACACAGATGAGACCTCGATGTGACGGGCAACGTTCTTGATAACTACTTTTTCAAGAACGTCCGGCCGATGACATTAAGTGCCGGGTCGCCAGAGACAAACCGGTACAGAGAATTTCCATAGGCGTTGGCAACGCGGCTGTTCCATGATGGGTGTTTGGCGTTTAAGTCGCCGGCTACAATGGTTGAGAGGGGGTGGTCGAGGAGGGCGTCCCACTCCTCGGGTGGTGGCGGAGTTCGCCGGCCAGGCCAGAGGTATGCAGAAACAACGCGCAACTCCGATCCGCCGGCGTCCACCGCCACCGCGCACCCTTCAATAATAGATGTATCTAGAGGAGGCAAATGCCTGTGGGATATCCGCCTGTGGACTAAGACAGCTGTACCCCACGAGGGAGGACAGCGAGACCGTAGGGGACGATCCTGACGATAACAGACATAGGCAGGAAGGGAAAACGAGTGGTAATGAGCCAGATGAGTCTCGGAAAAAAGTATGACATCAACATCATACTCCGTCACGAAAGTCATCAGTTCAGATCGTCTCGGGAGCAACCCAAAGGCGTTCCACGCAACGATCCTCAGGCTATTAGCCATTCAGGGGAAGTAGGGGAAAAGGGTAGCTAGAGACTGGAAGACCAAGGCAAGCACTGCGGTCGCGTCACAAGCAGTCCTTATCGATGCAACAAGATTGTCTGCCCAGGTAGTCAGGGGATCAGCCGACGCCCGAGAAGATTCCCGGGACACCGGAGGACAAGCCTGACTGGCCTCGGCAGGGGTAGCAGATGGCGCTGGGCTGACGGACTGAGTATTAGACTGCTCGCTGGGAAGTTGAGGTTGATGACTGGGGGCGGGTCGAGCCCGCGGAGTTGGTACAGGTAGAATCTGTCTTACGGGCTGGAGGCTGGACAGGTTTAGCGGCCATGGCCGCGTAAGAAGGTACGGGCGCTCCGGCAGGCGGGACAGCGGCACCGGAAGCAACCGGAGTTGCTGCCGGGACCTTGGCAGATGAACCAGTGAGAGGTGGGAATGCCTCTCGCCGGTTAGGGTCAGGACCAGCTACACGGCCAGCCTGTGCCCCAGAGCGCGCAGGAGGTCGCTGCGGTTTCATGGCGGCGATAAAGGTAGGGCAGCCTCGGTAATTAGCCGGGTGGGCTCCATCGCAATTGCAGCATTTAGCCCGTCGTAGGCTTATCACAGCCACGATGAGGCTCAGCACAACGCGGTGGCTGGTGGGAGAAAAGACTAGAGTGGCCGAACCTCTGGCAGTTAAAACACTGCGCGGGGCCGGGCCGCGGGTCAAATGTGCGGACTTGCGCCCGGAGGTGCAGAAGATTCTGGAGAGTGTAGATCTCCTCGAAAGGGCCTACTTTGAGCAATTTAACAAGAAAGCTGTTAACGGGCTTTCGGTCTTCGCCCTTGCCAACATGCAAGACGCTTACCGCAGTCGGCGCATAGCCGAGCGCAACAAGTTCCTGCCTGATGTCATCAGGCGTAGTGAAGGAAAGTATTCCCGAGAGAACGACCTTTATTTCGCGTTCTGACGGGAGGGCAAAAGTATGAAAAGAAATCTTTCGCTCTGTCAGGAATGCCTGAACAGAGTGGAAGTCGGGAATCGTAGCGGTCGCCAGCTTCAACGAGGCGCCTTGGCACCTCGCCTCGACCTTGACCGAAGGGTGAGCCAGGGAAAGAGAATGAAGAAGTTGAGAGTAATTCCTGTTATCAGGAATTACAATCGGAGGAATGCGTGGGGAAGACACAGAATTTGGTGTAACAGACGCGCGCTGAGTGCCGTTGTTACCATGACTGAACTGCTGCTGTGCAGGAGAGGCGGGCGGGGGAGTTAGGCCCAGCTTTCGCTTGCGCTTCGGAGATTTGCGAGAACTGTCCGTCCCCCGACCCAACATTACACATTGACACAGCACTTATGTCACTGTCACTATCACTTTCACCACTATCGCGAGGAAGAGGCGTTGTACGGAAGCCGGTTGAGCATGTCTCCATTAAGGAGGCAAACAAACGGCGCCGGCAGAGGATTCGGTGGCATATTTGACGCCATTTCGGACAAGCCGAAATGAACGTCTACGCTAGGGTAAGGACTGAGTGATCACCAGACACTGAACTATCCACAAACAGGAATAGAGCACAACACAGACCGCATAGCACATGGAAACAAAAACACTCCCTCACAGATGAAATAAAAACTGTTTAACACTGCAGTGGTGTTGAATCTGATGAAGTTGAAGATGCTGATTACGATGATGATGATAAAGTTGAAAAAACAGTATTTTCGCAGTAAATATTGCAATTTTGCAGAACAAAAACTGATACAGCCTACCCGGGCAACAGCTCTAGGTAGACTCTGCGTCGAAAAATCTACCGGCGCAGGTTTTGTGCACTAACTGGGATCGCTGATTGGCTCGCTCCGAGCACGTCAGTTGTCACGTCTCGGCTGCTGATCCCTGATTGGCTCGCTGTGTCTGCCGCTGGTACCGGAGAGCAGATGTTCGCATACCGCTGCCGACACAACTCCCCCGGGTCTTGTATACTCTCCAGTAGCCAGCCTACTGCTCTTCTCTGGAACTTGTAGAGGTGTCTGTTGGGCGCCATGTTGTTTTGTGTGCCGGCTGGTAGTTCACTGGCGTGGCTGGATCTTGCATCCGCAAGATGATCGTCGCCCCACGTTGGGCGCCACTTGTCACCGAACAAAACGCTTGCCGCATGACAAATGGCGCCAATCGTACACTCTAGTTATTTTGGTGGCCCTAAAAAGGACCGTGTGGCAAGGACGTGATGTTGGTTGTGCCGCGCTGAGATGTTCGGCGGCTGCGCCCGCTGTTCGTGGCGTACTGCAGTCCTCCTCTTCTTTCGACATCGGTTGTAGAGTCGGCTGCCGGCCCAGCGAAATCCATCGCTGGCCGGAACTGGAGGGTGAAGACGCAAGAACGCCGGTTCTATTCTTCGGCCGTTCCTTCCGGCTGACTCCGCGTCGATGTCGTCAAAAAGAGCTCCTTCACCCTGATTTAGCGGTCGCGTTCGATGCACACAGGAGGGTCATCATGGCCGGCGACCTGAATTGTAAGGATCGCGATTGGAACAGTCGCTTGATTGCCCCAAACGGGAAGCGCTTACGCAGGTTTGCAGATTCACGCAGGGTGACAGTGATTGGGCCTGCTCAACCTACGTTCTACCCGTCACACCTCCGCGTGGCTCCCAGTGTCTTGGACATAGCGGTGATCCAAGGAATTGACTGCCCGGTCCATGTGTCCGCGCTAACGGAACTATCGTCCGATCATTTCCCCATCTTGATACACGTCGCTACACAACACGTCGTACTCAAAGATGTCAGGAAGGTGGTAGAGTGGGACCGCTATGGCCCAGCGTTAAGTCGCCGATTGCCAGAGGTGGGACCACTCGAAACCGTCCGCCAAGTAGACGAGGCAGTTGCCGCGTTTGACAAGGCTGTCGTATCTGCGGACGCGTCTTCCAGGATGAAGCCTGGTGTCACGCCCCACTGGGAGCGGATCCCAGTGGAGACGAATGCTCTCGCTTGCGAGAGAAATCGCCTCTGCAGACGCTGGCAGCGGACCCGTGATCCGGCATTGACAAGGTAGCGTACAACCGGGCGACCGGCATTTTACGTCGTGAAATGCAGGCCGTCGTGAAATGCAGGCCTACCGGAGATGCTGTTGGAAACTCGCAGTGGCCCAAACGGGGGACGGATCGGATGGAAGTCGCCCTTACCGGATACCTTCGGCGTTGGTAGGGAAGAGGCGCCGACCTCATATCCCGGCCATTGCTGGACCTTACGGTCAAATCCTGGCTCACCCGGAGGCGAAGGCCGAGTACTTGGGCGCATGTTTTGAGCGTCAGTTCGCTCCAAACCCGCCCATGGGCTGGGACTTCGATGAAGAAGTCGAGAACGAAGTGGAAGACTTTCTGTCTCTTTCGATCACTGCGGAGCCCGAAGCCATTACTAGGGAAGAGGTCTCAGATCGGCTCGTTGAACTCGTACCGAGAAAAGGTCCTGGCCCAGACGGCGTCTCGAACACCGATCTAATTCGACTCTCGGAGCGAGGAATGTTTTTCTTGGTTGCGCTGTTCAACGCTTGTCTAAGACTGACATATTTTCCCAAGAAATGGCGAAAGGGGGCGGTTATAGTGATCCCGAAGCAGGGAAAGTACGCTTCCCGTCCCGACGACCTCAGGCCCATTAGTCTACTGTCGGCCACGTCAAAGGTCCTCGAACGTCTTGTACAACGGAGAGTCCTTGACCGTCTAAGAAACTTCGATGTACTGGTCCCCGACAGAGGCGGCTCACTCATAAGGGCACATGGTCACTTGCCCCACCAAAAAAACACGAAATAAATAAATAAATATTGTAGAAACGTCCTCGTTTCAAATGATAGCAATAGTTTGTAACAGTGAGAAGTCTGGAGAAATGTGGCAACGCGAAAACAAATGTGGCAACATAGCGACGGTCACAGATACGGTGTGACCCAGATGGAACTACTCCCTTCCACTTCTCAACTCTCTTGTGGTGGGAGAGCGTAATGCTAAAATCCCATAGCGTTCGGTCACACTAGACTATGTGACCATTGACCAAACATTTACAGTCTTCAAGTAGTAAACTCTGAATCCTGTAGGTGCGCCACATTACTGCAACTAACGGATATGAATCGGAGCTATTTAGTAGACTATTACATTTTACCGCCATCTGAGCTGTTCTATAATACTAATAATTACTGTTACTTTCTTAGTGTATATTGTTATGAAATTATGTTATTATAATGTTTCTATCGTGAATATGATTATAATAATTTTTGCGATTTTATATAATTTGAAATTATATTCTCATTGAAGGAAATATTAAAATAGAACGTGTACCTAGAGCGATTATGTTATGTGCTACACGATAATTGTGGTGGCAGTGCTTATAGTAATTGTATAAATTGTAGTGTTACAAGTGGTTTTCAGTAATCAGTGTTACGCACGCGTGTAAATAACGGTGTTGAAAATATTCAAGTGTCGGTATTTTGTGTGCTTGTGTAAATCTCTGAGACAAAATGAATGATGTCAAGTATTTACAGAGTAAAACTTTGTGCTATGAAGATAGGTTAATAGCAAAACAATTCGGTCCACCAAGACCGCAGTTGTCTATCAACCAAGTGTTTAAGGACAAAAACAGAACCTATAATAAAACTTTCAATACCACAGTGCACGAAAAATGGGAATGGATGTGTGGATGCCCCACAATCAATGCTTTATTTTGCTTTGCTTGTCTTCTGTTTGGCGGTGAAGACACGTGGACTAAGTCGGGCGTTAAAGATCTGAAACATTTACCAGAAAAGAGTAAGAAGCATTCGCTGTCTAAATGTCATTTAGACAATGAAATGAGTTTAGCCGTGCTAGGTATTGTAAATATTAGGTTGCAACTCGATGATGGTTACAGAATTTCTGTTCGTAAACATAACGAACTTGTAGACAAGAACAGATACATCTTGTCTCGAATAATTGATGCGATTAAATTTTGTGGGGAATTTGAATTAGCTTTATGTGGCCACGATGAAACGGAAGAAGCAGACAACAACCCAGGGATTTTTAAAGGACTAATCAATTATACTGCAGCACTTGACAGTGTTTTGAAAGATCATTTAGAAAATTCAACAGTGTTTAAAGGAACCTCGAAAACAATTCAGAACGAACTTTTAGATGCCATTTTGTCAGTGTGTCGAAAAATATTGTGACTGAAATTTCTACGATAGACTTCATATCACTAAAGGGTGATGAAACAACTGACAGTTCGTGCAAAACACAGATGGCACTGATTTTGAGATATCTCATTGAAGGGAGAATAATTGAAAGGTTTTGGGGTTTTTTTGAAGTCCCTTTTGATAAAAGTGCTCGAAGTTTAGCCTCGACAATTTTAGGACAGTTGGAAGAAATAGGAATATACAAGTCCCCGGAAAAACTAATTTGTCAGACTTACGATGGTGCATCTGTTATGAGTGGTCAGAAAGGAGGGGTCTAGTGTTTGGTTAAAGAGAAGTATCGAAATGCAAATTTTATTCATTGTTATACCCATCAAGGAAATCTGATTCTTCAAAACTCAACATCGTCTGCCTCCCAGAGTAGAATATTTTTTCAAGACCTGCAAGGAATAGGACCATATTTTTCAAGATCTCCAAAGAGGATGGATTATTTAGTAGAAATTGTAAAAAAAAAAATTGGGTCTGTGCCTCCTACAAGATGGTACTTTCAACACAGGGCTGTTAATACTGTGTTTGAACATAAAGATAATCTAATAAAATGTTTTGAACACATTAGGGACATAGAGATTTCTGACAAAAGTCAGGATGCAGGATTTGTACGAACTTTGAGGGATCCTCAGTTCATTTTCTGGTTGACTTTTTTCCACAAAATTATGCCTCATGTGGCGATTTTCTTTGATTGCATTCAACAAAGAAACATTGATGCAATAAAAATGAGAACATTTGTTAAACATTTTGTGAGTGCAGTGGTTAATATTCGTAAGACCTATGAAGACAGTGAAGTGTCTGTAATTGAGCCTGTGACTAAGAGACAGTGTGTTGAAAAATTAAGTAATAGGAGCAACCGTGTGGCCGCTTTGGAAGTATGTGATATGATTGTGAACAATATTAATGAAAGATTTCAATTTTCAGATCATTTATGTGTTTCCAAATTGTTTTTAGTTGAAAAGTTCCCACAGTACTGTGTTGAGTTTCCGGAAAATGATTTTCAGACTACAATTAAATTTTATCCAACAATAAATGGTCTGAAACTGAGAACCGAACTAGAAGTGTTATACAGTCGTGAAGATTTAGGTATTGCCTCTGGTGCAACACCCTTATTACAGTTTTTCCTTGATAATAACACGTTTCGTACCTTCTCAGAGTGTGTGACTATTTTAAAGATAATTGTTACCATACCGATGACAACTGTTGAAAGTGAAAGGTGCTTTTCTACATTGAAAAGAATAAAAACATTTTTAAGAAATTCCATGGGCACTGATAGACTGAATGCATTGGCTATGCTATCCACAGAAAAAAAATGATTCATGGAATTCAAGATTTCAACAAACAAGTGATTCGCTACATCTAAAAACAGGAGAATGGAATTGTTATACAAAAAGTGAAATACCAGGTAAGACATTCTATATTTTTTTACCTAAGTACTAATTACCGCGAATGGTGGCCCACCTTAGATCCTCCCCACTGTGTGCCCCTCCCATTTCATTACTCACGAGCCGCCACTGGTCCCCGAACAGTTCGGTTTCCGTGTGGGGCATTCCACCACTAATCAGCTGATGAGACTGGTGGAATACATCACGGGCGCGTTCTTGCGTCTT
Organism: Magicicada septendecula; assembly: GCA_034769895.1. Classification (NCBI taxonomy): domain Eukaryota; kingdom Metazoa; phylum Arthropoda; class Insecta; order Hemiptera; family Cicadidae; genus Magicicada; species Magicicada septendecula. The sequence continues at coordinate 827,326,676 of CM068367.1, forward strand.
CGCCCTCCAGTTCCGCGCCAGCGATGGATTTCGCTGGGCCAGCAGCCGACTCTACAACCGATGTCGAAAGAAGAGGGGGACTGCAGTACGCCACGAACAGCGGGCGCAGCCGCCGAACATCTCAGCGCAACACAACCAACATCACGTCTCGCCACACGGTCCTTTTTAGGGCCACCAAAATAACTAGAGTGTACGATTGGCGCCATTTGTCATGCGACAACCCTTTTGTCCGGTGAAAGTGGCGCCTAACTTGGGGCGACGATCATCTTGCGGATGCAAGATCCAGCCACGCCAGTGAACTACCATCCGGCATACAAATCAACATGGCGCCCAACAGACACCTCTACAAGATCCGGAGAAGAGCAGTAGGCAAGCCCACGACGGGGTTCACAGCCATTTGCTGCAACTGCGGCGGGGACCATCCGGCCAGTTATAGAGGATGCAAGGAATTTATATCAGCCATGAAGCTGCAGCGGACTCCTGCTCGCCCTGGCGCGCAGGCAGGCAGTGTTGCAGGTCCCCTCCTTAACCGCAGAGAGGCCTTCCCCCTCTCACCGGAGCATCATTTCAGGCTCCGGCAGCTGTTCCGGCTGCTACCAGGGCCCCAGTTCCGCCTGCAGTTGTCGTTTCGGCGCCGCCTGCAGCACTATCTGTCCCGGCGCCTGCCGGAGCGCCTGGTCCAGCATACGCGGCTGTGGCCGCTACATCTGTCCCGCCTTCCGCTCCTCGGAGCTCAAAAACCAAGCGCACTCGTCGCCGTCAGCGACAAGTTCCACAGGCCTTGTCTGTAAAGTCTCAGCAGGCCCCGCCCGCCACCAGATATCAACCTAAGCTCCAACCTGAGCAGACCTAACGTCCTTCCCGAGCCCTGCGCCATCTACGACACCGGCCGAGGCCAGCCAAACCCGTCTTCCGGAATCTCGAGAACCTTCCCGGGCCCCGGTCGTCCCCCTGACTGCCTGGGCTGAAACTTTGGTAGCCAACGTCAGGTCTGCTCCGATACTAACACGGTTCTCGCCCTGGTGTTTCAATCCTTGTCAACCATCTTTCCTCTTCTTCCTTTTGAATGGCTAGGAGTATTAGGATCGTTGCGTGGAATGCCCATGGGGTAGTCCCTCGACGTTCTGAACTGATGACTTTCGTAACGGAGTACGACGCTGATGTCGTCCTCATTTGCGAGAATCGTCTGGCTCGCCACCATACCTTCAACCAGCCATCTTACATCTGTTTTCGTCAAGATCGTCCCCAGCGGCCTGGCTGTCGCTCCTCGGGGGGTACAGCCGTCTTAGTCCACAGACGGATATCCCACAGGCCACTACCCCCTTTAGATGCATCTCTTGTTGAAGGTTGCGCGGTGGCGATAGACCAGGTGGATCGGAGTTGCGCGTTGTTGGGCGTATCTCCGGCCCGGCCTGCGGATACCTCCACCGCCCGAGGAGTGGGACGCTCTCCTCGATAATCCCCTACCAACCATTGTAGCCGGCGACTTAAATGCCAAGCCCCCTCTTGAAACAGTAGAGTAGCCAACGCCTACGGATAATCTCTGTATCGGTTCGTCTCCGACGACCCGGTACTTCAAGTCATCGGCCCAGAAGATCCTACCCACTTTCCCTTTTCCGGTCATCGACCGGACGTCCTTGACTTGTCATTGCCAAGGACGTGACCCATCACATCCAGGTCTCGTCAGTGTCGGATCTCTCATCCGATAACAATCCCCTTTTTATAACTGTCCGTGAGATGTCGGCTTCACCCCGACCTCCCGCTCAGATTGTTAGGAGAGTCAACTGGCGCTCCTACCATGACGAGCTCTCACGGCGGTTGCCATCGCTCCCCGCGGACCCGATCGTCACTCGTGACGATTTGGATCTCCGAGCCACTCATCTTCAGGAGTTGGTCCAAGGTGTCATGGATCGACACACCTATGCTCTCGAGGTGAACCATGCACGCTCGGCCCTACCTCCGGAAGCTCTCCACGCCATCTGGCTACGGCGCAAGCTCCGCCGCAGATGGCAAAGAACCCGTAACCCCGCCGTCAAAAGGCGCATTCAGGCCCAGTCTCTTTACGTCCAGCAGCTACTGCGGGACGTAAACTCTGATCAATGGGACTCATATCTTGAGTCTCTTGAAGTCGACCACGCCACCGTCTGGAGAGCGGCGAGTAGACTGACCCGCGAGAAGAGAACTCGCAACCCGCTTGAAACTCTGAACGGGGTTGTGTCTTCGGCAGAAGGCAAGGCTGAGGTCTTCGCCGACTGCATGGAGTGGCAATTTACCGTTCATCGAGGCGTCTCGGACCATGCCCACTCGGCAGAAGTCCGGGACTTCCTATCTGGTTACTTTTCTCACCCTCCCGCTGGCCCAGACCTCCCGTTCGACAGACACGAACTCGTTTCGTCTATCTGCCGACTAATCCGCCGTCGCGACCCCGGTCCTGACCGGTTCGAGGCCGCTGCACTACAATATCTCCCGGCCTCAGGCGTTGACCTCGTGCTCGAGCTGTTCAACTCCTGTCTCCGGCTACAGTACTTTCCCCGCCTGTGGAAAACTGCCAACATCGTAATGATACCCAAACCCCGAAAGCCGCGCATGCTTCCTGAAAGCTATCGGCCTATCTCTCTCTTGCCAGTTATCTCGAAGGTGTTCGAGCGTCTCCTGCTGGCCCGCATCTCGCCGTTATTGGATAATTTTATCCGCAACGAACAGTTCGGGTTTCGCAGAGAGCACTCGACCACTCTTCAACTTGTCCGCGTGGTTACGCAACTCTCTGACGCCACCAACAGGGGAGCGGCTACGTCCGCCGTATTGTTGGACGTGAGCAAGACCTTCGATAAAGTCTGGCACGAAAGTCTTCTCTTCAAACTTGCCTATTCCCCTACACCATCGTCCATAGTGTTTTTCCTCCGGTCGTATCTCAGCGACCGAACCTTCAGGGCGAGCGTCGACGGGTCCTGTTCTACAGTTCGACCCGCCGCCGCCGGCGTACCACAGGGATCTGTCCTCGGCCCCGTTCTTTACCTTGTTTACACGAACGACCTGCCTGTATTGCCCGGAGTCACGTTGTCTTTGTTCGCTGACGACGGTATATATCACTGCAGTTCCCTGTCCCCGCGATTTGCGAGTACAAAGCTGCAGCGTCAGTTGAACTAGCTTCCGACTGGCTACGGAAATGGCGGGTGACGATCAACACGGAGATATCCGAGGCGATCTGCTTCACTCGTAAGTCCATCTCCCGATGCCAGCCCCTCTCCCTGGAAGGGAGACCCATCGCCTACAAAGAGTCGGTATTTAGGCGTTCGGCTAGATTGGCGCCTTTGCTTCAACGCACACGTGACGGAAAGCCTTACCAAGCCTCGCGGCGTTCGAGCCTAATTATCTCCATTCCTCTCGTGTCGCAGCCGCCATTCGCACGAAATTGACCATTTATCTACTTTTTCTCAGGTCTGTACTGACCTATGCGGCTCCCGCCTGGTGGTCTCTTTTATCCACCACCAACAGGTGTAGGCTGGAAGCTTTCCAGTCCCGAACCCTCCGATCCTTGACGGGGCCCCTTGGTTTGTAAGGAACGATGTGATTCGAAGGGGTTTCCGTGTTCCTACCTTGACTGCCTTTGTCCGGTCACTGGCTCTAACTCTCTTTGCTAAAGCCTCGACCTCCACCTTCCCATACCTACGAACCATCAGTGCATCAGAACCACCACCGCCCATTCGGGTCAAGCGCCCTCGGGCGCTTCTTGATGACCCGCCATAACGCCATCCTCTTTAAATAAAAATAAAAGCATCAGTCCTAGACTAGAGTTTATCAATGAAACTGTCCTTCCTGACCACCTCCTAGCACGCTGAGTCGGCTGCTTGTCGCTGTCATCGATCTCTGGCTCGCGGGGAGCGACCGACGCCTCAGGGTGTCTGCTGACTGGACTTGAGGCGGGCAACATCTGTTGCTCGAATCGGTATCACCGGCAGTGCTAAAAATCAAAATCAAAAAGTTTTTACTCCCCCGCCTTCCCAGTTAACTCATTGGCGGTTTCCTTTTCCAGTATTAGGCTACCTGTCGAATTGTACCAGTACTATGTTTCACTCCTGGCAGCCATTGGACACGCTCCAGATGCTGCAATCAAGCCACGGGTGCAAAGACACCCCGCACCCACAATGCAATGCAGTAGGCTGGCTACCGGAGAGCATTCAAGACCCGGGGGAGTTGTGTCGGCAACGGTATGCGAGCATCTGCTCTCCGGTACCAGCGGCGGACACAGCGAGCCAAAACAAAAATAGTAAAAACAATAAAAAACGGGCCACATTCACATACATAAATAATAAAATGGCAAAGCTAATAAAACTGTTTAAAAACACAGACATTAAAATAGCATACAAAACTAACAAAAATTATCTACAAAAACTAAATAACCCACACAACAAAGATAATACAACAACCAATGGTATATACAAAATTGAATGCCAAGATTGCAATAAATGTTACATAGGACAAACAAAAAAAAAAACTGAAAAAACGTTATTTTGAACACCTAAACGCATACAAAAAAACAGAAATATACAAATCTAATTTGGCCACACATGCAATAAACACTGGACATGAATTCCCAGACATAACCAACATGACACTAATAAAACGCATACCACACAAAGGAACCATAATGAACATTTGGGAAAATTTACAAATATACAAACATAAAACACAAAACAAACTAAAACCTGAACAAATACCTACAAATCAATACAAAACATGACACAATTTTCAAAGCACTCAATATCGAAAATACAAAAAATACTAATACATACACCACAATCACACACAATAATACCACTTTAAAGTACCAGAGACCAACAAGAAACCACAATAACGACAAGCCAACACACAAGTACTTCACCAGACGCAAAATCACGAAGGCTGAGGATGAGAACACAATGGTTTTAAGGAAAAAATATTTTGAGGTAATTTCTTTATAAATATTAAATATAATATATAATTATATATAAAAAAATATATATATTTCTTATAATTAAAGTCCCCTTGCACTTTACAGTTTTGTAGCCCTTTTGTAATTCAGTTAAATCCTTAGTTACTTCATTATCATTAAAATCATTAAAAGGAAAAATTCGTGAGAATAGAGATTTATATTTTTCACAGCACGTGTTTTCACATTTAAATGTGTCTTAAACCTTGTAAACTATGAACAAAGAATATTTACGTTTGTCTCCCAATGTAACAACATGTTATTACTTATTACAATATTGTTACGACATCACAGAACAATCTACGTGTTTGTCGAATGTGCCAGAAGAATCTCGCTCTACTGTGTGTGGCGTACGTGCTTGTAGCCGCATTTGCCAGAGTTTTCTCGATGCCGCCAGCAGCGCGAACTGTGTCAAGACCGCAGTTAATTACGTAGTTCATACGGACGCTAAGACGCAATTAGGAATCGTCTAGATTTTCGGCGGCTATAAATACAATTACTCAGGGACGCTCAAGTCAGTATAGCAGCGATAGATTTAAAGTTCGGTTCAAGAGTTATTATCGGGCGACATTACTGTGTACGTTCAAGTGGTTATTAGTGAAAGTGTTGCGTTTTATAAACGGGCGGTATAATTGTAATACAATTGTGTTTCATATTAGTGACATTTTATTGCGTGTGAACAATTTATATTTGATTTGTTGTAGTAGACAAAGTGTTGTTAATTACGAACTGTTTAACTGTAAAAATTAAAGCTGGTGATTAGTGACTTAATTGGCGTCTTGTACTTATTTTGGTTTCCACTGTACCTACGACGATCAAGTAGACCATCGTAACAGTGGTGTCAGAACTGGGATAGAACGGTTAACAGTGGAAACAGTGGACACTTTGTACAAGACGAGTGTAATTCGTGGTTAATCGGAAATATGGATCCCAGTCACATGATGGAAGCTTTACAAACACTGCTGCGGCCGACACAGGAAGAAGCAGAAAAACGACAGGATGAGAAACGCAGACAGGAGGCGGAAGAGACAAAAGAAGAACAAAGGCAAGAAAGGGAAGAAACAGAGTAACGACGTACACGTGAAACAGAAGATATCAAAGCATTAATACAGGAGCAGAAACAGATGCAAGAACATAGTACCGCAGAATTGAGTCTCCTATGAGGTGAGCTTAATAAACAAGTTACTAAAATATCAGAGGTACAAGAATCAATGACATTAAAAATAGCTGAAGTAGAAAAATCTGTCTCGAGTGTTGAAGAATCGATGTCTAATAAAATAGCTGAAGTAGAAAAATCAGTCACGAGTGTAGAAAAAGCTATGTCAACAAAAATAGATTACTCGATTACAAAATTAAAGAAGTCGAGTTACAAATTAAAAATGAAGTCGAGCAGTGCCTGAAGTTAGAACCAAAACAAGTTTGTGACCAGACTGTACCAATGATAAAGACAGAAAAAGACGCAGAAAATAAGTTAATAGAGAATGTCACTTTGCCTGCAGTAGGGACAGTTCACGTCAAAGCTCCAACCTTTGACGGAAGCAGTCACTGGGCAACGTACCTCCGCCAATTTGAAGCTGCTGCATGCATGCGCAAATAATTGGACAGAGAAAGACAAGGCTGTTTCACTCGTCCTTGCATTAAAAGGACCTGCGCCAGAGTTACTATAGAAAGCGCCACCTGACAGCCTAAACACCTATGCCGAATTGATAAAAGCTCTGGAATTACGGTATGGTGATAAACATTTGCGACATGTGTACTGCACCTAGTTGAGACTAAGGCAACAGCATTCCGGGGAGAGCCTTCAAGAGTTTGAAGCAAGTATCGACAGACTAATTAGACTGGCCTATCCTGAAGCGCCAGAAGATTTTCGAATGAATTTTGCGATGCAGACATTTACTGCCGGTGTCCGAGATAACGAACTACAGCAAGTGTTACAAATGGCAAGACACCAGAACAGTGCGGACACCCTTGTACATGCTTTGCAATTTGAGGCCGCCAAATCAGCGTCTGGTTGGACAAGTCATAAAGTGCGCGCGCTAAAAGATCGTGAAAGCACAGACGATGAGGAAGAAGAACGAGGAACAGAGACTCGACGGTCGGCGCCACAGAATAAAATAAGAAAGGATGGAAGACCGAAGTGTTATAGATGTGGGAAACCTGGACATCTACAACGAGATTGTCTGGTTAGAATTCAGCAGCAGGGAAGCGAGCAATAGTTGGTACAACGGGGCGTGTGCTGACTAACTGGAGGAACGAAGCCCCTAGAGAATACGGAATTTCTACACTTCAGAAAAACAGCGGGAGCTTGATGGTTACCGGATTCATTCAAGAAAGAACAACCTCGATTACAGTTGACACAGGCGCAACAGTTTCTATTGTACGGCCCGATGTAATGAAAGATCTCAAGCCAATCTGGTGCTCTTGCAGCTTGCGAACAGCTACTGGACGGCCTGTAAAAGTGTTTGGAAAAGTGGAGATACACCCAGTGGCGGCTCGTGAGTAATGAAATGGGAGGGGCACACAGTGGGGAGGATCTAAGGTGGGCCACCATTCGCGGTAATTAGTACTTAGGTAAAAAAATATAGAATGTCTTACCTGGTATTTCACTTTTTGTATAACAATTCCATTCTCCTGTTTTTAGATGTAGCGAATTCCTCTATCACTTGTTTGTTGAAATCTTGAATTCCATGAATCATTTTTTTTCTGTGGATAGCATAGCCAATGCATTCAGTCTATCAGTGCCCATGGAATTTCTTAAAAATGTTTTTATTCTTTTCAATGTAGAAAAGCACCTTTCACTTTCAACAGTTGTCATCGGTATGGTAACAATTATCTTTAAAATAGTCACACACTCTGAGAAGGTACGAAACATGTTATTATCAAGGAAAAACTGTAATAAGGGTGTTGCACCAGAAGCAATACGTAAATCTTCACGACTGTATAACACTTCTAGTTCGGTTCTCAGTTTCAGACCATTTATTGTTGGATAAAATTTAATTGTAGTCTGAAAATCATTTTCCGGAAACTCAACACAGTACTGTGGGAACTTTTCAACTAAAAATAATTTGGAAACACATAAATGATCTGAAAATTGAAATCTTTCATTAATATTGTTCACAATCATATCACATACTTCCAAAGCGGCCACACGGTTGCTCCTATTACTTAATTTTTCAACACACTGTCTCTTAGTCACAGGCTCAATTACAGACACTTCACTGTCTTCATAGGTCTTACGAATATTAACCACTGCACTCACAAAATGTTTAACAAATGTTCTCATTTTTATTGCATCAATGTTTCTTTGTTGAATGCAATCAAAGAAAATCGCCACATGAGGCATAATTTTGTGGAAAAAAGTCAACCAGAAAATGAACTGAGGATCCCTCAAAGTTCGTACAAATCCTGCAGCCTGACTTTTGTCAGAAATCTCTATGTCCCTAATGTGTTCAAAACATTTTATTAGATTATCTTTATGTTCAAACACAGTATTAAAACACAAACACAGTATTACACACAGTATTACACAGTGTTGAAAGTACCATCTTGTAGGAGGCACAGACCCAATTTTTTTTTTTACAATTTCTACTAAATAATCCATCCTCTTTGGAGATCTTGAAAAATATGGTCCTATTCCTTGCAGGTCTTGAAAAAATATTCTACTCTGGGAGGCAGACGATGTTGAGTTTTGAAGAATCAGATTTCCTTGATGGGTATAACAATGAATAAAATTTGCATTTGGATACTTCTCTTTAACCAAACACTAGACCCCTCCTTTCTGACCACTCATAACAGATGCACCATCGTAAGTCTGACAAATTAGTTTTTCCGGGGACTTGTATATTCCTATTTCTTCCAACTGTCCTAAAATTGTCGAGGCTAAACTTCGAGCACTTTTATCAAAAGGGACTTCAAAAAAACCCCAAAACCTTTCAATTATTCTCCTTTCAATGAGATATCTCAAAATCAGTGCCATCTGTGTTTTGCACGAACTGTCAGTTGTTTCATCAGCCTGAAGTGATATGAAGTCTATCGTAGAAATTTCAGTCACAATATTTTTTCGACACACTGACAAAATAGCATCTAAAAGTTCGTTCTGAATTGTTTTTGAGGTTCCTTTAAACACTGTTGAATTTTCTAAATGATCTTTCAAAACACTGTCAAGTGCTGCAGTATAATTGATTAGTCCTTTAAAAATCCCTGGGTTGTTGTCTGCTTCTTTCGTTTCATCGTGGCCACATAAAGCTAATTCAAATTCCCCACAAAATTTAATCGCATCAATTATTCGAGACAAGATGTATCTGTTCTTGTCTACAAGTTCGTTATGTTTACGAACAGAAATTCTGTAACCATCATCGAGTTGCAACCTAATATTTACAATACCTAGCACGGCTAAACTCATTTCATTGTCTAAATGACATTTAGACAGCGAATGCTTCTTACTCTTTTCTGGTAAATGTTTCAGATCTTTAACGCCCGACTTAGTCCACGTGTCTTCACCGCCAAACAGAAGACAAGCAAAGCAAAATAAAGCATTGATTGTGGGGCATCCACACATCCATTCCCATTTTTCGTGCACTGTGGTATTGAAAGTTCTATTATAGGTTCTGTTTTTGTCCTTAAACACTTGGTTGATAGACAACTGCGGTCTTGGTGGACCGAATTGTTTTGCTATTAACCTATCTTCATAGCACAACGTTTTACTCTGTAAATACTTGACATCATTCATTTTGTCTCAGAGATTTACACAAGCACACAAAATACCGACACTTGAATATTTTCAACACCGTTATTTACACGCGTGCGTAACACTGATTACTGAAAACCACTTGTAACACTACAATTTATACAATTACTATAAGCACTGCCACCACAATTATCGTGTAGCACATAACATAACCGCTCTAGGTACACGTTCTATTTTAATATTTCCTTCAATGAGAATATAATTTCAAATTATATAAAATCGCAAAAATTATTATAATCATATTCACGATAGAAACATTATAATAACATAATTTCATAACAATATACACTAAGAAAGTAACAGTAATTATTAGTATTATAGAACAGCTCAGATGGCGGTAAAATGTAATAGTCTACTAAATAGCTCCGATTCATATCCGTTAGTTGCAGTAATGTGGCGCACCTACAGGATTCAGAGTTTACTACTTGAAGACTGTAAATGTTTGGTCAATGGTCACATAGTCTAGTGTGACCGAACGCTATAGGATTTTAGCATTACGCTCTCCCACCACAAGAGAGTTGAGAAGTGGAAGGGAGTAGTTCCATCTGGGTCACACCGTATCTGTGACCGTCGCTATGTTGCCACATTTGTTTTCGCGTTGCCACATTTCTCCAGACTTCTCACTGTTACAAACTATTGCTATCATTTGAAACGAGGACGTTTCTACAATATTTATTTATTTATTTTGTGTTTTTTTGGTGGGGCACGTGACCATGTGCCCTTATGAGTGAGCCACCTCTGGATACACCTACGCCTTGGTCGACTTGAGTTTAATCATCAAGTACTTGTTGCAGACATTGTGGATGAAGCAATTCTTGGTGTGGACGTTATGAACACATACGGATTTATAGTCTACTTCAAAAACAATGTCTTGAGAATCGGAGGCGAAGAGGTAATGCTACCAACAATGACGACAGCAGAAAAATCGATGGATGTCGTAAACCAAGTGGCCGTAACTGTTCCGCCAAACTCCGAAAAGATCATCATGATTAGAACTGCGATAGATACTAGGGGCAACCAGTGCTCTATATTCGAACCCCAGGTAGTGAGCACAACGAGCATACTAATTGCCAGAAGTTTAGTAAAATTACCTATTGTAATATTACCGTCTTACCCGCTTTTAATCGCGGTATTTATTATTAAATTATTATTATTTGTTTATAATTACATTCGACCTAACTCGAGCCTCTACTGTTGGTGTGCCAATTTGTAGACGCTCCGTCCGATTGGTTCTAGATGTAGATTATTGAATTGTTATTAAATTATTATGAAAGTATGATTTGTAGATTGAGTGAATTCGATTTCCTTTAGTAGAGACGAATCGGCTAAGTTAACTCCACCATCGGAGCTAGTTAATTGTGTCGGAAGTCGTTAGTTTGTTTAAAGGTTTATACATTTAATTTTTCTTTGCTGAAAATAATTTTATTCATTAGTGACGTACTTACTTGTAGTGAAGATCTCACTTGTTAATCGTCCTGTCAACAAGGCATGTTTGCAGTGATAATTTAAAATATTTAAATTATCTCACGCCGCTTGCGAGTGGTGCCAACTGCTGTCAACTGTTCAACTAACCTGTATTCGTATCGTCTAAGAAATAAGTTTTGTTAACTCTTTTATCTGGTTAAAAATGTGGTATATTCATCAATAACGTTCATTTATAAAGTTATATAATAATCAAATTTTATTATATATATAAACTTTCACGTATGAACTTACTTTTCTTTATCACTTCCCCATACGTTTCAAGGTGATGTGCCTCTTCCTCAGTGGGAGTATTTAAATAATGTATAATAATTTAAAACATATGGGGAAGTGATAAAGAAAAGTAAGTTCATACATGAAAGTTTATATATATAATAATATTTTAAAAAATTGAACGAAGAGGATGAATCAACAAGATAATAATAATCAAATTGATTATCATTCATTGTACAATAATTATTAGTTTTAGAAAATCTCTTTCTCAGGGTGGTTATTCTTGTTATAGAATTAGTAACATTGAAAATCTTGGTTAAGTTGTTTTATTAAACAATACAGGTTCTTTTAGACTGCAAAATATGCAACTAGAAGATTCATACTACTATACTATTGAGTAGTAGGAGAGTGATTACATTAACAAAATAAAATCTTAACTAATAACATGAAATTCAAAATATGACTTTCGTCAACATTTTAGGTTAAGCCTGGCGTATCTGAATAGTACCCAGTTAATTTTGGTTTGAGAACAAATCTTTTGAATAATACATAAATACACAAATGTAATAAAATTGTAAACCCCTTTAGTGTTCATACTAATTCGTCCCATTCATCATGGTTGATAAATTTTATCGGGTAAGTTGATAACTCTTATTACTATAGTTAACTGTTGTTAAATCTTATAATAATAAACAAATAATTAGTGTAATAAGGTCCAACGCCACTTTAATGTTCATATTGAATCATCTTATTCATTAAACTCGATAAGTTTTATAGTATAAGTTTATAATTTCTCTAAGTATGATTAATTGTCACTATACTCCCTTTTATTCGCACGATTGCAACTTATTGTACATTTTGCAATCGTTGTTGCACTACCACTCTTTCATTAATTAAAATTTTTGTAACACTTTATAAAAGTTTGGTTATATCGACCAATGTTTACTTTTCGATGCCTGCACTGGTTATAGGTTAACCCGCGTCTTTCTGGCGTACGGAGTGGTCGCCTGTCTTGCTTCGTCGACAATGTAAAAGTGTGTTCAAATCTGGCTTCGGTTTTCTGACCAAAACTCGATTTACCCCTTCTAATTGGTGGAAAGATTGATGACACTCCTTCGAGCGTGCATACCCCCTTTCCTAAATTATTTAATTGTACAGAACGCTTGGGTTTTTGGGGTGGAGATTAAAAAAGTGACGCCAAACATTTTGTCTAAAATAATGCAAATACATTCCAACTGATATAAAACTCTTACGTTACTTGTGATTGCTAATCTAGCCTAACCGCCATAATATGGCGATTGTCTGGCTCATTATTTAGATCCTCACATGAAATACTTTCGTCCAATTTTAACAAATATAGTTTTTTTTTGAACTTACAATTAACACAATTTTTTAATAAATTTATACCTTATTTAACTTAAATTAACACATGGCTATCATATCTCATAGAGATTATGCTTTCCAAGTCCTTTTATGTACTCTTTACACAGTATTTACTTATGACTATTCACAAAACATATACCGGTAGTTTATGCCTAGGCTCAGTAGGCCTATGACACTACTAATTAGATTCACTTATTATATCTTAATAGTTGACTCTAAACAAATTCTATTATGTCACAATTACTCTCGGATGACCATTACAACTTCTAGTCACCTTAGTTTTTGTCATTACACTGTTATTTCATTGATTTTAGTCTTTATAATCACCTACAGTTCTGTACTACTAGGTGTTACAATAATTATCTTTATTATAAATTACATAGTCGTTTTTTAAATCATTATCATTGACATAAATGATCATTGTAGTTACTCTAAAGTTTTACAATGTTTTGGTTTACATCAGGATATTCACTTTTGCTGGTAATTCAGTAATACTTCTTGCATCTAGTGCTGTCTGATAAGTATATTTTATTTACATTATTATGATTTAATTCAATGATAATTGTCATTGGTATATACCACATTAGTTATATTGCATATTATTTTTATTTTTTATACTGAATCAATTTCCTTCTCTTTTTGCTAGTATTTGTAAGGTTTTTGAGTGTGCTTATTGGGTAACATCTATGCTGTTCATTTCAGTCTGTTAGTTTATATTAAACACAATACCTATCACCTTTTGGCACCTAATCTTGGTCATAGTATGGCCCTTATATTATCTAGTTTCATTATAGTTTAAGATACTATGGTTTTATAACATTTTTAACAACTATTCTAGTCATAATAGGTGAAAATGTTCATTGAGTTAGGTTATGTAGTTCCCCTACTCTGATTTACAACAATGGGATTTTTGTGTTTTGTTCTATACATTTCACTCAATTATTCTAATGTACTAATAGTGTTAATGACCACTTATTATTCTGGTATTTATGGTTTAGTTTCTTTTATATTCTGTTTACAATTTTACTGGTGATTATCAGTTTTCCTGATATCCCTTGATTTATATCACTTACATTAATAGCAGATAAGATACAATCTTATTGTTCTCTCTTATACAATAATAAATCATACTAATACAAGTTCAATTTCACTCTCCAGATCATTATTGATTACATTTTTATTTTAAATTAGAGTTATAGTCATAGTAAAGTCACCTAAAATAGTCTGTTAATGGTTTTATGTCATTAATAGTCCTTCACTCTGGGCTTCTCTTGTTTTATTTTATTTATTTCTTAGTTATACCTATTTTGGCATAGAGTGTTAGAGATGTTTTGTCTCTTCCTTTGTTTATCTTTTACTTTGAGTGTTTCTTCATAAGGCCATTTCACTTATTTTCATTTTCCTTATCTATGTTTTTTGTTTACTCACTTACCTAATCTATTGGGTCATTGGGTTAATCACATTTAATATATTTTCTTCTTTGTTTCGTTTTCATTACTAGATCATTCATTGTTTGTTGCTTTATTAGTTAGTATTTAATTTTTGAAACGTATGTAATATTTGGTACATAATTACTTATGTTTGGTGGTTCATGTGTCTGCTAACGATTATATTATGTTTAACATTGTGTTCAAAAGTATGGTGACAATATGTAACGTTACACTATTAGAGTGGCAAATATTTTGGATCAAGCTATCACTTTACAAAACAATACGCGCCTAGGCAAATTGACTCCTGTGGCCTGGGTAGCTGGAATAACGCAACGAAGATCCAGTGCTTCAGATAATTCCAAATTACCAGAGGAAATGCAAGAATTATTGAACAGATCTTCTAACGACCTCTCAAGTGGTGAGGTAAAAGAACTCAGACAGTTTTTACACGAATTCAAAGATTGTTTTGCAGTTCGGGGACAGTCACTGGGAAGAACCTCTCTTGTGCAACATGCATCAATACTGGGATACAACACCGATACACCAACCTCCTCGAAGGCCTCCATTATCTAAACAAGAGGAAATGTCTCGGTTAGTACAGGACATGTTGACAGAGGGAGTAATCGAACCTTCGTCAAGTGGTTGGTCTTCTCCTGTAGTGCTGGTAGCAAAGAAGGATGGTGGATTGCGTTTCTGCGTACACTACCGGAGGTTAAATGACGTTACAAAAAAGGACTGCTATCCATTACCTTGCGTTGACGATACACTCGACACGTTGTCCGGAGCACAGTGGTTTTCCACACTGGACCTGAAGAGTGGATATTGGCAAGTGGGTCTTCATCAAGAAGACAAGGAAAAGACCGCTTTCACGACCCCAAGTGGCTTATTCCAATTTAACGTCATGCCATTTGGACTCTGTAATGTACCGGCAACATTTGAGAGATTGATGGACCTGGTACTCTGAGGCCTGATGAGGAAAACTTGCCCTGTTTACTTAGACGATGTCATAGTGATCGGGAAGACTTTTGAAGACCATTTGGAAAACCTGAATTCTAACCAGAATTCACGGTGCACAACTGAAGCTGAGGCCGAAGAAGTGTTCTCTATTCCAGAAGGAAGTACAGTACCTGGGCCATCTGGTTTTGGCATTGGGTGTTAGCATTGATCCTAATAAAGTAGACACCGTAAGAGACTGGCCAGTTCCGAAGAGTAAACACGAAGTTCAGAGTTTCCTGGGGTTATGTCCATATTACCGATGTTTTGTGAATGGCTTTGCTACTATTATTAAACCACTACTTGAGCTAATGGAAAATAAATAAAACTTCCAGTGGTTGAGAGAGTGTGACCAAGCATTTAGGACTTTGAAGATTGCATTATGTTCGCAACCAATTCTCGCTTTTCCAGCTTCCGAAGGGAAGTACATCGTAGACACAGACACAAGCAATACTGGTCTAGGAGCAGTTTTGTCTCAAGTGCAGAACGGTGAAGAACTAGCAATAGCATATTATAGCAAGAAGCTTTCTAAACCAGAGAGAAATTATTGTGTTACAAGGATAGAGTTGTTGGCAATTGTCAGAGCTCTGGAGCACTTCCATAAATACCTCTATGGGAGACAGTTTTCACTACGTACTGACCATGCCGCACTTGCATGGCTCTTGAGATTTATAAATCCGGAAGGACAGTTGGCAAGGTGGCTTGAACGTTTGCAAGAGTACAACTTCAAGGTACAATATCGGTGGGGGCGCCTGTATGGTAATGCAGATGGCTTATCACGAAGACCGTGCCCGGAAGACTGCCGACATTGCCACAAAAAGGAAGAACAAAACTCAAGCGAACATGTTCAAGCCATCACAGTAGATTTCCTGGCAGATGGCTGGACAACACAAGACTGTCGACAAGAACAGATGACTGATGAAGACATCGGACCGATCTTGACAGCAAAAGAGGAAGGTCGCCGCCCGGATTGACAAGATATCTGCCATGGTTCTGAAGTGCTGAAGGGCTACTGGGCACAATGGGAATCTCTCACCTTAGAAAACAGATTGCTGAAAAGGGCTTGGGAAAGTGCAGATGGACGAGACGTGGCATGAAGTTGATAGTGCCCCGAAGTAAAGTGCAGTCTGTTTTGAAGAAGATGCATGATGGAACATCTGGAGGTCATCTTGGCGTTAACAAAACCCTTGACAAAATACAGAAGTGATTCTATTGGCTTCATCTTCGCCACGATGTAGAGGAATGGGTTCGGACGTGTGAAATATGTGCTGCAAGTCAGAAGCAGGGGAGAAGTGAGACAGTATAATGTTGGACTGCCTTTCGAGAGAATTGGCATAGACATTGCTGGACCATTCCCAGTTTACTGACGATGGAAACCGGTACATCATGGTTGTAGGTGACTACTTTACTAAGTGGGTGGAAGCCTACGCTATTCCAAATCAGGAGGTTACCACTGTGGCAAAGCAGTTAGTTCACAACTTCTGTTGCCGTTATGGAGTCCCCATGGAAATCCATACGGATCAAGGGAGAAATTTCGAATCAGGAGTGTTTAAAGAATTATGCCGTCTACTCGGAATTCGAAAGACCAGGACAATGCCTCTGCATTCTCAGTCGGACGGGATGGTTGAGAGATTCAATAGGACACTTGAGCAGCATCTTTCGAAGGTTGTTGACGAGAACCAAACAGACTGGGACCAACGTATACCACTATTCCTCATGGCATATAGATCGTCAGTACACGACACAACCGGCATGACTCCAGCAAAATTGGTATTTGGGCAGGAGATTCGTCTTCCTGGGGACTTAATGTTCGGATCACCTGGGACTCGGTCTCAAAAGCCGCAGAACTATTCCTCGCAATTAGAAAACCAACTGCAAGAAATTAATTGCTTGGTTAGAGGACAGCTGAATATTGCCAGTGATAAAATGAAAACTCGGTATGACATTCGCAGCAATAGTGTAGGTTTCCAAGAAGGAGATCAGGTCTGGTTGTTCAATCCAAAGCGCCGTCGTGGTTGCTCACCTAAGCTTCAGTCTAACTGGGAAGGACCGTACACTGTGAAAAAAAGAATTAACGATGTTGTTTACCGGATTCAACAGGAAGGACAACCACCTAGATTCAAGGTCGTCCACCTAGATTGCCTGGCTAAGTACTACTTCAGGGACTGTTTGCCAGTTCGGGACGAACAGGCTTAAGGAGGGGAAGTGTTATGACATCACAGAACAATCTACGTGTTTGTCAAATGTGCCAGAAGAATCTTGCTCTACTGTGTGTGGCG
Organism: Magicicada septendecula; assembly: GCA_034769895.1. NCBI lineage: Eukaryota > Metazoa > Arthropoda > Insecta > Hemiptera > Cicadidae > Magicicada > Magicicada septendecula. The sequence goes on from CM068367.1 coordinate 827,344,172, forward strand.
TACGTGCTTGTAGACGCATTTGCGAGAGTCTTCTTGATGCCGCTAGCCGTGCGGAATGTGTCAAGACCGCAGTTAATTACGTAGTTCATACGGATGCTAAGACGCAATTAGGAATCGTCTAGATTTTTGGCGGCTATAAATACAATTACTCAGGGATGCTCAAGTCAGTATAGCAGCGATATATTTACAGCTCGGTTCAAGAGTTATTATCGGGCGACATTACTGTGTACGTTCAAGTGGTTATTAGTGAAGTGTTGTGTTTTATAATCGGGCAGTATAATTGTAATACAATTGTGCATAATATTAGTGACATTTTATTGTGTGTGAACAATTTATATTTGATTTGTTGTAGTAGCCTGTGTTGTTAATTACGAACTGTTTAACTGTAAAAATTAAATCTGGTGATTAGTGACTTAATTGGCGTCTTGTACTTATTTTGTTTTCCACTGTACCTACGACGATCAAGTAGACCATCGTAACAATATAATCAGTTACATATTAGATGAAAATAATGTTCAATATTAGTTAAGTAAAACACAAAATGAATATTATAAATAGTTATAAAATAAATTACATAATTTTATAGGACCATGTATTCAAATAAATAAAACTACATTTTATCTTACCATACCACCATGCACCAATCCAGCGAGGGTCATCTGATGTTACTGGTGGAACTTTTGATGGGTCAACATATATTTTCAGTGAATATGATGCCAAAAGGAAACCAAGTGTTGGTCCAAACATCCGTAAACATGAAGAAATTGCTAATAAGAAAAAACTATTATGTAATGAATACACACATACCTTCTTGTAATTAACACATACATTTTATTTGTTTAACTAAAAATGAACTTTTTTCACGTGAAAAACTTACTATTTTATCGGACGCGTTTCGGCTTAGTATCCGCCTTCTTCAGCTTTGGTAACATTTGTGTTATTTCAGCTTTTATTTCTGTATATTTCAAGCTGTTGTCTTGCTTTAAATAAGTCCTAATCTGACATTTACAGTTTACTTACATGAGTACTATTTAAATTACATTGATCTGAACAGTAATATTATTATTACAAAATTTCATGCAGTGTTCTATCAGGATTCCAATTCTATGGAGAAAAGCAGAGAATATTTGATTTCTTCTGTCAAAATACTATAGAATCTGTTAATCATGATTGAGAAATATTACATGCTAAACATGAAGTACCAAAATACATACTGAGTTCTGTGAAGTAGTCTTAGTATAAAGTTGAAGAAACAAATTATTGAAGTAGTCAGAGACATAATACTGAAACTTTTAGATAATCATCACAAGAGTTCTTACAATCTTTACAATTGAAGCTTTTTGAGCATATGAGTGTCTTACATTTGCCTCAAATCTCTACTTCTGATTACTTTATTAGCATAAAACCTCCATTAGCATAACAATTTTATTAATTCACTGTTGCCATATTAGAAGGAATTGGAAGAAAATATTACAATCCCATTACATACAGCAGAAGTATTATATGAAACACCATCTTAATTATTTCAATCCCAATAAATGTAGTAAAAATGTAATGTACGACACCATTTTGACTAATAGTATACGAATTTAAATCAGAGGAAGCCTAAATGAAAAACAGGTGTAAAAGAACTGCAAACAAGAAGATATATTATAACCCAGATAATTTAAGGTCTGATGAAGTCAGATGAAGATTATCAGATAATATCAGTGGCGTAGCTAGGCTTTTCGGTGCCTGAGGCAAGGAGATAGTCCGCCGCCTCGCCTTCACAATTAAAAGGGGACAAAAGAGCAAAAATTAAGGCCCATCCAGTGAACAAAGTAGGCCTACTTAGTAAATGTAAATGTGTAGATTTTTGTACAAAGCACGTCCAGAAAACGTTTTAAGAATATTTGTTAAGTCAAAATTAAGAAATTACATATTATATATTACCGGCATTCAGTTTGTATACATTTATTTATTAGTAACAAATGTAGACTATAAAAAATGAAATAAAATAAAAAAATTTTTAACACAAAAATGTTGTAATAAACATGCAAATTCCTTGTAAGTCTAAAGCGCATCGTCAAAACAATATCCTAATGCAACATAAAGTTAAACAAAGAACTACATTAAAAATAATAAATTTAATAACTTACCATTACAGGTTAATGGTTCCGTCTTCTACTAATAAACGCTTAATATTTGTTTTTAATACTGTATTTAATAAATATTTAAAACGAGAGATTTTAAAATGTAACTTTCCTAGGTCTTAATTTCTGCAAATTCGGTTATTAAATCACTATAATCTAAAGACGAAGTAATGTCGCTTTCAGTTGAAAGTATCGCTAGATTTGATACCGTCTTGAGATATTACTGTCATAGGTACGATTTAACCAATTTAAGTTTACTAAACGATCTTTCACAAGAACCCACAGACACTGGTAAAGTAAGAAAATTGTTTAAAGCTGTTGCTAGTGTTTTGTAGAAATCACTAATCCTTCTAATCACATTGAAGAAATGTATTGTAGTATGCCTTAAGGTGTAAAGACCATTTGTTCGCCATTAACTTTTTCCCTTTTTAATAAACGTATGACGTCCTTCAAGTCGCTGAACAATTCTACACTGTTTAGATCATGTGGATACAGTTTTGCAAGCACTGTGAACTTAATATTGACTTGGGAAAGCTGTTCCTTAAAATGTATATCCCCATCATTTACGAACGCTTCATATTTACAGAGGAACCCAAAGCGTTTTTTCTAACTCTTTTATGTTAGAAAAACTGCTTGAAATTTCAATTGACATTTTTTCCAAAATCTCTATTAGAGAACGTCACATTTCTTGCTGAACAGTTAATGCAGAATCGTTTGCATACTCCCCTGGCATCGTGCGCTTCCTTCTTATCCTTTTTGTGATACTTACACCCCATTCAATACATACCTGCTCTGCCTTAGTAATGACATTGTCACAAAGCTCATTCCTCCAAACTTTTAATTTGTCCGTTAGGGTCTCCAGAAGTGTGAGTGCTTGAATGAAGTTTATTCCTTTGGTCTGCAAGGTTTTCTGGATTTTGTCCATAGACAAAAGAATATCTGTCCAGAGCAAGGTCACAAAATTAAAGATTTCTATCGCATTAACTATTAATGCTGGATCTTACCTCGTATCAATTGTTTCAGTCGGTGTATCCCTCAGTTTCTCCAGTGGAGCGATCACTTCATCCAGCTGAGTGGATATTGCTTTCACAGCATCTGCTTTTGAACTGCACCTGGTATCATAATGTCCTTTTAGAGTAATATTTACGAAGTCTTTAAAAACACTGCATCTATGAGTGGAACAGCAAAAAAAAAGGTGAATAGACGTTCTACTGTCCCAAAAAATGTCATTGCCTGAACATTTACATGAGCTGCATGAACTCCAACCAAGTTAAGTGAATGGTTGTCACAGGGAACAAACACAGCTAGTGGACTGAAATCTAATATTCTCTTCTGAACTCCTGAATGGATACCAGCCATTGTTGATTCATTTTCATACAACTGACCTCTACAATCATTAAGATTCAATCCATCTCTCTCAAGCTTACTTGTAATAAATGTAATAGCTTCTGTGTCCCCTCCGCTGTTTTCACTTCTAAAGGAATAAAATCTATGAAGGCTTCCTTGATATTAACAGAATTGTGTTTAACTTCAACAAATCTTATAATATGAGACATTTGTTCTACATGTGCAGCATCTGGTGTTACGTCAAATATAATACTAAAGTATTTCGCCTTTTCACCATCGATGTATAATAACACTGGATAGGGCGCTAGGTGGGAGTGAAAGCGCAAAAATTGGTCCGGCGGAAAGCAGCCAACCCCCCACCACATTAAGGCAAGAAGGCATCACTGAGCACATGTTTACACATTGTATGCAGCCTTGCTTCCATGTTTTGTTAACTAAATACTTAATTCAGTTCGGAAATTTTGTCCGTGTTTGTTAACAAAAACTGTTATGTAATTTTGATAATTTAATTGTATGTAATTTTGATTATTGTTACAGACAGACTTATAGACAGACTATTCGATTATTTTAATAGCAGGAACCCATTTGAGCAGCACTTTAAACAGCAAATAAAGAAGAAGAATTTAGAAAATGACAATAAAATGTTACATAGTAATTTTGTGGCATATTTAACGACATTAAAAATTGAAAATATTCAGGTTCTGCGGCACCCTAGGCATTTTTGCACGAGGATTAATTACAAATGCAACAAAGATTCTGTCAAACAGATTATTAAATAATTTACAATTCAAGTATATTTTGACTTACACGTTTTCTCAAGATCATTTGGACCTGTTATTTTCCTGCTTAAGATCTCGAGGGGGGCATAATAACAATCCTAATGTCAAGCAGTTTCAATGGGCCTTCAGGAAACTTATGTTCCAGGAATAGCGTTAAAGCCTCTGACAAAAGCAACTGTTTGAGCTTTGACATGACATTCCAAAACTGTTATGAGTTTTACAGAAGTAGAAGAAACAGTGGACCTAAACTCAGTCAACGTCTATGAAGAAGACATTGAAAACATTAAATGTCTGCTGGAAAATAAAAATTCTTATTATAAAGATAATATTCTTTTCTACTTGTCTGGTTTCGTTGTTAGAAAAATTAATTTTAAGTTGAAATGTGAAGACTGTATAAATGTAAAATGTATAAGACTGCTGATAGCAGATGACAGCAACCTCAGCCCTTACACCCATTTTGTTGATTATATTTCAAAAGAGAACTTGGTCAGGGCTTCCTCAGATGTAATCAGGGTAGTAAAATTTATGTACTCCCTTTTGAACAATAAACAAAACATTGAGAAAAACAATTTAGAAACAAAAAATATTGGATTTTGGTGTCCATGATGTGTCCGTTACTTAACTAAATATAATTATTTCACTACCGACTCGGAACACAAAACTTTTTATGGGTAAAAACGTAAAAGTTTTACCTTATAACATGAACTGGTTTTCGATTTTAAAAAGCTTCTTCAGAGGTTGCCGCTGGTAGCACTGTCCGTCTTGTTGTTGGCGATGGAATAGATTTTCGAAAGATCGATGTTGTGTGTGTGGGGTGTGATATGTTCTAATAATGCATGTGATTTGAATTGTGTCTGTTCGTTTAGGATGTTGTTTTTATTTGTTTTCGTGTTTTTGTATATTTCCAATTGTTCTAGAGTGTCTAGTTTTTGGCCTTTTGTGTGTACGTGTAGTATGTTCATGTTATTGTCGATATTTTGTATGTGTGGTTTGCTTCAATGAGGTGGTTTGCAAAGGTGGATTCTGTAGTGGAGTGGAGTGCCTTTGTGTGTTCAATGCATAGGCGTAACTAGGGAGGGGCAAGGGGGTCACTCGCCCCCCCTGATCCGAACGTTATAAAATTTTGTTTCCAGTTGTTATAAATAAAAACTAACAAATAGTCAAACAGGAGACAGTTTCTATGCTTGCGAGCACAGTAAGCTCTATTTATCAACATCTGTACTGTTATCAGACGACTAGTTGCTATAAATTTATTATTCTTATTTCTTTCGAAGAAACTTGTAAGGGGAATGTTTGACAGATTTGAATGATATATGTCAAAATAATATTTCTGTTCGAAAAAACAAACACTAGAGACCTAATTAACCGGAATACAATGTATGCCTTTTACACAGACAAAGACTTGTTTTAGAACACCGGAATGAAATAATAAGCGCAGCTGTACTCCTAAGAATTTGCTCTCTTTATTTTCTTCTCTTTGTCACACATATTCTTCTGAGTCATCATCTCTGTGCTCGGATTGTTTACTGTTTGATTCAAGATTATTTATTGCTGTTTTCAGTTCAGCAGAATTTTGCAAACACTACAGGCCAGTGTAAAAGAGAGCGGTATGGTAGGGGTAACAGACTCGACAGTATGAACAAAGCTGCCTTACTGTGCAAGACGTCGATGGCTTTGTTCACGAATCTTAAAAGACGGTCATTTGGAACTGTTATTTGTAAATGATTACTGATACAAGTGCGGTTGGTTACTATAATCCCGAGCACGGGAGAAGTCCGTTGGGATGCAGCCAACGAGGTGAGAGCGCAGCATTGTCAAGTGTATAGTAGTTGTCTTCATAGAAAGCTCCAATTATTTAACTACCGGTAAATAAATAACTAATAAAATAAATTATAATATTATTATAAAGTATATCTTTTATAATAATAAATAAAGTATTTATACTTTATATAAGTAAAGTATAATAAAGTAATAAATAAATAAGTATAATTATAAATAAATAAAGTAATAAATAAAGTACAGTATATTATAATACTTTATAATAAATATATATCTATTCTATTTTTCGATCATCTATTATCACAGTGTTATTAAAGACAGTAATGACATTTTTAATTTAAAATAATTAATAAGTAATGTATAAAACGTTTATAAAATTATTGTTTCTTATTGTAATCTAATCTGATGTAAAGATGTTTATACTGAAAAACAATTTAATTTTTAAATTGGTTTTATTAAGTCACAATTATTAACAGAATAGTGATATTTTATTCTACATTAAAGAAATACTTATATTCTAATTTGTAAAAGAGCGGACATAGTATTTTATACTATTGTATTTTTGTGCCAAGATATCTTTGAGTTATTCTTATTGTAGTTGTTTATTAACGTCAAAATGTGCTTTGTAACAATTTATTTTGTTATTTTGATTTATTAAATTTAAATGACAAAATAATTGTCATGTTATTAATTAAATTCAGTTAGACACGTTATATTACACTTTAGCGTCACGCCAACAATTTGGTTGTGTGCTTTGCTACAGATTGTAGCGCTGATATAGAATGCAGTGTGCCAAAATTCTCTTATCAACACATTTTATGTTTGATAAAATTAATTTCAATTTATTAATTGAATAAAATATTATAAATTTAAGTTAAATATTATAAATATAAATTATTAGGTTTTGACAGCATGACATTGAAGTGAATCTACCTTAAATTGCTGTTAGTGTGTCGGCAATATCTGCATCGTCATCGAGGGGGGTGGCTAGCACTTCTGACGCACTGTCATCGTTGTCACACTCAGTATCTGAATAATTGCTGTCCGTATCACTATCATCTACCAGATTGATCACTATTTTATCAAGGTTATCCGCCCTTGCACATTCTTTGTCAACATCATCTTCTTGTAGTTTTTCGGCATGTTTAATGCGCGATTTCCAGTCCTCTTTGGTCACTCGGCCAAGTGCTTCATGGACAAGCGTTTTGACATCAGACAACTTAAATGTCTTGTTATTTTCAGCAACGTCCCTCTTAACCTTTGCCCAAATCAGCTCGATCAGGTTATACTGGCAGTGATATGGTGGAAGTCTAACCACTGAATGACCCATTAAACTGGCAATCACATCCAGTTCGTAAGTTTTTTCTTTGTTCTTAAATGGCTTCACCTTTTCTAAGAGTTCCACCTTAGTTTCATTATGACTAAAAGCAATACACTTTTCGGTAAGCCATTTCTGAATTTCTTCTTTATTCCAGTTAGTGGCTGGTATTTTTTCTGCCAACACCGAGTGATAAGGGGCATTGTCCATTACTATTATGGAACCTTCCTCTAGTAGGTTGAGGAATGAGATGAACCATTCTTTGAAAGACTGAGCATTCATCTCGTCAAGATAGTCCTGGCTGTTAGTCTTCGATTGGAAAACCCATTCACAGTCTTACATAAATCCCTCATTCGAGCCAACGTGGCATATTATAAGCCGTCTTCCCTTACCGAGGGGTACTTTAACGCCAAATGATTCTTTGTTATCTTGCCAACCGTATTTCAGACTATGGTGTTCGTTGACCCATGTTTCATCCAAATAATAAACAGGGCGTTTATCTTCTGACTGCCTTAACTGGTGCATTGTCCTTAAAAATCTTAAGCGTGATGCCACGATGTCACTTCTCTCCATTAAAAATTTCCTTCCGTCTTTCATTTTACGATATTTGAAACCAATTTTTTTTAACAGTCTACGAGTCAACCAAACTGAACCCTTATAGCCTAAACTGTTTCTTAAATCTGTAGTTATTTTTTCTGCTGTTGGAAATTCTCCCTTATCATAATACGAAAATATTGTTCTCCGTACAACGTCCTCATCAAATTTGTCCATTTCAGTCATTTCACATTTTCTTTTTCTTTTTTTCCAGGGGTTGAAAATGTTTTATCAGATGGATCTTCATTCACTGTTATATTAGCCTCCTTGCAAACTCTGTTTACAGTCTTTTCACTGATATTGCAGGCTAAACTACACAATTTTGCACATTGATTAAAGTTAACAGTTTCCCTAAACTGCGGATTCGAAAGCTTTTTAAAAAATTGTATATATTCCAAACAATGTTCCTCTCACCACTATGCAGGATTTTTCCTTTTTTTCCTGTACTTCTAAAAGTATTGGTGTTAACACCTGTAACTTCCATGATTACACAAGGTAAAACACTTTTAAACACTTAAAACTTCACTTCAAAATCGGATAGCACTTGTCACAAACTGAACAGTTCGAACGCTCCTACTCAACTGAATCATAACAAGGAAAAAAAGTTGGTACAGGATGTGTTCAGTCAAGTCACCTTTTCCAGGAATAGTCTAAAAATAGTACGCGATCAGTGTGGCATCACCGCTCCGCACTGATTTGTTTGTTCAAGGTTGCGCGCTCAGTAGGCTCCGCCCTCAACGGACTTTAGCCATGCTCTTGATTGTAGGTCGTGTACGTAGTCCATTAAAGTACACATCGCTTGTCTCTTTCTTATTTCATTATTGTTGTGATTGTTTTGGTTTTTTTTTTTGGGTTCCTAAGTTCTGAGAAATGGGAGGTAAGAAACGCAAAGGAGTAACACTGCTTAATTTCTTTGAAAATTGCCTGACTGGCAATTTGAAAATTTGTTTGTTGTGACTGATTCGGCATACTGCTACTACTGCCGAGCATTTTGTGACAGTGTGCCTAAGGGAGAGGATGCGTATACGAAAACTGGGTATAAGAATTGGAAGAACTGAAATTGTTTATGTTTATAGGCCTACATAGGTTCTAGGTAAACATAACTGGAAGTACAACTTATAAAGAAATGTATGTTGATCATTAAAAAAAAAAATAGCCCCTCGTTTACTAACTAATAATTATTACTAAACTTTTTAATTTTGTATATAATATGTTTAATTAATTTTATTATGTAGATGGTTCACTACAAACTTGAATTTGTGAAGATTTACCCCCCCCCCCAAAGTTAGGCCCCAAGTTACGCCCATGGTTCAATGTACCTTTGAAGCTACGTCCTGTCTGGCCTATGTAGAATTTGTTTCAATCTGAGCAATTTAGTTTGTAAACACCAGGTAGATCGAATTTGTTTTGTGCTTTGTGTGTGTGTGTTTTGATAGTGTGTGTTCTGTTTTGTTATTGTTTTGTAAGCGATTCTGTATCCTGCTTTTTTTTGAATTTGTGAGCTATTTTTTCAGTTTGTTTGTTGATGTACGTTAGTGTTATGAATTTGTTGTTTTCTGTCTTTGTCTGTTGTTTGTTTTGTGTAAGAGTTTATTGACTATTGTTCTGTCGTATCCGTTGGGTTCTGCTTAGAGGTGGGCTGATATACCTGTAACAGGTATTTTGGAACGATATTTTTGTGGAATGGATGTAACAGTGACTGAAAAGGTGAAATACCTGTTATTCGTGGCCTCGCTGTTCCGAGTCGAGGCACGCCCCTACACAACTATACACAAGTAACAAGTAAACGAATACGCCAAGGCCAAATACTAGGTGTATCACTGTGTGACGTTTAATCCAGTTTAAATATATAAAATACAAAATACAATTTATTACCACCTACCTGCAAGGTTCTTTCTGGGTCCAGAAATCCGATCACACGTACATCAGACGCAAACATGTGTTTCATAGGTTAGTGAAATGACTGACTCTACACGTTTTTATGAAGAGAATTATTTAAGCTTTATTATTCATTGAATATACTCTGTTCAAATTATTCATTACTCATTTCTGTCTGTCTACAAAACCTATTATCTTTTAGTGTACTTTTTAACTGGAATACAGCTTCCTAGTAATATGTAATTTTACAGTATTTACTTACATGCTATAGCTTACCTTGTACATCACACAAACACAAACACAAACAGCCCAGCCTGCAATTTACATTCTCACAGACACACAGAAAATTATAAAGCCCTTAACATTTTTGGAATATCCCCCCCCCCCGCCGGCAACGTGGTTTTCGATTGATCATTATTACTCTTTTTAAAATTTATGGTCAGTGTCCGAAAATTCGATAGACGTGTTCTCCACTTTTTATTCGACCGCGGTCACATGGGTTTCACTGTTATTTCACTGTTATATCATAAAAAAAACTGATAAGATTTAGCAGAGCGCACTTGGCTCTGTCGGCCGACACAATCAACGACGAACTGCTCAAAAGGTCTCTTGCAAGCGGGCAGAAATTGATGTCCACCGCCAACGAATTTCGTCGTCGCTCATAGTTGAGTTGTTGCAGTTGAGCGACCATGTGCATGATACATAGTGGGTTTTTCTGTAGTATGCGCCGACGATATTTAGGCGCTTCCGGTTTGATGTCACTAAAGAGGTGGACCTTAATTTGCATATCCTCCAGCTCGGGTTGTAGGTCTCACAAAAACTTCGTTTCTGCGCCATTTTCGACAGTGTCGGTTGATCTGCTTTGCGTCCCCGCCCGCGCGTATACCTGTGTCATGCATACAGGCGCATGACCACATTCAACAAAGTTCCTGGAAATCTGAGGTCGCTACATACCTCAACTGATTACACAATGCGATATTGCATTGCTGCCTTGGTTATAAACTATTCTATTTGCCACGTGTTCTGGTTTGTTGGAATAAAATTTACACAATACCTTTGTCAATCCCCAAAAATGAAATAAATTTAAAAATACAAATACCCACAAATTTGGACCATTACAATACCCCCTCAATGAGAAGTCTTCTGTCCAAAACAGAAGAAATCTCATTGATAAAACCCCTAAGAGGACCGGTGAGGAACTGGTGCCAACAACCCCCCTTTGTTCTTACTCTGCATGGGTAAACGACCCCCCTGGCTCGGCGACTATGGACGCATCTGAACGAGATCACTGGACTTCTCTGTAAGAGATCCCAACACCGAAAAATCGAACAGACACGCACCACAGCGCACCTCGCCTTCTATCATACTACCCCAAAATCCTCAACCCCTGGCTCAGATCCTCAACCGATATGTTTCCCCTTATATGCAAACTGGGCTGCCTTTAGCAGATACTGGGCTCACGCACACTCACATTACATACTGAAAATTGAAAAATTCTTTAAAAATTTATTTAAATTACAACTCATTGGTTGTTTTTATTTAGAATCATATCACAAATATGGTATCTATTTTGAATTATTCTCTTCATTGGTTTTTTCTGTTATTTAAAATAAATCAATTTAAACATTTCTTACAATTAACATCCTTAACCTAACATGTGATTACACCTAGAGTCTAACAATACCATTCAATACAAAATAATTCAATAATAATAAACATGGTTAGAACACCAACAATAAAATAATCAAAGTTTAAAATCATCCATTAGCTGGCAGGCGTAAAATCAAGAAAAAAAAATTTTTTTTTTCAAAGAAAATTTTAAATTCCAAAATTTCCAAAAAAATATCTTAAATTCCAAAAATTTTAACTTTCTTAAAATATTTTCTTTTTCCCATATAGAAATTATTTGCAGTTTGTTCAAATTAATTAAAAACCAAAGTTGAATTAACTTCCATACTAAACATGCCTAGTATGTATATGACCTCACTATCAGCTGATCAAAACTAGGTCAAGTCAAAACCTTGACCTACATACTTTATGTACAAATTCTATCTGAAAATACACTTAACATCTGTAAAATTCTGTCTTGACACAAAATATAATAAAATAAGACCTTTAAAATAACAAAATATTCTTATAAATAACAATCAAATTGACATTCAAATTATTTAAAACAAACACTTTCTGACTTTATATTTCCAAATTCTATCAAAATTTTGTCACTGGTTTCAATTAAAAAATTTTATATATTCAACTATAACTTTCTTCATTTAACAATCTCATTCTACATCACTTTGGGTGATTTAAATACTTATAACAATTTAATTTACCACTTGGTAGACTTACACTTATAATCTCTACCCCTCTGACTCTAACACTCATCAACTTTAACTAATATGACACCCATCTCTATCAAAATATCTATCAAAACACTCTCTAACCCTAACTTACCATGAAACTCAAATCGCCACCTTCTCTCTATATATAAAAAAAATACTCTCTAACCCTTTGTACTTGGGATAAGTGTTTCCCCCCCCAAAAAACTCATTTCCCATTATGTTGGTTCCTGGATTCTACCTAAGGCAACCCGTTCCCACTAAATCGGTCCCTTCCCGTCCCAACCCTTATGTTGCGGACTCCTACATTACACTACCCCCTATTACAAAATTGCCATCCCCAAAATCTCAATCTTATTACCTCACTTCAACTACAACAAAATAACATCATCAATTATAAACATCAATATATCGCTCAAAAGCTCTACATATATTACCCCTAACTACTGTGTCAACATCAATACTTCTCGACTCCTATTACATTACCTCATAACAACATTACATTACTTCAAAACCATATTTCTATTTTTTACTACTTCAACTTTAACTTCAACTTGGACTGTTCTATATGTCCCACAAAATATTCATCACCCAAAACTATCTTTTATTATTTCTAACAATTCCTTTAAAATCTTACTACATTAAACTACTTTTCTCATTATTTTCAATAGCATCTGTAATACATTGTAACATTACATTAAACATCAATTACCTGGAACATTTACAACCAATATAACAGTGACATTTTATTGCTGATCAGCTGACATTCTTAACAAAGTGGAAACACATCTCATAATTTAGCAAATCACATGAAATATATATATTTATCAATCCTTACTTCTAACCTCCTTGTTTCCCCTTTTTCTGATTCTGATACTTTATGTTAACCGCCTGCCAGTCGGTTTAGTTATTTGCTTAGTTTAAAAAAAATACACAAATTATATAAAACACATACTTTCTATCAACTCTTATCTCTAACCTACTACAATAAAATATTACATTTAAAACATCGAATGAACACCTTATACTGAATGTATGAGCATATAATTATTTGAGCGGAATATAAACGTTTTTATTAGATCAAAATTGGAGTTAGCAAATTTTATGTTATTTTCAAATTCGTGGCTCCTCTGAGACACCTCCCATCCACACACTCTATTGCAATTTATGTTAGGCTGTAGCGCCTATTTACTTCCACAAAGACTGCATATTTGGAGGGATTGGATACCTCCGTGTCTTTGTTTCGGCAGTTATATTTTAGCGTTTTTGAATATCAACATATTCTTGGTTATATTTAAACGCCCTTAAAATGGGTCTACCACCTGGCTTTGCTGTCCCCATGCGGACAGAGTGGCCGCCGCTGTTCCATAGTTCCTGGATTTCCCCTAATTTCACCCCCCATTTAATTTCTATTATAAACCAATTTCAAGGCAGCTATGGTCAAGGGACTTGGTATGACCATAGCTGGCCGCTAGCCAAATCCACGATTAGTGCTGGTAAGGCAGTAATCGCCTGAAAAGTCGGGGAAATCTAACTTGCATTTCAATGCCTGTTCTAAATCGTTATTAATATGTGCGACACGAACGTCTATCAGTGTACAAATTGAATTTGTACAAAAAAATGTGCCGCACATTGTCGCCATTTTGGCCTCCGATGGAGGTAACACTCTCTGTTACCCCCAACCCATTTCACTATCCTACCAGGGCACAGGCCACCCCCGTAATAGCACCTTAATAACTAAATACTTCAAAAATTTTATATACATTCTATCGTAACCTTTTCATTACCCATTTATCCATCAACATTCAAATCATTCATCACTTTCTACCATTGAATTTTCTTAAAATTTTCAAATTTATTATTAATAATTATTATATATCATCTTTCAGTTATTATTAAATTTTTTGATTATCATTTTTATTTAACACAATTATTTCAAATCATCTCATTACTGAATTAAAATCTCTTCATCTAAATTGCACCTGTAAACACTTTTTATTATACTTGATTTGTACTGTAAAAGTTCTATACTTACAGTCCATTTAAAATGACATACACAAAACATATTCACCATACACCCCAATACTTTCACCTCACCTCTGAAACATTTAACACAAATGTTAGTTTAAATCAAACAATTTATCATTTACCAAATACATCTCTCGTAAAATAATTCAAATTCATTGGAAAGTTTAATTATACAACATTTAAATTAATCAAAATATTTAACACATCTCAGGTTATTGAATTAAATTAATTATTAAATATACAAATTTCATTGCTATCAACACCATTACAATTAGCCAATTACTGTTATCAAAATTAATTCTGTTTATTTATTTAAATTGCCAAAATATTAATATTATTATTACAACCCTCTACACACACTTGTTAGCTTAACATTCTACAATGACACAAATAAATTTACTACATTTTTATTTACAAACTCTTGTTATTACCTGTTCCATTTTTTCACACTTCAATGTCCAAATCTGCCAGGTCAAAACCACAAAACAAAATATTTATAACTGTCCTTTATCGTTTTATAGCCTACCCACCATCGTCATAGATTAATCTTTGCTTTGTATAGCAATTTTCAATTTCATTCACACACAAATTACTCTCTTGTGTGGCATAACCATAAAAACCAAATTCATTCATTTTACTAAGATAATCATGCAACAAGTCAACGTTAAGTACATTTGTTAAGTCTCCATCAGTAATTATATTCATTATCGGGTTATTTACTTTTGTATTATCAATTAAAACATTATTGTTTCGATACACTTCTAACCTTACTTTCCACTCATCATACTCTCTATTCAATTTATACAATTCTGTTTCTCTCTCAACATACAATTCTCTACTTAAATCTCTCTCATCATAATACCATATCACCCTTTCAAAATTACTCCAGACAGAGGGTACAAAATTATACAACAAAAATAAACACTTCAAATCTTCTACCAACACGGGACTCTTGCCCTTCATCAACAACACTTGTGAACACTCTGGTTCAGAAAAAATAAGGGGAAAATTTACCCTCTGCCCCCATTCTACCACTATACTCTCTTTTCTCTCTCTCTCTAACTCATAAGCATACATTAACATTTCATTATCACTACATTCTGCAATTTCATCAGTACTCTCCCTATTTATTTTCACCGTATCACTTTCTGATACCAACTCTTCAAATACACTACTATTCTCAGTATTACATTCATTATTTTCGACATTATCATTAGTTAACTCTTTATCTGGTATCATATTTTTACACTTGTCACTACAATTTTCATTTGTTTTATTTTTCTCTGTCCTCATCACATGTACTCCCATTCGCTCAACACTCTGTTCTAATTTATTCAAACTGGTTCTTATCGTTTCATTAGTACTTTCTAAACATTTATTTATTTCTTGAATCTCATATTTCAACTCATTAATATCCCTACTTTGTCTATCACATTTGTCATTCATTTTATTGTATTTGACATTGGAATCAATTTGTTGTTCTTTATATTTTGTATTTACGTTGCTATTTATATTTTCAGACATGGTTTTTATTAGATTAAACAGATCGTCCATCGACAACTCTTTAGTTCGTGTTGTCGATGGAGTAGATTGTGCTGCTACATTTTCATCAGTGAAGCTGACTTCTTCATTATTGATTTTACTTTCCCTATCTAATTTCGGGGTTACTTGAATCCCCGAATCTTCAGTTACATTGCTTTGATCTGTTACATTTATTTCTGTTTTATTCTGGCTCGCACTTGGAGTCGAATGTGTCTCAAAATTACTCATGTTTGACTCGTCAAAAATTTTGACACTAGTCGTTTCATTTATGTTATTTTCGTTATCTGCCATTCTTACTTTTTTATAATACTTGTGCGTACATATAATATAATCAATATGTAATATACTATATAGCCAATTTTGTGTGAATGACGTACTTTTTATTTTATTCCGCTAACCTAACAACACACGTCTGCATCTTTGTAGGTGTGGAATTTAATTTATTAAATTCGTTCCTGTCACGGGCGCCATTGTGACGTTTAATCCAGTTTAAATATATAAAATACAAAATACAATTTATTACCACCTACCTGCAAGGTTCTTTCTGGGTCCAGAAATCCGATCACACGTACATCAGACGCAAACATGTGTTTCATAGGTTAGTGAAATGACTTACTCTACACGTTTTTATGAAGAGAATTATTTAAGCTTTATTATTCATTGAATATACTCTGTTCAAATTATTCATTACTCATTTCTGTCTGTCTACAAAACCTATTATCTTTTAGTGTACTTTTTAACTGGAATACAGCTTCCTAGTAATATGTAATTTTACAGTATTTACTTACATGCTATAGCTTACCTTGTACATCACACAAACACAAACACAAACAGCCCAGCCTGCAATTTACATTCTCACAGACACACAGAAAATTATAAAGCCCTTAACATTTTTGGAATATCCCCCCCCCCCCCCCCCGCCGGCAACGTGGTTTTCGATTGATCATTATTACTCTTTTTAAAATTTATGGTCAGTGTCCGAAAATTCGATAGACGTGTTCTCCACTTTTTATTCGACCGCGGTCACATGGGTTTCACTGTTATTTCACTGTTATATCATAAAAAAAAACTGATAAGATTTAGCAGAGCGCACTTGGCTCTGTGTCGGCCGACACAATCAACGACGAACTGCTCAAAAGGTCTCTTGCAAGCGGGCGGAAATTGATGTCCACCGCCAACGAATTTCGTCGTCGCTCATAGTTGAGTTGTTGCAGTTGAGCGACCATGTGCATGATACATAGTGGGTTTTTCTGTAGTATGCGCCGACGATATTTAGGCGCTTCCGGTTTGATGTCACTAAAGAGGTGGACCTTAATTTGCATATCCTCCAGCTCGGGTTGTAGGTCTCACAAAAACTTTGTTTCTGCGCCATTTTCGACAGCGTCGGTTGATCTGCTTCGCGTCCCCGCCCGCGCGTATACCTGTGTCATGCATACAGGCGCATGACCACATTCAACAAAGTTCCTGGAAATCTGAGGTGGCTACATACCTCAACTGATTACACAATGCGATATTGCGTTGCTGCCTTGGTTATAAACTATTCTATTTGCCACGTGTTCTGGTTTGTTGGAATAAAATTTACACAATACCTTTGTCAATCCCCGAAAATGAAATAAATTTAAAAATACAAATACCCACAAATTTGGACCGTTACAACTGGTACACAAGGAACAGCAAGTAATCGAGTATTTCAAATACTAGGGGTATCACCGGTACACAACGAACAACAAGTAAATGAGTATTACAAAAACTAGGCATATCACGAGGAACACTAGTATTTTAGGAACAACTAGTATCAGAAGTATTTCGAGTATGAACTAGTATGAAGCCACTTTTTGGTCCTGAATACGTCTATCTGCACAAAGAGACGAAGCTGTTTTTAATAAATGAACAAAATTCATACTGATGTTACATTTATTCTCGTGTGTTATGCAGATATACAATACAGATTATAATAAATTATATATTATACTAGTCACCAACTTGGTAAATTTTGAAAAACAAATTATATTGTGTTATAACCTACAGAGTGGCTGATAAAATAGTTGATAGCCGCTAAGAGCAGATATCAATCAAATTTTACTGCAAACTGTTTAGGTTATGTTTTTATAAGGGTAATCGGTTTAAATAATGTTTATTCTCATTCACTCTTGTAGCTTACTGTTATGTTGTTATTATGTTTTTGATGTTTTTTTTTCACATTATTTGTTGTGCTATACATTATACTTTTGTTAATGTGATTTTAACTTCACTGTACATCTCATGTAAACGATGAGATTGTTGTAACGGACATTTATGCACTTTATCTAGTCCTGTTCATTAAATCTTTACTGATCTGATAAGGTTACCCTAAAAACAAGGTGTTTTTGTAAATTTGTTTCTTTTATCTAAACTGCTGTTTTTGAATTTTTGTCTCTATCACTTTACTTATCATTTGACTAATAGTAGTTTCCACTTAGTAAAGAAATAAAAATAAACTCCATAACAGATACCGGTAACACATTTAGGTGTAAATGGTCAAACTGCAGCCTAAGATAAATACACGATCTGATGAAGATAAGTATTTACTAAACTTAATAGAAGGCCATCAATAAAACAAGGTAATAAGAAGAGAAAGCTACAAGTTTATCTGAATTTCTTGGAGACTGTACAACATTCATGATTGATTTATGATATGGTTGGAAGTTTCCATTATTTGCTCAACTTGTGCTTTTGAGGACCTATCAGTTGCACAGTTGATCTATTAGCAGTGGTTCCCAACCTTCGGGACCCGCGTACCACTTCGGTCTTCCGTATTCTTATCGAGTACTACCTGATAAGAAAATAAGATAGGAGGAGATATCTTATGAAATTTTACTGTAAACTGTTTAGGTTGTGTTTTTATAAGGGCAATCGGTTTAAATCATGTTTATTCTCATTCACTCTTATAGCTTACTGTTATGTTTTTATTGTATGTTTCTGATGTTTTTCACATTATTTGTTGTGCTATTCTAAATATCATTGCCTAAGTTTTGCAACTGATTTGTCTAACCAATGTTAGTTTGTTTACTCATAGTGAAAACTTAAATTAGTATTCCCAAAAGGAGACAGCCCTATAAATTCTCTTGTTTATTATTTCCTTTTAAACAGTAATAGTTTAATAAAGTCAGAGTGTAAAGTAACACTCTTAATACTTTTAGTTTCAATTTATTTCTTATAACAAATTATATAATATAGGTTATGTAATATCTTCAAATAAATACACTGCAAGTAGGTTTATTAATACATTAATAGGTATATCTAGGTCAAAATAAACCTACTTACAGTGTATTTATTTGAAGACATAGGAGACATGCAGGAAACTCAACGAGTTACTTACAAAGGAATAATATAGGTTATGTATAATTAGAATATAATAACAGGTTACTTTTTTTGGTACCTGTTATTTTTTTGGAACAGTATTTTCATACCTATTATTTTAAAATAACAGTTTAGCCGACCTCTAATTCTGCTAGATATTTTATCGTGTTTAGTTTCATCTTTGTAGTCTTTATCATCTAGGGGGATGTTGTTAAGTCTATGTATCATGGTTCTGAAAGCAGCTAGTTTGTGTTGTATTGGGTGATTGGAGGAGTTGTGTATTAGTATAGAATCCACCTTTGCAAACCACCTCATTGAAGCAAACCACACATACAAAAACATCGACAATAACATGAACATTCTATATGTACACACAAAAGGCCGAAAACTAGACACTCTAGAACAATTGGAAATATACAAACACACGAAAACAAATAAAACGACATCCTAAATGAACAAACACAATTCAAATCACACACATTATTCGAACATATCACACCCCACACACACAACATCGATCTTTTGAAAATCGATTCCTTCGCCAACAAGTCGGACAGTGCTACCAGCGGCAACCTCTGAAGAAGCTTTTTAAAAGTGAAAACCGGTTCAGGTTATAAGGTAAAACGTTTACGTTGTTACCCATAAAAAGTTTTGTGTTCCGAGTCGTAGTGAAATAATTATATTTAGTTAAGTAACGGACAAGTCATGGACAACGAAATCCAAGAATATAATAGGAGCACATAAGACACCAAACAACAAGAATCGCAACTCAGAAATAGACACAGCCATCAAACTGAGAGAAAAGGCACACAAACACAACATCACATTTGTGAAAGCAGATAAAGGCAACACGGCTGTAATCATCTCCACAGATGACCTACACGACAAAGTACAAAACTTCATGGAACTGAACAACATCACAGAACTAAAACACGACCCCACCGACAGATACCAAAACACAGTAAAACAACTAATCAACAAAGCCAAACACATAATGACACACAAACAAAAGCCCTGCTGAAACAAATCCGACCATCAGCCCCTACTCTCCAAGCGCTTCCCAAAATCCATAACGAAGAAATTCCCATCTGCCCCATTATCAATTACCGTAATGCCCCTGCATACAAACTCACAAAACATCTAGACAAAATTATCAGACAACACACACAACTAGACAACAACATTGCAGTAAAAAACAACACAGACCTAGTAACAAAAATAAAAGACATACACATCCCTCATAATGTCACATTAGCCTCCTTTGTCATTAAAAACCTCTACACAAACATCTCTGAAACAATCACCATCCTACAAAACAAACTCAAACAGAACAACTCACCAGACGAACTTATCAACGAAATAACAGAAACTCTGAACATTTTCACAAAACAAAACTACTTTACATATAACAATAAATTTTATACACGGAATGATGGTCTACCCATGGGCTCACCCATATCCAGCATTCTAGCAGAAGTCTTCCTCCAACACTTAGAAAAAACAAAAATCCTCACAAACAATGACAGACACTCACATAAAATACTATATTGGCACAGATATGTTGATGACATTCTAATACTATACAGGGGAAACAAAAGACAATGAACAGTTACTAACGCACATAAACAAAATACATAAAAACATTACCTTTACTGCCGAATACGAACACAACAATAGCATAAACTTCTTAGACCTCTCCATCACAAAACTTGAACACAGGCACACATTCAGTATATACAGAAAACCGACTACAACTGACACACAAATACACAACTCCTACAATCACACAATACAACATAAACTAGCTGCCTTCAGAACCATGATACATAGACTTAACAACATCCCCCTAGATGAAAAAGACTACAAAGACGAACTAAATACAATAAAATATCTAGCAGAATCCAATGGATATGACAGAATAATAGTCAATAAACTCCTACAGAAAACAAACAACAGACAAAGACAGGAAACAACAAATTCATAACACTAACATACATCAACAAACAAACTGAAAAAAATAGCCCACAAATTCAAAAAAGCAGGATACAGAATCGCTTACAAAACTACTAACAAAACAGAACACACACACAAAGCACAAAACAAATCCGATCTGCCTGATGTTTACAAACTAAATTGCTCAGATTGAAACAAATTCTACATAGGCCACACAGGACGTAGCTTCAAACAAAGATACATTGAACACACAAAGGCACTCATACCACAAACACACACATACAAAAACATCGACAATAACATGAACATTCTATACATACAAACAAAAGGCCAAAAACTAGACACTCTAGAACAATTGGAAATATACAAAAACACGAAAACAAATAAAAACAACATCCTAAACGAACAGACACAATTCAAATCACACGCATTATTCGAACATATCACACCCCACACACACAACATCGATCTTTCGAAAATCAATTCCATCGCCAACAACAATAAGTGCTACCAGCGGCAACCTCTGAAGAAGCTTTTTAAAAGCGAAAACCGGTTCAGTTTATAAGGTAAAACTTTTACATTTTTACCCATAAAAAGTTTTGTGTTCAGAGTCGGTAGTGAAATAATTATATTTACAAAAAAGATTATTATATTAGCGTGTACAACCTTTACTAATAACATATTTAAAGGCCATACTTCTAACAATGATTATGGTGAAGACACTCATGAAATCAGGTTAGTAATGTTAATAGGTAGATTATTTTACAAAATTGTATGTTTTAGTATAACTAAAGAAAAGACATCATCAATACATATGTTTTCAAAACTTGGTGTGCGTCAAAAATAATTCTGTTTTATTTAGCAATGTTTAGCCCAGAATTGCAATATGCTATTCATAATCTAAGATCCTGAAATTTTATAACAAATATAATATATTTTGATTGGAAATAGTAAGATATATTGTAATTAAATACAGATAGGCGGCTGTAAACTATGATTTTTTTTTGTAAATAATCATCAATGTAAAGAAATGTAAAACTATGTAATAAACAATTTCGTTTTCATTACTATTCTTGTTTAGTCAGTTTTCTTTGTTTTATTGAAAAAAAAATGATTACAACAATGAAGTAATTATTATAACACCCGTATAGTTAGCGAAAATGTATATGCATAACTTTAATGTTGTTTGTTGTAACTTGTTTGTTGTTTATAGATCAGCACCGATGAAAAAAATGTACGAACTTCTATTATGAACAACAGAAATTAAATTTATATTTACATTATTTTTAAATTAGTATCAAGTGTTCCATTTAATCTGATTGATATGAAATACACAATTTTCATAATAAGACTTTTTATGGGATGATCAAATTGGTTAAACTAATGTTAAGATAAGACTGTGAGTATGCAGGCGAAGTGGTTTTTGCCTTGATGTGGTGGGGGAGCATACAGTTGAGAGGACCAAATTCAGTACACGCAGCCGGCAATCCACTGTTATTATACATCGATGCTTTTTACATGCAGTAATAATATATTTGCACATTCTTTCTCCTAATAGGCTTATTATTTCATTTTGAATAGTTGGCGAAAGATACGATATACACCCAGATTTATGAGAGACTGAATCCAAATGAGATCTCATGACAGAGTCAAATTTAGCCAAGTATTTTAGCAAAGTCAGAAAGTTTCCGGGATTTGGATCGTTAGTAATTGACTCTTGATGTCCTCGATGATAGATTTTGTTATGCAAGAGTTTGTACTGTGGCAGTGGCCCGTTCGAGGTCCATGACTTAGCTGCTTTACTCATTTGTTCCTAAAGTAGATAATCAATAAGTCCCCCTTTGTTTAAAGAACGTTCCAATTCCTTCCATTCCAAAAACGCAGAACAATGAGCAGGACTATTTTCATGATCCTGAATACGGGGATTTAACTTTTGCCACGACCCAACCCATTTTCACTATTGAAATGACTTCTTTGATAGTTTTTTTTTTTTTGAAATAAAGTGTAACAAAATCAAAATAGAGATTTTTTAGTTGGAGAAAAACACATCCAAGTGTGATTTACCTTATCATAATGAACCGTAATTATGCTGCTCGAGTATAAATAGACTAATTCTGTTTATCATGCGAGGTTTATGACAATGGACAAGCTGGATGGTTATGCTTCTTTTATGAAAGGAATAGTCATTTACAAGTTGTTTGTAGTTTTATAAACTGAAAACAATTTTTTCAAGTCTATAGCTCACTTTGCCGCCCTCCTGGCTATGCCGCCCGGGGCGGCTGCCCCCTTGGCCCCCCCTTAGTTACTCCTCTGGATAATATTATTACTGCACACTAAACATCAAGAACTTGGAGTAATAACAAATCTGGAGCTTCATTTATGAATCATATAAAATAAACTTAGCATGAATAAAATTATGGTATATTTATATTTTTCATGCAGTATTGGGAATTAAAAGTTAATTAATGAAAAGAAAATTTAAGACCATGTACTTTATCGACAAATACAAGAAAAAACAGAAAATATGGGAAAGTAGTGATAAAATCCATTTTACTACTGTTGTTTAGGAAAAACAAAGAAATTAGTATAGTTTTTAGAATTTAATACTTAAACATGAGTTAAAATTACAACAATAAGGAGCAGCAGATTAATATATAAATGGGAAAGGGCCAAAGATATGGATATATAAATTCTGGAAACTGAAGAAAAATGTGTTAACTATGCAAAGAAAATTTTATGCCAAGGCAAGCCTGAATTTGGTGCCACTCTAAAAAAATTAAATATGGCATTTTTGAATGTATGATAATTTTTGGTAGATACTATCAAATATTTTTAGGGAAGAAAAATTAAAATCCAATAAAAATTTTGTTTATTGTAGCGTAACATAAAATGTAACTGAACATAAATTAAGCAACACAAATGACATTTCCAGAACAAATAAAGTGTTTGGCACCTCATTGAAGCAAATCACACATACAAAAACATCAACAAAAACATGGACATTCTACACATACACACAAAAGGCTGAAAACTAGACATTTTAGAAAAATTTGAAATATACAAACACATAAAAACGACATCCTAAACGAACAAACACAATTCAAATCACATGCATTATTCGAACATATCACACCCCACACACACAATATCGATCTTTCAAAAGTCGATACCGTCGCCAACAACAAGAAGGACAGTGCTCCCAGCGGCAGCCTCTGAAGCAGCTTTTTAAAAGCAAATACTGATTCAGGCTATAAGGTAAAACTTTTACGTTTTTACCCATAAAAACACTTTGTATTTCGTGTTGGTAGTGAATTAATTATATTTAATACAACAATATAAAATAATCACATACACAAGGAAAGTCAAACACACTTGCACAAACACACAACTCTCAGCATGTTTACTTACAAAGAAGCCAAGGCATTTTATTTTTGCGAACATTGTCATCAAGGTAAGCCACTCCTAATGTCCAATATACTGACGTTCCAATTCCCATCAAAATTTGTGCACCAATCAGTATAAATGATGCCGCCAAGGAAACTTCATTTACTGAACAAATTTCCTCATGTAATGCACCTGGACCACACAGTGACAGACTTTCATCTAAAACAGTTAAAATATTAATCATACATACATTTGTTCTTGAAAAATGTCCAGGTCTTGAAGTATTAACTATTTCTGCTATTACAGTCTATATGAAGTTTATGTTTTATTATATTTCTTATGTAACAAAAATATATGCTCAGAGAATAGTAACAGTAATACTTATTTTACTACATATATATTATTTTACTACCGTCACTTATTTTATTATTTTAATTACCAAAGAGAAGATGGCAGGATAGATGTGAAGGAGACTGAGGACTATGGTGTGAGAGGAAGACATTCATGAACAGGGAAAAGTGAATTGTGATATCAGAGAAACTTGTGGAGAGAAACACAAGAAATATGTGGAGTAATTCACTGAATAAATATAATTAAAGGAGCTCTAGAGATGGAGCAGTCACTAATGAATCTGTGATTTATAATAATAATTTATTACACACTTATCATTAAAATTTAAGATTTGTTTCAGTTTGTAAGTAAATAATACATGTGGAATTCATAAGTATATATCCAGATACCTGTAGTTCTATGCTCTTTAAAAATAAATACAAAATAATACAAATATTTGAAATTGTAACTCATTATGTACTGGATAATTTCTTTGTGTTTTGTAGACACTTTCTATAGGCAAAATCTTCACTATATTACAGAGTACTGTGTATCATTTGTTAAACATCAATCACTCCTCTAAGTTGTTCAAAATAGAGGGTAATATGTACATCAGTATAATTGAACAACAAAATTAAAACCTAGCTATCTGATCACATTTTAAATAACATTCAATAAATGAAATGTAAAGGAATAATAAAAATAAATTTAGTACCAACAAAAGATAAGTCAACGTGGAAACATGACAAAAAATAAATACAATGACTTAGTGACTTACTATAATGCTTAAGATAAAACTGGACAGAAAGGAAAGGAGAGTGACAGTATAAAACTGACATTAATTATTTCAGTTATACAAATCAAATACATCCAAAGTATTTCTTCTTAGGAATTCATATTCACTTCAGAAATTGTAAAGAACATTCCTCTTCTTTGGGGGCCTTGCTTAATTTGAGGTCGACTTTCTTTATATAATAATGAAACTTTCTCTTGTGAAACTAACTTGTCTTTTTCCGTATAACGCGTTTCGGCGTCGTGTTCGCCTTCTTCAGCTTAGAAACAGACTGCCAGTACTTTGTAACGGTTATTGCTTGGAAGGTATAGTGGGGATGGTGTGTAGAAGAAGGGGATTGGCGCGGGGATCCAAATTATTGTTTGTTTGTTGTATAATTGTGTCGAAAAGTGTATGTGATTTATATTGTAACTGGTCGTTAAGTATGTTGTTTGGTTGTGTTGTGTGGTGTTTGTATATTTCATATTGTTCAGCTGTGTTATATAAAGTGTAGTGCTGTGAAAAAAGATGAACAAACAAGTCGACTTTCTGTATACAAACAGTGTTTGCAGACACAGATTATCTCATAGTAATAATCTATATGGAAGCTACTGTTTCAAATTTGTGTTAAACAGTTTACTTGAGCATTGTGTGCATTAAAAAGATGTGACAGTTTGCATCTGGTTTTGAAAGGACAGGACAGGATAAAAACAAAATGATAAAGTTGTCTTGTGTCACACTAACCACATTTCCATAATCGTTAATTTATAAAGTATATCTAATAAATAAATCTATTCATAATATAATTTTGTTATTATTTAATGCAATATAATTCACTAGAAGTGTAACCAGTCCTTACTTCTACAATGGGCAGTGTACAGTTGCACTGTCTGGGAAGGGTGAAAATTTTTTATTTTATATTGTACCGACCTTTTTTTATAGATCTGGGTCCATTAATATTAAATTTACTTTGTTTTTTATTTTATAGCATGACTCTTATATCTCAGGGCTGCAGTACATAAAAATAAAAAATATATAGAGTTCAGAACCAAGTTATTTATTAACAAAGGTATTGTTTTTATTTTTATACAATTTATAAAAAGAACAAAAAATTATTTTTCTATAAATTATTACAGTTTCCAAGTTCTTCAGCCAGGCGAAGCAACTGGCTGGACATTACACTCTAATAATTCCCCACTCACTCGGCGCGTCGCTAGTCAGTGAATAAACTACACTGTTAACTATACAATGGTCATTGGCTTCTAGTTATTTCTTTTCAAATAAATAATATTCTATAAGTTATGAGTTTGTATGAGTATGTTTCTTACTCATGAAAATCGTTTTTATCTACATTATACAGGATGTGAGTTAAACTGTGAGTTTGAGATTAATTTCACTTTCGTTTACACTGTGAATGTTTATAGGTTAGCCTTCAGTAGTCAAATTTATTCTAAACATGTAATGTTACCTGACAGGTGAGTACCACTTTACTTCACTACTAATTTAGTTTAGTTTTTTATTTCTTCTTCTCGTTGTTATATTCTTTTTCGTGAGTTAATTATTTCATTTTAATTGACTCTTGCACTCTTCATCAGCGTCTAATAATGCCAAACACTTAATTATTTTACTTCTTCATGATACGTCTGCACTGGAGGACTTTTAAAACAAGAGTGATGCTTTTTCTAAAACCATGCCTAGTTAAGCATCCCAGAAATAGAAAGTTTTACGTTTTTCTTACCAATAATTACTTTTATAATTAATTACTTTTGCACATTTAGCAATTATTAATGTCTTGAATTCATTAAAAATACTTAACCTTACTAAACTTTACATTGTTATAGTCCTTTTACTTTTAATGTTTACATATTGAGTGATTTATAAATTTTTTATAATACAAAATTTGTTCATAAACTGTAGAGAAACTTGATTAGTTATTCACAAATATGTTCCATTTGTTCTATGGCATTCTATCAAAGCACAATTTTTAACTAAACTAATTCCATATTATTTAAAACAATTTCTGATTAATTTCAGCTTATTAATGTGTTTCATAATTAACTACAACAATTTTGTGGTTTTAATTAGTTGTTTTACACATCAAATGTTTATACCTAGCCGAAGCTTGGTCCTAGGCTTTAACATACATTCAGTATGGCTAACAATATTATTTTGTTTTCAATTTTACTCAGATTTAGGCTGTAGTATGTACTAGTGTATTTTACAGCAGTACACTATGTATATAAAAGTATGTCAACTTTTGGAGGTAACACTGAAGGTAACAATAGGCCAAGTGTGTTTACAGAGTCTATACAGAATTAATTTAAATTAATAAAATATTCAAATGTTAATTACAGATATAAGAAGAGGAGAAGAGGATTATAATTAAAGAAAATTACCTCCATTCTTTACAGTATTTTGCATACTTATGCAAAGTGCTTCATTAACTGAATAAAAGGGTCAACAGACTATATTTGGGTTATATAAAAATTTAACTTATGTACTTTAACAGTGTGTATCTTTAATGATACCTGTTTTTCATCATGTTATATATTTTTGTATGCATATAAAGTACAATTAATACTTAACAGTTTGTGTGTGTGTGTGTGTGTGTGTGTGTGTGTGTGTGTGTGTGTGTGTGTGTGTGTGTGTGTGTGTGTGTGTGTGTGTGTGTGTGTGTGTGTGTGTGTGTGTGTGTGTGTGTGTGTGTGTGTGTGTGTGTGTGTGTGTGTGTGTGTGTGTGTGTGTGTTGTGAGAGAAAGAGAGAGGGAGAGAGACAGATAGATAGACAGACAGAGATGGGAAGAAGAAAAGAAGAGAGATTTCATATGGCATCCACCAAAAAATATAACATATAGTATGGTGTTTTCTAACATATAGAAAATTGTTTTGACAAATTAAAGAGTCCAAACTTACGTAAAATAAATTTTTTAGTAGTATTGTGTTCAGAAGCAGATACTAACATATCATCACCAGCACCAAACACGATATGTGGAATCAATCTTATGTAACAAGATATGCTTGCAATAAATGTTCCAAGAGCAACCCATCTTGTTTTATGTCCTCGGCCACCAATGTATGCCATAACCATAGCTGTAAATAGTGTTCCAATGTCCCATGAACCTGTTATTATGCCTGTAAGTGATCATGTAACCATTAACATTTTTTGTTATGCCTGTTACAACTGTCTGTTGTAACTACTATGATTAATTGTAGTAAAAAACATTTTTCTCCCTAAAACTTTAAAAAATTAATTTATTTTGAAAGTAAATAGTTAATTCATTACAAATACAAATTAATACAAAGGTTTTTAAAAATATATAAACACTTGGTATGTTTCACAGATTTTATTTAACTCTGACAGCTGTTTCGACTTCTTAAGACATTGTCAAAGAGATGAGTGAAAACCTAAACAGAGGATGTAAGGGTGGTGGTGGACATCTGTTTAGGGTGTCCTAAATAAATATTTCAATATATCAAATAAGTATTTGACAATGGCTTAAGAAATCGAAACAGCAGTCAGAGTTAAATAAAATCTGTGAAACGTACCAAGTGTTTATATATTTTTAAAAACCTTTGTATTAATATGTTTCACCAAGTGTCCAGTGAGTCATCAATTAATATTGTGTAATACAAATTAAAGCCTTACAAATTTTATTCTTTGTCTTGCCAGAATGCAGACTAAATGATGAAGGCTTTGGGTCTCAAACTGTTATCTACAATTGAGTTTTAAAATAAATTCAGAATTCACATATTATTATATTAATATACATTCATTATTAGATTAAACACTATATCATGTACCTCTTGAACATTTTTTCTCTCCACACAATAGTCTATAATGATCAATTATGTGTATATGCAAATAGATACATAATATTCTCATTAAGGAGTGAAATGTTATGTTAAAATAGTCACAAGTACTGCTGAACATTTTCCCTTAAACCAAAAGACACCTATGTTATCAATTAGTAACATTTTCACCACTAGTACAAACAGAAAATAGTACCGGTATGTAAACATAATACCATTCACAGACAATCAGGAAAATTACTTGCAAAATGTAAAATAGTACTGAAACATATTGGTATTTTAGATACAAATTTGTACACAAATTTTACGTTTCATTTTTTTTGTTCTTTCATGGTACTTACAAAAGAATCATGACAAAAATACTGAGTCAGTGTAAGGAGAAAATGTTTCTGATGGAAAACTATTCTCAAATGTAGCTTGCCTTGTTTAATATTTTTACTCCCTTAGGTAGTGAGCATACATTCACTAAAATCTTCATAACAATCATTATATAAAGGATTTTGAAGTTTGTATGACAAGGTTGTATGACACACTAAAATGCTGAACATTATTTTTGTAATACATTTTATTGTTTTGATTCCAAGTCGCGCTCTAATACAAAGGTATAATCTTATCTATTTTTTATTTTCCGTCGTGCGACTACGAAGTAAAAAATAAAAAATAGGTAAGATTGTACCTTTGTATTATTTTTGTAATACCAATATATTAAAAGTTTTGGTCCTCGACTATAAAAATGCTGATACATTTCTTTCCTTAACTCTAAATTCCATGTAAATCTATTTGACTTTATTTTATTTTGCTCTTCATATTTAAATGTATTGGAAAGTAAATTATGAATACAGATGTAATGTTTTTACCAGTACCCAAAATGATTTGAAAATTACTTATAAAGTAAAAATTTTAAAGAGTGGCTCAAAAATTTGATTATCTTTTTACTTGTATCTAGTAAAAATTTAAATAGAATAAAAGTTGTCCATATAGTCTGTAAAATGCAATAAATGTTATACACAATGTTATACATGTTATAAAGAAAACAATGCCTCTAGAAAATGAAATATTCTGCCTCACTTCATCAACCATACTGGAACATGAAATTTTTAAATACTGCAGCTGTTATATTAAAATAACTTGGGTCTAGAATCATTCTCAGATGAGTTTCACTTCCTTATCATGAATGTGAATTTTTATACTTATTCAAATTCTCCCCCACATCTGGGCCAATAACACAGTTGAAAGGAAGCTTAGGGAGGATTTAGAAATATTGAAAGAAAGAGAAAAAGCGTTAGACAATTTAATTAATACTAAAATTAAATTTGATAATGAAGAAATATTTTATAACATAATTAAGAAGTAAATGATAGAGGACAGATAGATAAGATTAAGAATTAAATTGCAGAGGACTAATTGGATATTTTTAAATAAGGGTGTGTGACTGGCCCAGATGTGGGGGAGAAAGACAGGTAGGTTTAAAAGGAATGCACACTCACACACACACAACACTGAAACACAAGGAATTTGCTAGAAAAATATGTAACTGTCCAGATGGAGGAACAGGGCTCAGAGGGGGCAAGGGACATTGAATTATAGCTTGTTGTGTGTGAGCAGGGTGTGGTGGGGTGGGGGTGAAGGGTTTGTTTTTATGTTATTTGTTCACTTCCGATCTGACGATGAGCTGTGAAGCTTGAAAGTGCTAATCGAAATATTTTTATATAGTGGTGTGCAACAGTGATAATTCTGCTTGTAATATATTTATGTTCTTCTAACCCATAGCGTGGCTCACAACTCTACTAAAACTAGTTTTACCACCTGTATTTTTCCCTCTTCAAGCATGAAGAGACTTAAATTTATTTACTTTCAGTAAATTTTCTTTCAGTTCAAGCCTTTCACAAAGTATCATAAGCCGATTAAAAAACTATTTCACTTGTCAATATCCAGGATGACATAAAAAACATTTGACTGGTTTCACTTTTCCTTCTTATTTCTGGTTTATAACATTTTGAATCTAATTAGGCCTAGTTTATAAAATCATGCACATACTAATTATATTAATTTGGAGTTCTTCTGATAAAATGTTTCAAAGATTTGTTTTCAGCCAAATAAAAGTGCATGGTAAACAATTTTGTTGATACTTATAGGCAGGCAGCTACTTTTGCAGGAACTAATATGCAGGTTTATCTATCAAATAGCCTTTTAAACTAACTTCATTTTTTAATTTTATTTTTTTACCATCACTCATATATTTTAACTTCATAATAAACAGAAAATTTAAGATTAATAAATAAAATTCTGCAGAACTGTTTACTGAAAATCCGTAAAAGTGTAACATACTTAACCTGAACAATAATTCAATATAGGCGGTTAAATTAAAGTAACATTTGAAAAGCTGTAAAGGACTGAGTAACATTCACTACAGAAAGAGGACTACAGCACCAGATGTCCGCTTTCTTCAGTAACCCATATTATGTATTGATATATAATATGTATATATCAATGGGAGCCCACTCATTTTCATCACAGAAATTTTGTAGAAAATATGAATTTAGCTTTTAATATGTGGAAAAGTGACAAAAACTGAATTTTGAAAAAAATGTCAGATATCCCCTGCCTGCAGTTAGCAATTTAAATATTACAATTACTGTAATTGACTACTCAATGAATATAACGTTTATTAAATCTACAGCAGACAGTAATAATTTTTCAGTTAACCTTTTATAGTTAGATGTATTCACAGGCATCATGGCCAGGAGGAACAGGGGGACCTGTCCCCTCCAATATTTTCCCAAACGATAAATCTGGATAATTTTTTATTAAAATTAATTTTTAATATTTTTACACAAATTATTAGTTGAATAAGAATATTAACTTAAATTCGGTACCATTGACGATCCAATTTGAGGCCCAATTATTTATTTTCTTTATATTATTGTATAGAGATGATAGATTCCCACAAGGAATGTTGATGACTAGAATGTGTGTTTGACAGTTTGTTGACAAGATGACAGTGCCAAAAATGTAACCACGTGCAAAAGAATAATGCCCCACCTGACAACCCCTCCCCACAGCCTATATTACTCCCATTCTTCCGAATGCAGAGTGTACAGATTCAGCAGCCAGTGTCTTGTGATGCTTTGCCATGTTGTTTTGTCTCTATTTCTATTTATCTAATGAGCTTATCACCTGTGCATGGCGACAAACCAATTTCTTGTTATATGACGAACAACTGTCACAGGTTATAAGATTATCTTTTTGTTTCCAGTTAGTTTGTGTTTGTTACTCACTCAAATTTATTTTAAAGTTAGTTCAGTTCAAATTTATTTTGTATTGAAGAGACATATTGTGGTATAATTAAGAGAGGTAGTGGGGGTAAAGAGAAACTTAAGAAACAAGGTTCAGTTAAATCTTGACTGAAGGCATTGACATGTAATACCACGAAGAGGAAACTTTCGACTTTGAACAAAAATGAAGAGCATAAAAATGGTAAGTGGAAGAAAAATTATTAATACACTCACTTGTATTAAACAAATTTATAATATAGTGCTTGAAGGTTGTTCAAAATGCCATTTTGATACTTTCGAATTGGAGAGAGTTACTTATTTTGAATCATAAAGTTCTGTTGCATCACAGGATATTATTATTTCAAATTTTTTTGAATAATATTTGAAAGTGCTTTGTTCCGAATGAATACATTCTAATCGTTAAATCAGGATTATAAATCTTGGGCCTTATACGCCTCTGCACATCTCTGTGTAATAAAAGGAAGTAAATTATATAAGGAGCTAAGGCCAAAAACAGTCACCGACCCTCGTAAAACAACAAAAACTGGAGTATGAAATTAAAAGTTTTTATGCAGACAGAAATATACAAGGGCTATTCGACAATCGGCCACAGACTGACTAGTATAAATGAAAAGTTTGCAAAAGCAAAACCATGCACGCATAGTTGCGACCATTATCCTTTTATATTTTCACTCAACAATTCGCGAGAGCCTGTCATTACCTCTCTGACAGCTGTGAGGTGTATTATGGTAATTAATGAAACCTTTTGTCTCCTTCCAGGTTCGTAGAATATATTGATGTCGGACAAGCAGGTTCTCAACCAATTAAAAGGCAAGAGCAAGATTGTCTGGACGTAGGTGTGTCAGTGCAGAACTGTGCCCTCTCAACAACCTGGTGTGGATGGTGGTCATCGCCATCGAATCATGTAAGTACAGATTGTGGTAAGTGCTGAGTTTTTGATGTGTCTTTATCAGACTGTCAATCCCCCTTTGCCGGGAACCTGCCAAAATGGGTCTTGGAGGGCAATTGCAGAGGGCAGGCTACATGTACTTAAGAGGCTGCCCCTTCAGGACAGTTCACACTTGGGAACTTGCAGGTGACGTTTTGGATGCATTGTTGGTGACCGAAGTGAGGCCGGCACACCATCGCAGCTAATCTGGGCAGGGATACTGTCTTGTTATCAGGGTGAAAATGTGGCTGATAACCTAGGACTTTTAAATCTCATTGACGGCTTCAAATATTGGCTGGGTACCTTGGCGGCAGATTTTCCAGTGAGGCAAAAGCTGGTGCCAAAATATGATAACTGCCTGAAATTAAACTTGGGTGGTGATGATGTTATGACTATCAGTAAAAGTAATTGCATACAATTAGTAAAATTAGTTAGTACATAACTTTTGCATGTTCTTGCAAACCAGTCAGAGATTGATTTTCAAATAGCTGAAACTGAATCAGCATGTCTTTCATACCAGTCTGAAATTTTATCTGTTGGGTTTTGAATTCATCAGCATCTCACAGGAGGGTATTACATTTTCAACAAAATAGGTACACAAAATTTCCATGACTGCATGTATCTGCAATTGATGGGGTAAGCTGTTTTTACTGTACAAAATATTTTCAGTTATGTCCAGATAAAACATTTGCAACCAAAGCAGACACAGCTTGTAGTGGAAAAGGATTCAGAAACTGGATAGGGGCAGTTGAAAGGTTTAAAAGCCATGAAAAAAGTGTTGCTTATACCCAAACTCAACAGAAAGCCTCTAATGAAAGACAGTTGTTAGAAATTAAAGCTAAGAAGCAAAAGGTAGCTTTAGAGCCATTAATGCTTCTTATTAGTACTCTTAAATATCTCATTAGTCAGAGACTATCTATCAGAGGTCATACAAATTTTGAAGGGAACTTCATGGCTTGCTGAAAGTTTGTAGTGAGGATAAGCCATGTCTAAGTCTGTGATCCCAAAGAGAACAGAATTATATACACACTCTGCACTACAAAATAAACTCATTCTGATTCTATGAAATGAAATAATTGCTGAAATAACTAAAAAATCATGCTAACAAATTCTTTAATTTATTCAGCCATTTGTGATGGTTTAGAAGATATTCCAGGAGATGAACAAGAGAGTACTGGTATCTGTGTTCGTTGGTGTAATGATAACCTGCAACCTGAAAAAATTTTATGGGTTTCTATAAAACTGGCATAACTTGTGGTTCAGACACAGCATCAGTCATCTGTAATGACAGACCTGTGATGGAGCTGGGCATATGAGTGGCATCAATAAAGGCATACAGGCCGACATAATCCATAAGCAGCCTTTGGTTGATTATGTGCACTGTGGTGCTCATTGCTGTAGTTTAGTCATGAAAGGAAGTTGTGAATCTTTTAGAACAGTAAACAAACCATTGTCACTTCCTATGGCTCTTCAATTAGGAATTTTGTTTTCAAACACTAAAACAAAATCTGTGTTTATGCATATCAAAGATAATGTAGTCAAGGGTCTTACTGGTAAAATTGCCAAGTCACGCCACTGTGTCCCACAATATTGGCTTTGTCAACAGACACAAATAAAGGAACTTTGGAACAGTTATGAACTGGTGATTATAATACCGAACTAGGACAACAAGGATATGGTGGCACTAGTTGTCTACTTAGTGTATAATTTGAGAATGTCTATAATATTATATCAATTACAGTAGTAATATTAAAAGATTAAAACTTATAAAATAGAAAAGAATGCCCCTAGTCTTTCAGAAAATTGATCACCAAATATTCAATATTACTATAATGTTTCATCTCCCCCCTGCAATAATTGGGTACTAATGACGCCCATTGATGTATTAAATTAATTTAACTGCATTTTTGTACATTATAAACTATGTAACACATGTTCCATGGAAATAAAAGTGTGCCTTTTGAATATCGTTCCTGGAATCAATTGTTAAAAAAGATTAACAAATTTTCACTGTATAGTTAAAACTATTAGCTGTTATCTCATTTCTCTGTACATTTCAGCTACATCTTTGATTCCTTCCTAACAAGTATGCTGCACACACACACACACACACACACACACACACACACACACACACACACACACACACACACACACACACACACACACACACACACACACACACAGAGTTTATGTGTTCATGTTGTAATTGACTGGAACTAGTATAGTTTTTGTTTAATCTAGCTTATTATGATAGTAAAATATTACCTGATGTACGACTTGGTATTTTAAATCTCTTTTCTAGTGTGCTGATAGTACCAACAAAGTATGATCCAGTAGCAAACTGGACCATGCCAGTTAAACCGAAAATAAGTACATATGCTTTTTTGCTAGCAAAAACTTGTATCCATGTAGGATGCCATCTCCATAAACCACAACGTACTTCTGAGTCTTCATCTTGAGTAGCCTCAGGATTGTTAAATATTTCTTCTAAACAACAGAGAAAAAAAAACTATAAACATAGCAGTGCAGTTCAGCAGGTATGGAATTTCAGAAAATCCTCATGCAAAAGTGATTATAAATAATATAATCTATCATACAATATGATAATTTGATAGTGTGCTATGATATTATTTATGATTTGCTATAGTAAAATTAACTTAGATTATAATATAATTATTAATATAATGTACTATAAATTATTATAATTATTAACTTAATATACTTATATAATAATATAATATACTAACTTACTATCATATAATCATTAACTTAGAAATGGTATATAAGAATAACTGTAACTTTGATAAAATTGAATTTGATTTTATTGACATCATATTAAAACTTATACCATCATTAATGACAAGAGTCTTAGACCTACTGACTATTGTTAGATCATGGTGTATAGTATTATTCAGCTGGAGTAATTTCTAACTTTGTGATTTTTAAACAATTTAATTATTTTTTTAATTTAGCAATTTTTTTCTTTACCTTGATGTTGAGAAAATTTAAAAAATCAGTGAAAATTAGGCTACATTGTGTTACCCTGCACTGGTATGGTAATGTGACTACCACTATTTTTACAATACATTCATTATTTATTCTTCTTTTATAATAACTCTATGCCTTATTTAATAAAGCACGCATTCAAACCAGCCACATCAGCAACTCAACTATATTAACATTGATATGAAATGTATAATTAAATATATATGTCATGTACACGTTATACCATGGAAGAATTGAAATATGAGTACAGTATTTGTACTACCAAACTGGAATTGCCTTACCAACACATTAAACAATTTTCCCTCCAATACAGAGTAAGTTTTTCTTTCAGTTACTTCAGAAGTCTAATAACTGACTTATTACTTTGTTCTCACTTCTTACATTATTTGTCCTACTTAGTGTGTAGTGTCACATGATGAAAGTTTAGAGTAAATAGAAGATTTTATTTGTTAAGCATTTGAATAAATAATGTATATTATCATATTATACTATATCAATGCCAAATAAAATAATTTTGTAATGAAAATTTGATAATTAAAGATTTTGATATTTAATCAATAATACTAACAATAAACTCTTGGTTTACACAAACAAGTATGAATTATTACTAATTGTATGAATTACTATAATAATACAATTATAAATCTACTAACTTAAAATTTAATACTAACTTTTAATTTAATAATTTTCACTACCACAATCACAGCTGCTGTCTGCTGCTGTATTTTAAAGTAGGCCTACCCACAGTTATATAGTATAGTTATACAATAAATACAGTTTTAATATGTAATTAATCTTTATCTTATTTTATATTGAATATTTATTACTGTAAAAATGAATGGTATAATAAGGTGGCTATTCTGCATTTACCTTTCCTTATTTCAGCCATAAGTCTCATATGCCTTCATAGATGACAACGCAACTAATGTCTGGACTCGAAGTAACTGGTTCATCTGATATTAAAATAAAAAGAAAGAAGATAGCACAAATTAGCAGCTACATATTATTAATTAATTAATTCTTATAACACACGTCACCACATTTGACAGTGTTGTATAAGGCTTCAAGATATTTAGTATGAGTTATGACCTTTTTGGGAGGGGTCACTTCTAATCTTATCGTCAGACTCTGGCTTTTGTTCACACTGTTAAATTATTGTTTTTTTTTCACATTTATAAAAAAAATAATAAAACAATATTTAAATCAATGAGCAGAGTGAATTATAATAATAAAAAACATGTGGTGTCAGTGTCTCCCCAAATAATTTAGTCATAAAATAATTAATTTTTATTTATGAATTGAGTTGCACAAGTTACTCAGAAAGAGTATAAAACTAATTTAAGAAGTTAAATATCACACAACATGACTTGAGTGTGAACCATGGAACCTTGCTGTGCGATGCAATTGTAAGCGGAGTACAGAGTAAACATTACTTGAAATGTCTTTTTAACATGGCTGGAGGCGAGGCTTCGGTGGACGACAATGGGAGAGGAGCTGCGCGCACAGCATTAAAGAGTGTCCTGTGCTCCCCCACACTAAATAGCACAAAATCTCACCTGGCCCCCTGTGTTTGTTTCATTGAGCTCATGTAGTAAATATTTGTTTTTGTTGAGTTTACAAATTATTTTAATTTTGTATATGGTCGCCTAGACTAAGTAATAATTTATGTACTAATTATTTAATAATACTTATTTTTTAGTGTTGTCCTTTAAGTAATTTAAGCATACTGTTTAATTGGTTTAAAGGAGTAAAATGAATACAGTTAGTACCAGTTATACTGCAGAAGTATTTGATATACTCTGACAACTTTGATTCACTAGAATTTTTTAAATACTAAATCAATAAGTTACATTTTGAGCAAAAGATATTGCTAAAGTCAACAAGCTAAAGGCATCTTTAGATTTGTTGCAGTAGGATGGAAAAGTTGTCAGAAAATTTCAGAAATTGGTACAGAAAATATAGGTGGTTCTCTGATTATAAACGAAACAAAACCCTGCACTGTTATTATTGTTTGATGTTTAATGGAGAGGAACCATGCAGCAAACTTGGAGTAGGCACTATACAACATTTTGAAGCTAAAGCCATTGAAAAGGTAGCAAAACTCATATAAAAAATTCTGATTTGTTTCACATGCTAGGACATAACAGAATTGAAATTTACAAGCACAATGAAAATGTGGCATGAAATCGAAGGATAGTAGGCCATTTGACAGATGTTGTTTGTTATTTAGGGAGGCAAGCGGTAGTTTTTAGGGGTCATAAGGAAAATTAGCAGTCACTTAATAAGGACAATTATTTAGAAACTTTAAATTTATTGACAATGGAAGTCTTTCATGAAAAAACATACACAGAGTGATTCAAATTTGTACAGCAATCTCTTGGAACTGATTCCATAGCTAAAAATAAAAAATTAGACACAGTATGTAGAACTCATTTACATGAAAATAAGAAAGGTTTGTGTAATGCCTACAGTAATCCGGAATTGTCACCATTACAAAATGTGAATACAATTTATATTTTTCTAATTAAGCTTCATAAACAACACCAATAACAATATGATAGCTTTTTCTTGATATTTAGGTCAAAATATATAATAAAATGCATGTGTTTCAGACAGTCACTTAGCTATTACCTGAAAGGGGTAGCATAAACTCTATTTACCATAGTTTTACAGGTTCATTAAAAATGTTAACAATCTTAGTAAGAGGTTGCTTTTGGCTGGTATTTTTATGTCTACCCAAATTATTTTGTTACGCTTTGCCACTGCTCCAAAGTATGGGTATAAATATGCACTGAAATTCAGAGACTTGGAACAAAACTGCTTAAGAAACTTCTCTATCTTCTATGTAAGTTAAAACTTCAACAATTCACAGATAATAAGAGATTAATTAATTTGTCTTATTTAACAACTCTTTTTTAATTCTAAATGCTATATCTGTCTTAAGACATGAAATGATAACATTTTCTGAAACATGTTATCTCTTTTATCTGAAATAACATTAATCTCTACATGAAATGTGTAGAGATTAATCAGGCTTATGCTAAGGCACCCAAATAAAGATAATGTTATTTAATATACACTGACCCTATTAAAACCTATATCTTAATCACAAAGTTCAGAGCATAATGAAATTAAACAATGAAGAGTTTAATACTTGTATTAACTGTACTCTAATACTCAAAACTATGAAGCCAAAACTACTCAAAACTATGAAGCCGAATAACTATGGTGGAAGTTGAGTGCACTGATGAAAACAGAACTGTACTGTCAAATCTTGCTACATCTGATCATAGAGTATGTGACTTGCTAATCACTTATGTATGAACTAAAAAGGATGCTTTCGCAGAAGTTCAACAACTGTACTTAGAAAATGGAAAGTACTTAATATAGTCTTAGAAAAGGTGCCACTTCTAAAATTTAGAAGATTCATGTTTAAAAGGAATAAATCCCAAATGTTTAGTACCAAGCCACGTGTTGTTCAATCAAATATATTGGAACTTACCGTCTGCGGCTTTCCAGAAACAGCGTCTTTATAAATTTACATGTTTCGGGACCCTTGTCCCATCATCAGAATTTAAAAAGTAATTGTGTATCGTTTAAATATGATACACTTGTCAAACACTTAAAATATTAAAATCTAATATAAAATAACTTAATATAACATATTATAATATTTACAACGAGTACGAAGGTTACCGATGTACATCGGATGAAAACCGACCGCGCACTAAACTATGTCTCGCTCCCACCACGACAGTAGCGCAAGGCAGTGTTGTACAATACATTTGATTTGAAGACCAATTTATCATTTAAAACATGCGGCTTGGTACCAATATTATTGTGTGATTTATAAATTTCGTATTCTTCAAGAGCGTTCAAATATCGCCCTTTCTTACATATGTGAAGGGGTTTCAAATTAGTTTTAAAATTTGTGTAGCTGTGATTTTCGGAAATGAGGTGTTCTGCAAATTTTGACTTGACACTGTCCAAACTGTGAAAATGTGTAGGCGGCCTATGTTCTAAAAATCTTTTTAAAAAACCACGTCCTGTCTGGCCCACATAAAAAGCGTCGCAATCGTCACATATTAATTTGTAAACACCAGTTTTGTGTTCAAGGCTGGTGTTTCTGTGGACACGAAGATTATTCATAATACTATTAGTGGTCTTATAAGTGACCTTGATATTACTGGTTTTACCAAAAATTGACCCGAAGATCTGTGGCATAAGGTATGTGTATGGTGTTGCAATATATTTGCGTGTTGTATTTTCGCGTGTTTTACGTCCGATAATGTTGCTATGTCCTTTCTTATGTTTTCGAAGGATGTTATTCACCATATTGACATCATAACCATTAGCGACAGCAATGTGTTTAATGGTGTCCAACTCTTCACGGTATTCTTTATCACCGAGGGGCAAAGATAAAAGTCTGTAAATCATACTGTGGAAGGCAGCTAATTTTTGTGATAAAGGATGAAACGACTTAGCATGTATTACAATGTCAGTCGTTGTGGGTTATAGAAAACCCACAACGACTGACATTGTAATACATGCTAAGTCGTTTCATCCTTTATCACAAAAATTAGCTGCCTTCCACAGTATGATTTACAGACTTTTATCTTTGCCCCTCGGTGATAAAGAATACCGTGAAGAGTTGGACACCATTAAACACATTGCTGTCGCTAATGGTTATGATGTCAATATGGTGAATAACATCCTTCGAAAACATAAGAAAGGACATAGCAACATTATCGGACGTAAAACACGCGAAAATACAACACGCAAATATATTGCAACACCATACACATACCTTATGCCACAGATCTTCGGGTCAATTTTTGGTAAAACCAGTAATATCAAGGTCACTTATAAGACCACTAATAGTATTATGAATAATCTTCGTGTCCACAGAACCACCAGCCTTGAACACAAAACTGGTGTTTACAAATTAATATGTGACGATTGCGACGCTTTTTATGTGGGCCAGACAGGACGTGGTTTTTTAAAAAGATTTTTAGAACATAGGCCGCCTACACATTTTCACAGTTTGGACAGTGTCAAGTCAAAATTTGCAGAACACCTCATTTCCGAAAATCACAGCTACACAAATTTTAAAACTAATTTGAAACCCCTTCACATATGTAAGAAAGGGCGATATTTGAACGCTCTTGAAGAATACGAAATTTATAAATCACACAATAATATTGGTACCAAGCCGCATGTTTTAAATGATAAATTGGTCTTCAAATCAAATGTATTGTACAACACTGCCTTGCGCTACTGTCGTGGTGGGAGCGAGACATAGTTTAGTGCGCGGTCGGTTTTCATCCGATGTACATCGGTAACCTTCGTACTCGTTGTAAATATTATAATATGTTATATTAAGTTATTTTATATTAGATTTTAATATTTTAAGTGTTTGACAAGTGTATCATATTTAAACGATACACAATTACTTTTTAAATTCTGATGATGGGACAAGGGTCCCGAAACATGTAAATTTATAAAGACGCTGTTTCTGGAAAGCCGCAGACGGTAAGTTCCAATATATTTGAATTAGAAGATTTTTTCTCAAAAAAAGGAAAGGAATTGAGATGAATTTATAAAGTCACAGGGAGAGTAGTTTAAAGTTAAAAACCTCCAAAGCTCATAATATCCTTATGCATTTTTTAAATTTTAATTATTTTTGGATACATCTCATACAATTGGCTAGTCAGAAATTTAAATAAAAACAAGAAATTTAAATAAAAAACATTAGAAATTTATAAAGTATGTAGAAAAATAAATATGATAAAATATGTAAACATACATTAGAAAAGAGAACACAAAAAAAGGCTAGAAGTGATGGGTTTCTTTTTCAACAACAAAAAATTTGAAAATTTTGGAGTTTGTTAGATTTATGTTTATTACTGCATACTATCAATAAAGGCTTATTACTGTAGAGAATAATAGAAATTGTGGTAACACCACGAAAGTGTGGTGTGGTGATCACGTTTTCAGGTAACCTAAGTAAGCCTAACATTACGGTAAATGCTAAATATACCTTAGGAAAAGTATCAAGCAGCACCATAATTCTTTCCATATACATTCTTTCTCTTGTTTTTTACATAACTACACCTATATAATTTCTTTATATGATCATAAATAATCACAACTTAGATCTTACTCAATAGAGTTTATTTGAGCTTTTATTTATTTGTAATATTTTTGTCTACTATCAAAGTGAGATACATTATTGACAATGAAGAGGGATAATTCATACCACTTACATGGTGCTATACAAATCAGTGGCGGCTCGTGACTTAAGAGGCTGGAGGGCGCGGCCTTTATGCTCCTTAATTATTTATCAATATTGAATTTAACGAACAATAGAAATGTCGCCAATATTTGATCACACAATTCATTAATAAAATAAGAATAGTAACACGTGCAGCATGCAACGATTATTTAAAAATTTGATCTCACCTCAAATATTATGAGCTGTTGTAGAGAGTCAGCAGTTTTA
The DNA here is from genome assembly GCA_034769895.1 of Magicicada septendecula. Classification (NCBI taxonomy): domain Eukaryota; kingdom Metazoa; phylum Arthropoda; class Insecta; order Hemiptera; family Cicadidae; genus Magicicada; species Magicicada septendecula. The sequence continues at coordinate 827,387,228 of CM068367.1, forward strand.
TTAATAAACATAACCACAAACTGTCGAAAGTGTCCACAAAAATGTCTATACTGTTTCCACAAAAAAGTAATACACTATATTTACATTATATTATTTCTATGATATCTACACTTTAAACAGACACTTTATTTATATACAAAGTCTATTCGCCTTTCCTTTAAATTAACGAACTTTTCTAGCATCAAAGTCCTTCATTTCTTTAACAAGTTCCTTCTTAATAGATAACATCGCAAGGGCATTCAGTCTATCGTGTTTCATTGTATTTCTCAAGAAAGTTTTAAGTCTTTTCAGAGTAGAAAAGCAGCGGTCAGGTTCAGCAGAGTTGTCATTGGGATAGTTATGATAATTTTCAGACGTTTCGACACTTCTTTGGAAACTGACGTAAGATTGTTTTCTTCTATAAAGTTAAGAAGTTTTATTGCGCCTTTACTATTAAAATCATGCCGACTGTATAATAGTTCCAATTCACTCCGAAGTTTGTTTTCTTGTAAGAAAGGGTAATGTTGAATCACTCATGTGAATGTTTCTTCCGGAAAGTTTGTAGAAAAAAGTCATTGTTCATCAATGAAGCTGCTTCTAGGTGTTCCGTGTAAGTAAACCTATCTTTTACGTGAGTTATAATGATGTCACTTACTTCTTTTGCATCCCCTATTCTAATGCTGCATCCAACATTATTGTTCCTTTTTCTTGGTTCCTCAGGAAACTCCTCATTTATTTGTGTTTCTATTTCATTTATTTTCTCCCTCTCTGCATCTCATTTTCAAAAATTCCGATGTCACTTTGTCACATTACACTGTCTTTGTTCCTACTCTGTAGTTGTTGGTACAGTATGTCCACATGGGATAGAGTTCTATGGAAAAAAGTTAGCTAGAACATGAAATTTTGGTCCTGAAGAGCCCTTCTGTGACCAATTGCCTCATTAACTGTGAGTCTGTTTGTACACTTTTCTTCAAGAACTTCGAAACATCCCTCCAACATATCGGTTTTCGTACAGAACGTTGACTGTACGAATGTTGTAATTCCATCTTGTTATAGAAACTCTGGGTAACCTGGGTTGCACTACTTCCTCCAAAACGTCCGTTCGTAGAGATGAGTGTGAAAAAAATGCTGGAATGGCAGACAGATTTGAGAAAAAAACTCTAACTTTGTTGTTTACACTTGTTGCTTTTTCTGATGGCAAATTAAGTTCACGAGCGTAACAGTGTACAAAATATGTGAACGGATACACTTCTCTAATTTTTGCCTTTACACCTCCAATAGAATCCACACAACATTAGCGCCAACATAAGTCTGAGCTATTAATATTTCCTTTGATGTGTGCAGAAGAGGATAGATATTGTTCATTATGCACTTTGCTAATGTTTCTGCACATTTACCTTCAGGACTGAGAAATCCCCAAAACCTTTCCTACACCGACCCCTTAAACACGTAGTTAAAAACTAATACCATTTGACAGTGGTTTGTCACGTCAGTTGTCTCCTCACATTCGATTGTCACAAATTCAGAAGCTTGTATCTCCTTTTATATTTCTTCCCTTCAGACAATAATCATACAGTCCAATATATCATTCTGTATTATTTTCTATGTAGGCCTACCTTTGACTACAGTGGCCAATTCTAAATGGTCTTTCACTGCAGAATCCAGCTTTGCAGTAAAATTAATTAAGCCTTTGTATACCCCGGATTTGTAGACGATGCTGATTCGTCATGAACTCTTACAGACAATTTTAAAACACTACAGAATTTGACACACGAAATCAGCTGTTTTAAATATGTCTTTTTTGCTGACTTGAACATTATGCTTCTCAATGTTTTGTCTAAATTTCGTGTCCAGACTAGACAGTATGTTTACTTTGCCTAACAAAGAAAAATCAACAACACTATTCATGTGATAGACGGATATTTCATGCTTTTTAATTTTTCTGTAAGATGTTTTATATCATTAACCTCTTTTAGAGTCCAAAAACAATAACCATTATCTCTGGGAGACAATACAATACATGGAAAACAGAACATTATTCGTGAAGCTATTAAAAAAACACGCAAACTCAAAACCTAAACACTAAACAAATGCCAGCGCTGAATTAACCACCCCAGAGAAACTATAAACACTAAAAGAGCAAATCTCATATTATTATCAATAGTCTGTGATTAGTTGTACTGAGTGAATTACGCGACTTTCTGCTAAACGTGGCGCGGGAGCCGGCACGCCGAGCGACAGTGTGAACGCCGCCTATACGCTTACAATTTCGTTCAACTTTGGATAGAGTGGGGAAACTGAGAAATGGGCGCGATTGTCAGAGCGCCGTAATGCAGCTGTTCCAAAAACATTTCTGCTATTACCTAACACAAAAACATTTTCTTGTCCGAAGGGTTAAAGAAATATGTAATGACTTTCCACAAATAGTGATAATGGGTTGTTTAATGATATGATTTAATCTGGGAGGCGCGCGCCTTAGCGCCCTAAGAACGAGCCGCCCCTGATACAAATCATAATGTGTAAATGTAAATTGTAAATATCTACATGGTATTTTAATAGTATTTAAATCTTTCAATAGCTCAAACCATATAACATACTGTTATTCTGTTTTTACAATAGAACATATATCAGTTTTTTTCACTATAAATTTGCGAAACTTCGTATATCAGTTTGTTTCAGTTATAATATATAATTTTATGTTTACTTTAATATGTTAGAACATTTTACTCTTGAAAGAAAGTTAGTCATAACAATTGCAGTTACAATTGTCCCAAAATGTTAATACTATGTATAGGTACTTCATAAACTTTTCTATTAGTATACAATATTAATTATTCTATTTGCTTTTTATTTTGTCTCACTGAACTGCTTGTTACTTTGACCTTTTTATACTCACTAGATTTAATCTTCTGGTACCTTACATTTAACAATACGTCATACAACCAATTAAAACATTTGTTCTGTATCTTTCCACTTACAAATTGGTGTAATTACAAAACAAATTGTAAAAACATTAATGTATGATCATTATAGCAAAAAATAGTTATTTCTATCAGTGTTTATTGTAAATGCTCACAGTAGTATCCTTCTTCCATCTATCTGTTAGAAATATTTCCAATATTAAATATATTTCTGTTTGTCATAAAGTCAAACAGATAATTTTAATTGAAGTTGAACTTCTGGCAAACATTTAATTATTTGCATCTACAAAAACTACAGGGTTTCTTGTAATACACATTCATGAAAAAGCTAATATAAAGAGAATAGCACCATTCAGTGTTAAATTATAAAATAAATTTATTTATTTCTTATGAAGAAACTTTACATAAAACTGTCTCTTAATTGTTAATTCGTGTGTGTGTGAGTTTTGAATACACATGACTTGTAAAGTTTTATATGTCTTTAATAAATGTAAATTCAACTCACACCTTCAAATTTATTATTAACCACTAAGTAATGACTAAGATAACAAGTGTATCCAGTTAAAACAAAAATGAACTGTGGAGATTTACACTGTATGAATCTGTCATTCCTTTTCATCAGAGGTTTTGGACCTACATGATCCAACAAGTATATATATCAGTGCTCCGAATGGACAAACATAATTGTGTTATTTGATATTACAATGTTAAAGCAAAACAGTCATTATTCTGGGCAAAAAATTAATTATACATTCAGTTAATAGTTCCAAAATTATAAAATATAAGCTAATGTCCTCTTTATATTGTAATGTATATCATAAAAAATGTAAAACTAATAAAGCATGAATATGAATAATATTATGTTTATTACCCAAAACATAGGAAAGCACAAAATAAAAATACACCCTATGAATATAAAAACTTACTCAAACCAGCCATGAAAACCACAAAACCTATATGTAAGGATTTGTAAAAAAAAGGATGTTGCATGGAGAAGTACAAAATCTGAATGTAAGTTTCAATATGGGAACAAACATGAATGAAAAAGTGGTTAAAATTGGTATATGTGTAAATTTTGTTTTATGGAAGCTCCATTATCAACAAGGAGTAGTATTAAAAGTAAACGTGTTAAAAATTAACCCTGATAAATTTATAATTAATGAGTTAAAAAATACTGGCAGCAATAGGATTCTTAAAACTGAGAAAAGAAACACAAACAAAATAAGGTGACTGTTAAGTAGGGAAAGAGAATACAAAAGCAGAGGACTGTTGCCTTGAAGAATTAAACACAAAGTAAGTTTTACTTTTAATTGTATTTTTCCAAAATAACAATTTTCTGTATTCAGATACACTTACCATATGAACAAGTGGTTATGGGAATGACACCCATCGACCCCTTGGCAAAAGAGAGGAAATTTATCCACACAAGGAAACCAAAAGTAACAAGGGATGATAGTGCATGCCAGTAGCGTGGTCCATGTAACCACTGTTGCCGGTGTACAGGAACTGAAAGAAAATAAAAATTAATATATCAGAGAGTAAGTACTTTAGTTACTGATTATTTTTAAATGTAAACAACATTAGTAGAGAAAGCTGAAGAAAAGTGTAATATTGCTTTCGAACTAATAAGCACTTGAACTGTCATTTTAACATGTGTTGCCTGCTCAAACTTCGGTGACAGTAGTAGACTCTGCAGCAGCCTCTGGTCATTGACCTCATAGTAGTTGCTACTGCAGAGTCCAGTGGAAGGGACACATTCATCAGTCCAATGTGTTTCCGCTGTATAAACTGGCAAAACGCTCAATTCGCAGATGACTCCATTTTCAAAACCAACACGTACCGGTTACTACTTGCATTTATTTCTGTTTTGTTTGTTTAGTTATGTTTTTCTCTGTGTTATTATATTATTAATAATTCTTTTATTTGTGTTCTGATTTATTTTGTGCAAGTACAATGGCTTCAGATACCCTTAAACCAGACCCTCTTATTCTGCCTACAAATGTAATTGTGTGATAGAAAATATACTAAAAAAAATTCTGGTTTGTGTATTTTTAAGGACAAGAGGGATAGTGTTACTAACAGGAGACACACTTCTAATCTAAAGCTTTTACAGTCAAAATCATCTGGCGATTATATCAACATTTTAACCCTCAGGTATAGGAATATTCTTAATTATATGGGTGTCCAAAATTGATGATACTTTTCTGCTGGCCACATCTTTTGTTTTCAACAGAAAAAAGTGCATGGAATTGTGATATTAACATGGATAATTTTAGAACTGTCTGTAGAAAATTATATCTTTCAATGTGTGCTTAAGCCAAGTTTGGTAATACAAAAGTTGACTTATTAATTAAGTAATGCCTTTAAGCAAGTGACAGATCAATATAATAAAAATGTGAAACGTAATAGATGCATTTTGAAATGCTTAAAAAGCGCTACGTGTTATTTAGCTCATCAAAAATTGCAGTTTAGAATAAATGATGTGATTTCCTCTACTTTACTTAATAAAGGAAACTACGTAGAACTGTTAAATTTACTCACTGAAACTGATAATAAACTGTATCATCATTTACAAACTACAACAGTGTTTTCCAGTACATCTAGTGTAATTCAGAACTACATCATTGCGTGCATATCCTGATTTCTAATGAACAAAATTAAAGAAGTAAATTGTTCTAATTTTGTTGCCTTAGTTATGGATTAAACAACTAATGTTTCAAATAAATCCCAACTTTCAACAATGTTCCATTATGTAACTTCAAAATTAAAAATTGAGGAGACATTTTTAGGATTTTTCGGATGTCAGTAGCCAACACATGGTTGCTCAGTTGTTTCTCATCCTATGTGAATGCGTAGGTCAGTGGCAGTGCAGTGAAAAACTAATCATACAGACGTACTATGGAGCACCAGTGATGACTGGATCAATTAGTGGTCTTCAAACTCTCGTAAAAGAGAAATATTTGGTACCAAAATATTGATTATCCATTGCTTGGCTCACAGACTTAATTTAGTTTCAGGAAAATTCTTTGAATGTATAAAAGTATGCAAAATATTTTTTTAAATAGTGTCAGGGTTCTCTTTGTTTTTTAAAAAATCTTCCAATAGAACTATCGCCCTTGATCACAAAGTTTAAAAGCATCATCCGACAATGTGTAATACTAAATGGAATTACAAAAGCAGAATGATTGACGCGATTTTTAATTGTAAATCCAAACTGTCCAGACTTTACAAATCAGTGGGAGAAGACAATGTGAGGAGTGGGATGCACATGCAGCTGGTTATTGTCAGAATCTTGCGAGCTTTGAGTTGTCAATTAAAAAATCTGCTCTATAAAACCTGAAGAAAATGCCTACATTTTATCACTCTATTAAAAACATCTTTTTAGAGAAAAATCGCCTAATCGAACTGCAGTACAAGTAGACTTTAAGTACAAGTCTAAGAGAAGTTACAAATTATTAATTTTTAGGGTAAGTTTAAGTTTCTTATTTTCTTACCTTTGTTAGGTCCGTCTTGTGACTTTTATCTTTAGAATAATATTAGCGTGATGCATTTCAGGTCATCTGACCCATCCTCAGACACTTGCTCGAAAAGAGGTCGTCATATATTAAAATCCAATTAAAATAAAAACACACATATGTAAACTCATTGTCAATAATTAATGTTCAAAAACATGAATAACACTGTTGTCGTGGTGCACCACACGATTACCGATCGATACTGAGTAGTGTAACTTTTCAACGTTTTGTTTTTGCGAGCGCTAGTATTGCTGTATCATATAGCGGGTTGCTCTTGAAATTCAATTTATCATTCAATATGTTGTTCTTATATACAGGGTTGTTATGACTTGGACCGTTAACAAACAAAAATGTTTAAAATTGAAGTAAGTTTAAGGCCTAACAGCAACTGGCAACAGCTGTTAATTACCCACGCCATGCCACTGGTGCATGCCAAAGAATCCACAATGTTGGCAGGATTTTGGCTGACAGAAACATGAAGTAGATGGACTGCAAAATAAATTAGCAGTGTGGCAGTTTGCAAGAAGCCTTCCCAAAGGGATGCTGTGGATGTTGCTGCAGATCCTTCACTAACGAGGCCACTAGATGTATTATAAAACACATGAGGAGGTAAATTGTTATCTCACCCAGCTCCTCCCTGGGTAAGGCTGTTTTAAAAGTATCGCCGGTGTCTTCTCAGTTCGTTGATATCAGCGATTGATAATAATGAAGACTACTTAACCACTCTGAAGAATACTGACATGCTAGATGTCATAAGGTGGTTGGCAGAAGCATTGGAAGAGATTCCAAACTTATCACTTGTAAGGTCTTGGAAAATTCTTTTGGACCATGAAGGTGGACATTTCAACCTTGAACCCGTGTGTGAAACTGAAGTGGAAGATGAAAACGATAAACTTGTTTCACTTTAAACATTATTTTATACGGTCCAAGTCACTTTATATAGTAAATAATTTACCTTATTGAAACAATCCAGTGACTTCAAGTTGTATATTTATGATGCGTTTCGAGTCATATGACCCTTCATCAGATAGTTATCACTCACAAGGAGATCATCAAATATTAAAATTCACAAAAAACACAAAAAACATACATATGTATAATTGTAAAACTTATACAAGCGTCCGACACAGTGCACTGCGCGAGGCCCACAGGACACTGAGCAAACGCGTGTCTCGCCGTGTGTTATCTCATAATCGATTATAGCGCAGTGTCGTATAACGGGTTTGATTTGAAATTTAAATTATCGTTAAGTATGCCATCATGAGTAACTGGGTTATTATGTCCACTATAGATTTCAAATTCTTCCCATGCATCCATATAACGACCCTTACTACAATAATGTAAGGGTATTAAGTTCATATTAAAATTCGTGTACGAATGGTTGCATGTATTTAAATGTCGTGTGAAATTAGATTTTATATTATCTATAGAAACACCTTTATTGATGAGATTATGTGGAGTGTGTTCCCGAAACCTTTTAATAAAAGGTCTCCCCGTTTTACCAATATAGAAACATTCACAATCATTACATATCAATTTATGTTGTAAAATAACGTGTTTATGGTGTTTAAGTTTTGGTGTAGTGTTACAAAAATATAAATATGTGTTCTTGAAAGAAATTAAAATTGTTTGTTTAAAAAAATTTTCTAATTAAAAAATTTTTTTTTAATTGATTAATTAATTAGAAACAATTAATTAATTGATGTTCGTGAAGTTCCAAAACGTCTCTCACTTGTTTAAAACATTTTATAAGCTTTTCTGTATTTTTTAAGAAACTCCAACCACTTATAGGATTGTCTCCAATTACAATCGATCCTTGTTTACTTTCACTTTTGGAGGTTATCTTCCTTCTTGTGGTGAAATTCTCGTAGTAGATGTTTAAATTATAGTATGTTTAAATTGCTATGTTTAGAAAAGAAAGAATTGTTTTAAGATGAAAAGTATAAATTATTTTATTAACAGTTGTTTATAAAGACTCTTGTCGATTTTTAAATCGACTCTCAGGGTATCGATGTTATTACAAATTATTATATAAATTACAAAAGGTTCTTTTAACAGCTATTTATTGGAAAAGTCAGAGAAATCGGGCAAAGATTAAAAAAGTATAACGTTACAAGATAATTCTTAATACTAAAAGTACATATAATCAATGAAAAGATTAAAATAAATAAATATGTTGCGAACCGTGTCGCCGACAAACTAGATGGCCGTGTTCCGTTGATCGTTGACGAATCTGTAATGGCTGCCATCGAAGTTGTCAATCGTCCCTTCGTAGTTTCGGCGTTCCAATAAAGATATTTTCTTGCCGAATTCACGTCCTGGCGTCTGCAAATCTTCCTTCTGATGTTGGTGTAGTGTCTCTGGTTACGTTTCGGTGTTGTATTTTGAAAAGTGGTGTATTTATAAGTCAGTTCACTTTTTGTCGATCAAGCACATTTGATGGTTATGTTATATACTGTTTTATGGTGTTTAATAATGTTATTTAACTGTAGTTTCGTGCTATACAATGTTAGTTAGTCTTTTGTAAGTGTTTAGGTCACTGTGTCGAAGTTGTGAAATGTTTTTTGTCGTCACTCGCGATTTTCAAATTCGTATCATACAATTGCTCGCCATTACGGTACTCGAAACTAGGTTAATACGTTTTAATACGCTCGTCAAGTGTCCCGTACAACGTTCAATAATTAACTCCCTACTTCCTTCACTTTCGACTAAAATCTTAGCCAAAGCAATATTATTCCTTTCATTGTTCGAATTTTATTTAGCATCCTGTGCATGTATTAAAGTTACATTATATAACTGCTTAAACTTTGGTTATTATTCAAATTTATTAGCTAGTTGTTACTTAATTTTATCCTTCAGTTCATTCGGCGTATTTTGATATCGAATAATGCCGTTTTATTAAGTTTTTTATCTAAAATTGGTAATTTTATCTTCATTTTGTATCTTGAAAATTTCCAAAATCAGCTTCCTGTCATTATGCAAATTCTGCCATTTTCAAGTTATATTTATGATTATTAAATCTCATATTGTAATACAAGGTTTATATTCCCTTAATTCCTTGCAATTATATGAATTGGTTAAGTTTTAAAATATTATGTTGGAATATATGACTCCCCTCTCCAAATTTTTGAGTTCTGTCATTTCCATTTTTATTAATAATCCTGGCTATAATTTTATAAAATCTTTCTAAGTTATATATTTCTAATTATATGGCTTTGTTTCTGGTTTATGTTATCTAAATCCCTTCAGTTTAAATGTATTTAAGTACTTAGTTTCTCAGTTTTGATGAGGTTTAGTTTTCATCATTTTGCCTAGATTCCTAACAATTTTTCCATACAAATTTTTATATAAACAATACATATTTAGTTATACCCTCTCTGACTTTTTAACATTGTAATATAAATTAAACATTTTTTCTATTAAACATAATAACAATTAGTATCTGTTTCAATACTATAAACAGATAAGAAATAATTTTAAATAATGGTTGTCTTCAACTAATTAGACATTTTTTATAATCAAAGCTTAACACTAATACAGAAAATATTATTTACAAATAATGTTTTTTCCCATGCTAACATCTTATTTGATTATTACCATTTATACCAGTAATAAATATTTTTACAATTAGGATGTTAGTGGTTTTAAACTGTTTAAATGTTCTTATCACTAATACATTTTTAAAATCCTTATTCTATATACACAAAACCTTATTTCTATACTCTTATTCTATATTTCTTATACTAAGTTTGATTATCAGTTTTTAAACTGTTTTTAATATGGTTTAGGGTAATTTTACCCTGTCACTTTGTGTCTGCATCTGTTTTTATTCATTTTTAAAGAAATGTCATTTCAAACAGATTGACAGCTCTATATTATTACATGTATTATATTCACTCTGCACAAATCATAAGTCACTCAAAGTTGTATTTTTCATTATTTACACAGTTTGTGGATGCCAAGGTTGAAACATAAGTTTTATTTTTTATAATACACAAATTAGCACTGGTTCACTTTACACTTCTTGATGCTATATCTAAATGGTTGTTTAGTCTTATTAGAATCAAGAGATCTGTTTGTGGGTTACAATGAAGATTTATTCTTTGGGTATTATATTATTGTTTCACCTTGGTCCACTGGCAACTCTTGCTCTATACACTTTTATTCTTATTTCTATTGTACATATGGTTTCTGTTCATGAATACTTCGTTATACTTTTATTATTATGGTTTTTATTTATTTTGCGATATGGGGATATGGGTGTTTTTTATAAGAGCATTCCTTCTTCTTCTGGATGCTGTCTTCTTCTTGTTTCTTCAATGATGTCTTCTTTTCTTCTGGCTTCTTGGAATTGTATATTCTTCATCTTCTTCTGGTTTCTTGAAATGCATCACCTTTTATGGTGGATCTTGCCTTGTTCTGGGTTTCTTTTTTTTTTATTCTTTACCTTCGTTGTGGGTTTAGTAATACTCTGGGTTGCTTCCTTATCGACTCCTTACCTTCCTGGGTTATATTTTTTTTACCTTGAGTTATTAAACTGGTTTTGATGATTAATCACTAGTAACATTTCTTTTATACGAACTTATACTTTTAATATTGTAGCGTGACAGAAAATTCACTACATTTTAAGTCATGTGAAATCATAAAGTTTAATTACACCAACGAATGTTATAATAATATTGAATGACATTTAAATAAATCAGAGGAATGAACCACAATAAGATAAAAATCCTCACTACATTATATATAAAAACCACTGTTTAAAAAAAAAAAAAAAAACCAAAGAAAGTATCGAATCAACTCATTGTATAATATCAGTAAGTTACCCAGGAAGCTCAGAGCAGTAAACCAGTTATATAAGACCATATCTAGAACCAAAAACAAGAAGACCATACCAAAATACCCCAAAAACAAGAAGAGGGAAGAATAAAGTTTGTGATCAGGAAGAAAACAATACCCTGAAACCTGTATAGAAGAATAAAGTCAGTTCAGTGAATAAATTAAATAATCCAAACTAAACCTCAGTCGTGATAACACCAAGTACCTTGGTTTACCCAAGAATGAGGAAGGAAGAACAGAAGAGTGAAGACTAGACGAGGGACAAGAATGAAGACTAGAAGAGGGACAAGAATGAAGACCAGAAGGAAGATACGAAGAAGGACAAGAAAGAAGACAGGAGGAGAGGAAGAAATAGTATGAAAGAAACACCGTAGTAAAACCTATTATTATATAAACTACTATCAACCCCAAACCCACAAAAACTATGCAAAAGAAAGTATAACATACCCAAAATATAAAGCTATTGTGTAATAAAGAAAATAAACTAGTCTTAACAGTCCATGATTACTAAAGGTCTGGTCTGAGATAATAAGACTCAGAATATCAGAACCAACAGTGAAAGTGAATTTGTGTAAGTGTTTTTAAAAAAAAAAAATGCAATAAACTTAAAGTTGGTGATACTATAACTTAGTAGTATGCTATGTCACAACTTTGATATCTAATAATAAACAGCATAATAAAATAATAAAATGGAAAATTTCCAGTATTTTATTATTTTAAGGTAAATCTTTATTTACAAGACATTTGTAAAAAATGATAATAAATAGAGTATGGGACTTAATGTTTACTGATGTAGGGGATCACAATAATAATGGTTTAAACCAGAAAGGACTGGTATTAATATAGTATTAATAAGTGTAAAATGTTTGAATAGACTGTTTATTCACAGTCCTAAAATCAATGTGTTAATAAATGTATTTGTAAGGTTTTTAGAAAATAAGATTTATGTTATGTGTTTTAAAAAGAATTATGTTTGATAAATAATAGCCAACATACCATTAATAATGTTCTAATAGGTATGATATGTTAGCTCAAAAATAGTTAAAAGATATATGTTCAAACCATATCTGCAATATGTTCAATTGTGCAGATTGCTAAACAATGTTCATAATTATTTATTTTAATAACTGTAGTGTTAATTAACTACTACACAACACAATAAGTTATAAATCATGTTATTTTCATATAATTGTAATTATGTAAAGTCAGAGGAGGAATTAAGTTTAAATTATTTGAGAAAGAAAGAAATATAAAATTCTAAAATCTAGGCCATTTGGTGAAATCAGAGAACCAATATAAAATAGTATAATTCACTTATAAATCCTGTAAACTACCAAGATTTATATAAGATAACACAATTAACCACTACTAGGAATGATCCTATGAATTAAAATGATAATAAGGAAATATACCTTAACATTTTGTAAATTTTCAAAATATATAAATCAATTAATTTTAAAGAGCAATGTCAAATTTACAAATTAACACAAAAAACCAGTTCAAAGGTGTAATTTATATGTATTTAAGGAAAGGAAGAGGAATATGACTAATTAAAATTTATTATAATAGTATTAATAATATTTAAAATGGAGGGAATTTTGTATAAAGACGGAAATCCAATTTTGAGCCTATATTTCCATAAAGTAAAGAAATTTGTTAATTTCCACAAAATATCTACAGATATGGACTATAATACATCAATTTAAAGGGAATGAGATGGTTAAACCGATAATAAGGTTAATAATTCATAAAAGTGAGGAATAAAATAGATAAATTCCATTCATAATGTAATATTTTATCATATGTATGGGAAGTCGAAAAATGTTAACAATACTTTTTCAAAGATTAACTGGGCCAGATTTATGACCAAGTTAATTAGTCTTTTGTTGAATATCAAGCTGGACAGTTGTGTAAAGAACGTTTTCTTTAAATCGAGAAAAATGGTACTAGCGTTTAGCCATTGAAATAAGTGAACGAGAGTTAGACGGTTTTTACACTTTTTAAAGCTAAAACTGTTAATACATTCACGACAATAGTGAAAACAAACACTTAACTCTATAATACGAGTGATAAAAACAAATAAAACATTATAATTAAACTGATTCATTCTGAAATTCCTAACCATAACTTGAAAACTTAACCGCAGAAGTTGAACACATAGAAAATAAACTAACACAAGTTTACACAGAACACTTCACCAGAATGCACCAAACAGATTAACAGACATATTACACCAGTGCGGGGACATTTTAGACCTTGATGAAGGTAATTTTATAGTAATTTTCTGACACGACGCACATGCAGTAACCAAGACCAACCCGAGTAGCGGCCATCTTGAAAACGGAATCTGCTTACCACATCACAGTGACGTCAGTCTTCATTGGTTCGACAAAACATTTATTCAAATATTATATACTGAAATTATTTAAATACTATTGAATAGTAATTATTGTATTTATTTTTAATTGTTAATGTTATACTTTCTCGTCACCCTTCTCTGACTATTAATCCATAATCGCTCAAAGAACCTGTCTTGTAATATAATATATCATAAAATTTTGTTCTGTATGACACAATCGATAATTCCCGAGACAGAGTCGATAATTGCTCTCCATCAATAAAATATCGATTATTTATTTAAAATTGTCAATAAATCTTTATATTTCCATTATTTCGTATCTGTTACTTATTTCACAGGGTAATTTAAGGGTATTTATAAGGCTGAAGGACTTAAGTACGAAGAATATATTCTATCTGAACAAGATATTGGACCAGTCAGAAAAGTCACCAATCGATTATTACCTGGAGTTAATCTGTTTAACTCCAGACTTGGTGCAAATCTTCAAGAAGTGCTCGATGGTCAATAAATACCTACCTGTTATTAAAATTTTACAGAACTTTCTTAAAACAGATGTATTTCTCATTTAAACACATTGATTAACATAACAAAATTATTTTATTATTTGAAAATTCTATTTTTATTGAATTTTCCATATACATTTTATTCTTTTGTAACGACCGGCATACAGCGGTCTGGTGACCAAGTGGCTAGCCCAAACAGTGGGGCTTGATTTGATTATACCACTACAGGGTCTTCTTACAAAGTGGCGTCCAACTTAGAGGGCTTAATAATCTAAGCTTGGCAGCGATTAATAAATAGAGACAGAGAAAGATGCAGAGACGAGCTACTTCGAAAAAGAGGGCGGCAGAGGCCGAGAAAGAGGTTGACATGGGGGATAAGGAGGCAACACCTGTGGAGGATCCGGAAGTGTTACTAATCCAGGTGGAACCGAAACAACCAGCACCACCAGAGGAACAACCTGAAGTAACGACGCAGACGGGGGAAGTCAATGTCCCAGAGAAGGAGAAACCATCACGAGCAGAGGATAGTAACATACAGGAAATGCTCAGACAAATGATGGGAGAAATCAAATCCATGAACAAGAAAATGGATTCCACTACGGAAGATAACAAGAAGATGGAGGAGAATTTAAACAAGAAGATGGACGAAAGTAGTAAGGAAAGGAAGGAAGATATCCATTCATTAAATGAAAAACTAGAGGATCTGAAGGAAGATAACCGATCCACAAAGGAAGAATTGGGCCGTAAGATAGAAAATACTAATAAGAGGATCGAAGAAACTAGTAGAAAGATGGAAAGGAAAATGGAAGAAAATAATAAGAATTTAGAAGAGAAAATGGAAGAAACCAGTAAGAAAATAGAAAGCGACAATCAGCAACTGAGGGAAAAGTTGGAGGAAAATAATCTGAAAATGGAGGAGAAGATGGACGAGAATAATCAAAGATTGAGAGAAGAACTAAGGGAAGTTAACCAAGAGAACATGAATAAGTTAGACGAGAGGATTGAGCTAGCTAAAGAGGAGATAAATAAAAAGATAACTGAGACGAAGAAGTCCATTGTAAAGAAATTAGAACAGGAAGTCGTGGTTGTTAACCAGCAGATCCGAGAAGTAGACGAAAGATGTCGTCAAACAGAAAACGAAGTGCTGGAAGTCCGGGAAGTAATAACAAAGGAGATTACTCAGGTACAAGAACAACAGAAAACTAAATTGGAGGAGACCAAGAAGTTTGCCTTGGAGGAAGTAAATAAAGTGAGAACCCAAGTAACAGAAAGATGCGACGGCGTGGAAGCCGCTATGGTGAACATAACCGGACAGGTGCGTCAAAGCCAGGAGGAGATAGAGTTTATAAGAAACAGACCATCCGGATATCACAATTTCCCCATGTCAGAGAACAGAGAATGGCTCAATTTCCGGCAATACAAACGGAAGCCTATGGAGTTCTTGGCACGAATAGAGGAGTACCTTGAGAAACACCGAGGGAACCGATGGGTCCAGAGCAGAGAAATCCTTGACGAGTCGTTTCGGGAGGTAAATGACCATTGGTGGATGGCCAACCGGAGCGACATCGACAATTATGAACAATTCAAGAGCCTGTTCAAAGCCAAGTACTGGTCAGAGACCACGCAAAATCTCATAAGAGATAATATATGCCACGGCCGCTACAAACCACAAGTCGGCAGCTCAATGACAGCTTATTTCCTCGGCAAAGTGTGTATGGCCAAGCACTTAGAACCAGCCATACCGGAGGAATGCCTAATAAACAAGCTGTCTTACCATTATGATGAGGAGGTGATTCGTGCAAGGAGGGGCAGCCAGATAAAAACCATCCAGGCAATGACAGAACTTCTAGAGAATTATGAAAATGAAGATTACTACCGGCAGAGTCGTAGAAGAAGTGATGGGCCCGAACCAAGGACGTACCAGAACAATAACCAGAGTACGAACCACATAAATACTGGGTACCAAGGAGGTCGGGCATACCCGCGAAATAACAATTCTAATAATGGAAATAATGTAAATAATAATAATTACAATGATAATAATAATACGGGTCCCAACCAGCAAAACCCGAATCGACCCTCTAATGGTTATCAGGGTAACCGCAATCCCTACCCTAATAACGTAAATAGTCAGAGAAGCCCCAATTATGGTAATAGTCCTTACCATAATAATACCAATCGTACGGGTCCCAATAATGGTAATTTTAATAATAATAGGTTTCCTCGCCCTAGAGTGAACTTCATACGAGCCACGGAAGGAAGACAGCGAGGATTCAACCACAATCGACGAAGCAGTTACCGAAGATACGAAGAAAGGCGGAGGAGCCTAGAACGGGACCAACCGAGGTACTATCCGGCGCGTAGGAGCAATAGTTTGGACAACACTGAACCGAGGTCGCACCATGAACGACCGGAAGACCATAGAACAGATCGGCAAGTAACCACTCTGAGCATCCCAAATGAGGCATTGAATAATATGGCTCAAAGGAACAATGATGCCGAGCCTTTAAACGGGCACAGGCAGTAAGAAATCGCCAGAACCCATTACTGCTTCTGACTACTGGGTATGATAATGATAATGAGTGCAATTTCGAGAATAATCACAATCGTATTACAATCATCGGGTGCAACTACCTGAAGGACATCAGACAGGAGTTATTGGAAGAGGATAACAGGAGTCCCACCAATAACTTCAATAATGAAATTATACATGTTGACGCCAAGGTAGAAGGCATCCCAGCCAAGTTAATGATCGATACTGGGTCAAACGTATCAATAATAAGTACGACGGAACTGGAGAGGATACAGCAAGAGTGCAGGAGAACTTTACCAACATTGCCGTTGAATAATATTGTTTTGTTGGGAGCAACCGGCCGACAAAACAAAACTATACGTAGACAAGTCTCCGCCAGTGTGATGAGCTGTGGTATAGCGATTGACATGGAATTCTTGGTGGCGAGCGGTCTGCCATTTAATATACTGGTCGGGTGTGATGTGCTTAGGAGGAATTCCGCCATCATTGATCTAAGAACTGAAACCTTATCGTTGTTTTCTAACGGACATACTTGGACGGCGAACTTGGTGGGTAGTGACCAAGTCGTTCCCGATAGTATCCATCAGCAAATCCGAAAAATTAATTACATCCAACCAACATCCATAATTGAACAGAGAATAGACGACACCTCCAATGAAGATTTATGGTCGCAAAAAATCCAGGAGATCAGGGATTTCCGGAGCGGTATAACTGGCGAAGGTTTAACAACAAACCAAGCGAACAAATTAATAGACATATACAATAAATATAAATCAGTCTTTTCTGATGAGCCCGGTAAAGTGAAGAATTTCCAGTGTACTCTACAATTCCGAGACACTGTAGACTTTAACCGGAAGTCTTACCCCATTGCGCAATCACGAAAGCAAGCAGTAGGAGCTGAAATAGTGCAAATGATTAACCGTGACATTATAGAGAGTAGCCATTCCCCTTACACAAGTCCTATCGTGGCTATTCCTAAGAAAAACGGACAAGTCCGTTTATGTTTAGATGCGCGCGAAATAAATAAGATGATCATAAATGACAGGACTTCGCCCGGTGAGATTGAGGAGATCTTAAAACGATTCCACGGTACTAAATACTTCACTACCTGGGATACGGTGTGCGGATACTGGCAGGTGGAATTACATCCACAGAGTCGCCAGTATCTGGCCTTTATATTCGAAGGGCGGAACTACCAGTTTAAGAGGTTGCCCTTCGGACTGGTAAACTCAGTAGCAGTCTTTGTGCACTGCATGGATCAGATACTTGGCCAAGAAGCACTAAAATTCACCACCGTATACGTCGATGACTTGCTAGTGTCCTCAGAAACTTGGGAGGAACACTGCTACCGTGTGGAACACGTCTTACAGAAGCTAGCAGCAAACAATATTACTCTGAAGTTAGCAAAGTCTCATTTTATTGCTAAAGAGATACAATTTTTGGGCTTCATATTAAATGATAAGGGAATCTCACGTCGGCTGAAAAAGTCGAAGCAATTCAGAACTTTCCTACACCAAAGAATCGAAGGCAGTTACAGTCGTTCCTGGGACTCTGTAATTTCTACCGCAAGTTCCAGGAAAAGTACTCCGAACTGACTGCCAGATTTCAGCCGCAACTGTCATCTAAAAATAAATGGATCTGGGGTAATGAACAACAAAACATATTGACTCTTATAAAACAAAAATTCCTTAAACATATTATACTCCGCCATCCAGATTTTAACAAGCCTTTCTTTCTTAATTGTGATGCCAGTGACATCAGCCTCGGCACTACTTTATATCAAGAGGATGAGGAGGGCGAGCATCTTGTAATCTGTTTTGCCAGCAGAGCTCTGAACCAGAGTGAGAAAAACTATCATGTGACAGAAAAGGAGTTATTGAGTGTCGTGTTCGCGTGCGGAAAATTCCGTACATATATTCTTGGTTATCCCGTTACTGTCCGGACAGACCATAAATCTATCTCGTTCCTTAAGAGATGTAAGTTGAGCCATGGAAGATTAACGCGGTGGATACTATTGCTGCAAGAATACGACCTTAAGTGGGAGTATATCCCCGGACGGAAGAATGTCGTCGCGGACGTATTGTCTAGAGTTGACATTGACAAGCAGACGTTCGAGGGGGAGAAGGAGAGTATTCTGAAGGTGTACCATATTCTCAGCAGCAGCGCCGGTCTACAATCAGTTCTGGAACAACTAAGCACACACCAACAAGCTGACCCGAAATTAATTACTATTATCTCAAGATTGGAAGCAGGAGATGAGACAATCTCCCGATATTACACTATACATAAGGGAATCCTGTTTTCCAAACCATCATTATATAAGGAGGAATGGAAGGTAATAATTCCGACCCATATCGAGAAAGAGATAGTGATCAGTTATCATGTTCGATATGGGCATATGGGCGCTTTAAAGGTGGTAAAGGCCCTGGAAGAAAGCTGCTATATCAAGGACATCAATCGGAAGGTACGGAGGTATATTAGAAACTGTCGCATTTGCCAACTCGTAAAAACTAATAACGAGAAAAGAGAAGGGCAGATGATTCCAATAACATCGCAGTCTAAACTTGAGAAGGTATTCCTGGATATCTGCGGGCCATTTCCCCGCAGTGGAGGCCGCCACCGATACAAATATATCGTCATCATTATGGACCATTACACCAAGTTCGTAAAGCTATACCCAGCGAATCGGGCGACTACGAATAAAGTTCTTAATATCCTGATCGACCAGTACTTCCCAACCGTCGGAAAACCGGTATCGATCATAACCGACCACGGAACGCAATGCAAGGGGAGAAGATGGCGGGATACACTGCTGTCCATGGGGGTTCACACATACAAGACATCCGTATACCACCCAAGCAGTAACCCGGCTGAAAGAGTCTTGCGAGAGGTGAGGCGCCTATTAAGAACGTATTGCCATGATCAGCAGAGAAGGTGGCAAGAATACTTGGAGGCTACGGAAAAATTCCTCAACCTGGCCTACCATCCAGCCATAGGAATAACCCCATACTCCGCAATGTACGAGAGACAACCCCCTAGAGAGATTGAAGATATCTTGGAGTTCCCTAGAGAACATAAATATAGATTTGATAAAATTCAATTTTGTAATAAGGTGGCCGAAGATCAGGAGAAACGGCGGAAGAAATACAATAAAAGTATGGGTAAGGTTATCCATTATACCGTTGGGGAGAAGGTGTTGTTGAAGAATAGGGAATTACCCAGTTCCTTAGAGGGGATAACAAAAAAGTTATTGCTCCTGTATACTGGTCCCTATATCGTCTCAAAGGACAATAACAACAACACCTACGAAATCAAGGAAATAAATTCAAATAGAGTCAAGGGTGTCTTTAACCAGGCATCCATGAAGAAATTTTATGATTAAAACCAGTGAAATTCTAAAACATACGTAAGATCACCTTACATACCAATTATTTAAGAAAAACTTTATGGCAAGAATAGAAGAGAAGAAGTTTAAAAACATTACCAGCCAAATTCTAAAAAGAAATATAAGCACATATTATCTACAATTATTAGAAAATTTTATGGCTAGAAGATATATAAGATAGAATTTAAAATCCCCGAAATTCTAAAACATACGTAAGCTCACCTTACATAAAAAAATATTTGAAGGAAATTTTATGGCAAAGATAGAAGAAGAAAATTTGAATTTAAAAACCTCTAAATTCTAAACACAATATAAGCCAATTATATACAATTTATTTGAAGGAAATTATTTGAAAAGAAGAATAATATAAGAAGAGTTTGGACTTAAACAACCAAATTCTAAAACATACGTAAGATCACCTTACATACCAATTATTTAAGAAAAACTTTATGGCAAGAATAGAAGAGAAGAAGTTTAAAAACATTATCAGCCAAATTCTAAAACATACGTAAGATCACCTTACATAACAATTATTAGAAAATTTTATGGCAATGATAGAAGATAGAATTTAAAACCTCTAAATTCTAAAAACAATGTAAGACAATTACATACAATTTATTTGAGAAGAAACATTTTGAAAGAAGAATAACAAGAAGAATTTTGAAAT
Source organism: Magicicada septendecula (assembly GCA_034769895.1). Classification (NCBI taxonomy): domain Eukaryota; kingdom Metazoa; phylum Arthropoda; class Insecta; order Hemiptera; family Cicadidae; genus Magicicada; species Magicicada septendecula. The sequence continues at coordinate 827,407,929 of CM068367.1, forward strand.
AATCCTCAAAATTCTAAAACAAATGTAAGCCAATCTTACATCAAGATTATTTAAAGGAAAACCATTTAGAAGATATGCATAAGAAGAAATTAAAATAAAAACCCCTAAATTCTAAACATAATGTAAGACAATTACATACAATTTATTTGAAGAGAAACATATTTTAAAGAAGAATAACAAGAAGAATTTTGAATTTAAAATCCTCAAAATTCCAAAATACATGTAAGCCAATCTTACATAAAGATTATTTAAAGGAAAACCATTTAGAAGATATGCATAAGAAGAAGTTAAAATAAACCATCAAAATTCTAAAAGCAATGGTAAGATCACCTTACATAACAAAAAATGTGAAAAACTTTATGGCTATAATATAATAATAAAGAAGGAGAGAATTTAGAAATAAAACCATCTAAAGTCAAAAACAAGTGAGGACAGCTTACTAAATATTTATTTGAAGAGAAACATTTTGACAATAATACCAAGAGAATTTAGAGAAATAAAACCAGCCAAAACACATATAAGCCCACCTTACATACAAATTATTTGAGAAAACTTTATGGAATAATATGAGAAGAGTGAATTTTGAATTATGAATAAATCAAGTTTCCCAAACCAAGTATAAGTACAACTTACCAACCAATTATAAATAAAATACTATGGTGAGATAAACTGAAGAGATTTCATACCATATTTATGGTAAGCATAGAAGATAATTACCATGGTAACAAAGGATAATAATGGGATGAATAAAAGGAAACAGATTTAGAATTAAAACAAATAATTCTGGACAGTATAATCATGTCTAAGTTCAATATGAAGAGTAAAAACCTTTCAATAAAATGATGCTAAAGGAAATAAAAAAGAAAAATTTCTTTAATACGATTTGAGTGATTGAATAAAATAAAGTACAAAAACTTCTTTGGAATTATGAGAGAATGAACTTTGAAGTGGTATGAGGAGAAATTATGACCTCATTATGAAATTAATAATAAAAAACCATCATTCGCAAGTATAATAACAATAACAGAAATAATGTGAGAATAATGTCAAAGATTTATGTAATTAAACGAATTAATATAAAATGATTTATGAATTAAATGACAATTATGATAATGACAGTTATAAAAATTCTAGAAAATAGAACAAGTGGAGATTTAAGAACAAAGAAACAGTCTAAAAATGTCATAAAGATATGCTACTATAAATAATGCAGATTATAATAATAAAAAAACCAGAAGGTAATAAAGAAATTAGCCTCCAGGTGGTCTAGTGGCTAACGCGGGCGATTGATGCGCTCGTGGTCCTGGGTTCAATTCCCGGCAGAGGTTCTGTACGGCGTGCACTCAGCATCGTGAGGCAAACTGAGTAGGCGCTGAGATAACAGCGCCGCCTCCTGGCTGTGAATACCGCAACTAGCGGCTGGTGGCGCGTAGTACTAGCCATACACCGTCACACTAACACAAAAGCCGTGCGGTACGCCTTGGTCCTTAACGGACTGTTGAGCGGAGGTTTAATTTTTAATAAAGAAATTATAACCAAAAGATTTATATGATAAGAAAAGTTGAAAAATGTAATAATAGAAGAGCTTCCTACCATAATATCAAATGAAAGAAACATCCAGTTAATGAGTCAGAAGGACAACTGAGATAGGAATATTAAAATCTCTGAGAAGTATAATAAGTAATAAGTGAAGTATCCCAAAGATATTTTTTAAATAGTAACAAATGTGTACTATTCTGAATAATTTTTTAATCTGTCTGAAGATAATTCCAGCAGGATTAATATGTTTTTTGAGCAGAGATGATTTGCCTCTGTACTCAAATGTGTGTGAAGTATTGGACAGCAGAGGAAAGTAGCGTACAGTGCCTCTCTGAACTGAACCAGCTCACAAAGTAGGGAATGATAGGGAGGAAATATCCCAAGGAGAAAATACTAAGAAGAAATATGAAAATGAAATAATAAATATGAAACTCAGATGACTATTACTATCAAGGAAGATCAAGTGAGAATGATATAAACTCAAATATAATTAAGAAAATTTTAAAATGGAAGGAAGTCCAAAATAATAACCAACCTTGAATAAATATCATAAGCAATTGTTTCAGACAAAGCAAGTATAGTCTGAAAAAATTACTTCTGGAGAAGGGCATTCTGTAGCGTGACAGAAAATCCACTACATTTTAAGTCATGTGAAATCATAAAGTTTAATTACACCAACGAATGTTATAATAATATTGAATGACATTTAAATAAATCAGAGGAATGAACCACAATAAGATAAAAATCCTCACTACATTATATATAAAAACCACTGTTTTAAAAAAAAAAAAAAACCAAAGAAAGTATCGAATCAACTCATTGTATAATATCAGTAAGTTACCCAGGAAGCTCAGAGCAGTAAACCAGTTATATAAGACCATATCTAGAAAAAAGCGAATCAATTAAAGAGTGGTGAATACCAAAATACCCCAAAAACAAGAAGAGGGAAGAATAAAGTTTGTGATCAGGAAGAAAACAATACCCTGAAACCTGTATAGAAGAATAAAGTCAGTTCAGTGAATAAATTAAATACTCCAAACTAAACCTCAGTCGTGATAACACCAAGTACCTTGGTTTACCCAAGAATGAGGAAGGAAGAACAGAAGAGTGAAGACTAGACGAGGGACAAGAATGAAGACTAGAAGAGGGACAAGAATGAAGACCAGAAGGAAGATACGAAGAAGGACAAGAAAGAAGACAGGAGGAGAGGAAGAAATAGTATGAAAGAAACACCGTAGTAAAACCTATTATTATATAAACTACTATCAACCCCAAACCCATAAAAACTATGCAAAAGAAAGTATAACATACCCAAAATCTTATAAAATGTAATTATTGAGAAAACTAAAGTGTTGTATAGCGTTATAAGAAGTGCACCGGCTAAAGCTATTGTGTAATAAAGAAAATAAACTAGTCTTAACAGTCCATGATTACTAAAGGTCTGGTCTGAGATAATAAGACTCAGAATATCAGAACCAACAGTGAAAGTGAATTTGTGTAAGTGTTTTTAAAAAAAAAAAATGCAATAAACTTAAAGTTGGTGATACTATAACTTAGTAGTATGCTATGTCACAACTTTGATATCTAATAATAAACAGCATAATAAAATAATAAAATGGAAAATTTCCAATATTTTATTATTTTAAGGTAAATCTTTATTTACAAGACATTTGTAAAAAATGATAATAAATAGAGTATGGGACTTAATGTTTACTGATGTAGGGGATCACAATAATAATGGTTTAAACCAGAAAGGACTGGTATTAATATAGTATTAATAAGTGTAAAATGTTTGAATAGACTGTTTATTCACAGTCCTAAAATCAATGTGTTAATAAATGTATTTGTAAGGTTTTTAGAAAATAAGATTTATGTTATGTGTTTTAAAAAGAATTATGTTTGATAAATAATAGCCAACATACCATTAATAATGTTCTAATAGGTATGATATGTTAGCTCAAAAATAGTTAAAGATATATGTTCAAACCATATCTGCAATATGTTCAATTGTGCAGATTGCTAAACAATGTTCATAATTATTTATTTTAATAACTGTAGTGTTAATTAACTACTACACAACACAATAAGTTATAAATCATGTTATTTTCATATAATTGTAATTATGTAAAGTCAGAGGAGGAATTAAGTTTAAATTATTTGAGAAAGAAAGAAATATAAAATTCTAAAATCTAGGCCATTTGGTGAAATCAGAGAACCAATATAAAATAGTATAATTCACTTATAAATCCTGTAAACTACCAAGATTTATATAAGATAACACAATTAACCACTACTAGGAATGATCCTATGAATTAAAATGATAATAAGGAAATATACCTTAACATTTTGTAAATTTTCAAAATATATAAATCAATTAATTTTAAAGAGCAATGTCAAATTTACAAATTAACACAAAAAACCAGTTCAAAGGTGTAATTTATATGTATTTAAGGAAAGGAAGAGGAATATGACTAATTAAAATTTATTATAATAGTATTAATAATATTTAAAATGGAGGGAATTTTGTATAAAGACGGAAATCCAATTTTGAGCCTATATTTCCATAAAGTAAAGAAATTTGTTAATTTCCACAAAATATCTACAGATATGGACTATAATACATCAATTTAAAGGGAATGAGATGGTTAAACCGATAATAAGGTTAATAATTCATAAAAGTGAGGAATAAAATAGATAAATTCCATTCATAATGTAATATTTTATCATATGTATGGGAAGTCGAAAAATGTTAACAATACTTTTTCAAAGATTAACTGGGCCAGATTTATGACCAAGTTAATTAGTCTTTTGTTGAATATCAAGCTGGACAGTTGTGTAAAGAACGTTTTCTTTAAATCGAGAAAAATGGTACTAGCGTTTAGCCATTGAAATAAGTGAACGAGAGTTAGACGGTTTTTACACTTTTTAAAGCTAAAACTGTTAATACATTCACGACAATAGTGAAAACAAACACTTAACTCTATAATACGAGTGATAAAAACAAATAAAACATTATAATTAAACTGATTCATTCTGAAATTCCTAACCATAACTTGAAAACTTAACCGCAGAAGTTGAACACATAGAAAATAAACTAACTAACACAAGTTTACACAGAACACTTCACCAGAATACACCAAACAGATTAACAGACATATTACACCAGTGCGGGGACATTTTAGACCTTGATGAAGGTAATTTTATAGTAATTTTCTGACACGACGCATATGCAGTAACCAAGACCAACCCGAGTAGCGGCCATCTTGAAAACGGAATCTGCTTACCACATCACAGTGACGTCAGTCTTCATTGGTTCGACAAAACATTTATTCAAATATTATATACTGAAATTATTTAAATACTATTGAATAGTAATTATTGTATTTATTTTTAATTGTTAATGTTATACTTTCTCGTCACCCTTCTCTGACTATTAATCCATAATCGCTCAAAGAACCTGTCTTGTAATATAATATATCATAAAATTTTGTTCTGTATGACACAATCGATAATTCCCGAGACAGAGTCGATAATTGCTCTCCATTGATAAAATATCGATTATTTATTTAAAATTGTCAATAAATCTTTATATTTCCATTATTTCGTATCTGTTACTTATTTCACAGGGTAATTTAAGGGTATTTATAAGGCTGAAGGACTTAAGTACGAAGAATATATTCTATCTGAACAAGATATTGGACCAGTCAGAAAAGTCACCAATCGATTATTACCTGGAGTTAATCTATTTAACTCCAGACTTGGTGCAAATCTTCAAGAAGTGCTCGACGGTCAATAAATACCTACCTGTTATTAAAATTTTACAGAACTTTCTTAAAACAGATGTATTTCTCATTTAAACACATTGATTAACATAACAAAATTATTTTATTATTTGAAAATTCTATTTTTATTGAATTTTCCATATACATTTTATTCTTTTGTAACGACCGGCATACAGCGGTCTGGTGACCAAGTGGCTAGCCCAAACAGTGGGGCTTGATTTGATTATACCACTACAGGGTCTTCTTACAAAGTGGCGTCCAACTTAGAGGGCTTAATAATCTAAGCTTGGCAGCGATTAATAAATAGAGACAGAGAAAGATGCAGAGACGAGCTACTTTGAAAAAGAGGGCGGCAGAGGCCGAGAAAGAGGTTGACATGGGGGATAAGGAGGCAACACCTGTGGAGGATCCGGAAGTGTTACTAATCCAGGTGGAACCGAAACAACCAGCACCACCAGAGGAACAACCTGAAGTAACGACGCAGACGGGGGAAGTCAATGTCCCAGAGAAGGAGAAACCATCACGAGCAGAGGATAGTAACATACAGGAAATGCTCAGACAAATGATGGGAGAAATCAAATCCATGAACAAGAAAATGGATTCCACTACGGAAGATAACAAGAAGATGGAGGAGAATTTAAACAAGAAGATGGACGAAAGTAGTAAGGAAAGGAAGGAAGATAACCATTCATTAAATGAAAAACTAGAGGATCTGAAGGAAGATAACCGATCCACAAAGGAAGAATTGGGCCGTAAGATAGAAAATACTAATAAGAGGATCGAAGAAACTATTAGAAAGATGGAAAGGAAAATGGAAGAAAATAATAAGAATTTAGAAGAGAAAATGGAAGAAACCAGTAAGAAAATAGAAAGCGACAATCAGCAACTGAGGGAAAAGTTGGAGGAAAATAATCTGAAAATGGAGGAGAAGATGGACGAGAATAATCAAAGATTGAGAGAAGAACTAAGGGAAGTTAACCAAGAGAACATGAATAAGTTAGACGAGAGGATTGAGCTAGCTAAAGAGGAGATAAATAAAAAGATAACTGAGACGAAGAAGTCCATTGTAAAGAAATTAGAACAGGAAGTCGTGGTTGTTAACCAGCAGATCCGAGAAGTAGACGAAAGATGTCGTCAAACAGAAAACGAAGTGCTGGAAGTCCGGGAAGTAATAACAAAGGAGATTACTCAGGTACAAGAACAACAGAAAACTAAATTGGAGGAGACCAAGAAGTTTGCCTTGGAGGAAGTAAATAAAGTGAGAACCCAAGTAACAGAAAGATGCGACGGCGTGGAAGCCGCTATGGTGAACATAACCGGACAGGTGCGTCAAAGCCAGGAGGAGATAGAGTTTATAAGAAACAGACCATCCGGATATCACAATTTCCCCATGTCAGAGAACAGAGAGTGGCTCAATTTCCGGCAATACAAACGGAAGCCTATGGAGTTCTTGGCACGAATAGAGGAGTACCTTGAGAAACACCGAGGGAACCGATGGGTCCAGAGCAGAGAAATCCTTGACGAGTCGTTTCGGGAGGTAAATGACCATTGGTGGATGGCCAACCGGAGCGACATCGACAATTATGAACAATTCAAGAGCCTGTTCAAAGCCAAGTACTGGTCAGAGACCACGCAAAATCTCATAAGAGATAATATATGCCACGGCCGCTACAAACCACAAGTCGGCAGCTCAATGACAGCTTATTTCCTAGGCAAAGTGTGTATGGCCAAGCACTTAGAACCAGCCATACCGGAGGAATGCCTAATAAACAAACTGTCTTACCATTATGATGAGGAGGTGATTCGTGCAAGGAGGGGCAGCCAGATAAAAACCATCCAGGCAATGACAGAACTTCTAGAGAATTATGAAAATGAAGATTACTACCGGCAGAGTCGTAGAAGAAGTGATGGGCCCGAACCAAGGACGTACCAGAACAATAACCAGAGTACGAACCACATAAATACTGGGTACCAAGGAGGTCGGGCATACCCGCGAAATAACAATTCTAATAATGGAAATAATGTAAATAATAATAATTACAATGATAATAATAATGCGGGTCCCAACCAGCAAAACCCGAATCGACCCTCTAATGGTTATCAGGGTAACCGCAATCCCTACCCTAATAACATAAATAGTCAGAGAAGCCCCAATTATGGTAATAGTCCTTACCATAATAATACCAATCGTACGGGTCCCAATAATGGTAATTTTAATAATAATAGGTTTCCTCGCCCTAGAGTGAACTTCATACGAGCCACGGAAGGAAGACAGCGAGGATTCAACCACAATCGACGAAGCAGTTACCGAAGATACGAAGAAAGGCGGAGGAGCCTAGAACGGGACCAACCGAGGTACTATCCGGCGCATAGGAGCAATAGTTTGGACAACACTGAACCGAGGTCGCACCATGAACGACCGGAAGACCATAGAACAGATCGGCAAGTAACCACTCTGAGCATCCCAAATGAGGCATTGAATAATATGGCTCAAAGGAACAATGATGCCGAGCCTTTAAACGGGCACAGGCAGTAAGAAATCGCCAGAACCCATTACTGCTTCTGACTACTGGGTATGATAATGATAATGAGTGCAATTTCGAGAATAATCACAATCGTATTACAATCATCGGGTGCAACTACCTGAAGGACATCAGACAGGAGTTATTGGAAGAGGATAACAGGAGTCCCACCAATAACTTCAATAATGAAATTATACATGTTGACGCCAAGGTAGAAGGCATCCCAGCCAAGTTAATGATCGATACTGGGTCAAACGTATCAATAATAAGTACGACGGAACTGGAGAGGATACAGCAAGAGTGCAGGAGAACTTTACCAACATTGCCGTTGAATAATATTGTTTTGTTGGGAGCAACCGGCCGACAAAACAAAACTATACGTAGACAAGTCTCCGCCAGTGTGATGAGCTGTGGTATAGCGATTGACATGGAATTCTTGGTGGCGAGCGGTCTGCCATTTAATATACTGGTCGGGTGTGATGTGCTTAGGAGGAATTCCGCCATCATTGATCTAAGAACTGAAACCTTATCGTTGTTTTCTAACGGACATACTTGGACGGCGAACTTGGTGGGTAGTGACCAAGTCGTTCCCGATAGTATCCATCAGCAAATCCGAAAAATTAATTACATCCAACCAACATCCATAATTGAACAGAGAATAGACGACACCTCCAATGAAGATTTATGGTCGCAAAAAATCCAGGAGATCAGGGATTTCCGGAGCGGTATAACTGGCGAAGGTTTAACAACAAACCAAGCGAACAAATTAATAGACATATACAATAAATATAAATCAGTCTTTTCTGATGAGCCCGGTAAAGTGAAGAATTTCCAGTGTACTCTACAATTCCGAGACACTGTAGACTTTAACCGGAAGTCTTACCCCATTGCGCAATCACGAAAGCAAGCAGTAGGAGCTGAAATAGAGCAAATGATTAACCGTGACATTATAGAGAGTAGCCATTCCCCTTACACAAGTCCTATCGTGGCTATTCCTAAGAAAAACGGACAAGTCCGTTTATGTTTAGATGCGCGCGAAATAAATAAGATGATCATAAATGACAGGACTTCGCCCGGTGAGATTGAGATTCCAATAACATCGCAGTCTAAACTTGAGAAGGTATTCCTAGATATCTGCGGGCCATTTCCCCGCAGTGGAGGCCGCCACCGATACAAATATATCGTCATCATTATGGACCATTACACCAAGTTCGTAAAGCTATACCCAGCGAATCGGGCGACTACGAATAAAGTTCTTAATATCCTGATCGACCAGTACTTCCCAAACGTAGGAAAGCCGGTATCGATCATAACCGACCACGGAACGCAATGCAAGGGGAGAAGATGGCGGGATACACTGCTGCCCATGGGGGTTCACACATACAAGACATCCGTATACCACCCAAGCAGTAACCCGGCTGAAAGAGTCTTGCGAGAGGTGAGGCGCCTATTAAGAACGTATTGCCATGATCAGCAGAGAAGGTGGCAAGAATACTTGGAGGCTACGGAAAAATTCCTCAACCTGGCCTACCATCCAGCCATAGGAATAACCCCATACTCCGCAATGTACGAGAGACAACCCCCTAGAGAGATTGAAGATATCTTGGAGTTCCCTAGAGAACATAAATATAGATTTGATAAAATTCAATTTTGTAATAAGGTGGCCGAAGATCAGGAGAAACGGCGGAAGAAATACAATAAAAGTATGGGTAAGGTTATCCATTATACCGTTGGAGAGAAGGTGTTGTTGAAGAATAGGGAATTACCCAGTTCCTTAGAGGGGATAACAAAAAAGTTATTGCTCCTGTATACTGGTCCCTATATCGTCTCAAAGGACAATAACAACAACACCTACGAAATCAAGGAAATAAATTCAAATAGAGTCAAGGGTGTCTTTAACCAGGCATCCATGAAGAAATTTTATGATTAAAACCAGTGAAATTCTAAAACATACGTAAGATCACCTTACATACCAATTATTTAAGAAAAACTTTATGGCAAGAATAGAAGAGAAGAAGTTTAAAAACATTACCAGCCAAATTCTAAAAAGAAATATAAGCACATATTATCTACAATTATTAGAAAATTTTATGGCTAGAAGATATATAAGATAGAATTTAAAATCCCCGAAATTCTAAAACATACGTAAGCTCACCTTACATAAAAAAATATTTGAAGGAAATTTTATGGCAAAGATAGAAGAAGAAAATTTGAATTTAAAAACCTCTAAATTCTAAACACAATATAAGCCAATTATATACAATTTATTTGAAGGAAATTATTTGAAAAGAAGAATAATATAAGAAGAGTTTGGACTTAAACAACCAAATTCTAAAACATACGTAAGATCACCTTACATACCAATTATTTAAGAAAAACTTTATGGCAAGAATAGAAGAGAAGAAGTTTAAAAACATTATCAGCCAAATTCTAAAACATACGTAAGATCACCTTACATAACAATTATTAGAAAATTTTATGGCAATGATAGAAGATAGAATTTAAAACCTCTAAATTCTAAAAACAATGTAAGACAATTACATACAATTTATTTGAGAAGAAACATTTTGAAAGAAGAATAACAAGAAGAATTTTGAAATAATCCTCAAAATTCTAAAACAAATGTAAGCCAATCTTACATCAAGATTATTTAAAGGAAAACCATTTAGAAGATATGCATAAGAAGAAATTAAAATAAAAACCCCTAAATTCTAAACATAATGTAAGACAATTACATACAATTTATTTGAAGAGAAACATATTTTAAAGAAGAATAACAAGAAGAATTTTGAATTTAAAATCCTCAAAATTCCAAAATACATGTAAGCCAATCTTACATAAAGATTATTTAAAGGAAAACCATTTAGAAGATATGCATAAGAAGAAGTTAAAATAAACCATCAAAATTCTAAAAGCAATGGTAAGATCACCTTACATAACAAAAAATGTGAAAAACTTTATGGCTATAATATAATAATAAAGAAGGAGAGAATTTAGAAATAAAACCATCTAAAGTCAAAAACAAGTGAGGACAGCTTACTAAATATTTATTTGAAGAGAAACATTTTGACAATAATACCAAGAGAATTTAGAGAAATAAAACCAGCCAAAACACATATAAGCCCACCTTACATACAAATTATTTGAGAAAACTTTATGGAATAATATGAGAAGAGTGAATTTTGAATTATGAATAAATCAAGTTTCCCAAACCAAGTATAAGTACAACTTACCAACCAATTATAAATAAAATACTATGGTGAGATAAACTGAAGAGATTTCATACCATATTTATGGTAAGCATAGAAGATAATTACCATGGTAACAAAGGATAATAATGGGATGAATAAAAGGAAACAGATTTAGAATTAAAACAAATAATTCTGGACAGTATAATCATGTCTAAGTTCAATATGAAGAGTAAAAACCTTTCAATAAAATGATGCTAAAGGAAATAAAAAAGAAAAATTTCTTTAATACGATTTGAGTGATTGAATAAAATAAAGTACAAAAACTTCTTTGGAATTATGAGAGAATGAACTTTGAAGTGGTATGAGGAGAAATTATGACCTCATTATGAAATTAATAATAAAAAACCATCATTCGCAAGTATAATAACAATAACAGAAATAATGTGAGAATAATGTCAAAGATTTATGTAATTAAACGAATTAATATAAAATGATTTATGAATTAAATGACAATTATGATAATGACAGTTATAAAAATTCTAGAAAATAGAACAAGTGGAGATTTAAGAACAAAGAAACAGTCTAAAAATGTCATAAAGATATGCTACTATAAATAATGCAGATTATAATAATAAAAAAACCAGAAGGTAATAAAGAAATTAGCCTCCAGGTGGTCTAGTGGCTAACGCGGGCGATTGATGCGCTCGTGGTCCTGGGTTCAATTCCCGGCAGAGGTTCTGTACGGCGTGCACTCAGCATCGTGAGGCAAACTGAGTAGGCGCTGAGATAACAGCGCCGCCTCCTGGCTGTGAATACCGCAACTAGCGGCTGGTGGCGCGTAGTACTAGCCATACACCGTCACACTAACACAAAAGCCGTGCGGTACGCCTTGGTCCTTAACGGACTGTTGAGCGGAGGTTTAATTTTTAATAAAGAAATTATAACCAAAAGATTTATATGATAAGAAAAGTTGAAAAATGTAATAATAGAAGAGCTTCCTACCATAATATCAAATGAAAGAAACATCCAGTTAATGAGTCAGAAGGACAACTGAGATAGGAATATTAAAATCTCTGAGAAGTATAATAAGTAATAAGTGAAGTATCCCAAAGATATTTTTTAAATAGTAACAAATGTGTACTATTCTGAATAATTTTTTAATCTGTCTGAAGATAATTCCAGCAGGATTAATATGTTTTTTGAGCAGAGATGATTTGCCTCTGTACTCAAATGTGTGTGAAGTATTGGACAGCAGAGGAAATTAGCGTACAGTGCCTCTCTGAACTGAACCAGCTCACAAAGTAGGGAATGATAGGGAGGAAATATCCCAAGGAGAAAATACTAAGAAGAAATATGAAAATGAAATAATAAATATGAAACTCAGATGACTATTACTATCAAGGAAGATCAAGTGAGAATGATATAAACTCAAATATAATTAAGAAAATTTTAAAATGGAAGGAAGTCCAAAATAATAACCAACCTTGAATAAATATCATAAGCAATTGTTTCAGACAAAGCAAGTATAGTCTGAAAAAATTACTTCTGGAGAAGGGCATTCTGTAGCGTGACAGAAAATCCACTACATTTTAAGTCATGTGAAATCATAAAGTTTAATTACACCAACGAATGTTATAATAATATTGAATGACATTTAAATAAATCAGAGGAATGAACCACAATAAGATAAAAATCCTCACTACATTATATATAAAAACCACTGTTTTAAAAAAAAAAAAAAAAACAAAGAAAGTATCGAATCAACTCATTGTATAATATCAGTAAGTTACCCAGGAAGCTCAGAGCAGTAAACCAGTTATATAAGACCATATCTAGAAAAAAGCGAATCAATTAAAGAGTGGTGAATACCAAAATACCCCAAAAACAAGAAGAGGGAAGAATAAAGTTTGTGATCAGGAAGAAAACAATACCCTGAAACCTGTATAGAAGAATAAAGTCAGTTCAGTGAATAAATTAAATACTCCAAACTAAACCTCAGTCGTGATAACACCAAGTACCTTGGTTTACCCAAGAATGAGGAAGGAAGAACAGAAGAGTGAAGACTAGACGAGGGACAAGAATGAAGACTAGAAGAGGGACAAGAATGAAGACCAGAAGGAAGATACGAAGAAGGACAAGAAAGAAGACAGGAGGAGAGGAAGAAATAGTATGAAAGAAACACCGTAGTAAAACCTATTATTATATAAACTACTATCAACCCCAAACCCATAAAAACTATGCAAAAGAAAGTATAACATACCCAAAATCTTATAAAATGTAATTATTGAGAAAACTAAAGTGTTGTATAGCGTTATAAGAAGTGCACCGGCTAAAGCTATTGTGTAATAAAGAAAATAAACTAGTCTTAACAGTCCATGATTACTAAAGGTCTGGTCTGAGATAATAAGACTCAGAATATCAGAACCAACAGTGAAAGTGAATTTGTGTAAGTGTTTTTAAAAAAAAAAAATGCAATAAACTTAAAGTTGGTGATACTATAACTTAGTAGTATGCTATGTCACAACTTTGATATCTAATAATAAACAGCATAATAAAATAATAAAATGGAAAATTTCCAATATTTTATTATTTTAAGGTAAATCTTTATTTACAAGACATTTGTAAAAAATGATAATAAATAGAGTATGGGACTTAATGTTTACTGATGTAGGGGATCACAATAATAATGGTTTAAACCAGAAAGGACTGGTATTAATATAGTATTAATAAGTGTAAAATGTTTGAATAGACTGTTTATTCACAGTCCTAAAATCAATGTGTTAATAAATGTATTTGTAAGGTTTTTAGAAAATAAGATTTATGTTATGTGTTTTAAAAAGAATTATGTTTGATAAATAATAGCCAACATACCATTAATAATGTTCTAATAGGTATGATATGTTAGCTCAAAAATAGTTAAAGATATATGTTCAAACCATATCTGCAATATGTTCAATTGTGCAGATTGCTAAACAATGTTCATAATTATTTATTTTAATAACTGTAGTGTTAATTAACTACTACACAACACAATAAGTTATAAATCATGTTATTTTCATATAATTGTAATTATGTAAAGTCAGAGGAGGAATTAAGTTTAAATTATTTGAGAAAGAAAGAAATATAAAATTCTAAAATCTAGGCCATTTGGTGAAATCAGAGAACCAATATAAAATAGTATAATTCACTTATAAATCCTGTAAACTACCAAGATTTATATAAGATAACACAATTAACCACTACTAGGAATGATCCTATGAATTAAAATGATAATAAGGAAATATACCTTAACATTTTGTAAATTTTCAAAATATATAAATCAATTAATTTTAAAGAGCAATGTCAAATTTACAAATTAACACAAAAAACCAGTTCAAAGGTGTAATTTATATGTATTTAAGGAAAGGAAGAGGAATATGACTAATTAAAATTTATTATAATAGTATTAATAATATTTAAAATGGAGGGAATTTTGTATAAAGACGGAAATCCAATTTTGAGCCTATATTTCCATAAAGTAAAGAAATTTGTTAATTTCCACAAAATATCTACAGATATGGACTATAATACATCAATTTAAAGGGAATGAGATGGTTAAACCGATAATAAGGTTAATAATTCATAAAAGTGAGGAATAAAATAGATAAATTCCATTCATAATGTAATATTTTATCATATGTATGGGAAGTCGAAAAATGTTAACAATACTTTTTCAAAGATTAACTGGGCCAGATTTATGACCAAGTTAATTAGTCTTTTGTTGAATATCAAGCTGGACAGTTGTGTAAAGAACGTTTTCTTTAAATCGAGAAAAATGGTACTAGCGTTTAGCCATTGAAATAAGTGAACGAGAGTTAGACGGTTTTTACACTTTTTAAAGCTAAAACTGTTAATACATTCACGACAATAGTGAAAACAAACACTTAACTCTATAATACGAGTGATAAAAACAAATAAAACATTATAATTAAACTGATTCATTCTGAAATTCCTAACCATAACTTGAAAACTTAACCGCAGAAGTTGAACACATAGAAAATAAACTAACTAACACAAGTTTACACAGAACACTTCACCAGAATACACCAAACAGATTAACAGACATATTACACCAGTGCGGGGACATTTTAGACCTTGATGAAGGTAATTTTATAGTAATTTTCTGACACGACGCATATGCAGTAACCAAGACCAACCCGAGTAGCGGCCATCTTGAAAACGGAATCTGCTTACCACATCACAGTGACGTCAGTCTTCATTGGTTCGACAAAACATTTATTCAAATATTATATACTGAAATTATTTAAATACTATTGAATAGTAATTATTGTATTTATTTTTAATTGTTAATGTTATACTTTCTCGTCACCCTTCTCTGACTATTAATCCATAATCGCTCAAAGAACCTGTCTTGTAATATAATATATCATAAAATTTTGTTCTGTATGACACAATCGATAATTCCCGAGACAGAGTCGATAATTGCTCTCCATTGATAAAATATCGATTATTTATTTAAAATTGTCAATAAATCTTTATATTTCCATTATTTCGTATCTGTTACTTATTTCACAGGGTAATTTAAGGGTATTTATAAGGCTGAAGGACTTAAGTACGAAGAATATATTCTATCTGAACAAGATATTGGACCAGTCAGAAAAGTCACCAATCGATTATTACCTGGAGTTAATCTATTTAACTCCAGACTTGGTGCAAATCTTCAAGAAGTGCTCGACGGTCAATAAATACCTACCTGTTATTAAAATTTTACAGAACTTTCTTAAAACAGATGTATTTCTCATTTAAACACATTGATTAACATAACAAAATTATTTTATTATTTGAAAATTTTATTTTTATTGAATTTTCCATATACATTTTATTCTTTTGTAACGACCGGCATACAGCGGTCTGGTGACCAAGTGGCTAGCCCAAACAGTGGGGCTTGATTTGATTATACCACTACAGGGTCTTCTTACAAAGTGGCGTCCAACTTAGAGGGCTTAATAATCTAAGCTTGGCAGCGATTAATAAATAGAGACAGAGAAAGATGCAGAGACGAGCTACTTTGAAAAAGAGGGCGGCAGAGGCCGAGAAAGAGGTTGACATGGGGGATAAGGAGGCAACACCTGTGGAGGATCCGGAAGTGTTACTAATCCAGGTGGAACCGAAACAACCAGCACCACCAGAGGAACAACCTGAAGTAACGACGCAGACGGGGGAAGTCAATGTCCCAGAGAAGGAGAAACCATCACGAGCAGAGGATAGTAACATACAGGAAATGCTCAGACAAATGATGGGAGAAATCAAATCCATGAACAAGAAAATGGATTCCACTACGGAAGATAACAAGAAGATGGAGGAGAATTTAAACAAGAAGATGGACGAAAGTAGTAAGGAAAGGAAGGAAGATAACCATTCATTAAATGAAAAACTAGAGGATCTGAAGGAAGATAACCGATCCACAAAGGAAGAATTGGGCCGTAAGATAGAAAATACTAATAAGAGGATCGAAGAAACTATTAGAAAGATGGAAAGGAAAATGGAAGAAAATAATAAGAATTTAGAAGAGAAAATGGAAGAAACCAGTAAGAAAATAGAAAGCGACAATCAGCAACTGAGGGAAAAGTTGGAGGAAAATAATCTGAAAATGGAGGAGAAGATGGACGAGAATAATCAAAGATTGAGAGAAGAACTAAGGGAAGTTAACCAAGAGAACATGAATAAGTTAGACGAGAGGATTGAGCTAGCTAAAGAGGAGATAAATAAAAAGATAACTGAGACGAAGAAGTCCATTGTAAAGAAATTAGAACAGGAAGTCGTGGTTGTTAACCAGCAGATCCGAGAAGTAGACGAAAGATGTCGTCAAACAGAAAACGAAGTGCTGGAAGTCCGGGAAGTAATAACAAAGGAGATTACTCAGGTACAAGAACAACAGAAAACTAAATTGGAGGAGACCAAGAAGTTTGCCTTGGAGGAAGTAAATAAAGTGAGAACCCAAGTAACAGAAAGATGCGACGGCGTGGAAGCCGCTATGGTGAACATAACCGGACAGGTGCGTCAAAGCCAGGAGGAGATAGAGTTTATAAGAAACAGACCATCCGGATATCACAATTTCCCCATGTCAGAGAACAGAGAGTGGCTCAATTTCCGGCAATACAAACGGAAGCCTATGGAGTTCTTGGCACGAATAGAGGAGTACCTTGAGAAACACCGAGGGAACCGATGGGTCCAGAGCAGAGAAATCCTTGACGAGTCGTTTCGGGAGGTAAATGACCATTGGTGGATGGCCAACCGGAGCGACATCGACAATTATGAACAATTCAAGAGCCTGTTCAAAGCCAAGTACTGGTCAGAGACCACGCAAAATCTCATAAGAGATAATATATGCCACGGCCGCTACAAACCACAAGTCGGCAGCTCAATGACAGCTTATTTCCTAGGCAAAGTGTGTATGGCCAAGCACTTAGAACCAGCCATACCGGAGGAATGCCTAATAAACAAACTGTCTTACCATTATGATGAGGAGGTGATTCGTGCAAGGAGGGGCAGCCAGATAAAAACCATCCAGGCAATGACAGAACTTCTAGAGAATTATGAAAATGAAGATTACTACCGGCAGAGTCGTAGAAGAAGTGATGGGCCCGAACCAAGGACGTACCAGAACAATAACCAGAGTACGAACCACATAAATACTGGGTACCAAGGAGGTCGGGCATACCCGCGAAATAACAATTCTAATAATGGAAATAATGTAAATAATAATAATTACAATGATAATAATAATGCGGGTCCCAACCAGCAAAACCCGAATCGACCCTCTAATGGTTATCAGGGTAACCGCAATCCCTACCCTAATAACATAAATAGTCAGAGAAGCCCCAATTATGGTAATAGTCCTTACCATAATAATACCAATCGTACGGGTCCCAATAATGGTAATTTTAATAATAATAGGTTTCCTCGCCCTAGAGTGAACTTCATACGAGCCACGGAAGGAAGACAGCGAGGATTCAACCACAATCGACGAAGCAGTTACCGAAGATACGAAGAAAGGCGGAGGAGCCTAGAACGGGACCAACCGAGGTACTATCCGGCGCATAGGAGCAATAGTTTGGACAACACTGAACCGAGGTCGCACCATGAACGACCGGAAGACCATAGAACAGATCGGCAAGTAACCACTCTGAGCATCCCAAATGAGGCATTGAATAATATGGCTCAAAGGAACAATGATGCCGAGCCTTTAAACGGGCACAGGCAGTAAGAAATCGCCAGAACCCATTACTGCTTCTGACTACTGGGTATGATAATGATAATGAGTGCAATTTCGAGAATAATCACAATCGTATTACAATCATCGGGTGCAACTACCTGAAGGACATCAGACAGGAGTTATTGGAAGAGGATAACAGGAGTCCCACCAATAACTTCAATAATGAAATTATACATGTTGACGCCAAGGTAGAAGGCATCCCAGCCAAGTTAATGATCGATACTGGGTCAAACGTATCAATAATAAGTACGACGGAACTGGAGAGGATACAGCAAGAGTGCAGGAGAACTTTACCAACATTGCCGTTGAATAATATTGTTTTGTTGGGAGCAACCGGCCGACAAAACAAAACTATACGTAGACAAGTCTCCGCCAGTGTGATGAGCTGTGGTATAGCGATTGACATGGAATTCTTGGTGGCGAGCGGTCTGCCATTTAATATACTGGTCGGGTGTGATGTGCTTAGGAGGAATTCCGCCATCATTGATCTAAGAACTGAAACCTTATCGTTGTTTTCTAACGGACATACTTGGACGGCGAACTTGGTGGGTAGTGACCAAGTCGTTCCCGATAGTATCCATCAGCAAATCCGAAAAATTAATTACATCCAACCAACATCCATAATTGAACAGAGAATAGACGACACCTCCAATGAAGATTTATGGTCGCAAAAAATCCAGGAGATCAGGGATTTCCGGAGCGGTATAACTGGCGAAGGTTTAACAACAAACCAAGCGAACAAATTAATAGACATATACAATAAATATAAATCAGCCTTTTCTGATGAGCCCGGTAAAGTGAAGAATTTCCAGTGTACTCTACAATTCCGAGACACTGTAGACTTTAACCGGAAGTCTTACCCCATTGCGCAATCACGAAAGCAAGCAGTAGGAGCTGAAATAGAGCAAATGATTAACCGTGACATTATAGAGAGTAGCCATTCCCCTTACACAAGTCCTATCGTGGCTATTCCTAAGAAAAACGGACAAGTCCGTTTATGTTTAGATGCGCGCGAAATAAATAAGATGATCATAAATGACAGGACTTCGCCCGGTGAGATTGAGGAGATCTTAAAACGATTCCACGGTACCAAATACTTCACTACCTGGGGTACGGTGTGCGGATACTGGCAGGTGGAATTACATCCACAGAGTCGCCAGTATCTGGCCTTTATATTCGAAGGGCGGAACTACCAGTTTAAGAGGTTGCCCTTCGGACTGGTAAACTCAGTAGCAGTCTTTGTGCACTGCATGGATCAGATACTTGGCCAAGAAGCACTAAAATTCACCACCGTATACGTCGATGACTTGCTAGTGTCCTCAGAAACTTGGGAGGAACACTGCTACCGTGTGGAACACGTCTTACAGAAGCTAGCAGCAAACAGTATTACTCTGAAGTTAGCAAAGTCTCATTTTATTGCTAAAGAGATACAATTTTTGGGCTTCATATTAAATGATAAGGGAATCTCACGTCGGCTGAAAAAGTCGAAGCAATTCAGAACTTTCCTACACCAAAGAATCGAAGGCAGTTACAGTCGTTCCTGGGACTCTGTAATTTCTACCGCAAGTTCCAGGAAAAGTACTCCAAACTGACTGCCAGATTTCAGCCGCAACTGTCATCTAAAAATAAATGGATCTGGGGTAATGAACAACAAAACATATTGACTCTTATAAAACAAAAATTCCTTAAACATATTATACCCCGCCATCCAGATTTTAACAAGCCTTTCTTTCTTAATTGTGATGCCAGTGACATCAGCCTCGGCACTACTTTATATCAAGAGGATGAGGAGGGCGAGCATCTTGTAATCTGTTTTGCCAGCAGAGCTCTGAACCAGAGTGAGAAAAACTATCATGTGACAGAAAAGGAGTTATTGAGTGTCGTGTTCGCGTGCGGAAAATTCCGTACATATATTCTTGGTTATCCCGTTACCGTCCGGACAGACCATAAATCTATCTCGTTCCTTAAGAGATGTAAGTTGAGCCATGGAAGATTAACGCGGTGGATACTATTGCTGCAAGAATACGACCTTAAGAGGGAGTATATCCCCGGACGGAAGAATGTCGTCGCGGACGTATTGTCTAGAGTTGACATTGACAAGCAGACGTTCGAGGGGGAGAAGGAGAGTATTCTGAAGGTGTACCATATTCTCAGCAGCAGCGCCGGTCTACAATCAGTTCTGGAACAACTAAGCACACACCAACAAGCTGACCCGAAATTAATTACTATTATCTCAAGATTGGAAGCAGGAGATGAGACAATCTCCCGATATTACACTATACATAAGGGAATCCTGTTTTCCAAACCATCATTATATAAAGAGGAATGGAAGGTAATAATTCCGACCCATATCGAGAAAGAGATAGTGATCAGTTATCATGTTCGATATGGGCATATGGGCGCTTTAAAGGTGGTAAAGGCCCTGGAAGAAAACTGCTATATCAAGGACATCAATCGGAAGGTACGGAGGTATATTAGAAACTGTCGCATTTGCCAACTCGTAAAAACTAATAACGAGAAAAGAGAAGGGCAGATGATTCCAATAACATCGCAGTCTAAACTTGAGAAGGTATTCCTAGATATCTGCGGGCCATTTCCCCGCAGTGGAGGCCGCCACCGATACAAATATATCGTCATCATTATGGACCATTACACCAAGTTCGTAAAGCTATACCCAGCGAATCGGGCGACTACGAATAAAGTTCTTAATATCCTGATCGACCAGTACTTCCCAAACGTAGGAAAGCCGGTATCGATCATAACCGACCACGGAACGCAATGCAAGGGGAGAAGATGGCGGGATACACTGCTGTCCATGGGGGTTCACACATACAAGACATCCGTATACCACCCAAGCAGTAACCCGGCTGAAAGAGTCTTGCGAGAGGTGAGGCGCCTATTAAGAACGTATTGCCATGATCAGCAGAGAAGGTGGCAAGAATACTTGGAGGCTACGGAAAAATTCCTCAACCTGGCCTACCATCCAGCCATAGGAATAACCCCATACTCCGCAATGTACGAGAGACAACCCCCTAGAGAGATTGAAGATATCTTGGAGTTCCCTAGAGAACATAAATATAGATTTGATAAAATTCAATTTTGTAATAAGGTGGCCGAAGATCAGGAGAAACGGCGGAAGAAATACAATAAAAGTATGGGTAAGGTTATCCATTATACCGTTGGAGAGAAGGTGTTGTTGAAGAATAGGGAATTACCCAGTTCCTTAGAGGGGATAACAAAAAAGTTATTGCTCCTGTATACTGGTCCCTATATCGTCTCAAAGGACAATAACAACAACACCTACGAAATCAAGGAAATAAATTCAAATAGAGTCAAGGGTGTCTTTAACCAGGCATCCATGAAGAAATTTTATGATTAAAACCAGTGAAATTCTAAAACATACGTAAGATCACCTTACATACCAATTATTTAAGAAAAACTTTATGGCAAGAATAGAAGAGAAGAAGTTTAAAAACATTACCAGCCAAATTCTAAAAAGAAATATAAGCACATATTATCTACAATTATTAGAAAATTTTATGGCTAGAAGATATATAAGATAGAATTTAAAATCCCCGAAATTCTAAAACATACGTAAGCTCACCTTACATAAAAAAATATTTGAAGGAAATTTTATGGCAAAGATAGAAGAAGAAAATTTGAATTTAAAAACCTCTAAATTCTAAACACAATATAAGCCAATTATATACAATTTATTTGAAGGAAATTATTTGAAAAGAAGAATAATATAAGAAGAGTTTGGACTTAAACAACCAAATTCTAAAACATACGTAAGATCACCTTACATACCAATTATTTAAGAAAAACTTTATGGCAAGAATAGAAGAGAAGAAGTTTAAAAACATTATCAGCCAAATTCTAAAACATACGTAAGATCACCTTACATAACAATTATTAGAAAATTTTATGGCAATGATAGAAGATAGAATTTAAAACCTCTAAATTCTAAAAACAATGTAAGACAATTACATACAATTTATTTGAGAAGAAACATTTTGAAAGAAGAATAACAAGAAGAATTTTGAAATAATCCTCAAAATTCTAAAACAAATGTAAGCCAATCTTACATCAAGATTATTTAAAGGAAAACCATTTAGAAGATATGCATAAGAAGAAATTAAAATAAAAACCCCTAAATTCTAAACATAATGTAAGACAATTACATACAATTTATTTGAAGAGAAACATATTTTAAAGAAGAATAACAAGAAGAATTTTGAATTTAAAATCCTCAAAATTCCAAAATACATGTAAGCCAATCTTACATAAAGATTATTTAAAGGAAAACCATTTAGAAGATATGCATAAGAAGAAGTTAAAATAAACCATCAAAATTCTAAAAGCAATGGTAAGATCACCTTACATAACAAAAAATGTGAAAAACTTTATGGCTATAATATAATAATAAAGAAGGAGAGAATTTAGAAATAAAACCATCTAAAGTCAAAAACAAGTGAGGACAGCTTACTAAATATTTATTTGAAGAGAAACATTTTGACAATAATACCAAGAGAATTTAGAGAAATAAAACCAGCCAAAACACATATAAGCCCACCTTACATACAAATTATTTGAGAAAACTTTATGGAATAATATGAGAAGAGTGAATTTTGAATTATGAATAAATCAAGTTTCCCAAACCAAGTATAAGTACAACTTACCAACCAATTATAAATAAAATACTATGGTGAGATAAACTGAAGAGATTTCATACCATATTTATGGTAAGCATAGAAGATAATTACCATGGTAACAAAGGATAATAATGGGATGAATAAAAGGAAACAGATTTAGAATTAAAACAAATAATTCTGGACAGTATAATCATGTCTAAGTTCAATATGAAGAGTAAAAACCTTTCAATAAAATGATGCTAAAGGAAATAAAAAAGAAAAATTTCTTTAATACGATTTGAGTGATTGAATAAAATAAAGTACAAAAACTTCTTTGGAATTATGAGAGAATGAACTTTGAAGTGGTATGAGGAGAAATTATGACCTCATTATGAAATTAATAATAAAAAACCATCATTCGCAAGTATAATAACAATAACAGAAATAATGTGAGAATAATGTCAAAGATTTATGTAATTAAACGAATTAATATAAAATGATTTATGAATTAAATGACAATTATGATAATGACAGTTATAAAAATTCTAGAAAATAGAACAAGTGGAGATTTAAGAACAAAGAAACAGTCTAAAAATGTCATAAAGATATGCTACTATAAATAATGCAGATTATAATAATAAAAAAACCAGAAGGTAATAAAGAAATTAGCCTCCAGGTGGTCTAGTGGCTAACGCGGGCGATTGATGCGCTCGTGGTCCTGGGTTCAATTCCCGGCAGAGGTTCTGTACGGCGTGCACTCAGCATCGTGAGGCAAACTGAGTAGGCGCTGAGATAACAGCGCCGCCTCCTGGCTGTGAATACCGCAACTAGCGGCTGGTGGCGCGTAGTACTAGCCATACACCGTCACACTAACACAAAAGCCGTGCGGTACGCCTTGGTCCTTAACGGACTGTTGAGCGGAGGTTTAATTTTTAATAAAGAAATTATAACCAAAAGATTTATATGATAAGAAAAGTTGAAAAATGTAATAATAGAAGAGCTTCCTACCATAATATCAAATGAAAGAAACATCCAGTTAATGAGTCAGAAGGACAACTGAGATAGGAATATTAAAATCTCTGAGAAGTATAATAAGTAATAAGTGAAGTATCCCAAAGATATTTTTTAAATAGTAACAAATGTGTACTATTCTGAATAATTTTTTAATCTGTCTGAAGATAATTCCAGCAGGATTAATATGTTTTTTGAGCAGAGATGATTTGCCTCTGTACTCAAATGTGTGTGAAGTATTGGACAGCAGAGGAAAGTAGCGTACAGTGCCTCTCTGAACTGAACCAGCTCACAAAGTAGGGAATGATAGGGAGGAAATATCCCAAGGAGAAAATACTAAGAAGAAATATGAAAATGAAATAATAAATATGAAACTCAGATGACTATTACTATCAAGGAAGATCAAGTGAGAATGATATAAACTCAAATATAATTAAGAAAATTTTAAAATGGAAGGAAGTCCAAAATAATAACCAACCTTGAATAAATATCATAAGCAATTGTTTCAGACAAAGCAAGTATAGTCTGAAAAAATTACTTCTGGAGAAGGGCATTCTGTAGCGTGACAGAAAATCCACTACATTTTAAGTCATGTGAAATCATAAAGTTTAATTACACCAACGAATGTTATAATAATATTGAATGACATTTAAATAAATCAGAGGAATGAACCACAATAAGATAAAAATCCTCACTACATTATATATAAAAACCACTGTTTTAAAAAAAAAAAAAACCAAAGAAAGTATCGAATCAACTCATTGTATAATATCAGTAAGTTACCCAGGAAGCTCAGAGCAGTAAACCAGTTATATAAGACCATATCTAGAAAAAATCGAATCAATTAAAGAGTGGTGAATACCAAAATACCCCAAAAACAAGAAGAGGGAAGAATAAAGTTTGTGATCAGGAAGAAAACAATACCCTGAAACCTGTATAGAAGAATAAAGTCAGTTCAGTGAATAAATTAAATACTCCAAACTAAACCTCAGTCGTGATAACACCAAGTACCTTGGTTTACCCAAGAATGAGGAAGGAAGAACAGAAGAGTGAAGACTAGACGAGGGACAAGAATGAAGACTAGAAGAGGGACAAGAATGAAGACCAGAAGGAAGATACGAAGAAGGACAAGAAAGAAGACAGGAGGAGAGGAAGAAATAGTATGAAAGAAACACCGTAGTAAAACCTATTATTATATAAACTACTATCAACCCCAAACCCATAAAAACTATGCAAAAGAAAGTATAACATACCCAAAATCTTATAAAATGTAATTATTGAGAAAACTAAAGTGTTGTATAGCGTTATAAGAAGTGCACCGGCTAAAGCTATTGTGTAATAAAGAAAATAAACTAGTCTTAACAGTCCATGATTACTAAAGGTCTGGTCTGAGATAATAAGACTCAGAATATCAGAACCAACAGTGAAAGTGAATTTGTGTAAGTGTTTTTAAAAAAAAAAAATGCAATAAACTTAAAGTTGGTGATACTATAACTTAGTAGTATGCTATGTCACAACTTTGATATCTAATAATAAACAGCATAATAAAATAATAAAATGGAAAATTTCCAATATTTTATTATTTTAAGGTAAATCTTTATTTACAAGACATTTGTAAAAAATGATAATAAATAGAGTATGGGACTTAATGTTTACTGATGTAGGGGATCACAATAATAATGGTTTAAACCAGAAAGGACTGGTATTAATATAGTATTAATAAGTGTAAAATGTTTGAATAGACTGTTTATTCACAGTCCTAAAATCAATGTGTTAATAAATGTATTTGTAAGGTTTTTAGAAAATAAGATTTATGTTATGTGTTTTAAAAAGAATTATGTTTGATAAATAATAGCCAACATACCATTAATAATGTTCTAATAGGTATGATATGTTAGCTCAAAAATAGTTAAAGATATATGTTCAAACCATATCTGCAATATGTTCAATTGTGCAGATTGCTAAACAATGTTCATAATTATTTATTTTAATAACTGTAGTGTTAATTAACTACTACACAACACAATAAGTTATAAATCATGTTATTTTCATATAATTGTAATTATGTAAAGTCAGAGGAGGAATTAAGTTTAAATTATTTGAGAAAGAAAGAAATATAAAATTCTAAAATCTAGGCCATTTGGTGAAATCAGAGAACCAATATAAAATAGTATAATTCACTTATAAATCCTGTAAACTACCAAGATTTATATAAGATAACACAATTAACCACTACTAGGAATGATCCTATGAATTAAAATGATAATAAGGAAATATACCTTAACATTTTGTAAATTTTCAAAATATATAAATCAATTAATTTTAAAGAGCAATGTCAAATTTACAAATTAACACAAAAAACCAGTTCAAAGGTGTAATTTATATGTATTTAAGGAAAGGAAGAGGAATATGACTAATTAAAATTTATTATAATAGTATTAATAATATTTAAAATGGAGGGAATTTTGTATAAAGACGGAAATCCAATTTTGAGCCTATATTTCCATAAAGTAAAGAAATTTGTTAATTTCCACAAAATATCTACAGATATGGACTATAATACATCAATTTAAAGGGAATGAGATGGTTAAACCGATAATAAGGTTAATAATTCATAAAAGTGAGGAATAAAATAGATAAATTCCATTCATAATGTAATATTTTATCATATGTATGGGAAGTCGAAAAATGTTAACAATACTTTTTCAAAGATTAACTGGGCCAGATTTATGACCAAGTTAATTAGTCTTTTGTTGAATATCAAGCTGGACAGTTGTGTAAAGAACGTTTTCTTTAAATCGAGAAAAATGGTACTAGCGTTTAGCCATTGAAATAAGTGAACGAGAGTTAGACGGTTTTTACACTTTTTAAAGCTAAAACTGTTAATACATTCACGACAATAGTGAAAACAAACACTTAACTCTATAATACGAGTGATAAAAACAAATAAAACATTATAATTAAACTGATTCATTCTGAAATTCCTAACCATAACTTGAAAACTTAACCGCAGAAGTTGAACACATAGAAAATAAACTAACTAACACAAGTTTACACAGAACACTTCACCAGAATACACCAAACAGATTAACAGACATATTACACCAGTGCGGGGACATTTTAGACCTTGATGAAGGTAATTTTATAGTAATTTTCTGACACGACGCATATGCAGTAACCAAGACCAACCCGAGTAGCGGCCATCTTGAAAACGGAATCTGCTTACCACATCACAGTGACGTCAGTCTTCATTGGTTCGACAAAACATTTATTCAAATATTATATACTGAAATTATTTAAATACTATTGAATAGTAATTATTGTATTTATTTTTAATTGTTAATGTTATACTTTCTCGTCACCCTTCTCTGACTATTAATCCATAATCGCTCAAAGAACCTGTCTTGTAATATAATATATCATAAAATTTTGTTCTGTATGACACAATCGATAATTCCCGAGACAGAGTCGATAATTGCTCTCCATTGATAAAATATCGATTATTTATTTAAAATTGTCAATAAATCTTTATATTTCCATTATTTCGTATCTGTTACTTATTTCACAGGGTAATTTAAGGGTATTTATAAGGCTGAAGGACTTAAGTACGAAGAATATATTCTATCTGAACAAGATATTGGACCAGTCAGAAAAGTCACCAATCGATTATTACCTGGAGTTAATCTATTTAACTCCAGACTTGGTGCAAATCTTCAAGAAGTGCTCGACGGTCAATAAATACCTACCTGTTATTAAAATTTTACAGAACTTTCTTAAAACAGATGTATTTCTCATTTTAACACATTGATTAACATAACAAAATTATTTTATTATTTGAAAATTCTATTTTTATTGAATTTTCCATATACATTTTATTCTTTTGTAACGACCGGCATACAGCGGTCTGGTGACCAAGTGGCTAGCCCAAACAGTGGGGCTTGATTTGATTATACCACTACAGGGTCTTCTTACAAAGTGGCGTCCAACTTAGAGGGCTTAATAATCTAAGCTTGGCAGCGATTAATAAATAGAGACAGAGAAAGATGCAGAGACGAGCTACTTTGAAAAAGAGGGCGGCAGAGGCCGAGAAAGAGGTTGACATGGGGGATAAGGAGGCAACACCTGTGGAGGATCCGGAAGTGTTACTAATCCAGGTGGAACCGAAACAACCAGCACCACCAGAGGAACAACCTGAAGTAACGACGCAGACGGGGGAAGTCAATGTCCCAGAGAAGGAGAAACCATCACGAGCAGAGGATAGTAACATACAGGAAATGCTCAGACAAATGATGGGAGAAATCAAATCCATGAACAAGAAAATGGATTCCACTACGGAAGATAACAAGAAGATGGAGGAGAATTTAAACAAGAAGATGGACGAAAGTAGTAAGGAAAGGAAGGAAGATAACCATTCATTAAATGAAAAACTAGAGGATCTGAAGGAAGATAACCGATCCACAAAGGAAGAATTGGGCCGTAAGATAGAAAATACTAATAAGAGGATCGAAGAAACTATTAGAAAGATGGAAAGGAAAATGGAAGAAAATAATAAGAATTTAGAAGAGAAAATGGAAGAAACCAGTAAGAAAATAGAAAGCGACAATCAGCAACTGAGGGAAAAGTTGGAGGAAAATAATCTGAAAATGGAGGAGAAGATGGACGAGAATAATCAAAGATTGAGAGAAGAACTAAGGGAAGTTAACCAAGAGAACATGAATAAGTTAGACGAGAGGATTGAGCTAGCTAAAGAGGAGATAAATAAAAAGATAACTGAGACGAAGAAGTCCATTGTAAAGAAATTAGAACAGGAAGTCGTGGTTGTTAACCAGCAGATCCGAGAAGTAGACGAAAGATGTCGTCAAACAGAAAACGAAGTGCTGGAAGTCCGGGAAGTAATAACAAAGGAGATTACTCAGGTACAAGAACAACAGAAAACTAAATTGGAGGAGACCAAGAAGTTTGCCTTGGAGGAAGTAAATAAAGTGAGAACCCAAGTAACAGAAAGATGCGACGGCGTGGAAGCCGCTATGGTGAACATAACCGGACAGGTGCGTCAAAGCCAGGAGGAGATAGAGTTTATAAGAAACAGACCATCCGGATATCACAATTTCCCCATGTCAGAGAACAGAGAGTGGCTCAATTTCCGGCAATACAAACGGAAGCCTATGGAGTTCTTGGCACGAATAGAGGAGTACCTTGAGAAACACCGAGGGAACCGATGGGTCCAGAGCAGAGAAATCCTTGACGAGTCGTTTCGGGAGGTAAATGACCATTGGTGGATGGCCAACCGGAGCGACATCGACAATTATGAACAATTCAAGAGCCTGTTCAAAGCCAAGTACTGGTCAGAGACCACGCAAAATCTCATAAGAGATAATATATGCCACGGCCGCTACAAACCACAAGTCGGCAGCTCAATGACAGCTTATTTCCTAGGCAAAGTGTGTATGGCCAAGCACTTAGAACCAGCCATACCGGAGGAATGCCTAATAAACAAACTGTCTTACCATTATGATGAGGAGGTGATTCGTGCAAGGAGGGGCAGCCAGATAAAAACCATCCAGGCAATGACAGAACTTCTAGAGAATTATGAAAATGAAGATTACTACCGGCAGAGTCGTAGAAGAAGTGATGGGCCCGAACCAAGGACGTACCAGAACAATAACCAGAGTACGAACCACATAAATACTGGGTACCAAGGAGGTCGGGCATACCCGCGAAATAACAATTCTAATAATGGAAATAATGTAAATAATAATAATTACAATGATAATAATAATGCGGGTCCCAACCAGCAAAACCCGAATCGACCCTCTAATGGTTATCAGGGTAACCGCAATCCCTACCCTAATAACATAAATAGTCAGAGAAGCCCCAATTATGGTAATAGTCCTTACCATAATAATACCAATCGTACGGGTCCCAATAATGGTAATTTTAATAATAATAGGTTTCCTCGCCCTAGAGTGAACTTCATACGAGCCACGGAAGGAAGACAGCGAGGATTCAACCACAATCGACGAAGCAGTTACCGAAGATACGAAGAAAGGCGGAGGAGCCTAGAACGGGACCAACCGAGGTACTATCCGGCGCATAGGAGCAATAGTTTGGACAACACTGAACCGAGGTCGCACCATGAACGACCGGAAGACCATAGAACAGATCGGCAAGTAACCACTCTGAGCATCCCAAATGAGGCATTGAATAATATGGCTCAAAGGAACAATGATGCCGAGCCTTTAAACGGGCACAGGCAGTAAGAAATCGACAGAACCCATTACTGCTTCTGACTACTGGGTATGATAATGATAATGAGTGCAATTTCGAGAATAATCACAATCGTATTACAATCATCGGGTGCAACTACCTGAAGGACATCAGACAGGAGTTATTGGAAGAGGATAACAGGAGTCCCACCAATAACTTCAATAATGAAATTATACATGTTGACGCCAAGGTAGAAGGCATCCCAGCCAAGTTAATGATCGATACTGGGTCAAACGTATCAATAATAAGTACGACGGAACTGGAGAGGATACAGCAAGAGTGCAGGAGAACTTTACCAACATTGCCGTTGAATAATATTGTTTTGTTGGGAGCAACCGGCCGACAAAACAAAACTATACGTAGACAAGTCTCCGCCAGTGTGATGAGCTGTGGTATAGCGATTGACATGGAATTCTTGGTGGCGAGCGGTCTGCCATTTAATATACTGGTCGGGTGTGATGTGCTTAGGAGGAATTCCGCCATCATTGATCTAAGAACTGAAACCTTATCGTTGTTTTCTAACGGACATACTTGGACGGCGAACTTGGTGGGTAGTGACCAAGTCGTTCCCGATAGTATCCATCAGCAAATCCGAAAAATTAATTACATCCAACCAACATCCATAATTGAACAGAGAATAGACGACACCTCCAATGAAGATTTATGGTCGCAAAAAATCCAGGAGATCAGGGATTTCCGGAGCGGTATAACTGGCGAAGGTTTAACAACAAACCAAGCGAACAAATTAATAGACATATACAATAAATATAAATCAGTCTTTTCTGATGAGCCCGGTAAAGTGAAGAATTTCCAGTGTACTCTACAATTCCGAGACACTGTAGACTTTAACCGGAAGTCTTACCCCATTGCGCAATCACGAAAGCAAGCAGTAGGAGCTGAAATAGAGCAAATGATTAACCGTGACATTATAGAGAGTAGCCATTCCCCTTACACAAGTCCTATCGTGGCTATTCCTTAGAAAAACGGACAAGTCCGTTTATGTTTAGATGCGCGCAAAATAAATAAGATGATCATAAATGACAGGACTTCGCCCGGTGAGATTGAGGAGATCTTAAAACGATTCCACGGTACCAAATACTTCACTACCTGGGATACGGTGTGCGGATACTGGCAGGTGGAATTACATCCACAGAGTCGCCAGTATCTGGCCTTTATATTCGAAGGGCGGAACTACCAGTTTAAGAGGTTGCCCTTCGGACTGGTAAACTCAGTAGCAGTCTTTGTGCACTGCATGGATCAGATACTTGGCCAAGAAGCACTAAAATTCACCACCGTATACGTCGATGACTTGCTAGTGTCCTCAGAAACTTGGGAGGAACACTGCTACCGTGTGGAACACGTCTTACAGAAGCTAGCAGCAAACAGTATTACTCTGAAGTTAGCAAAGTCTCATTTTATTGCTAAAGAGATACAATTTTTGGGCTTCATATTAAATGATAAGGGAATCTCACGTCGGCTGAAAAAGTCGAAGCAATTCAGAACTTTCCTACACCAAAGAATCGAAGGCAGTTACAGTCGTTCCTGGGACTCTGTAATTTCTACCGCAAGTTCCAGGAAAAGTACTCCAAACTGACTGCCAGATTTCAGCCGCAACTGTCATCTAAAAATAAATGGATCTGGGGTAATGAACAACAAACATATTGACTCTTATAAAACAAAAATTCCTTAAACATATTATACCCCGCCATCCAGATTTTAACAAGCCTTTCTTTCTTAATTGTGATGCCAGTGACATCAGCCTCGGCACTACTTTATATCAAGAGGATGAGGAGGGCGAGCATCTTGTAATCTGTTTTGCCAGCAGAGCTCTGAACCAGAGTGAGAAAAACTATCATGTGACAGAAAAGGAGTTATTGAGTGTCGTGTTCGCGTGCGGAAAATTCCGTACATATATTCTTGGTTATCCCGTTACCGTCCGGACAGACCATAAATCTATCTCGTTCCTTAAGAGATGTAAGTTGAGCCATGGAAGATTAACGCGGTGGATACTATTGCTGCAAGAATACGACCTTAAGAGGGAGTATATCCCCGGACGGAAGAATGTCGTCGCGGACGTATTGTCTAGAGTTGACATTGACAAGCAGACGTTCGAGGGGGGAGAAGGAGAGTATTCTGAAGGTGTACCATATTCTCAGCAGCAGCGCCGGTCTACAATCAGTTCTGGAACAACTAAGCACACACCAACAAGCTGACCGAAATTAATTACTATTATCTCAAGATTGGAAGCAGGAGATGAGACAATCTCCCGATATTACACTATACATAAGGGAATCCTGTTTTCCAAACCATCATTATATAAAGAGGAATGGAAGGTAATAATTCCGACCCATATCGAGAAAGAGATAGTGATCAGTTATCATGTTCGATATGGGCATATGGGCGCTTTAAAGGTGGTAAAGGCCCTGGAAGAAAACTGCTATATCAAGGACATCAATCGGAAGGTACGGAGGTATATTAGAAACTGTCGCATTTGCCAACTCGTAAAAACTAATAACGAGAAAAGAGAAGGGCAGATGATTCCAATAACATCGCAGTCTAAACTTGAGAAGGTATTCCTAGATATCCTGCGGGCC